>OZ004713.1:19822258-20421258 GCA_963924515.1 Vespertilio murinus
TGCCTCCTGCACACCCCCCACCGGGGACGCACCCGCAACCAATGTACATGTCCCTGACCAGAATCGAACCTGGGACCTTTCGGTCCGCACGCCGATGCTCTATCCACTGAGCCAAACCGGTTTCGGCTCACCAGGCCTTTTGATGCTGCCCACTCAACTAGTATGCCTATGAAGAAGGCCCAAACCCAAATTCTTTGGACAGTACACGAGAGAGGACCATCTAAAGGATGAATGAATTCACATCATTGTCCATTCAGTTTCCATCTTTCCTGTCACTCTTCCTAGTCTACCCCGGATAGCCATCATCATGTCCAGCACAACGGAAACACAAAGAAATATTTGACTGAATGAATCAGAGACGAGAAGGAAAAGGAAGAAGGACCAGGTAGGGAAGGGGGGTGGGAAAAGGAAAGGAATGAGCTGTGAGCAGAGAAAGGGGCAAGCGGGACAGAACAGAGGATGGGGACGGGAGATGGCGGGTGGGTGGGTGGGTGCGGGGGGGAGATCAACGTATTCTTCCCGAGCTCCGATCTACCATTCGCCTCCAATGAACCCGTGAGAGTCCCAGAGTTTCCCCGTCTCCCCCAACACATCATCCTGCCCTCAGTTTTCATTTCAGGAGTCCTTTTCTTCTCCCCCAAATGCTAAGCCCTCTCCCCGCGTGATCCCTTGCCCTGCGCTCTGGGAAAGTGGGCTCTGGACTCTGTCCCGTTCTCAGAGCCTCCCTCAGTTTCCTGGCATGCCCTTACAGCTCAGCACTACCTTCCTGCCCAGCTTCCTCTTCCTGCCTCCAGTTCCCCGGAGATGTGGCCATCCAGGCATGGCAACCGCCAGCCGGGCCCTTCCATCCCACCTCTGCCAGCTCCTCTGCAGCGGCGCCACAGAGCACCCCCAGCCTGCTCCCTGCTGGGCCCCTCTTCCGGACGGGAGGGGAGGGCAGCAACTGGCACCACGTGTCCCCCCTTTGCCTTGGAGATGGCAAGTGAGGACAGAGGCCAGAATCTGCAGCCAGGGTGGCGGCATGGCAATGACTCAACTTTGCAATGTGTCCCCAGATAGGGATTAGAAGGAAGGCCTATGCCACACTCGGATAACCTCAGTGGAACTTTTATAAACAACTTCCTTCCTCTTTCACCTCTTTCCACCCCGCCACTCCCCCCCAAACCTGCCGTGGGCTGCTGGCTCAGTCTCCAACCACCCCATCCGCTCAGGTTCCTACTGCCCCAACGGAGGGGGCTTGTCTCCTCACAGCCCCGGAGGGGGCTGAGGCGGTCCGCACATGACCTACCACGTCTCAGGAGCAGTGCCAGGCAAGCGGGTCTCTGCCATGCTATCTATCCTCTCCTTTCACCTCCCATGGACCCACCCACCTACCGAGCAAGGCAGGTATCGCTGACCCACTTCTCGGGGGAGGGAAAGGGAGGCTCGGGGAGGCTCAGTGACTTGCCCCGGGGTCACAGAGCCGGTAGGTGGCCGCCACCAGGATCCCAGCCTGACCCTGCAGCCGGTGCTGGTAACCACTTGGCTCCGAACGTGGGCCCAAGTCCCGCTCACTGCGCGCGCGGGGCGCGGCGGGCATGGGGCTCAGGCCACACTTTCCCTCCCTCGCCCAAGGGCAATCGGAGGGGCTGACCCCGTCCGGCCCCGGCAGGTAGCCTCGCGTGCACGGGGACTGCAGTCTCGGGGGCTGCCCCCTCCCCAACAAGTGTCACACCCTCTTTGCTCTGCCCCTGGCCCGGCCCACCCTCCCCTCCCCTCGGGGCCTCACCATCGCTGCTGCTGCTGCTGCTGGGCTCGCTGCTGCTGCTGCTGCTGCTGCTCCTCTGCCCAGAGCGTGGCCCCCCTGCCAGAGCCCGGGAGGAAGCAGAGGGGCGGGGCAGGGCGGGGCGGAAGGGGGGCGCCCTCCCCCACGACCGTGACCAAGTTCAAATTAAACCGAAAGCAGACGGCAGTGGCCACCAGGGTCCTTAGGGCGCCTCCTCCCGGGCCAGCGGAGCCAGCTGCGGATGACTGCCCAGCCTCCTGCATTGGGGCTACTGTTTGAGCAGCGGGGCACCCCGGTCTACACACTGGCCCCACGTGGGCCCTGGGGCACCCCGGTCTACACACTGGCCCCACGTGGGCCCTGGGGCACCCCGGTCTACACACTGGCCCCATGTGGGCCCTGGAGCCGGCTCTTAGGGGCGTCGCTGGGACTGCGTCCAAGATCAGGTAGACCCGGCTTGCTTACCTGGGGTGGCAGGATTCACTCCTTCTAGGGGGGCTGTGGGTGCACCATTGCCCGGCACTGTGCTAGGGGTCTCCAGGGTCTTGCCCACCGTGGTGAGTGCATCTCACCCGTAACCCTAAACAGAACCCCCCCCCAAGTTTTGTAGTTTTCAAAATATTTTTACTGATCGGTTGATTTGAGAGACATGGATTTGTTGTTCCACTTATTGATGCATTCATTAGTTGCATCAATATTGATTCTGTATTTATTAGCTATGACTGGGATGGAACGCCCAAAACCCTGGCATAAGAAGACAACTGAGCTACCCGGGCAGGGCCAAACGTTTCAAAACTAAAGTTTATTCACAGTAAGCATTGTGAGTGCACTCCCTGCCACTGAACTGTGCATTTTGAAATGCTCAAATGTATGTTCTGACAATTTCACCTCAATTTAAAAAGAAAACAGAGCTGCCGAAACCGGTTTGGCTCAATGGATAGAGTGGCAGTCTGCAGACTGGGGATCCCGGGTTCGATTCCAGGCAAGGGCATGGGCATTGGTTGCGGGTGCCTCCTCGGTGGTCTGTGTGTGTGTGTGTGTGTGTGTGTGTGTGTGTGTGTGCAGGAGGCAGCTGGTCGATGTTTCTCACTCATCGATGTTTCTAGCTCTCTATCCCTCTCTCTTCCTCTCTGTAAAAAAAATCAATAAAATATATTAAAAGAAAAGAAAACAGGCCATCAAGGAGAAGGTGCAGCTCTGGTTTTTCTGTATTTCCCAGGAGGCCGAGTGCAGCGCTGCCCTGACGTGATCCTGCTCCTCAGAGGCTGTGCGAGGCTGGTGGTTTGCTGCCCCTCCCGAGCCCTCCCGAAGGTCAATCTCCCCACCTGTGTGCTCCTCCTGGCTGCAAAGAAGTCAACGCCACCTTTTCACCCCGGCCCCCGCCACCCTCAGCATATTAAACGTGGCCCCTCTTAAGGGCTCCCTCCCTCGGGTTGAGCCCCTGTGAGCACAGACCCCGCCCTCAGCCTGGACAGTCCCGGTCCCAAGGAGGAGGTTCCAGCCAAGTTTCTCGGCCCCGGAGACAGGAGGGGCCCGAGGAGACAGAGGATGGACATCGTTGTGGCGAAGATTACCCATGAGCCTCTTCTGTGCTTCCCCCCTCCCTCCCCAAAACAGGCTAGTTTCCATTTTGGAAAGCCTGCTACGAGGGTAACAGGGACAGATAACAAGAATCCTTCCCCCAAAGCAAGGCGGACTGAGCACTGGAAAGAGTGACAATGACCATGGAACCTGGTGGGGAGGAGGGAGGTGCCAAGACAGAGCCCCATTGTACATGGAGGGGAAGGAGGCCCAGGCCCTGTCCTGTGATGCTGACTGTGTCGGCCACGGGACCGGGGAGAGATGCTCACCCCCTTGGGCCCGCCGAGACCCGGAGGCCCTGCTAAGTCCCAGAAGGGCAGGAGCGGACAAAAGACAAACACAACTTGCGATACCACAAGGGAAGGAAAAGCAGCCCAGTTCCTCTACACCCTGCCCCAGACATCGTGGTGGCAAGGATTGTGACAACGCTGTTGTCATCGTTGTGACAACAGGGCCACAGAGCAGACATGGCAGCGATGGGAGAGGCAGATGGCCCGGTTCCTGGATGCTCGGCCCAGGTAGGCCGCATGTCTCGGTTAATGCTTCCAGCGGAAAAGTAATAAAGCGGCATGGCAAGGCCCAAGAGAGACACTTAGCAGTCTTGCACACCACCCCTAGAAAGGTTTTCGATTTTTCCATGTGCCAAGGCTCCCAGACAAGTTTTGTTCTTGAGGCCCGTGACGATGACTGGAAGAAGGGAGAATAACAAAAATAAAAATAAGAAACAGGGAGGCTTCAACTTTCTTCTCCAAACATGCACCCTCCACCCCTCCCACAACTGAGGCCACAGATGGGAGAATCCAGGGTGTGCTCAGGGAGAAAAGGGCCCAAGGCCAAATGCAGGAGGAGGAAGCATCTCGCAACGTAGGGATACCGAAGGGTCTTTATTGCCTTCCAGCCACCATCAGTGTCCCGGCCACATGCTGGGCCCTCCGGGACTCTCCCACCAGCCCTGAGGACCCGGGAAACGTGGCCGTAGTTCCGCTCTCTCCTCCCAGGGGATCGGGGTACTCCGGGGGGCAGACGGTGTAGCAGAGGGCCTCGGAGTGAGGGGCGGAGGGCTGAGCAGCATTCCCTGTGGAGAGGGACGGGGGAGAGGGCCCTTCTGGACGCCCCCCACGGAGGGATGTCTCGAAGAGGAGGGCGGGGCGGTGTCATCCTAAGAGGGAATGACACCAGTGGCAAAGAGCACAATGAAGAGGATGATGATAAAAACAACCACACAGATGAGGACGATCATCTTCACGTTCTTCCACCAGAACTTCCGAGCCACCTTCTGCGACGTCGTCTTGAAGTGCTCAGACTGCAGGGGGAAAGGGAGAGTGTGATTCAGTTCCTCCTCCCACTGGAACAATGGCACACGTACAGGCCCCCACGCCATACATTTAAATATTTAAGTGACGCCGAAACCGGTTTGGCTCAGTGGGTAGAGCATCGCCCTGCAGACTGACGGGTCCCCGGTTCAATTCCGGTCAAGGGCATGTAAATATTTATTAAAAAAAATTTTTTTTTTAATATATATATTTTATTGGTTTTTCACAGAGAGGAAGGGAGAGGGATAGAGAGCTAGAAACACCAATGAGAGAGAAACATCGACCAGCTGCCTCCTGCACAGCTCGCACCGGGGATGTGCCCGCAACCAATGTACATGCCTTTGACCGGAATCGAACCTGGGACCTTTCAGTCCGCAGACCGACGCTCTATCCACTGAGCCAAACCAGTTCCGGCAAGGGCATGTAAATATTTAAGTGATAAGTTGAAGCAACAGACGGTCACATAGAAGATGCCCGGTCCTCCTGCCTTGACAAACGTACTTTCATAACCATCTATTGGGCCAAGTTTAAATTTAAAAATCTTGGACTCCCCCTGGCCACCTGCCTACCCGCTTCTCTGCTTAGCCCTGCACTGTCATGCACGTTGTGGGGGCTTTCACACACGCTCACACCCAGGGGTGTGACACGGGCAGCACAATCCACCCCTTTAGGAGAACAGAGCGAGGTCCCACGATTCCTTGCCCCCACCCCTGGGGACTGCTGAAGTTGGAGGAGAGAGAGGGGCAAGGGCAATATGGTGGTTGGAAGGGAGGGAATGTGCTTTCTCTCCAACGGGAGCTGCAGTAACTACGTTTCATGCTCCCCAGGGTAGGCTGTGGAAAGAAGCACTAAGTCCCAAGGAGCCAACAGAGCTGTGCCCAAGATGACACATAGGACTCAGAAAGTCCCCGCCAGCGTGTCCCCATGGACAAAGAACTTTAGGCTCCGGCCTCTGTGGAACTTTAGAGGAACTCCCTTCTTGAGCACCTGGCTGGGGAGAGAGAGAGGAATGAGGTCGAGCAGATGTGTGGGAGATGTTATTCTAGCCTTCAGCTCACAGAGGACTCCATCAGAGAATGCCACTTCTCTCCCCAGCTTCTTTTTTAAAGCTGACGCGGCAAGACTCTAGCAGTTTCCACTCCCGGAGAAGGCCAAAGGGCCGTAAGGGGATTTTCCAAAGCCAATATTTTGGCCCGGGGAGGTCAGGTTCAAATGGCTGTCGAGGGCAGCTTTCAAAAGGAAAATCGACTTCCAAGGAGAGAAGCCTAAGAATGCCTGGATTCTTAGAAAATGCCTCCAGGGGTCAGTCCCCGCCCACCAACCCCGGCCATTGGACCGATTCCCTGGACCAGTACCAATCGGTGGAGTAGAACCGGAATAGAAGCGAGGGGCTCGGCTAACTTCAACTCCCAAAACAGGTGAGGAGGCAGACTTCCCTCCTGTTCATTTTGCTCCCGACAACACGGACCCCCAAACTCCCAAAGATCCTCCCTCCCTCTCTCCCTCTTGTCCCCCATGGGCTCCCCCTCTCACTGTGGCTTCCAGATCCTCCGTCTTGTTGCGAAGATGGTCCAAGTTTTCTCCTCGCGCCAGGATCCGCTCCACATTCTGGGTCATAATATTCTTGACGCCCTCCACCTCGCTCTGCAGGTTCCGCACTCGGTCATTTCCTTCGCCTCCGCTGGCCTCCTCCTGGGCAGCGACATGGGGGTTAATGAAGCCAAGTGGCAGAGGAACTGAGACTCAGCGTCAGAGGCCAGGGGAGGGGAAGGTCTAACAAGGTGGACTTTAGCTTTTTGCAGTGCTTGAATTGTTTACAAACAGAATGTTTCCAGGTTCTCAGGGCCTCTGCCAATGAAAAGAAGCACACGGCTGGATTCCTCTCTACTACTTCCTTGCTTCTCAAAGAAGGTCAGAGGAGACAGCTGAGCTGACATTGCAAAATGCAAAACCCCACCATTTACCAATGCCCACATCCTACAGTGTCCTCATTAAAAATGTCCGTGCTTGCCCTAACCGGTTTGGCTCAGTGGATAGAGCGTCGGGCGTGTGGACTGAAGGGTCCCAGGTTCGATTCCTGTCAAGGGCATGTACCTTGGTTGTGGGCACAGCACCAGTAAGGGGGCAGCTGATCGATGTTTCTAACTCTATCCCTCTCCCTTCCTCTTTGTAAAAAAAATCAACAAAATATATTTTTTTAAAAAAGAAAAAAAAGTCTGTGCTGGCCCTAACTAGTTGTTCAGTGGTTAGAGCTTCGGCCCAAGGACTGAAGGGTCCCCGGGTTCGATTCTGGCAAAGGGCATGCACCTCAGTTGCAGGCTCAATTCCCTTGGAAGTTTCTCTCTCTCTGTGTCTCTCCCCGTCCCTTCCATTCTCTCTAAAAATCAATGGGGAAAAAATCCTCTGGTGAGGATTAACAACAACAACAAAATGTCTGCGCTGGCCAGTAGAACACCCTCACCTGGCGCAACCCTCCCTCTCTCCACGGGGGGTGGCTGGAGAGCTGTTCTGGCACCGGCCTCCGGGGCAGCCCAATGGCCGTGACCCAGAGCCCCAGCGGCCAGGCTCCGAGTTCCTCACAAGGCCCATGACAGCCAGCCGTTGGGCCACAACTTCTGCTTCTCCCCAATCCCTCTTGGCACCATGTGCAAACATGTCAAACTCACTGCCGGCGGGCCACATGCCTCGTTTATTTGGCCCCTGTTCGCCTCTGAGTTTGACATGCTTGTAACAGGAACCAAACAATCACCAGTTAAGTTGACATTACGTAAAAACAGCAGCCTGGGCACTGGGGGAAATGGAGGGCAAGTCCTCCCGGCCGAATGCCTCATCCCCGGGCTTCACGATAAGGTTTTTGAACAAGGAAGAGAAAACGTTATTAAGCTCCTCCCTCCCCAGACCCAATGGATCTCCAAAAACAGGGCAGGGTGTGGATCCACAGGAGATTATCACCGAGAACCACGTTCTGGTTCTTTTACAAACTCTTAGTTCTTCCTTATGTGTATAAAGAGGGAGATTCAGAGAGACAGATTCTTAGGGTTTCTCTACACTAGAGAGCCTATAGGGCAAAGTGAAAGGCAGAGGGGGGAGCTGAGCCGGAATCCACACTGGGAAACAGCAGCGCAGCCCAGGAATGTCACATCACCTGCTGGGGCGGGGTGGGAGGGCGGCGGGAACCGGGGGAGGAGATGAAGGGCCCCTCAGGCAACTCCTGGCCTGGAATTCGCACTCCTCACCCCCACCGAGGCCCCCGCTCCAGGCCCAGCCGGCGCTGAGGTCGCGGGGAGGGGAGAGGGTTGGAGGAGGAGCAGGAACACCCGTTTCGGCAGCTCAGAGCTTTTTGCAGTTAGTTGTCAGCGCTGGCCCAGCCCTCTCACTTGCCACCTTCTCGGCTTTCCTGATCCCCAAGCCTCTCCGGCTGGTCTTTAAATCACCCCCTACCTAGTTCCCAGCTCACTCACCATGTCTCAGCAGCTCAGGCCAGTCAGCAGCAGAACTCGCCCCGTCTGTCTCCTCCGAGGGCGGCCCTGAGTTCACTTCCTGCTCCAACTCTCAGCCCGCCTCCCCCTCCCTCCCCACCTGACAGCCCGAGCGGCTCCAGCCACACCTCACGCAGGTTCCCCCAGGTAGGCGGGCGGCCTCCTCGGCCCTCCCAGTCTCCTCCCGAACCCAGGCTCAGGCTTAAAGCAACAGGACTCCCCGGCACTCGGCACCCGGAGTCTCCTAACTGGTCAGGAATCAGAAAAGAAAGAGGAAGCAGTCCTCCCGGGTTTCCTAAAGCTGTACCACTGATAGAGAAGGGGCAGCCGGCTTCTAGTTATGACCGAATAGCTGACTCCAGTTTGTAGAGATTGAAATGAAATTGAGATGGGACAGTAAGCCCCCTGCCAGGCCTAGTTCCCATGAAAGCAGAAAGCAGATATGAACATTTCCCTTCTTTTATTTTTTTAATTTCGCTTTTTGAAATGTTTTTTATTTTTTTTTATCTTTAGATATGAACATTTGCTGGACAACGCTTGCTCTCTTGGCTGTAGATAGGCAGAAAGCACTCATCCCCCAAAGTCTGGAGTGCCGCGATCCTGGGCTCAGGTATCAGAAAGCTCTGGGTTACCCGTGACCCTGAGTGAACCGCTTCACCTCTCTGGGTTTTGCAGGTGCTAAAGCCGACCTGGTGAGGAGTTCAGTGTGCCCAGCGCAGTGCCTGGAGCGAACAGTGTCTGTGTGAATCAGGAAGTGATGGCACACCCACCCTCCTTCCCTTTCAGAGTTCCATCCTCTTGCATTTCCCTTCAGGGGCACCACCGATGGGTTGGTGAGCCCCATCAGAAAAGGGGAGAGAACTGCCCTAGGGACCATTGAGGGGGCCAAGGGCAAAGCCTGGCTCCAGGCCAAAGAAAATCCACTCTTCCTGGACGGTGTTTATCAAGACAGAATAACAGGCAGGAGAGAAGCATTCCTGTCCCATCCCAGAAGTAACAGTTCCACCGGGGAAATGTCAGCTGCTCTAACAAATATATATACTATATTTTGTATAATTGATATTTTACAGAGAGGAAGGGAGAGAGATAGAGAGCTAGAAATGTCGATGAGAGAGAAACATCGACCAGCCGCCTCCTGCACACCCCCTACCGCAACCAATGTACATGCCCTTGACCAGAATCAAACCCGGGACCTTTCAGTCAGCAGACCGATGCTCTACCACTGAGCCAAACCGGTTTCGGCTCTAACAAATACTTTTTAAAGGGTCCAATAAATTTGGGGCCTCTGTAAGCATCTTGAAACTCTTTTTAAAAATATATATATATATATATATTATTAATTTTTCACAGAGAGGAAGGGAGAGGGATAGAAAGCTAGAAACATCGACCAGTTGTCTCTTGCACACCCCCTACTGGGGATGTACCTGCAACCAATGTACATGCCCTTGACCGGAACCGAACCTGGGACCTTCCAGTCCACAGACCGATGCTCTATCCACTGAGCTAAACCAGTTTCGGCTGTAGCATCTTGAAACTCTTTATTCTAATTTATACTGAAATCTTATCCCCAGTTAAATAAGATTATCATATTTTGCAAACCTGAATTTTGTGTGTGTATGTGTGTGTGTGTGTGTGTGTGTGTGTGTGTGTGTGTTGATTTTAGAGAGGAAGGGAGAGGAATAGAGAGACAGAAATCAATGATGAGAGAAATATTGATCGGCTGCCTCCTGTACGGCCCCTACTGGGGATTAAGCCCACAACCCAGGCAAGTGCTCTTGTCCAGAATTGAACCTGAGACCCTTCAGTCCGCAGGCCAATGCTCTATCCACTAAGCCAAACTGGCTAAGGCTGCAGACCTGAATTTTGATGAACAATACCAGCCTGCTTTCACGGGAAGAATTTGGCTGCCCCACTCCTTGCCCCATTCATAGAAAGACTACAATGTGGCCAAGTGGAGGTGGGTCAAAAATCATGATCTTCACTTGAACTGTCTAATGCAATAGCCACTGCCACATGTGGCTGTGGAGCACTGGAAATGTGGCTAGTATGAATATAGACATGATGTAAAAGTAAAATACATGCTGGTTTTCAAAGACTTACTATGAAAAAAAAACACACACACACATAAATACTCCATTAGTAATTTTGTATAGTGATGACATGTCAATTAATGTTTTGGATATATTGAGTTAAATAAAAAATATTGATAAAATTTATTTCACCTGTTTTTATTTCCATTTAATTTGGCTAATAAGTGTGTGTGTGTTTTTTTAATTACTGAGTCATTCCATGGGCCCTGTAATATCTCAAGGATTTATTATCTCTTCTTTTAAAAAAATATATTTTATTGATTTTTTAAAAAATATATTTTATTGATTTTTTACAGAGAGGAAGAGAGAGGGATAGAGAGTTAGAAACATCCATGAGAGAGAATCATCGACCAGCTGCCTCTTGCACACCCCCTACTGGAGATGTGCCCGCAACCAAGGTACATGCCCTTGACCAGAATCAGACCTGGGACCTTTCAGTTCGCAGACCGACGCTCTACCACTGAACCAAACCGGTTTCGGCCTTCTTTTTTTTTTTTTTTAATGTGTTTTTATTGGTTTCAGAGAGGAAGGCAGAGGGAGATAGAGGTAGAAACATTAATGATGAGAGAGAATCATTGATCGGCTGCCTCCTGCATCCTCCCCACTGGGGATCAAGCCCACAATCCAGGCATGTGTCCTTGAATGGAATCAAACCCAACCCTTCAGTCTGCAGGCCAATGCTGTATCCACTGAGCCAAACCAGCTGGGGCCACACTCTCCCACTTTCTTTTAACATCTTACATTTTTCATAATTGATGAGCTAATACTGATATATTAACCAAGTCCGTAGATTATATTCAGTTTCACTCTTTGTGTTGTTCATTTTATGAGTTTTGACAAGTGTATAATGACTTGTAAGTACCATGACACATTATATTATCATACAGAATAGTTTTACTTTTCTAAAAATCCCCTGTGCGCCAAAACCGGTTTGGCTCAGTGGTAGAGCGTCGGTCTGCAGACTGAAAGGTCCCAGGTTCGATTCAGGCCAAGGGCATGTACCTTGGTTGCAGGCACATCCCCGGTGGGGGGTGTGCAAGAGGCAGCTGGTTGATGTTTCTCTCTCATCGACGTTTCTAGCTCTCTATCTCTCTCCCTTCCTCTCTGTAAAATATCAATAAAATATATTTAAAAAAATAAAAAATAATAAAAAAGTAAAAATAAAAATCCCCTGTGCTCTATCTCCCTCCCTCCCCTCAAGCCTTGGCAATCACTGATCTTTTTACTATTTACATAGTTATGCCTTTTCCAGGATTGCACAGACTTTGGATCATACAATATGTAGTCTTTTATATTGGTTTCCTTCACTTAGCAATATGCATTTAAGTATCCTCCATGTCTTTTAATAACTTGATAGCTCTGTTTTGTAAAAGAGCTGTGTATGAAAAGCAGCCCCCAAAAGCTGAAAGGGCTGACAAGCCAAAGAGAGAGAGAGAGAGAGAGAGAGAGAGAGAGAGAGAGAGAGAGAGAGAGGCAGACAAGTCCAGCTTGTTAGTTTAGAGAGTTTATTAAGGAAACTTACATACAGAAAACAGTCTTGGGCATCAGTAAGAAGAATGGATCCCCGAACCTTCCACCCCCAGATTTTAAAAGCCGTGAGAATGTGTGATGATCAAAAGGATCAGGAGCTAGGAGCCTTTGGGTACTAGGGTGAGAAACACCTGGGGTGCCTCCCCCTGAGAGAGAATTAACGGGAGTACTGTGATCAGCCCAGAGTTCTGCATTTCAGAACTCACCCAGAGGAAGGGGAGAGAGTCATGGGTTCAGGTTCACCCAGATGTCACCATGGCAGATTAGTTTTAAGATGGGGTCACTTATGTTCCTAACAAGTTCATTTCATTTTATCGCTCAATATTCCATTGTGTGAACATGTCACAGTTTGTTTATCTGCTCATCTATTGAAGGATGTCTTGGTTGCTTCTAAGTTTAGGCAATTACACATAATGCTGCTATACATTTGTGTGCAAGTTTTATTTTTAAAAATATATTGTATTGATTTTTCACAGAGAGGAAGGGAGATGGATAGAGAGTTAGAAACATCGATGAGAGAGAAACATCAATCAGCTGCCTCCTGCACACCTCCTACTGGGGATGTGCCTACAATCAAGGTACATGCCCTTGACTGGAATCAAACCTGAGACCCTTCAGTCCGCAGGCAAGACGCTCTGTCCACTGAGCCAAACCGATTGGGGCATGTTTTGTGTAGCATGCATTTTCAACTCATTTGGGTAAATATCAAGAAGCACGATTGCTGGATCATATGGGAAGAGTATGCTTAGCTATGTAAGAGACTGTCAAACTGTCTTCCAAAGTGGCTGTGTCATGTTGCATTCCCACCAGAAGTGAGGGAGAATTCCTGTTGCTTCACACCCTCACCAGCACTTGTCACTGTTTTGGATGTCAACCATTCTAGCACATGTCCCATTGTTGTTTTCATTTGCAATTCCTTAATAAAACGAGATGTTTGACCCCATTTTGTTTGAAAGGGCATCAAACAAACTATGGTTATTCAAACTGGCACATTTGACTGATATTTTCCCAAAAATGAAAGGAGTGAGCTTGTTCCTTCAAGGAAGACACTAGACCAACCATGGGCAAACTACGGCCCGCCTGCCGGATCAGGCCCGTTCGGCTGTTCTATCCGGCCCGAGGAGCTGAAAGAGCAGAGGGTTCTCTAGCTCTCCCCTCCGCTCCTTCACCAGCAGCTCAAGATGAGAGTGCCGGCATGGTCGGGTTGCTTTTGTTCTGGCCCTCCGGTCCAGTTTAAGAACCCATTGTGGCCCTCGAGTCAAAAAGTTTGCCCACCCCTGCACTAGACAGTATTTGTTGCCTTTGACAAAATGAGAACTTTCAAGTGAAAATTAAAATTCTATCTTGAAAATTAGAATTTGTGTCTGTCACTGTGAGCTGGGCAGCTTCCCAACATTGAAGAGACTCTGCCTTTGGAAAAGCTGCATAACTCAAGGAAACAGTGCATGCCAAATGACTGTTTTCCAGTGTTTTACTCGGGCATGATTTTACAATATCATCCTTGAGTGAAATGTCCATTTAAAGTGCAAGTTAGGTCCAGCTGGCGTGGCTCAGTGGTTCAGCATTGACCTATGAACCAGGAGGTCATTGTTCAATTTCCAGTTGGGGCACGTGCCCAGGTTGTGGTGCTCAATTCCCAGTTTGGGGCGCACAGGAGGCAGCTGATCAGTGATTCTCTCTCATCATTAATGCTTCTCTCTCTCTCCCTTACTCAATAAAAATGCTTATATTTTTAATAAATCTTTATTGTTCATATTATTACAAATGTTCCTCATTTTTTCCCCTCGATTGCTCCCCTCCACCAGGTTCCCATCCCACCCTCTGCCCTTTCCCCATCCCCCATTGTCCTCATCCATAGGTGCACAGTTTATGTTCAGTCTCTTCCCGCACCCTCCACTCCCCTTTTCCCCGAGAATTGTCAGTCCACTCCCCTTCCAAACCTCTGATTCTATTATATTCACCAGTTAATATTGTTCATCATGTTTTTTTTTAATTTCCTTGGTTTTTAGATTCACTTGTTGATAGTTACATATTTGTTGTTCATAATTTTTATCTTTATTTTCTTACTCTTCCTAAAGAACCCTTTCAGCAATTCATATAATTCTGGTTTGGCAGTGATGAACTCCTTTAGTTTTTTTTTTATTTGTGAAGCTCTTTATCTGGCCTTTGATTCTGAGTGATAGCTTTGCTGGGTAGAGTATTTTTGGCTGTAGGTTCTTGTTATTCATCACCTTGAATATTTCTCACCATTCCCGTCTGGCCTGCATGGTTTCTGTTGAGAAATCAGCTGACAGTCGTATGGGTGCTCCTTTATAGGTAACTACCTGCTTTTGTCTTGCTGCTTTTAATATTCTCTCTTTGTCTTTAGCTCTTGGAATTTTAATTATGATGTGTCTTGGTGTGGTCCTCTTTGGATTCCTTTTGTTTGGGGTTCTGTGCACTTCCTGGACTTCTAGGTCCATTTCTTTCACCAGGTGGGGGAAGTTTTCTGTCACTATTCTTTCAATATGTTTTCAGTATCTTGCTCTCTGTCATCTTCTGGGACCCCTATAATTCTGATGTTGGTTCGCTTGAAGTTGCCCCAAAGGTTTCTTACACTATCTTCAACTTTCTGGATTCTCTTGTCTTTTTGCTTCTGCAGAGGAGTGTCCTCTGGCTCTTTGTGTTCCAAATCTTGGACTTGATCCTTGCAATCTTCCACTCTGTTTTTAGGACAATATTTTTTATTTCAGACAATGTATTCTTTATTTCTAGTTGATCATTTATTATTTCTAGTTGATCACTTTTCATATCCTCATAGGTCTTGTTTATTTTATTGTCCTTTTCTAGGAAATTCTTTTTTTTTAATTAAATATATTTTATTGATATTTTACAGAGAGAAAGGGAGAGAGATAAAGAGCTAGAAATGTCAATGAGAGAGAAACATCGACCAGCTGCCTCTTGCACACCCCCTACTGGGGATGTGCCCACAACCAATGTACATGCCCTTGACCGGAATCGAACCCGGGACCCCTCAGTCCGCAGACCGATGCTCTACCACTGAGCCAAACCGGTTTCAACTCTAGGAAATTCTTGAAAAACCTTATAACTGTGGTTTTGAATTCCATATCCAGTTGCTTTTTGTCCTCCATTTCTTTCTTTTGTGGTCTGTTTCCTTGTCTCGGCATTTTTGCTGCTTCCCTGAGTAGGTAGGGTGGCTTTGTGTGTTAAGGTGTCCTATATGGTTCAGTGGGTCAGCCTCCCAGTTATCTGAGGTGGACACTCTTGGTGCACCCCTTTGTGGACTGTGTGTACAGACTTATTGTAGTTAAGTTTTGATTGTTGTTGGTATCACTGGGAGGAACTGACCTCCAGGCCAATTGGCTGTGAGGTTCAGCTGTGTCTATGCCAGGAGACAGCCTTATTCCACTAGACTTGGAAAACTGCAAAAGCCTCTGTGCTCAGCTTGGATGGGGCAGAGTTTCAGGATGGAGCCTACAGCCTTGACTTCCCATTAGCTCCGACACCCTATGAGGTTCCTGAATCTCAGTGTTCCTCAGTGTCCTTTGGTACTTGCTGCAAGCACTCTGAGAGAAAGGTGGCCTAGAGTTTTGCCCACTAAAAGACAGTCTAGTCCAGGGGTGGGCAAACTTTTTGACTCGAGGGCCACAATGGGTTCTTAAACTGGACTGGAGGGCCAGAACAAAAGCAACCCAACCATGCTGGCACTCTCATCTTGGGCTGCTGGTGAAGGAGCGGAGGGGAGAGCAAGAGAACCCTCCGCTCTTTCGGCTCCGAGAGCTGGATAGAACAGCCAAATGGGCCAGATCCAGCCCGTGTAGTTTGCCCACCCCTGGTCTAGTCTCTCCCCCAATGTGCCTGGAACTGGGGTTCAATGCAGTTGGAGGTGGGGTTAAGAGCAGTTCAGAGCTTATGTCTCCTTCCTGCTAGTGCAATCCAGCAGCTCAATCAACTGTCTGTCCTCTGCATGCACTGTGCATGACTCTGGAGCTCCCCTGAGCTTCCGCCTTACAGCCCAGATTCCCTCTGTATGAGCCTGGGACCTGAGGGTCTCGCCCAGAAGTGGATTTTAGTGCAGTCGGAACTGGGGCTCAGCACAGTCCAGAGCTTTTATCTCCTTTCCACTAGGGAACGCCAGCCAGGCATTCAGCCGCCCCTCCTCTCTGGCTCCATCCTATCCGCATGCATGTACCGTGTCTCCATACCTTAGGCTTTTACAGCTCCTCTGATTTTCCTTCTGGTTTTCTCTTTCCTTCTAGTTGTAGAATTTCTAGTCAGTCAACTTTCCTGTAGTTCTGGATAATGTCCACTTTATATTTTAGTTGTATTTTTTGAAATTGTTGTGTGAGGCTGCAGTTAGGCGTTTACTTATGCCACCATCTTGGTTTCTCTGTCTTATTTTAAAATACATATATTTTTTAAAGTGCAAGATATACCAATGATTTTAATGTTATAGCACATAATGTTCATTGATGTGGTTTCAATTTTCACATTTGAGTAATCTTTAAAAACTATCACATGCAAGTTGTGTCAAAAAAGTATATCCACATTTATCTAAAAGGTCATTAAAATGCTTTTCTCTTTGTCTGGCCAGTGTGGCTCAATGGTTGAACATCAACCCATGAACCAGGAGGTCACGGTTCAATTCCTGGTCAGGGTACATGCCCAGGTTTGGAAGCAGCTGATCAATGATTTACTGTCATCATTGATGTTTCTATCTCCCTCACCTTTCCTCTCTGAAATTCTTAAAAACAAATATTAAAAAAATGCTTCTCCCTAGTCCAGCTAAGTATCTGTGAAGCCAGATTTCCCTCCCATACTTGTATCAACCATACCATTTCACAACAGACATACTGCAGAAGCAGATATGAGAATCTACTTGTCTTCACAGTAAAGAGATTTACACATAAGACAATATGAAGTATTCTTTAAAAAAATGTATTGTTGAAAGTATTACAAAAGTCCCCCCTTTTCCTCTATTGACATCTTCTAGCCCACTCCTGCCCCCCCCCCCCCAGGCCTTCACCACCCTATTGTCTGTGTCCGCTGGTCATGCATACAAGTTATTTGGTTGATCTCTTCCCACCCACCCTTCCCGGCCTTCCCTCTGAGGTTCAACAGCCTATTCCATGCTTCTATGTCTCTGGATCTATTTTTGTTTATTGATTTATTTTGTTCCATATATCAATGAGATCACGTGATACATATTTTTCTCTGACTGGCTTATTTTGCTTAGCATAATATTCTCCATGTCCATACATGCTGTGGCAAATGGTAAGAGTTCTTTAAAATATATATATAATTTCAGAGAGGATGGGAGAGGGAGCCAGAGAGAAACATCAATGATGAGAGAATCATTGATCAGCTGCCTTCTGCACACCCCCCTACTGGAGATCAGCCTGCAACCCAGGCATGTGCCATTCACCGGAATTGAACCTGGGACCCTTCTGTCTGCAGGCTGACATTCCCTCCACTGAGCCAAATCAGCTGGGCGAGCTCTTTTCTTTCTTTCTTTCTTTCTTTCTTTCTTTCTTTCTTTCTTTCTTTCTCTTTCTTTCTTTCTTTCTTTCTCTCTTTCTTTCTCTTTCTTTCTTTCTTTCTTTCTTTCTTTCTTTCTTTCTTTCTTTCTTTCTCTTTCTTTCTTTCTTTCTTTCTTTCTTTCTTTCTTTCTTTCTTTCTTTCTTTTTCTTCCTTCCTTCCTTCCTTCCTTCCTTCCTTCCTTCCTTCCTTCCTTTTTCTTTCTTTCTTCTTTTCTTTCTTTCTTTCTTTTTTTCTTCTTCTTCTTTTTTTTTTTTACAGCAGCATAGTATTCCATTGTGTAGATGTACCATGGTTTTTTTTTTTTTTTTTTTATCCACTCATCTGCTGATGGGCACTTAGGCTATTTCCAAATCTTAGCTATGGTAAATTGTGCTGCTATGAACATAGGGGTGCATATATCCTTTCTGATTGGTGTTTCTGGTTTCGTGGGATATTGTCCTAGAAGTGGGATCATTGGGTCAAATGGGAGTTCCATTTTTAATTTTTTGAGGAAACTCCATACTGTTTTCCATATTGGCTGCACCAGTCTGAATTCTGAAGTACTCTTCATGCAATTTTGGTGATAATGTACCTTTATTAACAAAAATCCTAGTTATGAAATACTTAATGGGTTTATTCTTTTTTTTAGTGAATCAATACAAACATTCCTCAATATGGAAAAATATAACCCACATTAATAAAAGTTCTTTAAGGTTCTCAATGATATGTTACAGTGCAGAGGGGTCCTGAGACCAGAAAATGTGAGAACTACTGCCCTTGGATGCTTTCTCCTTATCCTGCTGCCCAATCCCAGGGCAGAGAGTTAAGATATTACAGTGTTGACTGGTCTCTCTAAAAACCTTTCCTGATGCCCTAGCCGGTTTGGCTCAGTGCATAGAGAGAGCATTCGCCTGCGGACTGAAGGGTTCCAGGTTTGATTCCCGTCAAGGATTTATCCCTGGCTTAGGCCCCGGGTAGGGCACATACAGGAGGCAGTCAATTGATGTCAAATGAGCGGACATTCCTCTCTGTCTTTCCCCCTCTTTCTCTCTAAAAATCAATGGGACATCCCTGGTGGGGGATGTGCAAGAGGCAGCTGGTCGGTGCTTCTCTCTCGTCGACGTTTCTGGCTCTCTATCTCTCTCCCTTCCTCTCTGTGAAATATCAATAAAATATATATATTTTTAAAAATCAATGGGAAAACAGCCTCTGGTGAGGATTAAAAAAGGGAAAGAAAAAAAAAAAACCTTCCCTGATGGACCACAGTCTACTCACTACCCCTATGCTGCATCCCCTCTTCAGTTATGCTGTTCCAGTTTCCCTGCGGCATCCAAACCGTTCTGGTTCTTGGCAGGCACCGGCGGATGAAGGAACTGGTACACTCTCTCTGGGCCGGGCAGCCCCTGCCCGGTGCGACCTCAAAAAGAGTCCGATGCCGAAACCGGTTTGGCTCAGTGGATAGAGCGTTGGCCTGCGGACTGAAAGGTCCCAGGTTCGATTCCGGTCAAGGGCATGTACATTGGTTGTGGGCACATCCCCGGTGGGGGGTGTGCAGGAGGCAGCTGGTCGATGTTCCTCTCTCATCGACGTTTCTAGCTCTCTATCTCTCTCCCTTCCTCTCTTTAAAATATCAATAAAATATATTAAAAAAAAAAAAAAAAGAGTCCTACATGGTCACGTCAGGGAGCACTACAGAGACACAACCCCCAGAGAGGCCGAAGGAGAGCGGGAGGGCCCAGAGGCGTCCCCCCGCATCCTCCATCACCCGGTGAGGCGAGGCCCGCCCACCCCCACCCCTTTCGGGCCGCCCCGCCCCGCCCCGCCCCGCCGCGCCCCGCCCCGCGGTCCCTCGCTTCGCCTTCTGCCGCCAAGCAGGGAGCCGGCCCTTCACGACAGTCCCAGCGCTTTCCGGCCGGCCGCTCCCGGCTGACGTGTCGGGGAGGCGGGGCTTAGGGGAGCGGCCCCCGTCCCTCGCTTGGCTGCAGTGGGTGACTGACTTACCTCCGCAGAGCGATGTCGACGTCCGCCCGGTCCTCGCGGGCCACGCCCGGCTCAGGTAGGCTCAGAGCCCCACCCTGCGGCGGAGGGAGAGAGGGGACGGACTGCCCTGTGGGTCCTGGGGATGGGGCTTCTGGAGAGAGAGGTTGCAGCCTGCAGTTTGGGGTGATGGTGACACGCGATTAGGGGGGCTGTGGTCTGTTGTGGGGCATTGGCGCGCCCTGGAGGAGGGGCTGCCCTGCAGGGTGTTCCTGGCGGAGATCAGCGGGACAGAAGGTAGAGATGAGGGGTGCAGAAGCCCTCGGATTGTTGGGGCTGTTGACTTGGGAAGGAGCACCTCCCTCCACCCCACACGTGCGCACACATCTTTCTCCGTTTATGGGTTACAGATAAAGCACGGAAAGACAAGGCTGCACAGACCGCAGGCCCCGGTCAGGCCAGCCGCATGGGGAAACTCCTGGGTTTTGAGTGGACAGATGTGTCCAGCTGGGGGAGGCTGGTGACCCTGCTGAACCGGCCAATGGATCCTGCCAGCCTGGCTGTCTTCCGTTTTCTCTTTGGTAAGTTCAATGTCTGGGAGGGGCCCCTTGTGATTGGGGCGGGAGAGTGACAATGTGAAGGTGATTGGAGATGGACATCTGGAGACCATCAAGTGCCTGCTTTCAGAACTCGGAAACTGGGATTAGAATCTGCGCCGATCATTAGATTTTGCTTTTCTCTTGTTCCATAGAGAGGCCTCTTCTATACCTGATTGCTTGCATCAGAGGCTTATAAACTTTGGGAGTATCACTGCCTCCCAACCTTGTCTGTTTCTTGGTTACTTACTTAGTGGACTTTCCTCCCCTTTTCTCGCAGCAGAAGACATTAGTGTCCTGGAAGAGGGTATTTGTGGAGTTTAGGATCAAACCCAGCTTTGTCTTCTGATTAGCATTTGGAGGCCAGAAATGCTTTGATCTGAGGCTATAGGAAATATAGAGGCAGAGGAACAGGGATTCGTTTTCCTTATGTCATGAAGGTGTTCAGTAATTACACTAAGGACTAAACTTTAGAGAAATGGCAGACTTATTGGCTATAACTCCCTAATCCAGAGCTCCCGCTAGAATGGGTTATGATATGCTGAGATATTAATCCTGATAGCCCGTGGTTCTCAATTTAGGGCTTTTTTGTTGCAGGGGTTGGGGGGAGAGACACTCGGCGGTGTCCAGGGACATTTTTATTTGTCATATGTGGGGGGCAGGATAGGTGGCTACTGGCATCTTCATAGGAGCTAGTGACACTGCTTATTGGACCTATGATGCACAGGACAGTCCCTCCCAGCAAATAATTAACCAGCCCCAATGTCAATGGTCCTGAGGTTGTGAAACACTGCCTTAGCTGGAACCGCTTCCTGACCTGAATACCCCCTTCTGTTTACCCTAGTGTGTTGGCCAAATGCTGCTGTTTTCTGGGTATGCCAGGAAGTGGGGAAGGTTGAGAAGCAAACACCGTCCTTGAGCACTTTCTTTTTTTTTTTTTAAAGTTTATTTTATTGATATTTTACAGAGAGGAAGGGAGAGAGATGGAGAGCTAGAAACGTCGATGAGAGAGAAACATCAACCAGCTGCCTCTTGCACACCCCACACTGGGGATGTGTCCGTAACCAATGTACATGCCCTTGACCAGAATCGAACCCGGGACCTTTCAGTCCGCAGACCGACGCTCTATCCACTGAGCCAAACCGGTTTCGGCGTTGAGCACTTTCTTTAGCCCAGTGTGACAGACCTTTGTAAATATTAACTATCAAAACCTGAACAGCTTTTATAGCATTTTGTATAGTTTCTCTCACTTAATCCTCTCTGTAACCCTGTAAACTATTATGAGCCCCCTTTTCCAAATGGAATTGGCATAGTGAGGTACAGTAGCTGATCACACAATGGGCATAGTAGTGCCTATCACAGAGGAGGTACTCAGTAATGCTTGTTGGATGAATGAATGAATGGTGAAGCCCGGTTAGGAAAGAAATCTGACCTTGGAGCTAGATTCGGTCAACTGTATTCAAATGTATTCTACTGCTTCCTTTGCTGAGGCCTCACGGCCCCCTCTCTAACTGCCTTCCCAGGGCTGCTGATGGTGCTTGACATTCCCCAGGAGCGGGGGCTCAGCTCTCTGGACCGAAGATACCTGGACGGGCTGGAGGTGTGCCGCTTCCCCTTGCTGGATGTCCTGCAGCCACTGCCGCTGGACTGGATGTATCTTGTCTATACCGTCATGTTTCTGGGTGAGGGGAACAGGGAATATATTTTTAAAAATATTTTATTGATTTTTTACAGAGAGGAAGGGAGAGGGATAGAAAGTTAGAAACATTGATGATGAGAGAGAAACATTGATCAGCTGCCTCTTGCACACCCCCCACTGGGGATGTGCCTGCAACCAAGATACATGCCCTTGACCGGAATCGAACCTGGGACCTTCCAGTCCGCAGGCTGACGCTCTATCCACTGAGCCAAACCGGTTTCGGCGGAACAGGGAATATTGATTGGCCTATCTAAAACAGAAAAGTACAAAGTATGAGCATGGTCTTGGGTTCCTTATTCACTTCCCTTGTGACTCATGATTTCATCTTCCTGACCTGTGTGTCATCTGAGCTTTGACCCCATAGCTCTTTTTAAAAATATTAAAATAACATTTAATTTCGATTTAGTTGTATCTGATTATAAAATGTTTGATGACTTTTTTTAAAATATATTTTTTATTGATTTTTTTACAGAGAGGAAGGAAGAGGAAAGGAGAGTTAGAAACATCGATGAGAATCATCGATCAGCTGCCTCTTGTACACCCCCTACTGGGGATGTGCCCACAACCACGGTACATGCCCTTGATGGGAATCCAACCTGGGACCTTTCAGTCCGCAGGCTGACGCTCTATCCATTGAGCCAAACCGGTTTCTGCTGATGACTTTTTAAAAAATATATATTTTATTGATTTTTTGCAGAAAGGGAAAGGGATAGAGAGCTAGAAACATCGATGATGAGAGAAACATCGACCAGCTGCCTCCTGCACAACCCCCACTGGGGATGTGCCCGCAACCAATGTATATGCCCTTGACTGGAATTGAATCTGGAACCTTTCAGTCTTCAGACCAACGCTCTATCCACTAAGCCAAACCGGTTTCGGCTGATGACTTTTCTTAATCCCACCCACAGCCTGTCTCGGGGGAGCTGGGCCTGTGGTGACCTTTGACCTCTTAATTCTCTCCCCCCACAAACCCCAGGGGCACTGGGCATGATGCTGGGCCTGTGCTACCGGATAAGCTGTGTGTTATTCCTGCTGCCGTACTGGTACGTGTTTCTCCTGGACAAGACGTCATGGAACAACCACTCCTATCTGTATGGTTTGTTAGCTTTTCAGCTGACATTCGTGGATGCAAACCACTACTGGTATGAATCTAGGGGAAAGGAGGGAAGGGGTCGGCTGGGTCAGGATGTTTACCAGAGATAAGGGCCCTTTGAGGACCTAGAATTTGCCCCCGCAAGAATAATTTCAGCAATGCTTTGCAGAGGTCACACTTTAATCTGGATGGATTTGGGAGGGGGAAGAGTCAGCGAGGTTGTGGCGCTTGGGATGACAAAAAGCAAAACGGCTCCATTCCCACCCCTTCACTCTTTCCGTATCTCCCCAGGTGCCTTGATCTGTGTACTTGCTGTAATCTTCTTAGAAGAAGAGAAGACTAAAGCCAGGCATAGCTGTTTTCAGATACTTCGAGGGTGGTCATGTGGAAGAGGGAGCAGACTTTCTCTGTGTGAGCCCAGGGGTGCAGAGTTAGAGCTCAGAGTAGAAGCTGCTGAGAGGCAGTCATGTCAGAAGGAGCGGGCCCACGGGGCTGCTGGGCAGCGCTGCCCTGGGAGGAGGTAACCTCCTCCGCCTCCGCTCCGGTGTAGGGGACCGTCTTCCAGGGGAGGTGGAGAAGGGGTCTGCACACCAGATGGCAGGGCGGACGACCTTTGAGGATTTTCCCATTATTAAGTGAAAAGCAAATAGGAGATCTCAGTAAGATGGGTATAAGTAAAAAAAAACCTCAAGCATTGAATTAGTGACTTATCAGTCATGAAGTGTCATTGGTTAATACACACACGCAAATACTCCTTTTGTGTAAACCATTAGACTCATTCAGAATGGCCAGCTCTGATCAGTAAGAGACAGTTTTGGCAGAATACTCCTGAAAAAAAAAATACATACCACTTACTTACTGATGGATTTCCAAATACCATGCTCAGCACTTTAATTTTTCCTCAGTGTAACCCCATGAGGTCCATAGCGCTTTCCACATTTTAGAGGTGAAGACGCTAAGGCTTAGGGAAGTAAAAGATTTGCCTAAGGTCACACCGCAGCAGGAGGCACAAGTGAGAATCGAGGTCTCCTTAGCTGTAGACTCAGTGCTCTTGACCACAGCGTAAGCTGCCCTTCCCCCAACTTCTCAGCTCATTCATTGTCTTCTTGAGAAGCTGCTTTGCCTCTGCTTCCCCAGAGTACATCTAGTCGTAGAGCCTGCGTTTATCCGTTCTCGCCCAAGGTAGGCTGTTAGGAGGGACCCTCTGGCACTAGATCCTGGCATCCAGGTCTACAGGTGTCAATTTGTTTTGGATATTGAAAAAAAAAAATTTAATCTATTTATATAAACCTCAAACTTTTTAAACACTTCCTTAAACGAATCCTTTACTAAATTCAGTCATAGTCTAGCATTGTAGTCTTTTTACTGACTTTTCCCATTAGGACTGACTAATTTGCTAAGTAACTAATGGTAAACACTGAACTTTTTAAAAAAATATATATATTTTATTGATATTTTACAGAGAGGAAGGGAGAGAGATAGAGAGCTAGAAACGTCGATGAGAGAGAAACATCGACCAGCTGCCTCTTGCGCACCCCCTACCGGGGATGTGCCCGCAACCAAGGTACATGCCCTTGGCCGGAATCGAACCCGGGACCCTTCAGTCCGCAGACCGACACTCTATCCACTGAGCCAAACCGGTTTCGGCCAAACACTGAACTTTTTACTGTTACAACTCACTAGTTAAATTTCTGTTACGAGCTAAGATAATCACTGTTCCAGTTTTCTTATAATTCTAAAGGGCCTCCAAACAGCCCAGAGGACCAGAGAGGGAATGGGAGTGGTTTTGAGATAGATTATTACATTTAAAAAGGAAGGTGGCAATGTGGCTGGACTCAGAAGCTCTCCTCCATGCTTGCCTTGCCTGGTGTAGGTCTGTGGACGGCCTGCTGAGCGCCCGGAAGCAGAATGCCCACGTGCCTCTCTGGAACTACGCTGTGCTGCGTGGCCAGGTACGAGGTCTGAGGAAAGAGGGAGGTGTCCTTTGACGGTCATCGCCATGGCAGATTGCACTCCACTCTGCCTCCCTGGATCTTCTCTTCCTTCCCCTTTACTGGAGGGCTAGGCTGGCTCTTCTGTTGTTTCCAAAACCCTGATCTCTGGGCTGTCTCGCCTTGTCATGGAAAGAAATAGGGCTTTGTCCCTGCCAGGTTAGAATCCTCATGAGAGAGAATATCTGTGCTCTCTGACTCTCCTTGGTGCCTCATACTGTGCCTGGCATTGATAGGATGTCAGTAGATACTTGTTGGATGAGTGAATATCTGAGATGCGTGAATAGAAGAATGGAACTAATCTTCCTTGGTCCCTCAACTGAGATGAGAAGTTTCTCTCTCTCTTTTTTTTTAAATTAAATTTTTTTTTTTTATTGTTTAAAGTATTACACGAGTCTCCTTTTCCCTCCATTGACCTCTCCCTGGCCGCTGCCACCCCCAGCACGTGCCCTCACCCTGCCACTGTCCGTGTCCGTTGGTTATGCTCATGTGCATGCATACACGTTCTTTGGTTGATCTCTTCCCCCTTAACCCCCCTTCCCTCATAGGTTGGACAATCTGTTCCACAAATGAGTGAGATCATGTGATATTCATCTTTCTCTGACTTGGCTTATTTCACTTAGTATAATGGTCTCCGGTCCTCTTTATCTTTAAGCATCTGTTTTGCACCTTGTGTTTGCAGATTTTCATTGTGTACTTTATTGCGGGTGTGAAAAAGCTGGATGCAGACTGGGTGGAAGGCTACTCCATGGATAACCTGTCCCGGCACTGGCTCTTCAGTCCCTTCAAGTGAGTGGCAGTTGGGGCAGAGGCCTCGCTGAAGCGGAGGGCCAGAGGGGGTGACGCACCTCCGTCATGTCGGCAGTAATGGCTGCTGTTCCTTCTTTGTCTGAGTTTGCAACATACTTTCCTCTGCCCACTCATCTCCCTATTCGGCAGGAGGCTGCCCCTGTGAAACTTAATGTTTTCCTGTGGGTGGCAATGGAGGGAAATAAATTTTTTAAAAGAAGGGGAAAGCCCGGCCGGTGTGGCTCAGTGGTTGAGCATCAACCTATACACCACGAAGTCTCCGGTTCAATTCTTGGTCAGAGCGCATGCCCAGGTTGCGGGCTTGATCCCCAGTAAGGATTGTGCAGGAGGCAGCCTGTTGATGATCCAATCCCATCGATGTCTCTGTCTCTTTCTTCCTCTCCCTTCTTCTCTTTCTGAGATCAGTACAAACATTAAAAAAAGGAGAGGAAAGAGCTAGAACCAGGTGAGTTGGTGACTGAGTTGGTTGCCAGCCCAGCCTCTCCAGGACCCCTCGGCCAGTGTCCTGAGAGGATGGACAGCGTCCCCGCCCCGACAGAACCAGTGCTACCAACTCTTCTCAGAGCAGAGGTTCGCCGCTCTGACTTCTCTCTTCCTCCCATTTCTTCTCTTTTTTTTGCTTCATTCTTTTTCCTCTTCCCTGGTCAAACTCAGTTCCTGTAGTTTGACTTCAGAATCATATTGATTAAGCATTCACCTTTATAAAAATATATATATTGATTTCAGAGAGGAAGGAAGGAGAGAGAGATAGAAACATCCATGATGAGAGAGAATCATGGATCGACTGCCTCCTGCAAGTCCCCCACTGGGGATGGAGTCCACAACCCAGGCATGTGCCCTTGACCAGAATCGAACCTGTGACCTTTCAGTTCGCAGGCCGACGCTCTAACCACTGAGCAAACTGGCAAGGGCTAGCATTCACCTTTTAAAATTTCTTCTAATTTGTAACCTCTATGCGGAGTCTCCCAGCCACAGCACCCACACTTCTCCATCAGATTTTCCCTAGGAGGTTTGCCCTTGCTTCTGGCAGAGGGTATGTTGAAAACGTACTGGACACCTAATGTGCGTGGAAATGCACCGTGGTTAGAAAACCTCTGGGGTGTCTTTGTGCAGAGAGTTCTACCCACCCGGGGGGGTGGCTCCTTTGGCAAGGACAGGGTAGCAGAGGTGCATTTGCTGTGAGTGTGCTGTGAGCCAGGCCCTCAGTGGGCGGGTGCCTGACCCCCGTCCCTGGTGTCTGCAGACTCGTGCTGTCCGAAGAGATGACCAGTCTGCTGGTGGTGCACTGGTGCGGACTGCTCCTTGACCTCTCGGCTGGCTTCCTGCTCTTCTTCGACGCCTCAAGATCCGTGGGCCTCCTCTTCGTGTCCTACTTCCACTGCATGAATTCCCAGCTTTTCAGCATCGGTCAGTACCCGTCGTCCGGAAGGAAATGGGAAACCACAGGGAGGGGCTTGCCAGAGGCGTCGCTTGGGACTGGGAGATGAGGATGGGAATAGCAGCCACACTGAGCCTGATGCAGTCACTGTGGCGTGGAAACAAACCGGGGAGAGAGAATTGGGACTTCTGGGCTCAGCTCGTATGCTGTATATATATAGTAAGGAATCTCTGGGAAGTAAGCATCCTTTACTTAAGAACTTCTTTTATCACAAGTGGGATACTTGAGAGAGGTTTCTTTCTTTAAAAAAAAAAATATTTTATTGATATTTTATAGAGAGGAAGGGAGAGAGATAGAGAACTAGAAACGTCGATGAGAGAGAAACATCGACCAGCTGCCTCCTGCACACCCCCTACCGGGTATGTGCCCGCAACCAATGTACATGCCCTTGACCGGAATCGAACCTGAGACCTTTCAGTCAGCAGACCGACGCTCCACCACTGAGCCAAACTGGTTTCGGCTTGAGAGAGGTTTCTTTCTTTCTTTTTTTTTTTTTAATATATTTTTTATTGATATTTTACAGAGAGGAAGGGAGAAGGATAGAGAGCTAGAAACGTCAATGAGAGAGAAACATCGACCAGCTGCCTCTTGCGCACCCCCCACTGGGGATGTGCCCGCAACCAAGGTACATGCCCTTGACCGGAATCGAACCCGGGACCTTTCAGTCCGCAAACCGACGCTCTACCACTGAGCCAAACCGGTTTCGGCTTGAGAGAGGTTTCTTAAGGGAAAAGGGTCAAGGGGGTTACCCACATCTCCCCAAACCAAACTCCTGAAATGCTTATGTTCTCCTTGCTCTTCTAGGCATGTTCCCCTACGTCATGCTGGCCAGCAGCCCTCTCTTCTGCTCCCCCGAGTGGCCCCGGAAGCTGGTATCTCACTGCCCCCAGAGGCTGCAAGAGCTGCTGCCCCTCCAGGCTGCCCCTCAGCCCAGTGCCTCCTGCATGTATCGGAGGAGCCGGGCCAAAGGCGGCCAGAAGCCGGGCCTGCGCCATCAGCTCGGCGCGGCCTTCACCCTCATCTACCTCCTGGAGCAGCTCTTCCTGCCCTATTCCCATTTCCTCACGCAGGTACGCGTAGGCCGGGGTTAGCGTGCAGAGGGCAGAGGGCAGAGGGACAGCCACAGGGAGAGAACGGCTGGTGATGCAGCCCTTTCTTTCTTTCTTTTTTTTTTTTTTATTTTATTTTATTTTATTTATTTATTTATTTATTTTTTTTATTTTTTATTTTATTTTATTAAGGTATTTTCTGTGTACATAGTTTACCATTGCCCCCCCTCACCACCCATTTATGCCCTCCCTCCCCAGAGTTTTGTGTTCATTGGTTGTACTTATGTTCATGGATACCAGTCCTTCGGTTGTTCTCTTATCTCCCCCCAGGTCTCCTTCCCCTCCCCCCTGTCATTTGACAATCTGCTTGTTTTATGGTGACCATCTCAGGCTCATATGAATAGAGTCCGCTCCTCCTCTGGTTTTCACCGCCCCTTCCCCTGGGACCCACTGCTTCCCTTAGGACACTCGGCTCATCCGGGGCACTCGACACCATGGGACACACGGCTCACCCGGGACACCCTTCCCCCTTCCCCTTTGGGGGGTACGGCTTACCCGGGGCACATGGCCCCCTGGGACACTCGGCTCACCCGGGGCACTCGGCCCCCTGGGACACTCGTGTAGCCCTTTCTTGATGGAGGATGGGATTAGCCTGCGAACCATGAAGCTGATTCCCTCCGCCCCGCCTTCTCAGGGCTATAACAACTGGACAAATGGACTCTACGGCTATTCCTGGGACATGATGGTGCACTCCCGCTCCCACCAGCACGTGAAGATCACCTACCGTGATGGCCGCACTGGCGAGCTGGGCTACCTTAACCCTGGGGTGAGGTTTCAGATGCTGACGGTGTTATTGTTCTTCAGAGCTTCCTTGAGCTTTTGGGGGTCTGGTTTGGTCCTAACCACAGTCGTAAAACAAAACAGATTTGGGTCACTCCCCTCTCTCAGGAGCCAGGTTCAGCCTTCTTTTATGTGGGTTGGAAATAGGGCCGTGTCATTCACCTCCTTAAACGGAGATCAGATTTAAGAAAAAGGTAAGTAAACCACTAGCCCAGCAAGGAAAAATTCTTCCCCCAAAACAAGGTCAGGTGTTTTTTTTGTGTGTGTGTCCTGGTCAGAACAACCAGATCTCTTTGTCCCGTTGGCAGTGCATGACTCACCCAGGAGGCAATGTGACGAGGTGGGACTAATATGGGGGTTTGGGGCAGGTATTCACACAGAGCCGGCGATGGAAGGATCATGCAGACATGCTGAAGCAATATGCCACTTGCCTGAGCCGCCTGCTTCCCAAGTACAATGTCACTGAGCCCCAGATCTACTTTGATATCTGGGTGTCCATCAATGACCGCTTCCAGCAGAGGTGGGCAAGGGGAGCAGGGAAGGGGGAAAAATGAAGTCCAGCTCCTTTTTGCCAAGATGACTAGGCCACGCACCCCGGTGCTGTCTTGCTTGAGAGGCTGTCCTCTGCTGCATGTCCCTGTAGACCTGGTTGTGGGCATAGCTGACTGCTTCCAGCAGGGGGCCCCATCACCCAGAAGAAAAGGTAATGTGACTTGTTCTGCTAGAAACCTAACACCATTCTCAGATGGCCACTAATCCTCATTCTTCCCGGTGATCCAGAAGCTCTTTCCCCTCTGTGCCTCGGACTGGCCATACCATGCGGCCACAGGCCATGTCTTCTTTCTGGAAACCCTGTTCCCTCTCTCTGGGAATGGTGATGAGAGAAACAGAAGTGGGCACTCTGATGGGTAGGTGGCTGTGGCCCTTTTAAAA
Organism: Vespertilio murinus; assembly: GCA_963924515.1. Taxonomy (NCBI): domain Eukaryota; kingdom Metazoa; phylum Chordata; class Mammalia; order Chiroptera; family Vespertilionidae; genus Vespertilio; species Vespertilio murinus. The sequence continues at coordinate 19,851,963 of OZ004713.1, forward strand.
CATGGTTTTCTTTCCGAAGGCTTTTTGACCCTCATGTGGACATCGTGCAGGCTGCCTGGTCCCCCTTCCAGCCCACCCCGTGGCTGCAGCCGCTGTTGATGGACCTGTCTCCCTGGAGGGCCAAGTTGCAGGAAATCAAGAGCAGCTTGGACAACTATACTATGGTGGTCTTCATTGCCGACTTCCCTGGTATGGAAGAAAGCTAGGAGGCTTTTCTGTCTTTCTTTTTTTTAAAAATATATTTTATTGATATTTTACAGAGAGGAAGGGAGAGAGATAGAGAGCTAGAAACGTCAATGAGAGAAACACCGACCAGCTGCCTCTTGCACACCTCCTACTGGGGATGTGCCCACAACCAGTGTACATGCCCTTGACTGGAATTGAACCTGGGACCTTTCAGTCCGCAGACCGACACTCTACCACTGAGCCAAACCGGTTTCGGTGCTAGGAGGCTTTTCTGTCTTTCCTCCTTGCTTCCTTGGTCAGGGACCTTGCGTGTGGTGGAGAGGGGAGGGGTAGTCATGGTGGGAGGGGTGTTTTGTTTTTTTAAAAAATATTTTATTTATTGATATTTTACAGAGAGGAAGGGAGAGAGACAGAGCTAGAAACGTCGATGAGAGAGAAACATTGACCAGCTGCCTCCCGCACACCCCCCACTGGGGATGTGCCCGCAACCAAGGTACATGCCCTTGACCGGAATAGAACCTGGGACCCTTCAGTCCACAGACCGACGCTCTATCCACTGAGCCAAACCGGTTTCGGCGGGAGGGGTGTTTTTGAAGTCTGGGGGGTGGTAGTGCCCGTTCTGGCTGGAAGCGGGTTCACTCACGATGGGCACCGGGGAACGTGGTTGTCCCTGTCAGGGCTGCACCTAGAGAACTTTGTGAATGAAGACCTGGGCAACACCAGCATCCAGCTGCTGCAGGGGGCGGTGACTGTGGAGCTGGTGGCAGAAAAGAAGAACTACACTCTTCAGGAGGGAGAAAAAATGCAGGTATCTTGCTGGAATTTAGAGGAGTGAATTTATTATAGACTCAGTGTTTTACCATAGCAGTAACGTTGTGGGGGGCTCGAAAAAGTAAAGATTCCTGGGGCTGTGAATTGCCTCATCTAGGATTCTGGAGGTCAGTTCCTTTGGACTCCAAACCACAGTAAGAAAGATGCCCGACGGGTGGGGAGCGGGTGGTGTGAGGAGCCCATAGGCCGACTAGGAAAAGTTGAGAGGAAATATATGCATTTTTATCCCCTGCTCAGTTGCCTGCTGGCGAGTACCATAAGGTGTACACAGTGTCACCCAGTCCTTCCTGCTACATGTACATCTATGTCAACACTACGGAAGTTGCACTGGAGCAAGACCTGGCGTATCTGCAAGAACTGAAAGAGAAGGTGGAGAATGGAAGTGGTGAGTAAATAAAGGTTCGGGCTGAGGTAATCCCCGAGTACAAGAAGTTAGGGTTGTAAATGAGGATCTAGCCATTAAAAATGGAACCTGAAGCCTCTAGCTGGTGAAAGGGGAGTTGTAGGAGAGAATTCTCTCTCTCTCTCTCACTCAGTGATTCCTCTTTTTGCTGACTTTGTGCAGAAACAGGACCTCTACCCCCCGAGCTGCAACCTCTGCTAGAAGGGGAAGTAAAAGGAGGTCCCGAGCCAACGCCTCTGGTTCAGACCTTTCTGAAACGCCAGCAAAGGCTCCAGGAGATTGAACGCCGGCGAAACTCCCCTTTCCATGAGCGCTTCTTCCGCTTCTTGATGCGAAAGCTCTATATTTTTCGCCGCAGGTAAGTCTTACCCACAACAATACTTGTTGCCATCAGGTATTTGCAAGTTGGGTAACTTCTCTGGTGAGAGTAACAGTAGGGACCCTGTCCCAGGAAAGGACAGCCGAGGGCTAAATAGCTTTTCCCATCCCTTCTCATCTCCCCGATTAAATGGGAGAGTAAATGATGTGTGTCTGACAGCCTCAGTTTACCTCCAGCCCCCCCATAGGTTATTCCTGCCCCACCCTGGAATCCTACCAGACTGTATAAGGAGTGGGGTGGCTCCACCTGGGATAAGGGGGCCCCTGTGAGACAGTCCTCGTTTGTGCCTTTGTGAGAGAAGGTAGGACCAGGTGTCCCATAAGGGCTTTGGTAGGAATTCCCGCGTTGAAACAGGAGTTTGGACTGGGTGACCTTTCTCCTCTTTTTCAGCTTCCTGATGACTTGCATCTCACTTCGAAATCTGGCATTAGGTCGCCCCTCCCTGGAGCAACTGGCCCAAGAGGTGACTTATGCAAACTTGCGACCCTTTGAGCCACTTGGAGAGTTGAATCCTTCAAACACAGATTCTTCAAATTCTAATCCTCCTGAACCAAGTTCTGAGCATATCCACACGGAGTTCTGAGGGGGTTAGACATTGGGTACAGCCAGTCACAGGACCGCTACCTGTGCAGTGGAGATTTGAAAAATCTCTTACAGATATTTATATTTTTCTTCCTTGTCTATAGCTCTTTTAAATTCAGAGATGATATCTTAGAGGAAGGAGCCAACAAAGTAAAGCAAGGATAAGATTTATCAGTCCAAGGTTTAGAGGCCAGGAGGGGGTTAGAAGCAATGTGAAAAGGTCCTTTTACCATAAAGGGGACAGTCGGGTTTAAAGTGACTGGCTCCTTGGGGAAAGAGATTTTATTACCATGATGAAAATAGTAGCTAAGTATTCTCAAGTGCTTGCCATATGCACAATGCTTCACACAGTGCCTACGTTACATTTAGTCCTTAATGGTCATTAGTCTTATTTTATAATTGGGGAAACTCAAAGATATAAACCTAGTAAGGGATGGATCAATGGTTTGAACCTCATGTCTGACTTAAGGTCTCTTGTAATTTTGAGAATCACAATAATTCTGAAATAATGTAACTTAAAACTTGTCTTCTTAATTATAGGTATGATTAGGATGGTGATCAGGTACTGAATGCACAAATTTTCTCTTTATTATAATTCTGGTTCCTTTTTAGTTTCTCATTATCTACTTTCCCTGTAAGTTTTTCACTTGCAGTTATGAGAGTAGTTAGCATAAAGTTAAACTATAAGGAAATTTAGATTTTTTTAAAAAAAAACAACAAGCTTAACATTTAGCATTATTCTAGCACTTAGTGAGAAGGTAAAGTGAGTATTCACCAAGCTTGGTGAGGGGTAAGGGAATTAAGTTTGGATATACAAGGAAACTCCTCAGGTCCATGAATGTTCAAAGGCCTGGCACTGGATAGGAAGTGAGAATGCAGTTTTAAAAAAGAAGTGCTCTTGGTCCGGGAACAGACCGGCAGGCCCAGTGCTCTGGTAAAAGCCTGCAGCTATTATCAGTCTTCCCGTGCCCCCCCCTCCTCACCCCCCCCCCCTCCCCGCGACAGTGGGCTAAGGGTGCTTTCCCAGGCACTTTTCCCCACTATACACACTATCCTATGGTTTCCAGTGACGCTATGCTTATATTTCTTTCCTGTGCCCTAGGCCTGTATGTATCCGTCTCTGCCTGGATAGCCCCGAGCTTTCAAACCCTGTCCTGAATAGAATTTAGCTTCATTTCCAACTTTCCCTCACATTTCTTGTCATTTCAAGTCCCATCAGTTCTACCTCTTATTTAAATCTATTAATTTCATCTCTGCTACAGGGTCAGAGCAGGGCTACCATGATGTACAGGTTTGGCCAAGGGGCTTGGCAGTGAGTCCCCTTGATTCATACAAGGCATTGTATGCAATGGCTGTGCCACAGGTCCCCCCCCCCCCCCCTTTTTAATCCTCACCCGAATTAGAGTGGGAGGGAGGGGGAAACAGAGGAACGGATTGGTTGCCTCCCTATAATTGATGTCTGGAGCAGCAGTCACCAACCTTTCGGGCCTACCAGTTGACTAGAGTCTAGAACGGGGGTGGGCAAACCTTTTTAAAAAAATATATTTTATTGATATTTTTACAGAGAGGAAGGGAGAGATAGAGCTAGAAACGTCAATGAGAGAGAAACATCGACCAGCTGCCTCCTGCACACCCCCTACTGAGGATGTGCCCACAACCAATGTACATGCCCTTGACCGGAATCGAACCCGGGACCTTTCAGTCCACAGACCGACGCTCTACCACTGAGCCAAACCGGTTTTGGCGGGCAAGCTTTTCGACTCGAGGGCCACAATGGGCTCTTAAACTGGACCGAAGGGCCGGAACAAAAGCAACCTGACCATGCTGGCACTCTCATCTTGGGCTGCTGGTGAAGGAGCAGGGGGGGAGGAAGAGAACTCTCCGCTCTTTCGGCTCCACAGGCCAGGTAGAACAGCCAAACAGGCCGGATTCGACCTGTGGGCCGCAGTTTGCCCACGGCTGGTCTAGAGAGTGCAAGGAAGGTATGAGTCTGGGAATCAAAGCCATGACCCTTTGGTACGTGTAGGCCAACGCACTAGCCAGAGCCACACCAGGCAGGGCACCACAAGTATTGAGCAAGAATGGTGTGGGGGAAACTGCACAACTCTTGACACAATGTACCTCACTCAGCACTATCTCCTTTGCCAGTAAGTTCTGCTATCTTCTCTTCCCGGGTCCACCACCCTCTCCCCTTTGCTAATAGCAGCTTTCTCCTTCACTTTGCGAGGGGACACTCACAAGGGTGCTGCTATTCCCAGACTGCTAGTGTACCACCTGTGACTTGTTTTCCCAGTGGAAGTGCTGGGAGGGTGGGATAGAGGGAAAGGGTGGTCATCTCAACACTGCTAAACATTGTCCAATGTAATCTGGGTTATTCAGATTTTAGGAGGAATCAGGTCTAAAATCTGGCTGTTTTGGGAGTGTGCTATCAATGTCCATTTAGCCAGAGGCATTTTAGTATTTTATGGCCAACATTTGGATCTCCTGATTGATGTCACACTTTAAAACTTTACAGAAAGGCATTCCCTTCTGAACTACCCTGTTTCATGCCTTTGCTCCACTCTTCCCCCTTAGGCTCATACTCCTCTGCCTCCCTGTCTGTAAAATCCTTTTCCCCCAAAACAGAGGAAAAGCACCTCTCCTCACACATCTTCCTAGCTATCTGTAAGGCAGTTACTTCTCTGGTGCTGCCCCTCCATCCTGCAGGGTCCACTCATCCTCAGATCCCCTTTATTTGGCCAACGTAGCTATGTCTTCAGACAGCAGTGCATTATTTAAGTGTTCCAAAACCTTCTGGAACTTTTCCCTGTAGTGAAAATTAAAGCTTTTGTTTCTGAGCAAATTATAGAAACTTAAGATTTAACCCCCTTCCATTTCTAAAAAGTTAAACCTTTGAGTCTCACATTTGTAGCAGGTTCCTATCTGTGCTGTGTAAACATATGCCAGCTGGCACATGCCCGCCTATACTTCAGCTCCTAGACTCAAAAAAGGATGGTTCAAGATATGTGGAATAAGTTCCTTTTATAAACTGCCACAGATTTTGAATAACCATTATAAATTTGTATCTCCACTGTTTTTAAATAAAATTGTAGCCCATTTATTATCCTAGCTTGGAAGCTGTTTCCCATTTAGAAACATCAACTTTGCAACCTCCAACACCTATTTGAAAATGGGTTTATAGATTTTTGACTGAACATTACCACTTCCTTAATACCCCCCCCCCCCAACACACTTTTCAAGTTTGCAGTAGGCCACTTCTCTTTTCAAGACCTATAAGTACCTGTTTAGGCTGGTAGGAATCTGAAGAGGCTTTTTGTGTTTATGGGGAAGCCGGGGGAGAAACAAAAATTACGGAGCCTGTTTTAGTGTGTTTCATGCCCTCCATCTTAACATAATGCAAAACACTGGCAGTGTAGCAATGGCTGATGTAATAAAGACACATGAAATTTTGACTTTCCTTAGCCAAAAAGGGCAGTGATTAAAAAAACCAAACCTTGTACTTCCTTTGTGCTAGGAACAGATGGAATTTATAAACATATTAAATGTTTGCAGTCAGGATTGAGATAATTGCCCTGAACAATGGGTAGAATTACAATTAACCAAGGCCAGAGTATTTTTCTCAGATCACATTCACACCAAATACTTTTAAGAAATGATGGACACAGTTAAGGTAGAACCTAGCATTTTATTTAGATCTTCATTAACTGTTGGAATTGAGAACCAGACATACGTAATAAACCTCCAAAAATAGATCCCGAAAGGCACTTTCTGCTCAGGGCAAGCAGTCATGGAATAAGCATGTAAACAAGCTGGCTTCTCTGTACCACACCAGCCAAGTCAGCTTTCTCCATGGCCAGCTGCACCAGCTCTGCCCTCCCTTGTTAACACCAGCCAGAACCCCTGTAGGTCTAACCCAAGGTTTTTCTGTAGGACACCTTGGCCTACCTGGGAATGCTGGAAACATATTAAAGGAATCATGGTGTTGAGGAAAAAAAAAAAATCTTTTAAAAGCTGCCATCTGAGGTGATGGCTTCTCTGTACTTACGCCATACCCCAGAATACAATAAATAAGCAATTAGAAAATGTTCAAGTATGAAGGGATTTTCCTCCTCCCCGCCAAAAGCACTGCTCTCTGAAGGAAGCTGGTTTCTCTGTAGCTACACCAGCTGTTCAGAAAGCTCATTGGACCTGGTTTTGAAAACAAAACAAAGTTAAAACCTTGGGAGGAATTATTGTGCAGTGTGGAGTACTTAGTCTTTCTTATAAAGAAAAAAAAAAGTTATCTGGTACCAAAGTGTACAACCTACAGACCCTCAAGTACTGCCCTATGACTTCTCTGTATGATATCACAAGGGTGCCAAGTGCCTGTTTGTCTAGAGCTAGGAGTTGGTGGTTTGGCTAGTGCTGAAACCATGCATAGGATTGGTTTACTAAATAAAACCTTATTACGTACGTCCTCCAAGACAGCTGAGTAAGTAGAGAGATTTGATTTGGTGCTGTTTAAGAGATGGCAATTAAGAGCATAAGCACCAGGGAGATGGTTTAATGGTAACTGCCTTTTTTTCTGTCAGGCTAGAGCTCCATCTGGAACTTGCGTTACATGCAAGAATGATTGAATAGGGAACACTCCCTGACAAAAACTACATAATTAGAAATGGATCATGTTATAGGGAGGATAAGGAAAAGCTTCACATCCATAATAGAGCTGGAGACATTACAAATTCATGCTGACAGGGCTGTGGCATTGCCAGACAGAAGCTATAATAATGGAACTACTAGTACTTTACGTGCACATTACAAGGACATTTTCAGCATTTGGTGAGAAAGTCAATGCAATTAGAATTTTTAGGGGGTTGGATGATAGGGCACAAAGGTTCAATTTCAAAGCATTATTTACTACAGTGTCGCTGGTTTGTTTCTAGGCAGTTACATGGATCACCTATGCTCACTAAATTCATTATAATGGTGAACAAAAAAACCCCTAGGGACAGAATAGCAAGCGAACTTACAGTCAGTCCCCCACACAAGCTAAAATTCATGTCATTGACTAGAGTGACTGCAACTGCTCAGGAGCTGAAAGAGGACAGGAAATTTTAGGAAGAAGGGCCCTTTCCCGCAGAGCTTGAAGGCTTCTCTGTAGCCTACGCCAACAAGTCTGGGGAAAAAAGGCTAACACTTTTAATACTTAAGCTTTCTGGGCACTTCCCAGGGGAAGCTGTCCCTACCAAAGTGGCCATAGGCTGCAGTCCTCTGATAAATTGGCTTCTTCAGATCCAGATCCCTGGAATATACAAGTCCATAACTTAATATGTAGCAATTAATTAAAAATTAAGCAAAAACAATCAGCAAGACTCATTTTCAAGACTCCTGGCAAATGAGTTCAGTTCTCTGGTGTATGCTAGGAAAAAAGTTTGTGGCAAAAGTGTTTGTTACTTCCCTGGTGTCCAAACTCCTTGCACAGTCCTTAATAGTAACTACAGTTCTTGTTTTTCGGTCCCTGGCTCAACAAATATGAAAACTTGTCATTATTCTGAGAAATTCCAAGAATCAAAGGCTCATCTGAGATCATGAAATACTTACCAAAGTCCCATGTCCACCCCTGCCATGGTTATTTTATCAATAGCCTTGAGTATCCCATTTATCTATACTAGTTTCTTTGAAATAAACATCCTTCGGTAAGATGAGCACAAAGCCCAATACTAAGTATGGAGGACTCTCTAGGGTGGGTAATCCATGGAGCACCATACTTTTGGATTTTTCCTTAATATAAGCCTGTCCTGAAGGCAACTTAAAAGATAACACTAACACATTCTAGGAATTAAAATATTCCCCCGCTTTAGTAGTCTTCCTTCACCGTCTCAGATCAAAATATATCTCTGGTATATACACACCCACACCCTTAATAGTTTTCACTAGCAATAGGCTTTACCATCTTTACCTGACAATGACACCAGGGCGGAGGTCAAAATTCTTCTTCACAATCTCTAATAGCTCTCTCTCACTCTTCTGAGAAGTGCCATAATGGAAAATGGAGATAGACAATGGGTGAGAAACTCCAATAGCGTAAGAGACCTAAAAGGATTCAAATATAAGAATCAGTCAAGACTCACACACTTGTGTAGTACATTTGTATAAAAAAAGACAAGTAGATAACTACCAAATGCCCTCCCGCTAACATCCCTTTTAATCACTGATCATATAAAAAGTGTATACCTGCACAAGAACCCTTCTGCATAGACCTTCTTTCACAAGGGATTTTGCCACCCAACGAGCGGCATAAGCCGCCGAACGATCCACCTTGGTGTAATCCTTTCCTGAAAAGGCACCTCCTCCATGAGCTCCCCAACCGCCGTAAGTATCCACAATGATTTTCCGGCCAGTCAAACCAGCATCACCCTGAAATTATGAAGGATTTAAGTCACTTTATGTCTTATTTCCAGTAAGTGGTCTAGATCAACTTTGTTAAATGAATACTCTGTATCACTCAACAAATATCCTCAGAAGATTCACATGTAGGATTCAAAAACCTATAAATAAGGTGGTAGTGGCCAAATTTTTACAAGTAACCATCACAGAAAAATAAATTGGATTGACATTAATGCCTTACCTGAGGCCCACCAATAACAAATCTGCCACTTGGCTGTAGATGATAGATGGTATCCTCATCAAGGTATTTTGCAGGTACAACTGCTTTGATGACTTTCTCCTTTAGAGCATCCCTCATCTCATCAAGACAAACCTCTTCATCATGCTGAACAGATATAACGATTGTGTGGACTCTGATGGGAATCACAGCACCGCGATCCTGCATGTACTGCACAGTCACCTTGAAGGCAACACAGGACATCGGAATATCAGTCTACTACAATAGTTTTGTTTTGGCTTTCTACCCTAAGTTACAAAAGACAAATGCTATTCTTTTTTAAATTAGTCAGCTTTAATCCATCACTAATATTCTGGGCCAGTGTAATAAGCATGTGTTACCACTTACTTGAGTCTTAGAATCTGGGCGTAACCAAGGCAAAGTGCCATTTCGGCGCAGTTCAGCCAGTTTGGCATTGAGCTTGTGTGCTAAGACTATGGTTAAGGGCATGCATTCTTCGGTCTCATCAGTGGCATAACCAAACATCAAACCCTAAAAAAGCAAAGTCACCAATGTCATCAACCCAATCCTCAGAATTTAATGTTAGAAGAGATGCAAATAGTGTCTATCTCAATACCTGATCTCCCGCACCAATGTCTTCCTCATTCCGGTCAAGGTGAACACCTTGAGCAATATCTGGTGACTGTTGCTCCAAGGCCACTAGCACATTACAAGTCTTGTAGTCAAACCCTAAAACAAAACAAAACCTTATTTAATAATAAAATAAAAAAGCCCATAGCAACACAGTTGATCCTTGAACAATACATCTGCCACTTGGCTGAATATAGGTGATAGTTATTTGGGGGTGAGGGGTCTGGTGTCAGTGGTCAGGTCAGTGCCCTAACCCCCTATACGTTGTTCAAGAGTCACCTGTACTGTTGAAGAAAGCAAATATACTTAAAAATTAGTACTTTTGGAGAATGAAATAGAGCTGGAACCAAAGGATAGTAAAACTATACAACTGGAGTTAAAGATTAACAGAACACCCTAAAAAAATAGAGCTAGAGTTGAAGAAAATGTTTGGGGGTGGGGGTGGGGGTGGGGGTAAGAGCTTAGAAAAGCCAACGCACCTTTGGAAGAATCATCATATCCAATGTGTTTAATGGTTTCACGAACCACTCTCTGGTAGTCAATAGCAGCTCTGGATGTAATTTCCCCAGCAAGAAGGATCATTCCAGTTTTAGCAACAGTTTCTAACAAAAGAGAGGTTTACACTCAAATGTCACTTTTATAAAGTAATTTTGATAATGCTAGCTAGCTTTCTCATCAGTTGATAAGAAGCAATGGTGTGAACCTACCACAAGCCACTTTGGCATCAGGATCCTGCAGAAGGTGAGCATCAAGGACAGCGTCACTGATCTGGTCGCAAATCTTATCTGGAAAAACAAAACAAAAACTCCTAAGCTCATTTCCTTTTACTGTCAATAAGCATTATCATGGCTCCTTTCTTTTCTTTTTAAACATTTTTATTGATTTCAGAGAAAAAGGGACAGGGAGATAGAAACATCAATGATGTGACAATTATTGATTGGCTGCCTCCTGCAACCCCCTACTGGGGATCAAGCCAGCCACCCAGCCAATGCTCTACTCACTGAGCCAGATCAGTGAGGGCCATGCCCACTTTTTTATAACCCACAGCTGTAAAGATCCGTTGCTAGAGCTTCCTTTTATAATTGTGGTTGAAACCTACATAAGACTTATCAATTTAAGCATTTTCAAGTATACAATTCAGTAGCATTCCAAATATGGAGATCTTAACCGCTGTATAATTAAAGCACTGTTTTATGAAAAGCCATTGGCCTGAAGAATAAATGCTGGATGTAATGTTACATGTTACTTGAAAACTTGACACCATGGTCTTAATATAGCTGTACCACAAGCTCACCAATTCAGATAAGCCAGCAGAATATCCAGCATGTTTATTAATACATTTAAACTTGTTACTGCATGACTTCAGTCGTCTCTCCAGTATACCAGACATTTTGAGAAATTAAGTTCCCAAGCAAAATTCCATTGTTAAATAGAATAGCCACATAATCGAGATTTATCAAATGAAAGGCAGAAATAAAGTGATTTATCTTCAAATCCATATGAAAATCTAGGAAAGAGCTTTGGAGTATTGATTTTCATTTTCAAGCAATACTTAACATTTTATTCCCCAAATTTAAAATTTGCATTGTAAATCCAACTAACCAGAAAAGGAAAACTTTTTTTAAAATCATTTTTCTGATCCTGAGGAACACCAGTTAGGGCAATGAGAAATAATGTCAATTAAAGAATTAAAACAATGAAAGCAAGGACACTTTGCGAACAAAGGGAATAAAATGGCAAATTATTTAGTTTTATTATGAGTGGTCCAGAAACAAGAGCTGAACAGACTGGGAAATGCCCAAATGTATTCTGAATCCTTGTTGATTTTTTCTGCTTTATTAAAAATTGGGAGAGACGAAACTGGTTTGGCTCAGTGGATAGAGCATCGGCCTGTGGACTGAAAGGTCCCGGGTTCGATTCCGGTCAAGGGCATGTACATTGGTTGGGAGCACATTCCCGGTGGGGGGTGTGCAGGAGGCAGCCGGTCGATGTTTCTCTCTCATCGATATTTCTAAATCTCTATCCCTCTCTCTTCCTCTCTGTAAAAAAAAAAAAAAAAATCAATAAAATATATTTTTCTAAAAATTGGGAGAGGGAGGAACACAACACCCCCATACCCCTTTACCGAATTTCAAGGCCAAAGCTCACGACTTAATCTTACAATCTTAGAAAAGCCTGCGACTTAAATGATTAAGCCACCTGGACCATCACTCATCAGGACCTTGGGTTTTGTCTCCTCCTATACTAGGCTCTGCTTGTGGAATTTAATCAAAGGCACAATAGACTTAGTAGAGAAACGGGCGCGCTGAAACCACCCCCCTAGATTAACTATGTCATTGTGGTCAACACCTCGGGGGCAGTAGCAGTCCGGCAAAAATAATCTTTTACCAAGCGGTGTTTCTCAGGACTGATTGCAAGTTCCTTGAGACAGCTTCACTGGTTCACCTGTAAACGGATCCCAGTAATGGCGGACCGGCGGACAAAGCCCCGAGAAGGAAGCGTGTTAAGTAGAACCCTGCCTAACGGTGAGCACCAAAGGCACTTTAAAAACGCAATGGCAGCTTGCGCTTAATGTACGCTTCCCCGTCCTTTTCAAACGGGGCCCAAATAAGGCAAACCTTCAACGCGCGCTGTATTTTACTTGGAGGTGGCTGCCTCCGAGGGGGGAGACCATATACCGCCTAAAGGCAAGTCCGTGTGCTCGGCGAGGAGCGACCCAAGCCAAGGAATTCGCGGAAGAGAGAGCGAGTGTCCCCGGGGACGGGCGCCCGGGCGGCGCGGCCGCTGCCCGGACCCAGATGCCACATGCGGCAGACACGTGGTGGCGGCTGCAATGCGGGGCGCGCGCTCCCGACGGCCGGGCGCGCCCTCGGGAGCGCGCGCTCCGGGCGGGACGCCCGCGGCACGCTCGCTATCGGGATGGCGAATGGGAGGAACCCGTGCCCTCCCCGGGTAGAGCACGCGCCGCCGCGGCCCCCCGCCCTTCTCGCTTTTCTGGATTCTTCTCCATGCCGGAGCGCGCGACCGGGCGGGCGGGCGGGAGGGAGGGAGGAAAGGAGCGGAGCTGAGCGGAGAGGAAGGCGGGGGGAGGGGAGCGGCGTACACGCGCCGGGCACCGGCGGCGCCACGAGGAAGGCGCGCAGCCGCCGCCGCTCTTTTCATCATCGCCCGGCGGGCGAGCGAGCGAGGGAGGGCCACCCGGGTCGGGGCCGCCGCCTGCGAGCCCGGCCAGGCCGGGCCCCCCTCCCCACCACGGCCCGCCCCGCTCCGCCCTCGCTTCACGCCAGGCAGGCCCCGGTCGCCTCACCGGAGTGTCCTTCTCCCACGGACTCGGAGGTGAAGAGGAAGGTGCCCTCCTCGATGAACGCATCGTGGAAGCCGTTGAGCTGCCCGTTCATGGTAGCGGCGAGTGACAGGGACGTTGAGGAAGGAGAGGAAGGAGCGGCGCGGCGACGGCGGCGGCGGCGACGTGCGCAAGCAGGAGGCGAGAGTTCCACTGGGCGCGGACCGGCGGTGCGGAGCGAACTGGGTGGCGGGCGGCGCGGCCCAATACTTATACCGAGCGCCCCGCGCGCGCGCCCGGCCCGGCCCCGCCCCTCGGCGCCCGCCCGCGCCTCTGCGCCACTCGCGCGGGGGGCGACGGGGCGGCGCGGGCGGGGCGCTCGGGCCGAACCACTCGGCGAGGCTCCCCCCCCCCCCGCCCGGCGCACCCCCGGGCGGTAGGAGGCACCCGTGGCCGGGCGTCCGTGGGAACCCGGGCGCACGGGGTCGCCGCGCCCTCCCGGTTGGACGCCGGAGGAAAGGCGACGGGGAAGTGATGGGGCCGCTCCCCTGTGCCGTGTGACATGGCACCTCCCTCTCTCCCTCCCTCCCTCCCGACCGTTGGCCGGGCTCTCTCTGTGTCCGCGAAGTCGCGTCCCCCAGCGGCGGCGGCGGGAATCGTGAGGGTTTTGTCCTCTGGCCCTCGCCCGTGCGTCTCCGGCCGCCCCGCGTCCGGGTGGGTGCCCGGGCGGCCGGCGGCGCGTGGCCTTCAGCCCCGCGGCGGCCGCCATCTTGGCCGGCCCGCGGCTCCCCGCACCGCCGTCCTCATCCTGGCACGCGGGGCGAGGCCGGCCGGCAGCCTGAGCGTCCGGGACGCCCAGCCGCTAGGGTTTTTGTTTTTTTGTCTTTTGGTTGTTTGCTTGGTAGAGAGATGTATTCCTCCTGTATGTGATTTCTTGGTTAAAGCCTCCGTGGTGAAAAAGCAGAATAGTGAAAGTTGTGTCATCGATGTTAACGACTGCGGGTCCTCCTTCCACACCCTGCGCTCCAGTTTCTGGAAGAGGCCCTTCCTCCCCTTCGCTGATCCTTCAGTTCCGGCTTCTTCTCCCTCCAAGAAACGAGGTCCCTCGCATGGCTGACCTTGCGCTTGCTGACTTTTCCTACAGTTGTTTTTTTTTTTTTTTTTTCCCCGCCTGGAGGGGACGGGGGGATCGGTGTTGAGAGTGCCATTTCACTATTCTGTTCAAGAGACTGCTGACATTGTTCTCGGGGGGGGGGGGGGGGGAGAAAGCCTTTGTGTGTGACTAAGCAGACCCCTGGACGAGGCGGAAGGGTCCGTTTCACGAAGCTTTCACTTTAAAAATGTCCACCTGCGATTGTCCCAGTTTTGCTCATTAAAGGAATTCTAGGGAGAGAAGAAGAAGAAGAAAAAGGGAACAAAACTTGAGCCGACAAGGAGCAGGGAGTGGAGAGCTGAGTCCCCGGTAGGAAGCAGCCCACCCAGTGGACAGGAGGGCGGGCGTCACGTCGCCTCGTGCAGGGGCAGGGGCAGGGGCTGCGGACCGGGTGCAGGTTTGGCAGGGGCTGAGGTCGTGGCCCCGGAAGCATTCAGCTCGGGTTTAATGATGTCATTAGGCACCCGCCTGCTGCTAGGGTGGGGTGTACAATTCCCTGGGGAGACCCGCTTTTGCAGCCTCCAGCTGCTAATCCTCAGAATTAGGTAGATTATGAAGAACAGTCCTGCCAGCAGTGTGAGGGAGGGGGAGAGTTTGCGCCTGGGAAACAATGGAAACATCTGGGCTGTGCCTAGGAGCTTTGACAAAGGTAAAGAAAGGGTTCATCTCTAGACTTCATGGCCATGTTCACTCAAAGCAGGCAACATAAAAGAGAATGTATATGTTATTTTATTTGTTTTTCAAACTAACTTCAGGGGAAAATGATTTTAAGACTATGTCACCTTTTTTTAAAAAGTGTATTTCACCTTTTTTAAAAAGCAGAATGCCAATTTATTAATTTACAATGAGTAATAAAATTGTGCGCATGGCATGTGTAGGCTGGTCAAGTTGCATTATCTCCCAGAAGAAAAATCTATACGGGAAGCCAGAATATAATTACAAGATTTGATTAATATGGAGCCAGAACAAAGGGATTAGTTAAATTCAGTGATTAGCTCATTAAACCCTGAAATCTCTATGCTACCAACTCCACAGTGGGGCTGTTCCTGCCAAGGACATTAGAATCAGCTGTTCATACTTGCTTACCTATTCTTGCTCATAACAAGTGTAATATATCCTGGTGAAGAGTAGAGTCCAGCTTCTGCCACTTATTTCTGTACCTCATTGTCCTCAGGCTGTAAAACTGGGATAATAATAACATACGATGGCTTCAAGGAGTAAATAAAATCATGCAAGTATAATCTTTAGCATAGTCTGTAAACACGTAATAGGTATTTTTTAAATGTTAGCTGTGATAACCCTTCAGTGGCTTCCAGCTGCTGTTAGGATAAAGACTAAAATCTCTACAATATCCTGAAAGACCTGAATACGCTGTAGCTTCTACTTCTTCCGCAGCAGTCAGGGTAAAACAAAGATTACGTGGGTGGAATATGGATTATATGGATGGGGAAGTAGGAGGATGGGGTGGGACTCCATTGTTTGGGCAGAAGGTGGTTTAGTCTTTCCTTGAGAACGGACCTCATTACAAGGTTGACTCCCAGGTCCCGGGGACATACAACTCTCAGCCTGGTCAGAATGTCCTTTCTTTAACCGACACAAGGCAATCATGGTTTAACAGAGCATGATTTATATTTCCCATAACCATAGCTAGTCCCAATATTCTATTTTTGCCCCTAAGATAGCTATGACAGTCCTGATCTCTGCCCACTTGTAGCTCTAAAAGGGGGAACATGCCTAGCTAACTCCTCCTCATCCTTCCTACTGTTAATGTAAAAACGTGCAAACCTGTAAAGAATTTTTGTGAGATTATTTGAGCCAATCTGTAAACAATTTGCCAGGAAGCAGTATCTCAGTATCAACGGATTGGGATAATGATTCAGAGAATGGCGTTTTTCATCTATTTTTATACATTGCAATCAAAGGAGGGCTCGTAAGTGGGTTACCTGGTTACATGAAATCCATTGGTGATAAGATTAGAGAGGTGGGGAGGGTGGGGAAGCAAAGGAGGGTGGTGGGGGAGACCCTGGGATTCAATAAAAAAAAAAAAATAGACACATACTTAAGTGTGGTGGGTGCAGGATAGTTAACAGCCAACAATTAGTATGATAACAATAACAATGGAGGAATTTGTGGTATCTGTCTTGCTGCCCTGGCACATTAGGTTGTGCCCCAAGGGGTCCAGAAAAAGGAAAGTTACAAGTTACCCAGACTTTTTAAGGGTATGTTAAATACCCTTAAATAGATACAAAAAGACAGGCTCAGTTAAGGTAAAGGTTGGCCTTGTCAGTGAAGATACCCGCCTAGGACCTAACTACCCACCATAACTGTTCTTAGTTAAAGTTTAATTTTAGACCATCCTTTGTGGTTACTTTAAGTCTGAGTTTGGCTGAAACCGGTTTGGCTCAGTGGATAGAGCATCAGCCTGCAGACTGAAAGGTCCCAGGTTCGATTCTGGTCAAGGGCATGTACCTTGGTTGCAGGCACATCCCCAGTGGGGGGTGTACAAGAGGCAGCTGATCGATGTTTCTTACTCTCTATCTCTCTCTCTTCCTCTCTGTAAAAAATCAATAAAATATATTTTTAAAAAAAGTCTGAGTTTGCAAAACCGCCATGCAGGCCTTCCCTGAGCTGGTCAGGTTAGCATGTGACCTCTTTCACCCCCACTATCCCATTTCAGCTGCCATTTCCTGGATAAAGCCTACACAAACACAGGTTTCTCACAGGGTTTTGTGTTTTCCTATGTGGCACTAAGTGCTGTTTGAAATTACATATTTAGTGATTATTTAATGAATGTCCCAATTCCCATTACATGTGTAAACTCCATGACAATAAGAAGATGGTCTGGCCCCGGGAGAGCCGTGTGCCCCGCAGGAGCGGTGGGACCCGGGGGAGCCATGTACCCTGGGGGAGAGGGAGGGGGTGGGAGCCGGAGGAGCGGTGTGACCCTGAGGGGTGGTGTGAACCAGAGGAGGAGCGGATTCTATTCATGTGGTCCTGAGACATTTGGACAGTCTGCAGCCATTTGCTACAGAACACTCTGTTGTATTTTCCTACAAAAACAAATGGGAAAGAGTGTCCCACCTGAAATTCATATACGGAAAAAAAGGAAAAGAGAAGAAAAAAAATGAGGAACAGAATAAACTGGTGAATATAGTAGAATCGGGGGCAAAGAAAGGGAGTGGACTGATAATTATCCTGATAATATGACTGATAATATTACAGGTGGGGGAGCAATAAGAGACTGGATTGAAATTGTATAACCAATGGATGACAATGGGGGGTAAGGGCAGAGGGTGGGATGGGAACTGGGTGGTAGGGAGCTTTGGGGGAGAAAAAGGAGAAACAATTGTAATAATCTGAGTAATAAAGATTTATAAAAAAAATACCAACAAAAAAGAAAAAAAAAGAAGGTGGTCTGTTTTGCTCAATCCTTGTTGCTGAATGCCTGACACACAGAAGGTGCTTAAGAATGAGAGAGAGAGAAAGTAGAGAGGAAGGAAAGGAGATGAAAAGAAAGAATCTTACCTAATAATAAACAAATATGTAAATTGACTGTATCTCTGCTACGCCCACAGCCAATCAGATTGAGTATGCAAATTAGAAGGCCAAAGATGGTGCCACTCAGGCATGAAATGGCCAGGCGGGGCAGGATGCCTGCTATTGGGGGCGGGGGAAGGGGGAACAGTGAAGAGATCTACAGGAGCTGAATGGCCCAGCAAAGACAAGACTGCAGACTCTAGTCTGCAGCGAAGATGAAGATGGCAGACTTCAGCCTGAGTCTGCAGTAAAGACGAAGACAGCAGACTCTGGCTGGAGTGAAGGCCTGGGTCCCGGGTGCTGGAGGAAAACCAGTGCTGGAAGCCAAGGGAAGGAAGTCCTATTGCATGAATCTTTTTGTGCAACAGGCCTCTAGTAAATATATATAAGGGATAGAAGAAGGATGTGAGATGAGAAACCCTGGAGATCATGTGAAATCAATGAAAAGAGCTACTGCTTTGTTTTAGTCACAAGCATTGAGAGCTTTTTACTAACAGGGAAGCTTATCACCATCCTATTCTGAAAGGAATCCAATTTCTTTTTTTATTTTATTTTTTATAATCTTTATTTTTCAGATTATTACAGGTGTTTCTCTTTCCCCCCTCCTCCTCCATGGCTCCCCTCCACCTGATTCCCAACTCTACCCCATGCCCTTACCCCCGCCTCTGTCTTCATTCATAGGTGTAAGATTTTTGTCCAATCTCTTCCCACAACTCTCAGACCCCCTTCCCCCTGAGAATTGTTAGTCCAATCCCTTTCTGTGTCCCTGATTCTATTATATTCATCAGTCTATTTTGTTCTTCAGATTTTTTATTCATTTGATTTTTAGATTCACTTGTTAGTAGGTATTTATTTGATGTCTTTTTGTTGTTCATAATTTTTACCTTTACCTTTTTCTTCTTCCTCTTCTTAAAGAATACCCTTCAGTATTTCATGTAATACTGGACTGGTGTTGATGAACTCCTTTAACTTTCTCTTATCTGTGAAGCTCTTTATCTGACCTTCAATTCTGAGTGATAGCTTTGCTGGGTAGAGTAATCTTGGTTGTAGGTTCTTGTTCATCATTTTGAATATTTCTTGCCACTCCCTTCTGGCCTGCATAGTTTCTGTTGAGAAATTGGCTGACAGTTGTATGGGTACTCCCTTTTAGGTAACTAGCTGTTTTTCTCTTGCTGTTTGTAAGATTCTCTATTTGTCTTTTAGCATTTTAATTATGATGTGTCTTGGTGTGGTCCTCTTTGGATTTCTCTTTTTTGGGGTTCTGTGAGCTTCCTGGACTTGTAAGTATTTCTTTCACCAGGTAGGGAAAGTTTTCTGTCATTATTTCTTTCAATAGGCCTTCAAAAGCTTCTGGCACTCCAAAAATGTGGATGTTGGTATGCGTTAAGCCATCCTGGAGGCTCCTTACATAATCCTCACACTTTTGGATTTTTCTTTGTTTCTGCCTCTCTGGTTGGGTGATTTTTTTCTTCCTTATATTCCAGATCTTTGGTTTGATTCTTGGAGTACATTGATCTATAGTTGAGTTTTTGTATATTCTTTATTTCAGACATTGTATGCTTAATTTCTGACTGGTCCTTTTCCTTTTTTTTTTTTTTTTTTTTTTTTTGGTATTCTCATTAAAGTCCTTGAAGGTCTCACCAAGCTTCTTGGAGGTCTCATCAAGTTTCTCAAAGGTTTTTAGAAGATTCTTGTGTAATCTTATAAATGTGATTCTGAACTCTGTCATCCAGTAGTTTACTTTCCTCCATCTCTCCCATTTGTGACCTGCTTCAGTGAATCCTCATTTTGGCTGCCTTGCTGTGTTGATGGAGTGGCTTTGTGTGGTAGGTGACCTATAGGGTCCAGTAGCTCAGCCTCCCCAATCACCTGAGTTGGTCCCTTTTGGTATATCCCTTTGTGGGCTGAGTGCAAAGTCTTGGTGTAATTAAGCCTTGATTGCTGTTGGTACACTGGGAGGAATTGACCACCAGGCCAATTGTTTGTGAGGACCAGCTGTGTCTATAAAGGAAGAACTGCTGCACTGGAGACACACTTTGTTTCAGTGGGGTTTTGGTGCTCACTGAGTCCGTCTCCAAAATGTGTCACTTATGGGTGTAAGGGGTTGAAACTGACCACTAGGAACACTGGCTTCTGGGTCTCCAATGGGGAACAGTTCAGCTACCGTCTGAGGCCACCCTGCAGGAGCTACCGCAAGTACTACAATTTTCTCCTGTTTGCTTGGGACTTGGCAGTTTTGTTGCTGGAGCTGCAGCTTATATGGTTAAACTGCCACAATACAGGCCATTTATATGCAAAAGCAGCAGTGTGGTGCCTGGGTTGGTCTGTAGAATATGCAGGGCAGAGCCTCAGGGCAGAGCCTCAGGGTGGGGCGAGTCTCAGGACATCACTAGGCTGGGGCATGGCTAACAGAGATGGCTGCCTTCAGCCTTCCCTGCCCTTCCGTGTTTCCAAGTCCCCACTTCCCTGCAATCCAGCGCAGTAAACAATCATCGCTGCTCGGACCTCTTCAAGAGAGTCACTTTCGGACCCAATGGCCGACAGACCAGCTTCTCCCCATTGGTGTCAGGGTCCCCCACGTGACCCCAGAAACTGGGTTTCAAAGTGAAAGTGATTTGGAGCTTGTTTCCCTAAGCTGCGACCCAGTCGCCCGCCACCAGCGTATGCTATTTAGTACATGTGCCTCCGTACCTAGGCTCCTCAGCTTTTCAGCACTTGCGCTCCTTTCTCTTTTAGCCAGCCTTCCCGTGGTTTTCGGTGATAGATGTCCTTTATATTAGTTTTAATTTTTGAAATTGTGTGAGGCGGCAGACCAGTTGTTTACCTACGCCGCCATCTTGGTTTCTCCCAAATTCTTTTTCATTTTAATATATTTCCATTGATTTCAGAGAGAGAAAGGGAGAGGGGGAGAAAGAAGCATCAATTATGAGAATCATTAGTTGGCTGCCTCCTGCACACCCTACTGGGGATTGAGCCAGAGACCCAGGCATGTATCTGAACTCTGAACTTCTGGTTCATAGGTCGATGCTAAACAACTGAGCCACACTAGCAGGGCAAGAATATGATTTTTTATTCCATACATTAGTGCCCTTAGAATAAAATAAACCAGGATAAGTTAGTAGTTTATTGCACATTTAACATTAGTGAGATTTGTTGACTGTGAAATGTTATAAAATACATAGGAAAAATCTAATCACTGCCTGAAAGACTCCAGATTTCTCAACCCAAATAACATTAATGTGGTAGTAGTCCTATCAAAGAGGCCAGGTTGGGATTCGATAAACGTGTTTTCAACTCAAATATAACAACTCTAGGTCTTAGCAGTCTGCCATCAAGGAGAAAGTTCCAGTTAGTAAGATAAAGCATTTACACTGCAAGAAGCCATTGATTAGGAAGAAGAGAAGAGGAAGATACTGGATATATCAAAGAGCAACAATGAAGGTGTGGAGATGCTCAGAAGAAAGCTCCTAAGCTGTGAGTTGTAAGAGAACCTTCTATGTGAATGCAGGCCAAGCAGAAAGAAATCTGGGCCAGATAGCTCTAAAACTGTACCAATCCATAGGGCCTTAGAAGCATCTCAGCCTCAAAAGCAAGCTAGTTCTAGTGGGTCTGAAACAAGTATTCTGTGAATCCTCTCAACTTTAGGCTTCTTGTAATTTTTTCCCCCTGTTTTCTTCTCCTGGTACTTAATCAAATCTTTTGTTGATCCCAACAAAGTAGTGAGGGATGGAAGAATGCATAGGATACAAGGAAGACACTGAAGGAGACAATAATACAATGACAATATAATTTATTGTTTTAGGCACTCTTCTAATATTTACCTCATAACAATTCTAACGAGGCAGGTACTGTTCTTACCTTGTTTTATAAGTGAGGAAACTGACATGTAATTCACATGTCAGATCAGTAGTAGAACTGTGACTTGAGCCTTGGTCTGAGCTCTAAATGCATGTTCCTTGTTACAAGTCAAATAATAAATACTAGTACATCACACTCCCTGAAGTAATGAAGTTTAGTTTGTATTCTTGCATACCTTTTTTTATGAACTTGTACACACACACCCAAACACACATTTTACTCAAAATGATTTACTCAAAAAGATTTTTCTTTTAAAAATTGTCATGGCCGCCGAAACCGGTTTGGCTCAGTGGATAGAGCGTCGGCCTGCAGACTGAAAGGTCCCAGGTTCGATTCCGGTCAAGGGCATATACCTTGGTTGCAGGCACATTCCCAGTGGGGGGTGTGCACGAGGCAGCTGATCAATGTTTCTCTCTCATTGATATTTCGAACTCTCTATCTCTCTCTTCCTTTCTGTAAAAAAGCAATAAAATATATTTAAAAAATTGTCATGGCCATTTCTTCAGGATACTATGTAAGATAGCAATCATTCTTATCCTTTTTATTGTGGTAAAGTAGACATAAACACAAAATTTACCGTTTAAACCAAAGATTTGGAACACAAAGAGCCAGAGGACACTCCTCCGCAGAAGCAAGAAGACAAGAGAATCCAGAAAGTTGAAGATAGTGTAAGAAACCTCTGGGACAACTTCAAGTGAACCAACATCAGAATTATGGGGGTCCCAGAAGATGACAGAGAGCAAGATACCGAAAACATATTGAAAGAAATAGTGACAGGCAACTTTCCCCACCTGGGGAAAGAAATAGACTTACAAGTCCAGGAAGCACACAAAACCCCAAACAAAAGGAATCCAAAGAGGACTACACCAAGACACATCATAATTAAAATTCCAAGAGCAAAAGACAAAGAGAGAATATTAAAAGCAGCAAGACAAAAGCAGGTAGTTACCTCTAAAGGAGCACCCATACGACTGTCAGCTGATTTCTCAACAGAAACCAAGCAGGCCAAATGGGAATGGCAAGAAATATTCAAGGTGATGAATAGCAAGAACCTACATCCAAAAATACTCTACCCAGCAAAGCTATCACCCAGAATCGAAGGCCAGATAAAGAGCTTCACAAATAAATTTAAGCTAAAGGAGTTCATCACTGCCAAGCCAGAATTATATGAAATGCTAAAAGGGGTTCTTTAGGAAGAGGAAGAAAATACAGATAAAAATGATGAACAACAAATACCTAACAACAAGTGAATCTAAAAACCAAGGGAAGTAAAAATCATGATGAACAATATTAACTGGTGAATATAATAGAATCAGAGGTATGGAAGGGGAGTGGACTGATGATTCTCAGGGAAATGGGGAGTGGAGGGGGTGCTGGAAGAGACTGAACATAAACTGTGCACCTATGGATGAGGACAATGGGGGATGGGGAAAGGGCAGAGAGTGGGATGGAAACTTGGTGGAGGGGAGCAATGGAGGGGGGAAAAATGAGGAACATTTGTAATAATATGAACAATAAAATTTATTAAAAACAACAACAACAACAACAACAAAACTGTGGCTCTCGAGCCACATGCGGCTCTTTGGCCCATGACTGTGGCTCTTCCACAAAATACCACTGCCTGGGTGAGTCTATTTAGAAGAATATTAAACAATTTGGCTCTCTGTGTGTCCCAGGGGGCCGTGTGCCCCGGGAGAGCTGTGTGCCCCAAGGGGGCCGGGTGCCCCAGGGGGCCGTGTGCCCCGGGTGAGCCGTGTGTCCCAGGGGGCCATGTTCCTCAGGGGGCCATGTTCCCCGGGTGAGCTGTGTGCCCCTGGGGGAGCCGTGTGTCCCGGGGAAGCACTGGGACCCGGGGGGAGGGGCGGTGTGAACCAGAGGAGGAGCGGATTCTATTCGTTTGGTCCGGAGATAGTCACCATAAAACAAGCAGACTGCCAAATGAGTAATGGATTCTATTCATGTGGTCCTGAGATAGTCACCATAAAACAAGCAGATTGTCAAATGACAGCGGGGAGGGGAAGGAAACCTGGAGGGAGATAAGAGAACAACCGAAGGACTGGTATGCATAAGTACAACCAATGAACACAGAACTCTGGGGAGGGAGGGCATGAATGGGGGGGGGGGCAATGGTAAGCTATGTACACATATAATACCTTAATAAATTAAAAAAAGAAGAAAAAATTTGGCTCTCAAAAGAAATTTCAATCATTGTAATGTTGATATTTGGCTCTGTTAACTAATGAGTTTGTTGACCACTGGTTTATGTTATCACACATTTGCAATCAGACCTGCTCATAGAACATCTCTTTATGTCAATGAGACTCTTTGAAAGATGTTGCATATAATTTTTCCCCTTTATCATTCAGATAAAGGAAAGCAGTGGGAGTCTTATTAAAACAGCATACAAATGTGCTTCATTTTTTTTTTTTTTTTGACTCAGATAAAACTAGTCATTCTTCCCACATACCCCCAAGCATATATCTTTTGCACCATTAGTCATAGACTGGCTCCCAAGTCCTACAGCCAAACCTTTATCTCTCAGTCTTTCTTATCTTCTAGATAAGAGATCCTCGCTTCTATCCCTGATTACCCCCACTGGCAAGATGAGCACACTTTCTTGTCCTCAGCAAGGTCAGTCTGATAGGAACCTCACTGCTCAGGGAACTGCAAGGTTGGGGTGCCATTCCTACTTCCCATGAGTTCTCCCTTGGCTCTGGGTGCTCCTTGGATGGAAGCAGGGTGGGGGTTGCAGGGGAGAAGCCTTTGTGTGTAAGGTAAAGATCCTATCATGGGAATGCTGAACCCTAGGAAGCAAAGAAGCTGCCCCTATAAAAACAGTGCCCCCTCCTGAATCCACAGTAGACTCCCAGCCTAAATAAAGCAAGGCTGCCTTGGGTAGGACAGGCAGTTTCCTACAATTGACCCATTCTTTATATTAATTTGTATAAGCCCTCCATCTCTTTAAGTAAATAAATAGAGCTCTTTTTATCCAGTTCTGGAGGATGCACCCTAAGGGGCTACCTAGGGGATTGAATTTGAGTTTCCTATACCTGCACTTTTATTTATTTTATTTTTGAAATATATTTTATTGATATTTTTTACAGAGAGGAAGGGAGAGAGCTAGAAACATTGATGAGAGAAAAACATTGACCACCTGCCTCTTGCACATCCCCTAGTGGGGATGTGCCTGCAACCAAGGTACATGCCCTTGACCGGAATGGAACCCGGGACCTTTCAGTCCGCAGACCGACGCTCTATCCACTGAGCCAAACCAGTTTTGGCCATAGCTGCACTTTTACATATAAAACAAGGCAAATGCAAATATACACACAAAGAACAAAATCCACCTCCTGCAAGATAAAAACTAAAGTGTGGTAGACACTATGATCTCATAACCTTTAGCCCAGCGTTCCCTGACCAGATCAGAGATTGTCACCAGAGGATATTTTGGCATTCCTTAGCCCTCAAGTGAGACTTAGGTGGGGCCTAAATCAGTGTCACACAACCAGCCTGAAACCAAGAGAGCACCAGAAATTAAAGTATGCTTCTGATAACCCGATATCCAGGCGAGGAATAGAAACACGAATTAAAGCACCACAGAGGCTGACTTACTCCCTTGAACAAAGCGGGTTCAGGTGGCCACTCTGCTCACTGTCGAGGCAGACCAAGCAGCCATTCCAGTGGTCGTACCAAGCGGAGTCTCCTATAGAACAGATCCCTTATCCAGTGGAGATGCAAGCAAGCAAGCCCTGGATGAACTGCGTTGCCAACTGCTTCTACCAAGCATCCTTACCAGTCCGAGAGGGAGTTCCTTTAAGAGAGTTCCACTGGGCTATCAGATTTGTACTGTACTCTAGGGGTTCACTGCTTAGGATGTTCTACTCAAGAAAGAGAGGTGGTTGTTGAAATGTAGTTTTATTTATCTAGCAAGTAAAAAAACACACACAGGATTCACATCCAAAGCTCTGCCTTGCTGAAGGGAGGCTTAGCCATTGCTTATATGCTAGTACACTGTTTGGCCAATTGCACATTGATGTCTTTGCAGTTGGCCACACTCATCCTGTTGAGTTCCTGTTAAGCTCATCCCGTGATGCATCTGCAAAATACTCTGCTACATTTTAACATTTAGCAAGACTGTATCTAGTAAGAACTGCCTAGACCTTGAGACCCTTATCCTAACATTTGTACTGTCAGATTAACTCAAAAAGAATCTGCAGGCTTTGGCTAGAAATAAATGACTAAGATTTATTCAAGGGACTAGGGCAGGGGTGGGCAAACTTTTTGACTCGAGGGCCACGATGGGTTCTTAAACTGGACCGGAGGGCCGGAACAAAAGCAACCTAACCATGCTGTCACTCTCATCTTGGGCTGCTGGTGAAGGAGCGGAGGGGAGAGCAAGAGAACTCTCGCTCTTTCGGCTCTGCGGGCCGGATAGAACAGCCGAACGGGCCAGATCCGGCCCACGGGCCGTAGTTTGCCCACGGCTGGACTAGGGTTTGCAAACCAGAAACACAACTAGGCAATACACAGAATGTTTCAAGGAAGAAAGAAAAGCTAAGAGTTGTTATAGTAAAGAGTACATTCTTTCCTTTCAATCCAAAATACAGGGAATATCTTATGTCTTAGTATTCTCCCTGCTGGAGGTTCGAGCATCCTTGGAGCCCCTGGGTGGAAGAGGTTGACTAATCCAGTTTGTCTGTTTCTCCTTCCGTGATTGCAGCAGCCGGTGGAGACTAACGCATTTCAGCAGCTCCAAGAACCGAGTAGTCCTGGCTCCAGTGCCCTGAGGTCCTGATGCCTGTCAGATGATGAACAGAGCCTAGCTCGGCCAGGATCCCCCCACAAAGAGCAGTGCCAGGCAGCTCAGGAAGACTTGTGGCAGGGATCATAACACTCAGGTGTTTCTCTGACCAGAAAACGTCTTCCCTCACGCCGGAAAGTAAGCACTCTCTGACCGAGGGGTCCATGTGCCAGCCAAGGAAGGATTGGGTATCTACATGGATGAACCTGAGCAAGAGGACAGAAACAGCTGCAGGGAGAGATGGGATGGCATTTGAGGATGTGTATGAAGTAGACAACAGTAAACAGTCAGACCTTCACTTCCTGCTGGATTTTAAGCACAGTTTCCTCTATGCTGGTAGATTCAGTTCTCCATTCCCATTCTGAAGATGCAGCAGATTTTGGTACAGATGTGATAAATGCAACTGGAAATGCTAAAGAAACTCATCAGTGCCTTAGAGAAGCTGAAATAAGATACAGGCCCAGAGTGTACTTCATGAGGAAACAACCAAATGCGTGCAAATGATTCTGGTGGACAGGCTGATCTGAGGCCAGAGAAGAATATAAGCTCTGAGCTGAAACTCTCTATCTGGCTTTCCGTTTCCTGGACAGGTTTCTTTTGTGCATGTTTGTTCTGAGAGGGAAATTGCAGCTTGTAGGAACAGCAGCTATTTTGGCTTCAAAAGATGAAGAAATATCTACTTGAAGTAGATGAGTTTGTGTAACTGATGATACACAAAATGAGAACTATTTTGTAGAACACCTTACTGCTCCTGAAAGTCCTAGCTTTTAAAAAAATATATATTTTTATTGATTTCAGAAAGGGAGAAGGAAAGAGAGAGACATAAATGATGAGAAAGAATCATTGGTTGGCTGCATCCTGTACACCTCACACTGGGGACAGACCCACAACTGGGCATATGCCCTGACGGAATTGAACCAGACCTCCTGGTTCAAAGGTCAGTGTTCAACCACTAAGCCATGCCAGCTTGGTGCAAACACTTTTTAAAGTTGATTTTAGAGAGCGAGGAAAGGAGAGGGAGAGAGGAACATCTACCAGCTGCCTCCAGGAGGCACTCTGATTGGGATCAAACGCATAGCCAGCAAAGCCATTCTCATTCCTGACTGGGAATTGAACTTTAGGCCTTTACATTTATGAGACAACATTCCAACCAATGGACCCACGCTGGCCTGGGCTAAAGTCCTAGCTTTTGATCGAACAGTGCCAACTATCAACCAGTTTCTCCTTAAGGAGGCAACGAGTGTGTTTCAAAACCGAGAACCTGGCCAAGTACAGAGCAGAACTGAGCCTACTTGAAACTGAACCATTCTTTTCTTTTCTTTTTCTTAATATATTTTTTATTGATTTCAGAGAGGAAGGGAGAGTGAGAGAGAGATAGAAACATCAATGATGAGAGAGAATCATTGATCACCTGCCTTCTGCATACTCCCTACTGGGGCTTGAGCCCGAAACCCAGGCATGTGCCCTTGACCAGAATGAAACCTTCAGTCTGTAAGCCAGTGCTCTCTCTACTCACTGAGCCAAGCCAGCGGGGCCCATTCTTGAAATATATTCCTACTTGGTAACTGCAGCAGCTGATTGCCTGGCAAACTGTGCTACGAACAGCTGCTTCTAGCCAAATGCTCCTGCAGCATTTACAGGCTGTTCATTAAGTGGAATTGTGCCTTGCCTGAATAAGCTACATAAAGCATGCCTTAATATACCCCCCTGACCTCAGCAAGCAATTAGGAAGACATATACAGCTTCAAAGTACATGCATGTACCTCTCATGGAACCACCTGCAGTTCTTCCTCTACCATAAATTTCAGAACTAAAGCACTTTCAGATCTTAACCCCCAGAACAACAGAATTGGTTCTATTTTTTTAGGTTTCTGCAGGTTGGATCAACTGGTGTTACTACAATATAGATGACATTTTAAAAAATGTAAATGTATTTAGGTTCTCTTACTATAGTAAACATTAGTGCAAACAGTACACAGTTCCGGTAGCTTGGTTGCTTGTAAAATATTCTAACATTTAAAAAATGATAAACAACTTGCCTTATAACAAAACAAAAAAGTACACTCACCCCCTCCCACCACTCAGTCAATCAA
The DNA here is from genome assembly GCA_963924515.1 of Vespertilio murinus. Classification (NCBI taxonomy): domain Eukaryota; kingdom Metazoa; phylum Chordata; class Mammalia; order Chiroptera; family Vespertilionidae; genus Vespertilio; species Vespertilio murinus. Next base: position 19,880,303 of record OZ004713.1, read on the forward strand.
TTCAGGGTTTTTATTGAATCTTTAAAAATATAAAAAATACGTCTGAGGAATCATCTGGCATCTTGCTGTTTCTGCAGCTGGACAACTTAGTTCTTATTCATCAGCCTGCTGAACTGTTCCCTGTACCATCCAAAATTTTTTCTGATATCCTTGTTTTTAATTGTTGTGGCTTGCTGAATCACAGCAGCTGAATTTGATACCAGTTCAATGTTTCCTTCAACACTTAACTCATCTTTCAGGGCTTGAGGTACTGAACAAGCAATGCCCAATCTTATCCAAATCCCATGGATGTATTTTTACCCAAGAAATTTCAGATTTCAACAAGAAAGCCATTCTCCTGAATAACAACACTGTTGGGGAATGAGCATACACAGACCTCATCGTGTAATGGAAGCCCAGCGTAACACCTTTGATCATGCTCTGTACCTGACTACAGATGGTGCGAACAGTACACCGTTTTGGTCTATTTCCCCGCCATTTGTCAATTTGGAGTCTCTTTTTCTTGCCATGAGACTGAGTTCTCCACTGATGTGACTGAAGTTCCTCCACAGGGTGCCCTCGAGGCCCTTCACAATAACTGTGTCCCTTCAGGGTGATACCAACCTTTGTAGAATGTCGACAGTCTGCTGAGAATGGTCTTCATCCTCGTATGGTAATAGATGAGACAAAGATAAAAAGTACATTCTTGAGAAGAATCAGGTCTGTATAATTAGCCTCTGGATTGGACTGAGATGGTAATCCTCTGGATGACAGGTGGTCTAGATAGGCGAACATCCTTTCCTGAGTTCTTCAGGTTATCTGGAGATTTGGTGTCTACCCAGGCTTCGATGTAGGACTGGAAAATAAAAAATTTAAGTTCCTGAGCAAGAAGAGAATAATTTTCTTATAACTCAACCTACTTGATTTCAGTAATTTGTCAGTTTGCTAGTGACTCATTTTATTTCTTCATTCTATTCTCAGTATACTTTTGTAACTCAATGTTTTTTTGGGGGGGATTTTTTTTTAAAAACATGTCGCAAAGTGGGATTGTGGAGACAAAGGATATGTGCACTCTGCATGTTAGCAGTTACAGCCAGGTTTCTTTCCAAACGGCTGTAAAAATTCACATTCCTACCCATAGGCTATGAGAATATAATTTCCCAACTCTCCCACTAATGCTTAGTGCTACCATTCTTTAATTTTTGTTAGTATGACAAATGAAAAATGCTAAGAGAATATTTTTAAAGTATGTATTTTTTATTGATTTCAGAGAGGAAGGGAGAGGAAAAGAAACATCAATGATGAGAGAGAATCATTGATCAGCTGCCTCTTGCATGCTCCCTGCTGGGGGTGAGGAGGCTGCAACCCCGGCATGTGTTCTGACCGTGAATTGAATGTGGTCTCCTGGTTCATAGGTCAGTGCTCAGTCATTGAGCCACACCAGCTAGGAGAGAATATTTTTATACCCTTGGGAGACTTTTGCAAGCAGGATGGAATATCCAAAATACACAAATGAAAAGATTGAATAAAGATTACTGGCCCTGGGCAGTCTGGGTCGGTTGGAGCATCATCCTGTATACCAAAAAAGTTGCGGGTGATTCAGGTCAGGGCACATACCTAAGTTGTGGGTTTTGATCCCCAGTAGTGGCAACTGATGGATGTTTCTCTCTCTCTCTCTCTCTCTTTCTCTCTCTCTCTCCCCTCTGTCTAAAAAAACAAAACAATAAATAGAAATAAAGATCACTCTATGTAAAAGAAACAATAGGAGAAAACATTTGCAATACATATGACAAATGGTTAACACTAATTGGTAAGAAAATGACAAACAGCCCAATGAAAACTAGGAAAAATCGCTGAAACTGGTTTGGCTCAGTGGATAGAGCATTGGTCTGCGGACTGAAAGTTCCCAGGTTCGATTCCGGTCAAGGGCATGTACTTTGGTTGCAGGCACATCCCCGGTGGGGGGTGTGCAGGAGGCAGCTGATTGATGTTTCTCTCTCATCGATGTTTCTAGGTCTCTATCCCTCTCTCTTCCTCTCTGTAAAAAATCAATAAAAATATATATATATTTTTAAAAAGATTATGACTCACTTGCTTTATCCTGGAACCAAACCCATAATAACTCCAAGTTACGACTGTATCTTTATTGGGACAGGTTGAGATTGTTTTTACTGTCAGGTACACTTACCCCTGGCAAGCCTCAGCTTTCATGTGAAGGCTGGTGCTATGCCCCACAGGTGACGTATCATTTGGAGACTTACCTCTTTAGACGCCAGCCCAACACTTCAGGATTAATAAGACTGGCCTTAGTTTAGACTTGCCCTGAACTTAGGGCCGACTCTACCCCTGATGGTTGCCTGCTAGAATACCTACTGGCTTTTGCTTCCATCTCCAGGTTTGTTTGCTTGGTCCCTGGGGCTCCCTGACCTACCTTTTCACCCCTGACTCTTACTTCCTGCCCTCCCACCTCTTTTCTCTTTGGCTCAGTGCATTTGGACTAGCCTCCCACTGATATCTGATTTGGCCTTGGAATCCTTCCATTGTAAACTGCCTCCACAGGCAGCCAAAGGAAGATCCTGCCCCATGCCCCTGATATACTGAGGATGTTGTGCTAGAAGTAGGAAGGAACTTCAGTACCCTTTGTCTTGCCCAGTTCTGCCCTGAGGAAGGACACAGTTGCCCCACGAGAGAGAATGCTGAATTGGTGGGGCACTTGGGAGCATGTGACTGTCCTCCATCGTGTTGCTTTCACAATTCACAGAGACCTTACATGCTTGCCAAGGTTTTTGCCACCCTTTGACAACTTTTCGTTCCTGCACGCTACACTGTTCTCCAGGAAGCCTGGTTGTGGGTGTTCTCACAATCCCATTTACCTGAAAAAGGCAGTCCACAAGGCAGAAATGTAAGGGGATTTTGGTGTCACTGCACTCTGTGATTAAAGGCCTGGAAGAGGAAGACAATATAAACCAGCCATGGTCAGGACTCACTGAGGTTGAGATCTCACCTGCTGGGGAGCAGAACTCTCGTCTTTGCCCCGAAACTTGATCTGGAGTCATGTTACCCTTTATATGTAACCCCAAAGGGTCTGTGGCATCTATCACAAAGAGGGTAGTCTGGCAGGGTGATTGCCCTGTACGTCCCGCTGGAACAAACCTGTCCTCTGTATAGGCTCCTACATGGGTTTCTCCCAGGCTTCTAGCTTGGTTGGCGGCTTCAACCCAGTTCTTGTGGTTTGGGTTATGTGCACGTCAAGTGCTGGAGGTTCTGTTTCTGTGGTCCTTTGACAATGACACTAGCTAGCATTCAGAGGAATGAGCCACCTTTCTCAGGGAGGTGACTCAGAGGAATGGTTGTGGTTTCAGCCCTGGCTGCACATTAAGACCAACTGCAGCACTTGAAATCAACTGATAACCTGGACCCCATCCTAGACTAAAGTCGGAATCTCTGGGTTTGGGACAGGACTCAGGTATGTTTTAAAAGCAACCCAAGTCTACAAGATTTACTGGGGTGATCACTTCATAAATTTTATATAAATGTCTAATCACTATGTTGTCCAGCTGAAATTAATATAGTATTATATGTCAACTCTAATTGAAAATTTTTACAGTAACCAGATGATCTAATAAACAGCCAGGATTGGAATCTACGAGTATTGTATCCTCCTGGCGGGGATTAACAATAACCACAAAAATATGTGATCACTCTGGTCCAAAATGTGTGTGGATGCTATTCATCAAGTACTGTGCAGGGATCCTCTCACGTGGCAGCACTGGCATTTGTGCTGGGTAAGTCTTTGTTGCGAGGAGCTGTTCTGTGCATTGAAGGACGTCTAGCAGTGTCCCTGGCCCCTACTCACTGGACGCCAGTAGCACCCTGTCCCCCAACTCCACATTGTGACAACAAAAAATATACTCCCCGGTTGAGAACCACTATGGGAAACGTTGCAGGGTTATTATTGTCAATGCTGAAGTTCGTAAGTCAGGGTCCGAATTGCCTGTACTCTGTCCGGAAGGCAGCCTTGTTTCCATTCCCTGTGAGGATTGGAATAAGGTTGTAAGCCCCTAAGAGCCTTATAAGACGAGGCCATGGCCCTGCAGAGTGTAAGGCCCCTTTCTGTCTGTGGATACCACAGACTCGAGTCTCTGGCTCTGAGAGGGAGTAGTCCCACTGAGCGAGGCTGATGGACACCGGGTATGGGAGCGACCTGAGCAAGGAGGGGTGGTGAGGCATATTTGAGGCTGGCTACCGCCTCACTGCCTGGAGGCAAAGCTGCAGGCAGCCTGGACATGGCCTCCCAGCCTGAGAACCAAGGACACCAGCTGACCACTACATCACACATACCTGAGTTAACTGAGCCTAACGCCATCCCGTATCACAGGAAGTGTTTGTGGCCCTGATTATGTGTCTGAGTGGCGCTTCACCTTTACTCTCGGGGCAAGACATGCTGGTGAATCCCACTCTCATCTCTCCTTGCAGGTAGTCCTGGGCCTGGACAGGAAGGGGCCCTTGTTGGACAAGTACCTGTTCAGCATTGCTCCAGACCTGCACATTCACTACCCATGGTCAGACCTGCACATTCACTACCCATGGTGAAACCTGCACATTCACTACCCGTGGTCAGGAGTCGCAGGGAAATGGCAGCTCCCTGCGATGCGGTGGTTCCGAGTCTTTTTCTTAGGCCTGAAGAAAGCTGTGGATCTCTCCCTGGAAACATGCACCACTTGCATTCACACAATTCTGCATATAATTTTTGAAGCTGAACCATTTACTACAAGTCAAGAATCCTTTCTAGTATCTCAAATTTTAAATTCACATTCCCTAGTATTCTGCAGTTTCACCTCTAGCAATCCATTCCAAAGACACATTAGCATTTGATGTGTAAATATGTTGGGTCTATAACAGTACTGTTATAATGACAAAAATGTAGAAACAGTTTAATTGGATACTAATAGGAAAATTGAAACATTATTTATTTACTTATTCACAATGGAATACTATGCAGCTATTAAAGAGAATGGGAGGTAAAACTATCTGCAGATTGAAAATAGATCCATGATAATCTCTGTGTAAAACACATGTGCAACAATATAGAGTATCATCTTGTTTTTATTAAAATTGTTGTATATGTGTAAGTCCAAATAGCTATCTAATAAAAGAATAACATGCTAATTGACTTTACTGTTATGATGCCCACCAGCCAATCAGGAGTGAGTATGCAAATTACCCCAACAAAGATGCTGGGTTAATTTGCATACACAGGCCTAGGACAAGGCGGGATACTAACATCATTGCCATGGCGATGAGTCAGGCGTTCTGCCCCACCCCAGCAGCTCCCGGCCCCAGGGGAAAGGCTGCTTTGGCCAGAGAGAAGGTGGTGCTGGGAGCCAGGGGAACGAAGGCCCATTCTTGCTTGAATCTTCATTCAAGCACTGGGCCACTAGCGTATGATACATTTGTATTTATAGCTTAATTTCTGGGAGTCTAATTACAAACTTTACAGGGGGCTACGTTTTACACTTTCTCTGTATCTGTGTTATTTGAAATTCTAAAAATTTGCAAGAATCATTTCTGTAAGTTAAAAACAAAAAACAAAAAAAGATGCCCAGCAGCAACAGAAGGGAGTTATCCCTAGAATGTGGAGTGTGATGGATGAAGAGTTTCAGTCTGGTCAGTGCCCCAGGTAGAGTAGGCATTTCTGTGGTGCATATCCCCTGGGAAGCTCCCAAATCCAGGCCTGCTTCTGAGGCGCCAGCACCACTGCAGAGCCCTTTGTGAAAAGGACAGCCCCTCACGTTCCATGGTGCTGCTTCTTCTGAAATCATTTGTCCTGTGGCGACCACCGAATTTTAATTTTTTTACGTATATGTAAACTCTTAGTGTCGCCAAAGGAGGAATGCACGAGGCCCAAGTGGTAAGGGATTATACATTCATCAGGTCATCTGGATGCCAGATGGTCTGAGCCCCCAAATGGCGCCAGCACCCAGGGACAGAGAGTCAGAGATTTTAAAGGATTTGAAGCGGACTTTTTCTGGGCAGAGAATTCTCTGAGCAGGCCCAGATCTTGGGAAGGTCTGTAGAGGAAGGATAATGTCTTAGGAAGTGGAATGTGGTCTAAGCAAAAGGGAATGTTGTTGTCAAGTGGCCTAAAGGTCAGTTCCCAGGGGGAGGAGGTATTGATTCAATTATTTGATCAGACCTAACACAAACTTTACAAAACAAACTGCCCAAAATAGACACCTCTCTGTCTGTCTGTCTGTCTGTCTCTCTGTCTCTCTGTGTGTGTCTCTCTCTCTCCTACACACACACACACACACACACACACACACACACACACCCTGGATACTGCTCACAGTCCAGTTTAAATTACAAAGTGCTGAGATATCCTATTCCAAGGACTCTCTTCCAGAGATACTGCCATAGACATTCCTTTGGATTGAGAATTTCACTTGGAGGTTGGACTACATTCATGTGTCTGGACTCTTGCTGGGCCTTGAGAACCATCTCTCACAACCTATCCTATGGGTAGCCCTTGCAGGGATGGCCTGGTGTGTGCAGACTTTGCCCTCGCCTTGGACTCCTGCCCATGCCAGGCCCACTGCTGCTACCAGGGCCAGTGCCAGACCCTGACCTTTCCCTTTGGCCTCCGGCCATGTGTCCATCCTGAAGTTTTCGCAGACACACTTGAGAGCACATGAGTGGGTGCTGAAGACTCTCATTCCGTTTTGCTCTTATTTATTCTAAATCACCAAAGGCAATTTTTTTTAAAAAAAATGTTTTTTTTAATTGATTTTTTTTACAGAGAGGAAGGGAGAGGGATATAGAGTTAGAAAATTCGATGAGAGAGAAATATTGGTCAGCTGCCTCCTGCACGCCTCCCACTGGGAATGTACCCTCAACCGAGGTACACGCCCTTGACCAGAATCAAACCTGGGACCCTTCAATCTGCAGGCTGACACTCTATCCATGGAGCCAAACTGGCCAGGGCAGTAAGTTTGTTTTCTATATATAATGTAATAAAGCACATCAAAGAAAGTTTGGAGGAATAGGATTGAAAGCCTGGGAATTAAAGCTGTACATCTATTGTCAATTGACTTTTGATAAAGGTGCCAGGAACACTCAACGGGGGCAAGAGTAGTCTTTTCAACCAATCATGCTGGGAGAACTTGGTAGCCCCATGCAAAAGAATGAAGTTGTGCCCTTACCTCACACCATATACAAAAATTAACTTAAAATAGATCAAAGAGCCTGAGTGTCAACTTATGAACCAGGAGGTCAAGGTTTGATTCTCCGTCAGGGCACAGGCCTGCGTTGCTAACTCAATCCCAGTTGTGGGTATGCAGGAGGAAGCCGATCAATGATTCTCTTTCATCATTGGTGTTTCTATCGCTCTCTCGCCCTCTCCCTTCCTCTCTGAAAATCAATAAGCATATATTTTTTAAAAAGTGGATCAAATACCTAAACATAAGAGCTGAAACTACACAACTTTTAGAAAAAAAACAAAACAGGAGCAAGTCTTTGTGATCTGAGACTAGACAATGGTTTCTTACCACTTCACAACTACTAGCGTGGCTATAATAAAAGGAAGGACAATAACAAGTGTTGTCAAAGACGTGGAGAAACTGGGATACTCATATATTGCTGCTGGGAATGTAAAATGTTGTAGCTGCTATGGAAAACAGTTTGGTAGTTTCTCAGAAAGTTAAAAAACAGTTGCCATGTGACCCAGCAATTGCATTCCTAGGTATATACCCAAGACAGTTAAATATATATTCTTGCAAAATTTGTGCACAAATGTTCATAGCAGCCGAAACCGGTTTGGCTCAGTGGATAGAGTGTCTGCCTTTGGACTGAAGGGTCCCAGGTTCAATTCCGGTCAAGGGCATGTACCTTGGTTGCGGGCACATTCCCGGTGGGGGGTGTGCAAGAGGCAGCTTCTTGCTGAATGATTCCAGCTTCTTGCTGGAAGAGGCATCTCGATGGATGATTCTCTCTCATCGATGTTTCTAACTCTCTATCCCTCTCTCTTCCTCTCTGTAAAAAATCAATAAAAATATATGTATTTTTAAAAATGTTCATAGCAGTTTTTCCCCCCACAATAGCCCAAAGATGGAAACAAACCAAATAACTATTGATGGATGAATGGATAAACAAATGTAATATATCCATATAGTGGAATTTCATTTGGCCATAAAAAGAAATTAAATACTAAATCATACTAGGACATAGACAAACCCGGAAAACGTCATGCTAGGTGAAAGAAATTAACTTGTCACAAAGGATCACATATTATATTATTCTATTTATATGAAATGTCCAAAATAGGCAAATCTACAGACATAGAAAGATCAGTGGTGGCCAGGGGCTGAGAGGAAAAGGGAGTAGAGAGTGATTGCTAATAGGTATGGGGTTTCTTTCTGGGGATGACGGTTGCATAAGAAGTAAGGAGTGTGCCGAAACTGGTTTGGCTCAGTGGTAGAGCGTCGGTCTGCGGACTGAAGGGTCCCGGGTTCGATTCCGGTCAAGGGCATGTACATTGGTTGTGGGCACATCCCCGGTGCGGGGTGTGCAAGAGGTAGCTGGTCGATGTCTCTCTCTCATTGACGTTTCTAGCTCTCTCTCTCTCTCCTTTCCTCTCTGTAAAATACCAATAAAATATATTAAAAAAAAAAAAAAAGAAGTAAGGAGTGGCACCAGTGGACCGAAGCTCCAAGAGTAGGCCCTTAGTTGAGCATTCAGGGGCCACCCAGTTCTCTTTGATTAGTTGAGGCTCATACTTTAGCCAAGGTGAAATTCGTGGAGTTATATCAATATAATGTTTCATGGGAGACCAGATAAGGTTTCAAACACCCAGACTCATAAGCTGATCACCAAACAGGCAGAGGATATGAGCAGTCTGCGAGAAAAAGAAATAGCTCGTAGACATGGGAAAGGTCTTCACCTCACTCATGGTTTAGGACGTGTATCACAAAACAATGAAATTCCACTTGCTGTGTGTCAGACTGGCAAACAAATGGAAGTTTGGTAATGCCCAGGGCTCACAAGGTTATGGGGAAATAGGCACTCTCGTCCAATGTTCCCGAGTGTAAACAGATTCAACTCTTGTGGAGGGCAATTTGGCAATGTCTGTCAACATTTGGAATGTTTTATTCTTATTGACTCAGCAATTCTACCACGAGGGATTTACCCACAGGATATACTGACAACATTATGCCAACATCATGTACCAGGGTGTTTACTGCAACATTGTAATAACAAAAAACTGGAAAACACACACATATCAATCAGCAGGTTAAATACATCGATGTGATGGGAAAGTATGCAGCCACTAAAGCATGAGGTTGGACTATTCATGTGGACATGGAAAGATCTTCTAAATGTGTTTTATTTACTCTTTATTTTTTTTGGTTCTTTTTTTTCTAAATGTGTTTTATTTTTAAAAAATCCCCCTCCCCAAATGTGCACCACAATATGATCTCATTTGTGTTATATTAAAAAAATAGATATAAAGGTAACACATTGATTTTATTTTTCCAGGAAGGATACATACATAGTGGTAGTGACTTTTGGGGAGTAGCACTGTTTGGAGGGGGGAAAAGATAATTTTTGCTTTTTATTTGACACTTTTCTATAATATCTGATTTTTTTTTAATGCCATGTGAATGCGGAGTTTTTCCTAAAATAAATATTTTAAAAGCAGACAAGGGCCCTAGGTGGTTTGGCTCAGTGGATAGAGCATCGGCTTGCGGACTGAAGGGTCCTGAGTTCGATTCCAATCAAGGGCACATGCCCAGGTTTGGGGCTTGATCGGAGGGGGGGGGGGGCTGGGGGGAGGAGTGTGCAAGAGACAGCCAATCAATGATTCCTTGTCATCATTGATGTTTCTATCTCTCCCTTTCCCTTCCAGATCCCTTAGAACGGAGATTATGGTTTGTCCTGACATAGGATAATCTTGCATTAGCTGCATTAATAAAAGCATGGTGACTGGATCCTTTGAGTTTTAGGAAGACCACAGCCTGGAGGACAGAAGGGAGATGTGAGACTAGAACCAGGGCAACTGGTCATCAAAATTTGCATTTCGGACGTAGAGGTGAGTTGGAGAGACTGCCCCAGAGAGGAGAGCTATTGGAAAGGGACACTGAGAGTCTCAATGCCTGACTGGATGAGGAGGGTGAGGAGGCCCAGGCACTCGCCTCAGGCAGCTGGGTGAATGGCGATGCTGCCCAAGGAAACACTCAGAAGGAAGCAGGGGGTCAAAGGCCAGAAGAGGGCAGGGAAGAAAAGAATGAGCTTCATTTTCAAACATGTTGAGTTGAGGAAAATATTGAATTCGACCACGTTGAATAGACATGCAGGTAGGGAGCTCAGAGAACACATCAGCCCAGGGTATGCAGTCAAAGCGGAGCCTAAGGAGACGGTGTCGGTCTGCACTGCTGACCAGCAGAACAGGCCCGTGCGGAGCGGGCCCCCACCCATCACTCACCCGGGCTGCTGGGCAGAGAAAGAAGGCCCCGGGGTGAGGCTGAGAGGAGAGCAGCGGGCGGGGTGGGGTCGCAGAGTATAGTCTCTGCCCCTGGGGCTGATGTTCGAAGCTGCTCCCTCACTCTGCTTTGCCCCAGCTTCCCAGTGAAACCCCAAACCTGGGTTTTCTGCGTATGCTCCTGAAAAGGCCACCCAGCCAAGGAGAATGGCTCCACCGTAAGTGTATGGCTTCTACCTCCTCAGGGCTCTTTCCGTGCCAGCCCACATTTTATTTGTATTTCCCTGGTTGGCTCTGGCTCTCCTTCCCCAGTTATTCCCAGTTATCATGGTGTTCACTTCTCACATCTCACTTCCCTTTCTTCAGGGAGCCACTGAGGCCCTCGGGGTGGGATGTGCGTGTCTTTAACCCCTCAGCCCTCTCTCTGCAAAGGCATCTAAGACAGCACCCACCTTCTTCCCCCAGCGTCCGCCCTCCTGTGTAGCTCTGGAGTCCCTCGGGGAGCCCTTCTGACCCTGGGCCATCCCCGAGCCTCGCTTCCTGGCTCCTCCCGCCTCTATCCCGGCATCACACACTATGAATTTCTCTATCACGGCGTTACCTCCATGAACTAAAGTTATCTCACTGTCCGTCTTGTCCAATTAGCTTGGTCCTACTTCTGATTGATACATGACATCCAAACAAAATAGAATGCACACGTTATGCATGTATAGCTCGCAGAACTTCCACAAATCGAACATAGACATGCAGTCAGCACCCAGATAAACAGACCCCCCTGCCGGTTCTGCTCAGTGATTAGAACCTTGGCCTGAGGACTGAGGGCTCCAGGTTCCATTCCGGTAAAGGGCACGTACCTCTCGGTTGCAGGCTCAATCCCCAGCCCCAGCTGGGGTCTGTGCGGGAGGCAACCAATCGATGTGTCTTTCTCACATCAATGTTTTTTTTATCTCTCGGTCTCTCTCCCTCCCTTCCGCTCTCTCTAAAAATCAATGGGGAAAAAACAACAACTTCAGGTTGAGGATTAACAAAACAAAGCAAATAAGAAACCAAGCATTACAGCACCACAGACTTACTCTCTGTCTCCTTCCCCAGGGGAACCTCTGTCTAGTCTTTCAACAGCATAGATTAATTTCAGCTGTTTTTTTTTTTTTGTTTTTTTTTAATAAAACACATTTTTTTGAAAATAGTATGTACTCCTTTGTGTCTGGCTTTTATTCACCACTATGTTTGTAAGAATCATTCCCATTGTTGCATGCAGTCACAGACAGGCCATTCCTGTTGCCATATAATGTTCCATTGTGCGAATAGAGCATAGTTTATTGGTCCATTCAAGTAGGGTGGCAGTAGCCCCATTTGAGGCTATTGCGAATAGTAGGCGCTCTGTTTTACTTATCTCCGTGTCTCCGGCATTTCACACCTGGCTGGCGTAACGGCTTGTGTACAAACAGGTGGAAGAACACGGAGTTCTCTTCCACTGTGTTCTTGGATGGTCAGATAACACCTGGAACACTAGATTCAGTCCTGGACACCATGTTTAAACTCGCTAAAAGGGACCATTGAGAACCTGAGTTGTCTGGAGAAGGTAAGCACGGCGGTGTGGCTGGGAGCCGTGCAGGGCCGGGTGAGCTAGAAGACACTGAGATGCTTATTGTGGGAACAAAAGCTGAGGAGATTGGCCCTGGACAGGCTGCTTCTGAAGATGAGTAGGCCAGTGGTCGGCAAACAGTGGCTCGAGAGCCACATGTGGCTCTTTGGCCCCTTGAGTTTTTAGCAAAGGCCAGCTTAGGAGTACCCTAATTAAGTTAATAACAATGTACCTACCTATATAGTTTTAAAAATTTGGCTCTCAAAAGAATTTTCAATCGTCGTACTGTTGATATTTGGCTCTATTGATTAATGAGTTTGCCAACCACTGGACTAGGCCAATAGCTAAATATTTGGGGGAGGCAGCTCTCTGCTCAGTAATAATCCTAATCCTGGCTCATATTTAGAGATCACTTACTGGCACCAGGCCTTGGCATGTGCTTAGGGATTGGTATCCATAGGTCAATAGGAAAATTACTTTTAAAAAAATATATATTTTTATTGATATTTTACAGAGAGGAAGGGAGAGAGATAGAAAGCTAGAAATCTCGATGAGAGAGAAACATCGACCAGCTGCCTCTTGCACACCCCCTACCGGGGATGTGCCCGCAACCAATGTACATGCCCTTGACCGGAATCGAACCCGGGACCTTTCAGTCCACAGACCGACGCTCTACCACTGAGCCAAACCGGTTTTGGCAGGAAAATTACTTTTTAACGATGAGACCTGAGCAGGGGCTTCCGACTTAAACTCTGATCATGTCATGGCTGCTCTTTCCTCACTCCTGTTTCTCCTGAGCCCTTCAGCCGGAAGGGCCTTTCACTGGTGGTCGTGCCCCCTGGGAAGTCTCCTTAAAGGGCCACGGAAAAGCCCTCCCCTGACCCGGCTCCCTACCTGCTCGCCTCCTAACAGAACTGCCTCCTTTCCCGGGCGTGACCTGCTCAGGTGCCTCTCTGGGTCCCACCACAGCAAGCAGGTCACTGAGGGTCAGGAGCTTCCTTCTTCTCAGGCCAGGACCCTCTGCTCTCCCCGCCCCCTACCCCACCCCACCTCGCCCACCCACCCCCTGAATGTCTGTGCAGCATGGCTCTCTTCCCCCAGTGACTCAAAACTGTCACCTGCAGCGAGCGGGGAGGACTCAGGTTGGGAGGGCTGGGGTGACCTTATCCCCAAGGTCGTTTGTTCGTTTGAGACGAAGAGTGTGAGGCAGGAGCAAATAAATGTAATAGTGCCGAAACACACACACACACACACACACACACACACACACACACACTCCTTACAAAGAAGAAAAGCCCAGACAAATAAATCTGGGTTCCTGAAGGCAAAAGGCGTTTGTTGGGGAAAAAAAACCCTCTGCCCTCCTCACAGGATAAGCTGTGCTGTTGGCTGGCCTCGCCCGACAAGATGCTTTGTCTCACCATTGGCGCCTCCCGCCAAGACCTGGCAGCTGCAGGATCGCCCCAAAGCCAGCCTCTGAGTCAGACAGGCAGGTGTGGCAGGGCTCGTGGTGTGTCCCCTTTCTGCTGGCACCTCCTTGCTTTCCCTGCCCCAGGGCCCTGCTCTCTGCTCCCTCCTGTTTCTCCCGAGCCCTTTATTTATTTTATATTCTGAAGGAGGCGAGAGAGAGTCCACTATGTAGGAAGCTGGACCACATGAGGCAGGTCCCAGGAGTGTGTGTGTGTGTGTGTGTGTGTGTGTGTGTGTGTGTGTGTGTCTCCGCCGACTCCAGCAGCCATAGGTCACGTCTTCTATCTCTGCCCTTCTGCCAGACAAAGCCAAACACACGGACAGTGTTAACACAATAAATGCCAGCAGTCCTGACCTTTCTCTCCGGGCCCTGGAGCCACCCAGACTCCCAAGCTGCAGCCGCCGCTTGCTGATGCTTAAAGAGGATTAGCATGCCCCTGAGGCTGCAGGGCCCGGCGCTCAGGCGGGCTGGAAATCAAAATAGAGATTACCTTATTTGACTCAAAAATTTTTTTTCTGCTTGAAAGATAGAACCCTCCAGAGAAATGCAGCGGCGCTGGTACGTATACGGCTTTAAAATAGATTTTAAAAGGAGCCTGCCAGCTGTTTGCTCGGCCTGCTGCCGGCTCTCGCCCCTTACCGCTGCCGGGTCCTTTCGGGAAAGAGGCCAAGAGGGACAGAGGGACGGCCAAGAACACGGGATCCTGGATGCCAGGGGACTTTCCCAGGAGCCCTGGCAGTGGTTGCCATGGGCCTGTGGAAGCCCTGGGGACCTGGCTCCCTCGCATATTCTGGTGTCGCCCAGAGAAACTGACAGAGCTCAGACCGCCTCCCCCACCGCCCAGCCCTCGCCTCCACCCTGCACTGCCGCTTCTAGGCCGAGGCCCCGAAAGAGGAAAGAAAAGACATGAAGGAGAATTGTCTCCAGCTGGAAGGGCCTTTCCCGCTCCCTGTGGCACAGTATTCCCTTCAGCTCCTGCGCCACTTTCAAGGATGCATACCTGCCTACACGCTCAGGATCCCCGTCCCCCTCCTCTCTTCCCGCCCGGCGGCTCTTCACCCCACAAGGTCATCTGCTCAGGAAGCATGAGGGGCAGCAGAGTGTGGTGCCTAAGAACACCAGCGTGCCGGGGTTCGAATCCTGGGTCAGCACTTCCTAGCAGTGTGACCTTGGGCTAGTCCAGGGGTGGGCAAACTACGGCCTGAGGGCCAGATACGGCCCGTTCGGCTGTTCTATCCGGCCCTCAGAGCTGAAAGAGCAGAGAGTTCTCTTGCTCTCCCCTCCGCTCCTTCACCAGCAGCCCAAGATGAGAGTGCCAGCATGGTCAGGTTGCTTTTGTTCCAGCCCTCCGGTCCAGTTGAAGAACCCATTGTGGCCCTCGAGTCAAAAAGTTTGCCCACCACTGGGCTAGTCACTTAGCCATCCGTGCCTTAGTTTCCTCGTCTGTAAAACGGGTCCAGTGATAGCTCTCACCTCACGCAGGGTGTGAGGACTCGGTGAATTAACATGTGGAGTACAGAACATGCACAGCGCTTCAGACATGGCCTGGCATGCCATCAGCACCTGCTCTTATCACTCTCTCCAGTACAACTCCCACGCCTGCCGCCGCCCTGAGCTCTCCTAGCCTCCTATATCACTGTGTAGCATCTGACCTCCTTTATCTTTATTGCTTAATTTTCTGCCTTCATGAGGGCTGGAATCACGCCTGTCCGCGGTCCGATCCTCACGACCTAAACTGTGCTCAGCATATGAGACACTTGAGAAATGTCTTGTGGGTTGTTGTGTTTTGTTTATCTTCACTGGAGGATATTTTTTCCCCATTAACTTGTCTTTGACAGGGCATCAAACCGGTGACCCTTCCGTGCGTTGGCTGGTGCTCTAGCCACTTGGCCACACCAGCCAGGGCAAGAGATGACTGACTATAGCAATACATGGAAATATTAAGAAGAAGAAACGCTAGTGCTCGCTCCGGCAGCACACACACTGAAAACTAGGACAAGTGTGGCCCCTGAGCGAGGATGACACACACATTCATGTGTTCCATATCTGAAAAGAAGAAATCCTAAAAGGCCAGAAGACAGAAACCTGAAGCCCTTGAGTCATTTTTCTTCACCTACGTGGCCTTTTCATTTTGTTTGTCTAACTCTTGAACAAAGACAGAGTTAACGAGCTTCCAGTTCTGGGATTGCGAGATAAGCCTCTGTGATTACGTCTTTCGCAGGAGATTTCCACCCTATCTAGTTTTTCCAAATCTAATGAAATATGAAACACACATAAAAAAATAGGTTATATGGCCGAAACCGGTTTGGCTCAGTGGTGGAGGGTTGGTCTGAGGACTGAAGGGTCCCGGGTTCGATTCCCGTCAAGGGCATGTACATTGGTTGTGGGCACATCCCCGGTAGGGGGTGTGCAGGAGGCGGCTGGTCGATGTTTCTCTCTCATTGACGTCTTTAGCTCTCTATCTCTCTCCCTTCCTCTCTGTAAAATATCAATAAAATATATGTATTTTAAAAATAGGTTATATGAGCAAAATATTTAAAAACCAACACCCACCTACTTACCACCCAGCTTCAGAGGCAGGTTAAAAGCCACGCTGTGGAATCCCCCTTGTCACCTGTCCCCGGCTCAACCCCCTGCTAGTTTTTGTTGATAGTCCTTTGCTGCTCTTCCTATTGTCACCCTTCAAAACACATATCCCTGAGCCTATGCTGGCTTTGCATGCTTCTGAATTTTATGTAAAATAAATAAATGATACAGCCCTACCGGCGTGGCTCAGTAGGTGAGCATTGATCTATGAACCAAGAAGTCATGGTTCGTTTCCTAGTCAGGGCATATGCCCGGGCTTGTGGACTCGATCCCCCGTGGGGGGTGGTGTGTGCAGGAGGCAGCCGATCAATGATTCCCTCTCATCATTGATGTTTCTGTTTCTCTCTCTCTCTCCCTCTTTCTTCTTCTCTGAAATTACTTTTAAAAAATACTCTTTAAATAAATAATGAAGTCACACGGTATGTATTTGACTTGCTTTCCCCACCACTCACGGTGTGTGTGTGTGGCACGTGTCTCTGCTGTGAGACGCAGCTGAATCGTATGCTGCCATGTGAACGTTCTGCTGTGTTCTCCCCCACGCTCTCAGGGGCCGTGTGGTGGTTTGCCGCTTTTCGCTATTGCTGGCAGTGCTGCTGTGAACATTCGTACGTGTGACTCCTGGGGCCCAGGGTCCAGATCTCCTCTGGGTTTTTTCCCCGGATTCTAAAGTTTATACATTTTCAACTTATCCAGATAACACTAAATTGAGCCCTAGCCGGGTGCTCAGTGTTTAGAGCGTTGGCCCACGGACGGAAGGGCTTTGGGTTTGATTCTGGTCAAGGACATGTTGCAGGCTCAATCCCTGGCTCAATCCCTGGCCTGGGTTGGGGCATGTGGGGGAGGCAACCAATCAATGTGTCTTTCTCACATTGATGTCTCTCTCTGTCTCTACCCCTCGCTTCCACTCTCTCTAAAAATCAATGGAAAAATACATCCTCTGGTGAGGATTAACCACAAGAACAACAAATCCCCACAAAACACTAAATTGAACCCTCTGCCCCGGCTATGTGCATCTTCTGGTTCTCTCAGACCTGTCCGAACGGGCTCTGAGCTGGCGCTGCGATGGCCCCACTCCTGGGCGACTTAGGAAATACCTCGTGTGACGTGGGTGGGTTCCCTACGGCTCATCCCTCGGGGCCCCACCGACAGGAGGGAATGCTGTTGACCCAAAGCCCAGTAGAAACCAGACAGAGATCTGCGGACAGCATTCTGACTAACTCATTTGTCTTCTCAAAATAATACAAGTTTTAATATTTCTTCAACTAAGTGAAGTGCTATTAAACACATCCATTTCCTTGTGATATCAGCTTGCCTTTGAACTCATTGTTTTCGAATCCCAAAGTGTCTTGATGGTGGTAGGCTTTCTAAAATATTGACTTTATTTTGCCGCCTCAGTCAGTAAGATAATTTACAAATCTGTCTGCCAAAGCCAAGAATGCAAATTCTTTTTCCTGTTTTCTCCACTCCCTTCAATGGTTTTATGTTGCCATAATAATACTAATAATAACTTAAAAGGAACAGTGAACACTGACGGATCCCTGAGACCTGCTGTGAAACTCCGACGTGTTTGGTCACTGTCAGCTCAGGAGGAGGTCCGGGCCGGCTGCTCTGTCAGAAGGGAGCTCAGTTTGTAGGTCATCCATATCTTTTTGAGAAGGCACAATGATCCTTCAAGAAAATGATCCTCTGAAAAACGAAATTGGGGCAGTTTGTAAGCAAAATCCATTGTTAAAAGTAGTAAGTTATAGCGTAGCCATGTAGCTCAGTTGGTTAGAGCATCATCCCAGGCGTCAAGGTTGCAGTTTGATCCCTGGTCAGGGCACATACAGAAAGCAACTAATGAATAAATAAGTGGAACAAATCTCTCTCTCTCTCTCTTCCAACTCTGAGACCATGTGAGTTCTGGCAACAGGGAGGAATTGACAGGACTACTCCAGCCATGAAGACAAGAAGAGAAGCAATCCAGAGATGGAAGTCCCTGACGACGCCTTGCCATAATAGCAGTCAGCATCTGTGTATTACTGCAGGTTGCCCAGGACCAAACCAGAGAGGGTTGGACCTGCATTACCACCATTTGCCCACCATCCAGAACTGAAATATCGTTGCTGACATGTACACATAAGGAACTGTTTGACATTGAAATTGGGTCTCAAAAGAACTGGTGGCCCAGAAAGAAGCTCACTACAGACTGATTCATATGCCTTTCAGCATAATGATAATTTCTTGTCTCATTTTTTATTCTTATAAGTATATTTCCAGTAGGACATGATCTCACTCATCTAGGGGAAATGGTGAACAACATAGACTGATGAACAAGAACAGACCCAGAGATAAGGAGCCATGGGTCAGACTGTTGGACCTCAAAGGGAGGGTGGGGATAAAAGAGAAAGATCAACCAAAGGACTTATGTGCATACATGTGAGCCTAACCAGTGGTCAAGGACAATAGGGGGGTGAGGACATGAGTGGGGGGGGGATTGGATTGGGGGGTTGAGGGCAAATATGTGATACCTTAATCAATAAAGAAATTTAAAAATAAATAAATAAATAAATAAATAAATAAATAGATAAATAAATAATAAAATCAGTCAAGTGCTCACTTCAGCAGTACATATACTAAATTGGAACGATACAGAGAAGATTAGCATGGCCCCTGAGCAAGGATGACACCCAAATTCATAAATTGTTCCATATTTTTAAAAAATCAGTCAAAAAAGCATCAAGTTACAGAAATAAGCCAGAATTGTGCATAACCCTAGTTACACCTAGCCCGGGCTGAGGCCACAGTCACTTCTGGGTGAACACGGTCTTTTTCTCTCGTCGCACGCAGCCGCAAACTCTTACCAATTCTGGTTTTATGTGTCTCCTGCCCATTCCGTCATTGTGTTTGGGCCTTTTTCACCTCATGCCTGAACCACAAGGGACTGAAAGCATCTCCCTGCCTGAGTTTCCCCTCATTCTAGCCCAGCATTGCTGGATGAACCTTTAAACACCAGAAACCAGTCCTAACCAGTTTGGCTCAGTGGATAGAGTGTCGGCCTATGGACTGGAGGGTCACAGGTTCGATTCCGGTCAAGGGCATGTACCTTGGTTGTGGGCACATCCCCTATGGGGGGGGGGGTGCAGGAGGCAGCTGATCGATATTTCTAACTCTCTATCCCTCTCCTTTCCTCTCTGTAAAAAAACCCAAAAACAAAACAAAAAACAAGCCAATAAAAATATATTTAAACAACAACAACAAACTAAAAACCAAGCAGCCGAAGAGCAAACCCCTTGCACAATAGCTGGTTTCCTCATGACATCCCTCATTTGGGCCCCCAAGCTCATTGGCTTCCACACAACAGAATCCAGAGCCTCAGCCAAGGCGTGCAGAGCTCTCCTCAAGCTCCTCGGACCAAATGGCCATCTCTGCAGAAGCCTGGACGAGCACACCCCGTTTCCAGCACAGCTTCAGGACCCAGGGCCCTGGGGCCAGCCACCCACCAGGGTTTCCGAGCCCCCGCTACTCTGTTTCTGTCTCTCAGGCCCCACCTCCTCCAAATCTTCCCTGACTCCTCAGCCTTTGACTATTGTCCCCTCATCTAGATTTCTGTCATGACCCAGCATACACTCTTACACTTCTATGATAGAGAAAGGGCAAATAGCAATATTAAAATATTTCCTCTAATCAATTCCCCTGTAATGTGCACACATTTTGTTCACCAGGCCACTAGTAATAATAACAAGAATAAGCCAAAAATTTTTGTGGCTTATTATTACTATTCTATACTAGAGGCCTGATGCACAAAATTCATGCACGCGTAAGCCTTCCTTCCCCTGGCTGCTGGCACCGGCTTCCCTCGCTGCCCTGGCTTCATTCAGGAGGTCGTCAGGTCTAATTAGTATACAGTATTACACTTTTATTATTATACATACACCAACCAAGTGGATTGTAAGCCCCCAGAAACCATGATGTGTAGGCAGGTCAGTATCTTCCTTTTCTTCTGTACCAATAGGTGTTGGGATTGAAAAAAAAAGAAAAAAAGAAAAGAAAAAGAAAGGGTAAAATGCTTTCTTTCCCTGTTTCAGACCAGGCCCTCCCCCCCTGCCTGCACCCCCAAATTCTGCTGTGCAATACCCCGCAGAACTCCATCCTGTCCTGTGTAAAATAAGGAAGCCACATTCTAGGGGATGGAGAAGTGGAAAAAGAGAACTAACACATTTCTTTTAATGACTCAAACAGCCCAGGGAAGACAAATAAACAACTTGGACCGGAGACAAAAGGGAAGCAATCCAGGTGCTTCTGAGTCTGGGCCAAGGCAAACCCTGGCTGGACGGCCAGAGAGGCGTCAGCTGCTGACCCATGCAGGCAGCATGCGCTGATAATAAGGGAAAGCTGATGACAGAAGAAAAGAGTGCAAAGTTGAACCTCAGTGGTCACCTCTGACATCCATCGACTGAGCTCAAATGTTTTTTAAAAAACGCCCCTCCCCCAGCACACACATCCGGTGAGGAGAGTGTGACGAGGGCTTCGAGCTGGGACCTTATCTGATCTGGGACCTGCAGGGCGTGGCAGTCACCTCACAGGAGTGTAAACTTCTTGTGTGGGAGGGTAGATAAACTTCACTTGAAGGGAAAACAGCCAGCAAGGGTCAGTGGTTGAAGGATAGACCTGTGAACCAGGAGGTCATGGCTGATTCCCGGTCAGGGCACGTGCCTGGGTTGCGGCTCGATCCCCAGTGTTTGTCGTGCAGGAGACAGCTGATCAGTGATTCTTTCTCATTATTGATGCTTCTATCTCTCTCTACCTTCCTCTCTGAAATCAATAAAAATATATTTAAATGGCCGAAGCCAGTTTGGCTCAGTGGTAGAGCGTTGGTCTGTGGACTGAAGGGTCCCGGGTTCAATTCCGGTCAAGGGCATGTACATTGGTTGCAGGCACATCCCCGGTGGGAGGTGTGCAAAAGGCGGCTGGTCGATGTTTCTCTCTCATCAACGTTTCTGGCTCTCTATCTCTCTCCCTTCCTCTCTGTAAAATATCAATAAATATATATATATATATATATATATATATATATATATATATATATATATATATTTAAATGAAATAAATAAAATAAAATAAAATGAAATAAAATAAAATAAAATAAAGGGAAAACAAGTGTTCTGGGAACAGCTTGTTTAATAGGAAGTAGAACAGCGTATCTGAATTCATGGGTTATATTGCAAACATGTAGGTTTCTTTTGCTAACGTACAAACATTCGAATCTGTAAGGAATGTTTGTTAGTTTATCCGAGACAAACTGCCGATAATTACCAGGAAGCAGAATCTCAATGGATTGGGATATTGCTCCCAAGAACGGTGGTTTTTCATCTACGGTATTTTTATACATTGCAACCAAGGGAGGGGACATAGGTGGGTCACATGAAATCCATTGGTGATAAATTAGAGAGGCAGAAGAAAGCAAAGAGGGGGAACCTCTGGGACTGGATAAAGAGTAAAATGGTGGATGCTTACCTCTTTTACTTAGGTGGGTGCAGGTTAGTTAACAGCCAACAATTAACATGGTAACAATAACAGTGAAGGAATCTGTGGCCTCTGTCCCGGCTCCCAGGGCATTTGGTTGTGCACTGAGAGGTAGCGGGGGAGGAAGGAGAGTTACAAGTTACCCTGACATTTTAATGACGTGTTAAAGTAGAAACAAAAAGACAATAAGCTCAGTTAAGGTAAAGGTTGACCTTGTCAGGGAGGTGACTACCCACCATCACTGCTT
This sequence comes from Vespertilio murinus, assembly GCA_963924515.1. NCBI lineage: Eukaryota > Metazoa > Chordata > Mammalia > Chiroptera > Vespertilionidae > Vespertilio > Vespertilio murinus. The sequence continues at coordinate 19,902,153 of OZ004713.1, forward strand.
TTAGTTAAAGCTTCGTTTCAGACCATCCTTTGTGGTCACCTTAGGTCTCTGAGTTTGCAAGACGGCCATGCAGGCCTCCCCTGAGCTGGTCAGGTTAGCATGGGGTCCCTTTCGTCCACACTTTAAAAGAGTGAAAACATTTTTGGCTTATTATTATTATTACTAGTGGCCTGGTGAACTAAATTTGTGCCCATTACAGGGGAATTAATTAGAGGAAATATTTTAATATCGCTATTTGCCCTTGCTCTATAATAGAAGTGTAAGGGATGAAAGAATATTAGTAAAATGTATATGAAAATCTCCCTCTTGTCAGAGTCTGGGATTTGCCACAGGACCCAGAGCCATGTCCCCACCCACCCATGCGTGCCTTGAGATCACACGAGACCCAGACCTGGCCAGCCCCACCCTTGTCAACCCCTACTGGGTGGGGGTATGAAGCCTCAGGTCCTCGGTGTAGCACCAGGGTGGGGGGCATGGCCTGAGGTCCCCTGTCAAGCCCCACCAGGCAGGAGGGGAGTGGGGAGGGGAGAGCGTGGCCTCAGGTCCCCTGCCCCGGCCTGGCGACACACAGCCTCAAGTCCCTGCTGATTGCTCATTATGACTCATTACAGGAACTCTGCCTCTGCTCTGGGCACAGCCATCTTGTGACAGCGTTACGGTGTGAGGGTCAATTTGCATATTACCTCTTTATTATATAGGGTTATTATTTTGGTAGTCCCTTCATGATTCCATCCTGACCACCTTTGCAAAACCCTGGCTAAAAGCTAAAGAGTAAAGTCCTCCAGGGCAAGGACTTACTCACTGCTGACCATACTTCGGTGGCTAACACCTCTTCAATCCTAGGCTAGAGAGGGCATCAGACCCTCCTTCTGCCTTGTCCCCTCAGGGTCTTCCCCCAAGACCTAAGCCATCCCTCTCTCAAATCCGACTGGTCGTCAGTGCCTCAGTGCTGTCACTCACATTAATCAGATTAATCAGATTAAGAGAATAATCAGAGCCGAGGATTTAAAACCAGCCTTGAGGGGAGCAATTACAAAATAGCTCGATTTCATTCACCAGGAACTTTTGCTGTTATTGCATAAGTAAGGGAGGCAACTACCACCGCTTTTTACAGATCTGACAAAGACATTACCGGGATGGAGTGCTTTGCTTAAGGTTGCACATATAGAATGTGTCTGGACTGGCACTTAAAGTCAATACCCATCTTTTGTTTGTTTGTTTGTTTGTTTGTTTTCATCCTTACCCAAGGATATTTTCTCCATTGGTTTTTAGAGAGAATGGAAGGGGGAGGGGGGAGGGAGAGAGAGAAAGAGGGAGAGAAACGTCCATGTGAGAGAGACACATCGATTGGTTGCCTCCCGTTCACTCCTGACCTGGGCCCAGGAAACAAACCTGAAACCCAGATACATGCCCTTGACCAGAATCAAACCCATGACCACTGAGCCACACCGGCCAGGGCAGTTCCAGTCTTTTATTTTTTTTAAATATTTTTATTGATTTCAGAGAGGAAGGGAGGAGGAGAGAGAGATAACAACATCAACGATGAGAGAATCATTGATCGGCTGCCTTCCGAATGCTCCTGTTGGGGGTTGAGCCTGCAACCCGGGCATGTGTCCTTGACTGGAATTGAACTGGTAGGGGCAAAGATAGGATATTGGGACCAGCTATGGTTATGGGAAATATTAATCATACTCTGTTAACCACGACTGCCCTGTGTTGGTTAACGAAAGGACATTCTGACCTGCCTGGGAGTTGTACACCCCAGGGACCTAGGAGTCAATCTCAGACCTGGGAATCAGCTTTGGAACCATTCTCATTCAAGAACCACCTATTTCCATGGAAAGATTACATAGCAACCTTGTTGCCCAGATAATGGAGTCCCACCTCAGCCTCCTAATTCCCGGTGCCTGTAACCCCTGCTTCCCCATGTAATCCGTGTCCTACCCTATGTAGGCAGCTGGCGTACGGGGGACTGGAGAGCAGACTCCTGTGGGCGACCCGCTGCTCTCCCGCACTGCCGGCGGCATTGGAATAAACACTCATTCGAGATTCAGCCCTGTCCCTGCTTCTTTGGCTCACGTGGTGACAGGCAGCCAGAACTCACCGATTGTCCTGTTACAACACCTCGGACCCTTCGGTCTGCACGCCGGCCCTCTGCCCGCTGAGCCAAACCAGCCGGGGCTGGATACCAGGCTTTTAAGCCCAACAATATCCTTTACCCCACACAAGTTGCTTCTTGGTAGCCAGTGGTGATAACAAAGCTATTTTTATTTGTAATAAAAAAGATGTTCGTTTTTATATTTAGAATTTTTTTTTCTGGGAAAATGGTCATCGTTACTATCCTGATAGGTATGAAATACTGAAAAGGTTTTTGTCTTATCTACCTTCCTGATTTTGGGATGGACTTTAGGATTTTAAGTGTGATGGGTCACCTAATGTCTTTATGTTTATCACAGTGAAATCCAGCTAGTTTTTTGGGTGTTTAATAAAAACCCAGGTGTATTTTATTTTTTCAAATACAGTTGACGTTCAATATTATATTAGTTTCAGGTGTACAGGATAGTGGCTTGACATTTATATAACTTAGGGAGTGATCACCTCACAAGTCTAGTACCTCTCTGACACCATACATCAAGCATGTCAAACTTGCCGCCCACAATGAATATTTTTGCAGCCCAGCCAATATAACGGTATGTAAAAAACATTTTTAATAATAATTCCATAACTTAATTTTTACTATATTCTGTTATACATAATTATTAATAACTACTACAACGTTTGCTAATGACTGACTACTTTAATCGTGTTGCATTCATTTCCTACGCGCCTTCCACGCAGGTGCACCATTTCTCTCCACTAATACTAGCAGCGAATATTCCAGCGGCCGATTGGACTGACTTGTTTGGTATGCGCAACAGGAAATATTTTGCTTTTGGAGACCAAGAAAAATGGGTTTATTTGCATTACTCTTATTAATTTGTGCTGTTATTCAGTGAGTTAATGTTCAAGAAAATATTAATTTTTATTAAAATGTTATATTATTTTGTGTTAACTATTATTCATTTATTTCCATTCCTTTGTATTCAGCATGTCTCTATAGAAATAAACCCATGTTTCTATGAAAACGGAAGCTTTTGTTTTTTGGGGGCCCCCATAAACTTCAACCTTGTTCATTTGGCCCGTGTTAGCCTTTGAATTTGACAAGCTTGCCTCCAGTTTTTGTGGTTGTTTTTTTTTTACATTAAGTTTTTTAAAAATCTATATTTTATTGATATTTTACAGAGAGGAAGGGAGGGAGATAGAGAGCTAGAAACGTCGATGAGAGAGAAACATCGACCAGCTGCTTCTTACACACCCCCTACCGGGGATGTGCCGGCAACCAATGTACATGCCCTTGACCGAAATCAAAACCGGGACCTTTCAGTCTGCAGACCGACGCTCTACCACTGAACCAAACCGGTTTTTCAGCTCCAGTTTGTTTTGTTGTGTGTTTTCTGGAGTTATGTCCTGTTCTCTCAATATGGGACATCTTTTAAAAACATGTTTGTGTAGTGCTTTATGTCCTTGGTGATCTTTGTGAAAGCTTAGAGAAACACGTGTGTAAGAACTGGCACTGTAATCTCCATCACAGAGATGAGGAAACCATGGCCATGGTAACTGTGCTGGCGAGACTGGGTCACCCAGCTCATGACTGGCTGTATCAGTCAGGGTCCTGGCAGAACACAGAGGCACACTAACAGGGTAATTTCATCGGGTTTCAGTAAAGTGGGGGCAGGGTGCGGGGAAACCACAAGGAACAGTGTGGTGCTCTACAGAGCTACCTGGGCCTGTGAGGGGGAGAGGAAGGCACAGTTGCCAGAAGCTAAGAAGAGAGACCTTCAGTCTGAGGCTATAGCAGCTCGCAGAGACCTGGGAAATCAGGGGAACTAACACTCAATCTGTCTGTCCTGCTGGGAGACCCTCCTTGGCTCTAAGTTAACCAAGGAGCCTGTTGAGATCCACATAGATCACTCTCCTGGGAAGCAGACCGGGTTAGACAAGAGTAAGCAGTAGCACTGGGGAGGGTTAAACAAACCAAAGATATCTAGCACGGCCCTAACTGGTTTGGCTCAGTGGACAGAGCATCCTCCTGGGGACTGAAGGGTCTCAGGCTCAATTTCGGTCAAGGTCATATACCTTGGTTGCAGGCACATCCCCAGTAGGGAGTGTGCAGGAGGCAGCTGATCAATGTTTCTTTCTCATCAATGTTTTTAACTCTCTATTCCTCTCCCTTCCTCTCTGTAAAAATCAATAATATATATATATATATTTTTTTTTAAATGATATCTACCGTGTGACCCAGAGGAGCAGTGTGACTCGGGGGATCTGTGTGCTCCAGAGGAGTGGTGTGTCCTGGGGGAGCCGTGTGACCTGGGGAAGCCGTATGACCCGGAGGAGCCGTGTGACCCATGAGAGCCAAGTGCCCCAAAGGAGCAGTGTGACCCGGGGAGCCATGTTCCCCGGGGGAGCGGGGTGACCCGGAGAAGCCGTGTGACCTGGAGGAGCAGCTTCTATTCGTGTGGTCCTGAGAAATTTGGACAGTCTGCAGCCATTTGCTACAGAACACTTTGTTGTATTTCCCTACAAAAACAAATGGGAGAGAGTGTCCCACTTGAAATTCAAATACAGAAAAGAAAAAAAAAAAGAAGAAAAAAAATCTGAGGAACAGAATAAACTGGTGAATATAATAGAAACAGGGGCAAAGAAAGGGAGTGGACTGATAATTATCAAGGGGATAAGGGGATGGGAGTGCAGTAAGAGACTGGATTAAAATCGTATAACCAATGAATGAGGACAATGGGGGGGGGGTAAGGGCAGAGGGTGGGATGGGAACTGGGTCGTAGGGAGCTTTGGGTGAGAAAAAGGAGAAACAATTATAATAATCTGAGCAATAAAGATTTATTTAAAAAAAAAAGATATCTAGCACAGATGTGACCCCTAGTTAAACCTCCGACTTCCTGTCTTCTATTCCTTCCCATGCTTTTTCCAGAACACTGTGCCTTAGACAGACATCTCTCCAGAGACCACCACTGGGCCCACAGCATTAAACTTTACGCTGGTTTCCTGAAAACTTTATTGTGAGTCTTGGCCCATACATGAGGACAGACTAACAGTCCATAGAGCTGCAAATCAGACCGAGCCAGGCAGGGCTGGCAGGGTGAGAAAACTCACTCTGAGCTCATTACTGGCTCTTGGCCAGCACATGTTGGCAGAAATGTCCTGCAGTCTTTAATGCAACTACACCGGGCATTAGCCACAAGGCTGACACAGCTTCAAGAAGAAAAAAAACATCTACTATCTTTTCAGCCTGGCACTCACCGAGTATCCTGAAAGAAAGACTTCGTCTCACATCATGGTCTGTAGTTATTTTTCTGTAATGCCCTTGGCACGAAACTTCAGATTTTATGAAAAGGAACAATCTCAGGCTTTTGGAGTGTTCTACGTTGGATGAGTTCCTTACTCACCTATGTTCTTGGTTTCACGGGGGCGAAAGCCATAAAAGAGTTTAATAGACAGTTAAACCCAGGAGCTATGAGAGCAGTTAATGAGAAATGCAAAACCCAATGTTCTCATAGAACACAAACTTAGCCGGAGGTCATGGGGAAAGAATTCTCTGTCCTAGCCGAATTGTTTCCAGAGAAATGAAGTTGTGTGCTCATATGCAGCTCTTAAGCAGGTCTAAGTGGTCATGTCCCTAGAAGAAGCGTAATGGCTAGCGTCTACAATGACTTCGAATCCAGTTTAATGAAACCAAGTCACTCTCCTTGCCCCTCACCCAGTAAAGCCACATGCAACTGTGCATTTCCCCCCAGGGCTGAAGAAGGTTTTCCCCAGCTCCACTCTTAAGTAGTTTCCCTAGCGCTGTTGGAATTGATCAAAGAGGCACAGAGCTAACCCAGTGGATTCTCATGGCAATGGCTCCGGCACAGTGCCCTCCTTGCTGTTTCTCCCTCAGGGCCTTTGCACTTGCTGGTCCCTCTATTTGGACCATTCTTCTTTTTTTAAAAAAATATATTTTATTGATATTTTACAGAGAGGAAGGGAGAGAGATAGAGAGCTAGAAATGTCGATGAGAGAAACATCGACCAGCTGCCTCTTGCACACCCCCTACCGGGGATGTGCCCGCAACCAATGTACATGTCCTTGACTAGAATCGAACCCGGGACCTTTCAGTCTGCAGACCGACGCTCTATCTACTGAGCCAAACCAGTTTTGGCTGTTTGGACCATTCTTACTGCAGATTTCTGCTGGGGGTGAGTATTTACCCAGAAGTGGAATTATTGGATCCAGCGATAACTCCATGTGTAATATTTTGAGGAACTGCTGAAGTGAACTCCTTTTTCCGAGTCCCACACGGAAAGGGAGAAGGACAGGTTCCTGAGTGGAGGAGCTGGGGATTAAGAAATAAAAAAGCCGAACCTTCCTTTCTGAAAAAAAAAAAATCAATAAAAATAATTTTTAAAAAATGAAAGAAAAGGAAGAAAGAAACAAGAGGCAGAAATAGATTCATCAAGCTGGGTGCCGGGTGGAGGCTGTCACTCTGATGGAGGGACAGTCACACCCACCAGAGAAAATACAGCACATTTATTGATTTCCAGAGGGGGGTTTAAGGTCAAAGAAGTCTGGGTGTGCCCAGGTCCTATTCCCTCATTCCTGGGATTTAGCATATCAAGATCCAGGTAAGTCAAGATCCTATCCGTTCCTCATTCCGAGCACTTGGCTAAAGATAAGAAATCCGTACTGATGGCTGTCTCGACATTTTAGGAGGCTGTTTCCGGGGGACGGCCATGCCAGTCACCTTGGACTCAGCTGACAGTAATTTAAAGGTCATCCATGTGCATTCCCAAGAGGCCCTCTGAAAACTGCCATTCTGAGGATGGGAAACAAGATGGCGGCCTAGGTAGTCTCCTAAGCTGCCGCCTCATCAACAATTTGGAAAAAAACAACAGCTAAAATCGAAAGGGATCGCACCAGATCCACAGGAGAGCTGGCGGAATGGGATGGCTACAACTAGACACAAAGCAGGGCGCCGCTGCTGCCATGTGGAGTTTAAAGCCAAAACGGAACCAGAGCCACAGCCACTGCTGGAGCCACCGCCAGTGAGGGAGGCCCACCGGGAGCAGAGCTCACCCCGCCCCGGGCCCAGGGAGTGGGCTGCCTCGGAGCCTGGCCTCCTTGCACGCAGCTTTCCGGGTCTGCTCCCTATGGGAGCGAGGGAACCAGCGACAAGCCGCGGCCGCACCTTCCACTCCCGCACCTTCCGCTCCTGCCTGGAGTGGGCTGCCTCAGAGCCTGACCTCCTCGCACGCAGCTTTCCGGGCCTGCTCACTATGGGAGCGAGGGAACCGGCGCCGAGCCGTGGCCGCACCTTCCGCTCCCGCACCTTCCAGTCCAGCACCTTTGGCTCCCGCCAGGAGAGCACGCTGCCTGGGAGCCTGGCCTCCACGCCAGCAGCCTTCTCAGCCCTCCCGCCGTGCTATCGAGGGAGCCCAGCAAAGGGCTAGGGCCCCGGGGGAGAATAAAAAAGGATCCTATCTGAATCGCGGGAGAGCTGGCGGAGGGGGAAATCTACAACTGAAAGAAGGAGAGGTGCCATTGCCGCCTTGTGGAGTTTAAAGCCGCAGCCACCGTTGCCATCAGTGAGGAAGGCCCACCAAGAGCGGAACCCGCCCCGCCCCAGTCCCAGGGAGCAGGCCGCCTCGGAGCCCGGCCTCCGCGCCCGCAGTCTTCCCGGCCCGCCCACCTTGCTGGTGAGGGAGCCAGCGCAGGGCCTCAGCCGCACCTTCCGCTTGCGACCCAAGAGAGGCCTTCGCCCATCTGTCCCCCCGACTTGGGCCTGGCCGGAGCCCCTGAGAGCCAGCGCCAAGGCGGAGCATACTCATGGAGCATGATGGAGGACCGAGAAGTAGTACCTAAAACACTCTTTGTGGCCTGGGACTCTAAACACCTAAACCTGGGGGACTGAAAGCCTGAACGTGTGAAATCAGAGCTGCTGAGGTTGTAAGGGTGGAGTTGGCAGGAGCCTCCCAGTTCTTCCTCCTCATGGTCCTCCTGCTTGCCTGAAGCTCGGGCCCCGGGGGGATCCAGGATAGGAGGGCATCAATAGACGGTCCCAGAGGGGCCGTGTGGCCCAGGAGAGCCTTGTGCCCCGGGGAAGCCGTGGGACCCGGGGGAGCCCCTATGTTCATAGCAGCACAATTTACAATACCTAGGATTAGGAAACAGGCTAGGTGCCCGTCAGCAGATGATTGGAGCAGAAAACTATGGTACATCAACACAATGGAATACTATGCTGCCATAAAAAAGAAGGAATTCTCATCATTAGCAGCAACCTGGATGGAATTGGAGAACATCATGCTGAATGAAATAAGCCAGTCAATGAAAGAGAAACACCACATGTCCTTACTCATTTATGGATAATAAAGAATATTATAAACTAATGAACAGAAAGATAGTTATAGTGATAGTAAAGCAACAAGCAGATTGTCAAATGACAGCAGAGAGGGGAGGGAGATCTGGGGGAGATAAGAGATCAACCGAAGGACTGGTATGCATGCATATAAGTACAACCAATGGACACAAAACTCTGGGGAGGGAGGGTGTGTATGGGAGGTGGGGAGGCAATGGTAAGCAATGTACACATATAATACCTTAATAAAAAAATGGTGGGGAAAAAAAATAAATAAAAACTGCCATTCTGTGTTCTGTGGTGGCTGCACAGTTTCACACCCTCTCCAGGCTGTCTAACCTGCTTTTAGTTATATATTTTGTGAAGTATCTGTTCCCACTTTTACTTGAATGCAAGCTTCATGCAGGCAGATATTTGCTTCCTTAGAACCTTGGTTGGCACATGGTGGCTGATGATCAGTTAAGTATGTGTGAAGTCAGTGCAACTGGTTTGGTGCCTCTGACCTCATTTGCATTGTCTGGAACCTCTTCACGACCCAGCTTAATGCTGACAGAGCCTTTCTTGACCCACCTTGACATGCCTCCTGCAGTCCTTCCTCCTTTCTGCTCTGTCTTCATCCAAGAACGTGCTCCATCCCTCCCTCTGAATCTAAGCTTCTTAATGCTAGGGAGTATGGTTTGTTTGATGTTGGCCTTTTGCCATCTTTCTGGCCCAGGGGCATGTGCTCAACACACACCGGAGGGATGTTCTAAGTATCCAGGCCAAGTAGTGACAGTGAGGGCTAAGCGTGAGCACTCCACCCCCCCACCCCCCCACATCTCCACCCCCACCCCCCGCCCCGCAAAAGAATCTCTGGCCACATGGCCTTGGCACATGCCGCATTTTCTGCGTGTGGCCCTCCCGTGTCTGATGGGAGGTTCTTCTTAGATGTTAAGTAAACTGCGGGCCGTCTCTTTTGCAGGAAGGGCACAGTCCTCATCTTTGAGAACCCACATCTGATACTGGCAAAATAAACATGTAAAAAAAGGGTTAAAGACTCAAAAAAAAAAAAAAAAGCCTGTGTTGAGAGCAGATTTTGCCTCTAAAAGCCCGTGTTAGAGGTGCCCCACCCCCCCCTGCGGCAGCTTCAGGGTACGAAGCACCGAGAAACTCAAGGAGAATGCGTCCACTTCTCGTTCTTGTCCGGAGAAAAAAAAAATCCTTCTGCTCATGTGATTTCACTTGGTTATTTTAAACTGTTTCTTTTTCTGTCCCCTTCCCTGTGATATAGAACATTTGCGATCAAAACGTGAACTTTGTGTTTTTACCTCCCGTGGCTCAGCTATTTGTGTAGACATATTATTTGAGTAAAATCTCTAAAGGACTGTCAATCTTGTCCACCCCGCTCCCCTTCCTTCATACTTCCCAGGAAAGCCTTAATGTGTTTATACAAGATAGGAATGTTTCCATGACACACTTAGTCCTCCATGTATTTCTTAAAATCTTTTCAAACGCATAAAACAATTGTAGACAAAAAAGGGGGGAGGGGCACTCTGTAATAAATCTGACTGAAGGTAACCTCACAGAGTGATTTGATATAAAATCCCAACTGGGTAAGTCATGGCGGGTAGCCTCACCCTAGGACTATAAAAAGGTTTATCTTTGCCTTAAGCAAGCCCTGTCCATTGTTTTTGTTCAGCTAGGTTAGTCCACCGTTGAAAGGCAGAATAATTTTCTTTTTTCAGACCCCTGGGAGGTGTAACTAACCTCTGGGTAGCACATAATCTTACCTAACCTAAAATTCAATCGTAGAGATTTTCCTGCCTTGCCTTCTTCCACTGTCCTGTGATCTCTCTTACTCCCTCTTTAATCCAAAATGTATAAAGGCGTGGCTCAGTGATTGAGATGGACCTATGAACCAGGAGGTCACAATTCAATTCCCGGTCACGGTACTGGCCTGGGTTGTGGGCTCAATCCCCAACAAAGGGTATCTAGGAGGCAGCCAATTCTATCTCTCTCTCTCTTTTAATAAATCTTTATTGTTCAGATTATTACATTTGCTCCTCTTTTTTCCCTCCATTGCTCCCCTCCACCAGGTTCCTATCCCACCCTCTGTCCTTCCCCCCCCCCCCGCACTGTCCTCATCCATAGGTGCACAGTTTTTGTTCTGTCTCTTCCCACACCCCCTTCTCCCCTTTTCCCCGAGAATCGTCAGTCCACTCCCTTTCTATACCTTTGATTCTATGATATTTCTATCTCTCTTTCCCTCTCCCTTTCTGAAATCTATATAAAATCTATCTATCTATCTATCTATCTATCTATCTATCTATCTATCTATCTACCTATCTATCCATCCAACCATCCTAGATAATAAAAGTCTAATATGCAAATTGTTCGACTGCGAGTTTGACCTTTCGCTATGACATACGGAACATGGCGGGCGTCGGCGACACAGCTCTGGCAGCGGGCGGCAGTGGAGGTGCTGCCGGCCCCAATGGGCCCCCAAGAAAGTGGGACTGAGGTGGGATGGTGGAGCCGGTGAGGGGGCTGCACCGGGCCAAGGGGGTGCGAACAGGGGCCTGATCACCCCACCGATGGCCCTGCAGATGGAGACCAGCAGCGGTGGTGGTGGTGGTGGGGGGGTAGGGCTGCTGCCAGGCTCCCAGGCACTGAGGGAGCTGGGGGCGGGGGAAAGAGAGGGTGGGCAGCCTTATCAATCATCCTGTAGGCAGGATGGTGGAGCAGGTGAGGGGGCGGTGCCAGGCAACAGCGGGATGCCAGGGGGAGCTGTGAGCCTGGGGTTGAGTGCTGGGGCCGGATCCCCGCAGGCCACCCAGAGGGACCCCACCGTGCACAAATTTGTGCACTGAGCTCTAATGTGTGTGTGATATATGTAATATATATATATATATATATATATATATATATATATATATATATTCATATTCCACAGAAAAACACAAATTTATAAAGGGAACTACAAAACTGTCATTCTCCAGAGCATTTGCGACCTTGCTTCCTCATGTTGTCAGTCTGGCTCAAATAACCTCTCATAAAAATCCTCTACAGGTTTGCCTTGTTCTTACATCAACAAAGTGCACTAACAATATTCACAGATCAAACAAATTGCGCATAATCTAACAAAACTCTAACACAACTCTCTATTTCTTATCAATTGCCTTCCAGTTTTACCCATTTGACTAGATAGTTTATTCTGTGGCGATCAGACCATAATACAACCTTGCATTCTACATTTTTCTCTTTACATCTATATGTTTTTAAAAAATGCACATTTCCCCAAGTGTATTCTTCTTAAACATCACAATTTGGTACATCTAGGTCAAACCTGTCCCTGATCGATTGCCCAGTGAGTGGGTGAGTTGCAGAAAAAAATGAACCTTGTTCCTGCTCTCAAGGAGTTTGCGGTCTCACGGGGAGATAAGACACAGCTCCATAAAACAGCCTCAGACAGCCAGTAATTACAGGGAAAGACGTGTGGTACAAATAACTACACACGCGTGGTAGGCAGGCCTTCTAGGTAGTGGAGAGCTTATCGAGGGTTAACTGAGGAACTGAAGAACTACCCTCTCTCTCCCTCTTGTCTCCCCCCACCAAGATGAGGATTGACTTAGTTGTGATAAGCAGCTTTAAAGAGGCAGAAGGAAGGGAGGGGAGAGATGGTCAGACAGGGAAAACTGGATGAAGCTGTAAAATACAGAAGACAGTTAGCTTGCGGGCCCTGAGGCAATGAGCTCCACAGATAGAAAAGATGAGTTTGTAGCTGGGGAATGGAAGAGCCAAGTACAGGAAGGTGGTGAGAATGAGGAAGAGATCTGGAGTTTCCTGAGAGCTGGGCAGAAGGAAAGCTGATGTGACTGGGGTGCAGGAGCGACATTGGTGCAGAGTCGCATTGACCTGGCAGGTGCGGTTTTGCTTTTGAGAGGAAGAGAATCTATCCAGCCCAGCCGGCGTGGCTCAGTGGTCGAGCATCAACCGATGAACCAAGAGGTCACAGCTCAATTCCCGGTCAGGGCATATGCCTGGGTTGTGGGTTCGATCCGGGTGTGGGGAGTGCCGGAGGCAGCCAATCAATGATTCTCATCGATGTTTCTATCTCTTTCTTCCTCTCTGAAATAAATAAAAATATATGTTTAGAACAATAGAGTCTCTGTCCATCTAAATGTTGCCAGGAGGTCAGGGGACATGCTGACGAGCAGGAGGTCAAAGGGAAGGAGGCTCCAGGCCTTGGGGAGGAATGCACACCAGGAATAAACACGCAGGTCAAATCGAGACCTTGTCCCTCTGGTTCTCTGCTCTGTTCCCGCCCAGAACAGTGCTGGGTGCAGAAGGAATCCTTGTGTCTGTTGAAAGAGAGCTAGATCAAGGCTAATTTTGCACAATGTCTGTGCCAAGTTCAGCAATTCTTTATTTTTTTCTCCAGGCCTCAGTGTCACCTCCCTGTGATGGAGTTATTTTTTTCTTTTCTTTCTTTCTTTTCTTTTTTTTAAAATATATTTTATTGATTTAAAAAATATATATTTTATTGATTTTTTACAGAGAGGAAGAGAGAGGGATAGAGAGTTAGAAACATTGATGAGAGAGAATCATCAATCAGCTGCCTCTTGCACACTCCCCACTGGGGATGTGCCCGCAACCAAGGTACATGCCCTTGACCAGAATCGAACCTGGGACCTTCCAGTCCGCAGGCCGACGCTCTATCCACTGAGCCAAACCGGTTTCGGCTATTTCATTAATTTTTTTACAGAGAGGAAGGAAGAAGAGTAGAGAGAAACATCTATGAGAGAGAAACATCGATCAGCTGCCTCCTTCCTGCACACCCCACAACCAAGGTACCTGCCCCTGACCGGAACTGAACCTGAGACCCTTCAGTCCGCAAACCAACACTCTATTCACTGAGCCACACCGGCCAGGGCATGGAGTTATTTTTTTTCAAGTGCACCTGATGGTCTTTTAGATCCAGGCCAAGCCAGGAGGCCATGTGAGTCTCAGGAGCTAATAATCCTGAGCCTCTCTGTGGCCCAGGAGGATTAACACTCGGGGTGGATGACTCGAGATCCCAGATCCCAGTTAGTCATCTGGCAGCTGCCTCTGGCCGCCCCTCCCTCCGTGCCTGTGCGTGAGCCTCTCTGGGGTGGTAAGAGGATATTGCCTCCTGGAATCATTAATTATTACTGCTGGAAGGCAGCTTACACAACAGCACACGCACGCGCCCTTGCCATTAGGCAGATGAACTGAGTCAGGCCTGAGGGAGTGAAGCTGATCCAAAACACGCGGCTTCCTGGTATCACCTCCGAGTCCAGCCTCATTCGTGCAAGAATTTCACAAATATTACTGAGGGTCAGGCCCCGTTTCAGGGCAGGCGATACAGAAGGGAGCAAACAGACAAAACACTGAGACCGACAGTGAGCGAGATAAGGTGGATGGTGAGAGGTGCCCAGGAAAAGGCAGGGGGGAACAAGGGGGGGGGGTGGTGGGTTGCAGTTTTGAGCCGGTGATCAAGGAAGGCCTCCGTGGAAACACGAATTAGAAGAAAGCGCTGAACAGGAAGTGGGAGGGAGCATGAGGCTTCTGGGTGCCCAGTGGTGCGGGGGTCCAGCGACGGGAGAGGGCCCGAGCCTCCCTGTGGCCCACAGGGTTAACAACAGAGTGAGAGAAGAATAAGAGAAAAGGGGGCCTGAGGCATAAAGAGGCTGAGGGGCCTCGGGGTCTGGCTTTGTGCTTCCCTGCCTTAGTCCATCTCATAGCCGTGCCTTTTCCCGGGACTCTCAGGGGCGCCCGGACTTTTGTGGGCAGGAGAGAGAATGTGGCAGTCAACGGGCGCTCCAAGGCACACAGCAGTGGTGGGGGCAGCTGCCGGGGCCACCCGGGCCAGGCCCACCCCTGCACCCCTGCACCCCTGCTCCAGAGGTCTCTCAGGCTGGCAGGACGTGGCGGCCCCCCGTCTCAGGACAGGGAGAAAGAGCGCCGATGCAGAGCCCAGCCAAATCAGTTGAGCATGTAGATTCTGCAAAATATCAGAGGAGCAAGCTCATCGCCGGAGCCAGGGCAAAGGGCAGGGCAGAGTGCAGCAGCATTCCAGCCTTGGCTGAGTGGAGAGTGGAACCAGAGATATGGATGTAGGAGAGCCTGGCAAGCAGTGATGCCCCAATGGCGGCCCGTTTCATTAATTCGGGCTGTGGTCTTCGTGTCCCCTGCTTCCCGCCTAGGAAGGAGGCCTCTGCTCCGGCCGGTGAACGCCAGGCCTGCGTGGGCAGTGAGGCAGCTGGTTGATGAGCACTGTTTTGTGTGTGTGTTTGTGTGTGTGTGTGTGTGTTTAAATATATTTTATTGATTTTTTACAGAGAGGAAGGGAGAGAGATAGAGAGCTAGAAACGTCGATGAGAGAGAAACATCGACCAGCTGCCTCTTGCACACCCCCTGACTGGGGATGTGCCCGCAACCAATGTGCATGCCCTTCACCGGAATTGAACCTGGGACCTTTCAGTCCGCAGGCCGACGCTCTATCCACTGAGCCAAACCGGTTTCGGCTGTTTTGTTTTTATTTATTTGTTTGTTTTGTGTGTGTGTGTGTGTGTGTTTTAGAACTGTTAAATACTCTTTATTTGATACCCTGTTTCCCCAAAAATAAGACAGTGTCTTATATTAATTTCTGCTCCCAAAGATGCGCTAGGTCTTATTTTCAGGGGATGTCTTATTTTTCCATGAAGAAGAATACGGTACACATTTATTGTTAAATGAAAATAAAGGAAATGTATTACCTGTATACGGTACGGTAGTACAATAGTTGTCAACACAAACCAGACAAACTGAATCCTACAGTATCAAGAATTTACTCATTTATTCAATGACAATCATGTCATCATCTTCTGGAACATAATCATAACAATCCAAGTCTCTGAATTTTCTGGTGAATTTCTTGTGACTCCATTTCTTTCAGAATCAGTGGACCAAATCTCTCCTGTTTAGCAATAGCACTGTCTTGAAATGAGTACTTCTTGTCAAGGTAGCCTGCTCGCTGTGCATTTGCAATGCAACTGTCAGTGATGTTCTCCCATGAATTCTTCACCCAAGTCACAACTTCTTGCAGTTTAGGTTTCACAAAGTTTCCACCCTGATTTCTCTCCATTCACACATCAGTGACGTCAGGACTCCCCATAATGTCATTGGTTGCTAGACACCAGTCGGGGCGGCCCTAGCGACCAGTTTACGGTAAATTAATTTTCATTCTGAGACAGAGACTGGGGGCCTTACTTTTGGGGGGATGCCTTATATTTCACTCAGAAGGAAACCTGTAAGTAGGTCTTATTTTCAGAGGATGTCTTATTTTCGGGGAAACACGGTGTTATACAGAAACCACACTAAATTGCCTTCCATTCAGTAAAAGGCAACAGTTCAGATACAGGGAACTTTACTAAGTTGGCACAGTCGGGCCTAAGAGATGCCATGGTCACTGCCAGCTCATCGGCAGCCCTTCCTTTTAACCGGCCGATGAGCACGGCTTGAAACGCGAGCAAGTCTTGCAGGTCTAAGAGACAGGGAAGGGATTTCCTCAGAATTTAAACATATATTGACGCAATCAGTCATAGCAACCTATTAGCCAATCTCCCCAGGTTCTGAGATGGCACTCGCCGCCTCTGCGAAAAGTTGGACACTAGGAATCAAGTCCAGCCATATTTTTAGGAGGGGGGACAGGGACAGTGCTTGCTGAACCAAAATTATCTCCAAAGCTCAAAAAGCTGACCGTATCCATTCATCTGCAAGCCAATCTTATTTAAATCGGGATTGTCTGAAAGAAATGTTAAGCAGCCATTCATGATCTGAATTCTGGTGTATGAGGTCAATTTAAATATAGTACACATAAAAAAAAGTCATGAGACCTTTGTAATAAATAAGGCATGGCCATCTATTACGCATTAGTAGCTTTTTTGAGATAAGCTATCAAGTCTGCCCATTCTGCGATCTTCTTATCGCCGGCGAAGACCATTTTTGTTCCAGGGATATACTTCCTGGGATTCCCCAAATACACCATCCAGTGTAGCCTCTCCCCAGGTGGTGCCTTTGTTCTTGTTGGCGTCCGTGTAAGAAAATCCAGGGGCCTGGCCTGTCTTTCGCCCAGAGAGACCATGAAGATTCAGCCCCGTCTCGTGCTTGCCTCCCTCTTCCACAGCATGGCACTGGGCACACTTCTGAACAAAAATCTTTTTGCCCTTCTCAACAGCACCCATTTTTATTTATTTATTTTGAAATATATTCTATTGAATTTCACAGAAAGGAAGAAAGAGGGATAGAGAGTTAGAAACATTGATGAGAGAGAATCATTGATCAGCTGCCGCTTGCACACCCCCTTCTTGGGGATGTGCCTGCAACCAAGGTACATGCTCTTGACCGGAATCCAACCTGGGACTCTTGATCCGCAGGCCGACGCTCTATCCACTGAGCCAAACCGGTTTTGGCTAAACACTTAATTTTTAGTGTGAGAAATATTGACAGATGTAACTCCCATAAACAAAACTCCTTAGGGTTCTCTTTATAATGTTTAGAGTATAAAGGGGCCCTGACCGCCCACACTTTGGAACTGCCCGTCTGGAGAGAGGAGAGACAGAGCGGGAGGAAGAGGAAAGGACCGTGGTAGGCAGCTGTGCAGGTTTCCAAGCAAAGCGATTAAGCTGCCACCTGTCTTCTTTTTGTTACTTATAGTAAAACACAGGAGGAGAGAGATCAATTGAGGGAAGGACTATTAAATAAAAAGGAGCTGGGATGTGATGGTTTTATAAATGCGCAGCCTCTCCAAAGGAGAAGATGCTAAAATTAAGGAATGATTTCTGAGAAAGGTTTAAACCCAAGGTGCAGTTCCAACACTGATCTAGAGGCTTGACTGTCCTGTGATAAGGCCCAGGAATATCAATGGCAGAACTTCGTAGTGGCATTTAGACACACAGAGGCTGCTTGCTTTACAGATTCTCCCAATCAAACCTGAGGACCTCTAAGAGACGTAAGGGCACTATCCCTTTGCCTGTCTCAATAGGAAGCCAAGGAAAAGGGCTTATCTCACAGAGATTTGTGGGGGGTAGCTTTTGGCTAATGAGGTGAATCCTGATTAGAATCATATGAGACCCCGTGAGGATGTGAGGATGACATCAGCAAAGACAGTGCCAATTTGGATCAGAAGGGACAGAGACAGTATAGTACTCACTAAAAAACGGCCATTGGACCTCCAACATTCTACTGGCGGGGGGGAAAAAAGCTGAGACAACTCCTCAACTACAAACACATGTGCTACCTTTTAAAAAGAAGAAAGGCAAAACCTAGAACCATGGAGAATGATTCCTAGTCGTTGAAATCTAATGAAGTCACTTCCAGCATCAGCCTGGATGGGTTTTGGAATTGCTTTGAAGCTTTCTGAGACTTCTATAAAGCTCCCACTTCCCCATTTTTGAAGAGGAATGTCCAAGCAGTGTTTCCCAAACTTTTGACATATGTGTACCCCTTCTATAATTTTCATAACGCTGAGTACCCCTCGTCAAAAAAAAAAAGGTTGTATTTTAATAATAATCAAAATATATTAAAAAAATTTTTTTGGTACATACACAAAATAATAAACGAAAACTAAAATTATTCATAATAAAATATAAATAAAAGTTATATTATAAATAACATTTATTTGCACACTGGACCATTTCATGCCTCACAAGACTGTCTTGACTTGACTCATGAGAACGTAGAATTAGGCGCAGCTAAGCACGGTACAGTGCATATCCCCACCAAACTCTTCCCGTACCCCTGGGGGTATGCATACCACACTTTGGGAAACATTGGTCTACAGCATTTATCCGATGCCTGTTCCACTCGTGTGTGTAACTATTCATGTGTAACATGTCTAGTTTCACAGATCCACAGATTGAGAGGAAGAGCTTTCAAAGAATTATCCTGGGGCCTGGCCAACACCTGGTTCTGATTTTAATAACAGTTCTGGATATTGAACTAATGCTGCACTGGGATGCGGCTTCTGAGGGCCTGGGGAGGGAACGCATGTGAGCAGGGACGTGAAGCGTTGGGTCCAGGGGGAACTGTGGAAGGCCGCTTCCAAGGTGGCTCCCAAAGATCCCCACCTTCTGGTTCTCAGGCTTCGTGTAACCCCTTCTTTCAGAGTGGACCGAGGGGCCTCATTGTACTGAATAGTGTATTGACATGCCATTGTGAGACCGTAAATGTTTGTGTGTGTGTGTGTTTTTTTTTATTGTGGTACAATATACATAACATAAAATTTACCATTTTAACTGTTTTTCAGGCCTACAGTTCATTGGCATTAAGTGCGTCCACATTATGCAATCATTAGGTCATTGGTACCACCCATCTCCAGACGGTTTGCATTTTCTCAAACTGAAACTGTGCACATTAAACTCTACCTTCCTATTTCTCTCCCTTCCCAGGCAAACGCTAGGGAGAGGACGTACTTTCAAGGAACTATACGAGGGGCCCGATCCACACCTGGTCCTGATTTAAATAATGAATTTCTGAGTATTGAACTAATGCTGTAATGGATGCAGCTTTTGAGGACCTTGTGAGGTTACCGGTCCCCGGCAACCACTATTCTACTTTCTGTTCCTATGAAAATAACTACTCTAAGTATCTCATATATGTGGGATCATGTGATATTTGCCCTTTTGTGACTAGCTTATTTCACTTTTGCAAAATGTCTTCAAGGTTCACCCAAGTTATGTCAGAATTTCCTTCCTTTAAAATTTTTTTTTTAATTTATTTTTAGAGAGGAAGAGAGAGGGAGAGAGAAACATCGATGTGAGAGCAGAACATTAATTGGCTGCCTCCTGCACAATCCCTACAGGGGATCGAGTCCACAACCTGGGCATGTGCCCTGACCGAGAACTGAACCAGCAAATTTTTGCTGCATGGGACAATGCCCAATCAACTGAGCCACACCAGTCAGGCCAGAGTTGCCTTCCTTTGTCAGGCTGAATAAGATTCCATTGTATGTATATACGTTGTATGTATATTCCATTGTATATACATCTTGTTTATCCACTCATCCATTGAGGGACACCAGGGTGCTTCCACTTTTTGGATATTATGGATAATGCTGCTATGATCATAGGTGTACAAGTATCTCTCTTTTTATGATTCTCTTTCTAAAATATATTTTATTGATTTTTCAGAGAGAAAGGGAGAGATAGAAACATCAACGAGAGAGAATCATTGATCAGCTGCCTCTGCACACACCCCCGCTGAGGATGTGCCCACAACCAAGATACATGCCCTTGACCGGAATTGAACCTGGGACCCTTCAGTCCTCAGGCCAATGCTCTACTCACCAAGTCAAACCAGCTAGGACAAGTATCTTTTAATAAGCTTCTGTTTTCACTTCTTTTGGGTACACACCTGGAAATGTTTGTTGTTTTAAGCCACTAAATTTAGGGGTTATTTATTACATAGCAACAGATAGCTCATAAAAGAGTAGATTTGAGTGATATCACAAACAGAAATGTCTTTTTACCCCATTTTATTATGAAAATTTCCCATGCATAGAAAAATTGAAAGAACTTATTAATGAATATCCATATACCATGACATAGATTAAACTATTACCAATTTGCTATATTTACTTTTAAATTAGGTTAAATAACATATAGTAACTATTTTCAGAGGTTAAAATTAATATAATATTGGCAAAAATCATACGGTTCAATTTTTTTTTACTTTAATGACTATTTGAAAATACATTGCAAACTTCATTATATTCACATATAAATACTTAAGCACCTCATAAAAATCAAGATATTCTTCTCTATTAAAAAAACACCATTATTACATCTAAGAAAATTAATCTAATATCATCTAAGAAAATTTCATTAAATTTTATATATATACTAGAGGCCCAGTGCATGAAATTCTTGCTTTGGTAGAGTCCCTAGGCCTGGCCAGCAATCAGGGCTCTGGTGGTCAGCACACATCCTAGCAAGCAGTCGAACTCCCAGTTGGTAGCATTCCCAAGAGGACAATTTGCATATTAGCCTTTTATTATATAGGATTCCCAAATCAGATTTCTTTGGCAGTGCCTAAAATGTGTTCCTTAGCTGGATTCGGAACTGGAAAATATGGTTCGTACATTGCATTCATTATTATTCCCTTTTGGTCTCACACACATTATTTCTCTCTCTCTCTCTCTCTCTCTCTCTCTCTCTCTGTGTGTGTGTGTGTGTGTGTGTGTGTGTGCGCGCGCGTTGGTGAATAGATGTGTTCTTCAGATTCTCTAAGTGGTGATACACCAAAGGCTGAGAACTAGTGATGTTAAAGTAGTAGATGATTGACTTGAAGCCAAAACAGCATGACTGAGCAACAGTCCCCTAGAAGGCTGGTTTGGGGGTGACTAGCATAGCTTTAGACAAGTAATATAATCTCTTTGTCTCTGATTTTTCAAATATAATAAGATTGGTCCATCCACCTCAACAGGAAGGTACATGTGAAAATACTTTGCACCTCAGAGATGGCTCAGAGACCATCCAAATCTATGCCAGTGCTTGTTTCTAAGTGACAGGGAATTCAAGTGTCTGAGACCTTTGCACTCTGACCTCTACCCATGCTACCGGGAGGAGAGAAAGTGTGAAATCACAGGCCGGTGCTATTCATTTCTTCTTCTAGTCACACTCTGGGTGATGGAACCTGGAGAGAAGACGAAGTGTGGGTTCAGGCTGTGATGGGGGTAAATGCCTGCAGGTCCTCACATGGTTGCTCTTGCCCTGTCTGGCCGAGGGCCTGCCTGGCAGCCTGGCGAGGCTCCTGCCTAGAAATGGGATGGGATGGGAATAGCCCAGGGCTTGTTACTTACTCCCCACGGAGTGCCTTCCCAGGACCTAAGTTCTCTCTCTCACCACGGGTAACTTGCACAAGTGACTTCAATATCCTTCCCTCGGGAAATGTAATCTTACTTCTCCATGCTTCTCCCGGAGGCCCTGGAGTGCTGAGTCTTTAGGAAGGCTGGGGGAGGGGGAGGGACCAGGATCAGGACGCAGCCTTTCTTGGCCAACTGTTTCAAGTGAGTCAGGTAAGAATGATGAATGCCACGTGGCCCTCGAAAACTGGAGCCCTCCCTGGATTTAAACAAAAAAAATGCAGTTGAGGAAAAAGAACTCTAAAACCAGAGTGATCTCTATTTTAATGAAAACACCCTCTTTATTGATAATAAGCTTAGAGAGATTTAGTTGGGTAAATTCCTAACACTTCCTTCAAGTTCTATGCCAGCTTTTGTTCTCAAATGCCAGGTGTGGATTTCCCAATATAATATCTCTATGAAATGTGGCAAGTTTAAACACAGCCATTTTACTGTTGCTCACCTCTGAATTCCATTTTATGTCCCCCAAATGCTTAAGATTTTTTAAAAAGGTGTTCATTAATCTTTCAGTAGCTTTCTACTTAATAGCTGGGAGCTTGACCCAACTATGTGATCCTATAAAACCTTATACTCTTTGGGAGTCAGTAAGAAGATGAAATCCAACAGCTGTGAGTTTGGATTAGCTGCTGACCTAATAGTTCGTAAGCTATTTAACATCTCTAAACCTTGGTGTCTTCATTTGTAAAAAGTGGGGGCTCAAAATTCATTCTGACAAATGCATTTTGAATGTTTACCACATGCCAGACACCAGGGAAATAAGAAAGACATATTCCTTGCTCTCATTGAACTTAACACAAGACATGAATACTAAACAATAGATCACATAATTAAGTAGTTAATTCCTCGTGAGGACTAAGAGTCAGTCATCAGCCCGGCCGGGGTGGTTCACTGATTGAACGTCGACCTATGAACCAAGAGGTCACAGTTCGGTTCCAGGTCAGAGCCCAAGCCCGGGTTGCAGGCTTGATCCTCAGTGTGAGGTGATCCCCAGGAGGCAGCCTATTGATGTTCCTCTCTCTCGTCAATGTTTCTGTCTCTCTATCCCTCTCCCTTCCTCTCTCTCTAAAATCAATGCAAACCTATTTTTAAAAAGTCAGGCAAATTGCTGAAACCGGTTTGGCTCAGTGGATAGAGCGTCAGCCTGCGGACTGAAGGGTCCCGGGTTCGATTCTGGTCAGAGGCATGTACCTTGGTTTCGGGCACATCCCCAGTAGGGGGCGTGCAGGAGGCAGCTGATCGATGATTCTCTATCATCGATGTTTCTAAATCTCTATCCCTCTCTCTTTCTCTCTGTGAAAAATCAATAAAAAATATATATATTTTAAAAAGTCAGGCAAATTAAAAACTGATGGCCTAATAATACTTGTTAGTTTTGCTAACAGTCCTAATTGGTAAATTAGTGTTGGGTATTATTCCTCCCTAATTGTTTGCATATACAATTGACCTTTGAACAAGGGTTTGAACTAAGGGGGCCAGACGTGTTTCAACCAATATGTACAGTCCTGTAAATGTATTTTTCTATTCCTTATGATTTTCTTAATAACATTTTCTTTCCTCGAGCTTACTTTATTATAAGAACACAGAATGGAATATGTATGACATACAAAGTATGTGTTAATCAACTGCTTTGTTATCGATAAGGCTTCTGGTCCACAGTAAGCTATTAGTTAAGTTTTGAGGGAGTCAGAAATTATTCACGGGTTTTCATCTGTGTGAGGGTTCAGTACCTCTAACCCCCACAATGCTCAAGGGCCAGCCGTATTTAAGTGGTTCAAAGTAACAGTACCATGTGACTTAGCTGTGTGCTTCTTATAGCGAGTGGGCGGACGAGCATTCCTCTACGTTGGGGACAAGGTTTTCCCAACCTAAGGAAAGAAGCTGAACTTGTTGCTAATTACTATTAGGAAGAACAGTGTAGCCTTAATATATATATATATATTTTAAATATATTTTATTATTATTTTTTTTTTTTACAGAGAGGAAGGGAGAGGGATAGAGATCTAGAAACATCGATGAGAGAAACATCGATCAGCTGCCTCCTGCACACCCCCTACTGGGGATGTGCCCACAACCAAGGTACATGCCCTTGACCGGAATCAAACCTGGGATCTTTCAGTCCGCAGGCCGACACTCTATCCACTGAGCCAAACCAGTTAGGGCTGTAGCCTTAACATTAACTAGACCCGCAATGCCTAACCTGTGAGTCCCGAGCCCCCAGGGGAGTGCAGGGTGTGGGCACAAAGTTTTGTGAAGGGTCTCTGAATCCTGACGTGCACCGATTATGGTCCAGAAACTGAAAGCATACCTCGCCCAGATATGGACATTAATAACCTATGTAGATGTGGATGCGATTAATACAGCCTAGAATCCTTTAAGTGAATTAATGAAGTCTTACATTATTTCATTACGTATTTAGCAATAAAATCTTATTCCCTCTCTTCCTGGCGTGAACAGCTACTCACTGCTTAGGATAAAGTCCAAATTCCCTCCCAAGCACTGCAAGATTCTGCTGGCTTCTCTTGGCATCTGCAGCACCCCACCCTTGTCTGTGCACCAAGCTCTGACACGAAGGTTCCTCCAGGTCATGGCTCAGGGCCCTGGGCACTTAGCGCAATGCCTGCTCTGGCATGAGTAGATCCAGAGCTCCTGCGTGGGCAAAGGCACTGCCAAAAGAGTTCAAAACAGGAGGCGTTGGCTGGAAGTAAATGACAAAGATTTATTCAAGGGTTTTAGTTTTGCGAATCAAAAAAAAAAACACAGTGGGGAACACTCAGGGTGTTTCCAAGAAGAAAGAAAAGTTTGAAGGTTTTTATAGTAAAAAGCACACACGTGAGAGAAGTCTGCTCTGCATTCTTAGCTGCAGATCGGCTCAGGATGGTAATCTTCCAGGTGTCCAGCGGTCTGCATAATAGATGCTGGGTAGTCTGGAACACGAAACATTCTTTCGTATGCATGTCAAGGGGTAATCTAGGAGAGATACAGCAGCAGCACATGAACATTTTTTTTCTTAAGTTTTTCAGACATTTACCTATGGAATTTAGGTACATCTGGGCACTGAGGCACAACTGAGAAAAACCCAAGAGTTTAAGTTCTTGGGCTAATTAAAACAAGAATAATTTTCTCATGCCTCAGCCTACTTGATTTTAATAATTCAGCAGCTTGCCGAAACTGGTTTGGCTCAGTGGATAGAGCGTCGGCCTGCGGACTAAAAGGTCTCAGGTTCAATTCCAGTCAAAGGCATGTACCTTGGTTGTGGGCACATCCCCAGTAGGGGGTGTGCAGGAGGCAGCTGATCGATGATTTTCTCTCTCATCGATGTTTCTAACTCTCTATCCCTCTCTCTTCCTCTCTGTAAAAAATCAATAAAACTTATTTAAAAAAATAATTTAGCAGCTTGGCATAGTGACTCCATTTTATTTCTGTACTCTTTTTTTTAATTGATTTTTTTTTTACAGAGAGGAAGGTAGAGGGATAGAGAGTTAGAAACATCGATGAGAGAGAGATATCGATCAGCTGCCTCCTGCACACCCCCCACTGGGGATGCACCTGCAACCAAGGTACATGCCCTTGACCGGAATCGAACCCGGGATCTTTCAATCCGCAGGCCGACACTCTATCCACTGAGCCAAACCGGTTTCAGCTCAACTGTGTGTTTTTAAGACCAGTCTATGCGTGCACTCCAGTGCACTCGTTTTTATCACTGAACTGTGTTCCATTGTATGACTATGGGGCACTGTGTTTAACCACCCCTCTGGAAGCAGTCATTTGCATGTTTCTACTTGGTAGTTTTTTCTTATTACAGATGGGGCTGAACATTCTTTTTTTTCTTTTTTTAATCCTGCCCTGAGGATAGGTTTTTATTGATTTGAGAGAGAGAATCATCCATTGGCTGCCTCCTGGATGCACCCTCAAACCTGTAACCTTTTGGTGTGCTGGAGGATCCTCCAACCAACTGAGCCTCTCAGCCTGGCCTGAACATTCTTGTACCTGTCCCCAGCTTTAGTGACACAAGAAAGCTGTATACCGCCAAGCGAAGGTAAGGATACTGTTCTGGAAGGCCCATGTTAATGGTCTATTGTTTGGAAACAGACGATGAGCAGCAGGAACAACTCCAGAGAAGTAGCTCCACCCCAGTGAATGCAGGGAGTGGGGAGGTGGAAGTGATGAATACACCATGTTACTACTAATTGTCTATCTTGGCCTCCTAGCTGGAGGTGAGGGGAGATGAGGGAAGGGAAAAGAGGGAAGAATAATTATCAGAAAGTCTGCTCGACACTAACGCTTGTGTGCCCCTGCTCCCCACTCCCCCCAAAATTCATAGGTTGAAACTTAATTCCCAACGTGATCATATCTGGAGGTGGGACCTTTAAGAGGAGATTAGGTCACAAGGGAGAAGCCCTCAGGAATGGGATTAGTGCTCTTATAAAAGAGACCCCAGGGGACACAGTGAGGAAACAGCCGTCTGTGAACCAGGAAGCAGGCTCTCACTAGAAACCAAATGTGCTGGAGCCTGGATCTCGGACTTTTCATCCTCGGGAACTGTGGGAAATGCTTGTCGGTTGATTTAGCCAGACAGCGTATAGTATTTTATTTATATCAGACCAATGGATTCAAACAAAACTTGTCTTCGGGAGTGCTGCCACACTGGCTTCCTATATCCTGAAAATTGAGGGAATGTGGCCCCAGGGGAGAAAATAGATTTGGTGAAAGTGAAGAAAAAAAAGTCAATGTAAAACTACGGTCTGTTCACATCAGTTGCCTCATCTTTCTCTAAATTAATTTTTAATAAGCAGCTCGTCTCTTTCAAAGATGAGCAATGCTCAGAAAGACATGACTAATTAGTGAAACTTTCCATTAAACAAGCTGGTATTTACAGTCTCTCCTCCCCCACGCCCTGCTAGAATGACAGAGAAGGGATATAAAAGGAATTAACCCCCACGGGAGTCAGGAGACATCAATTGATGAGAGATTTCAAAAAATTTTTGAAGACAAGAAAGAGGGTGGAGTAGCAAGAGGCAACTAAATTAGCAAAATGGAGGATGATATCACTCAAAATGTCTATAGATGCCCTGAAAGCATCAGATACTGAGTATGATGGGGGTGAGGCATAGGGCTTCACAGTTGAATTTCACCAAAAATTCAAAGAACACCTATCTTCTCAAACTGTTCCCAAAAATTCAAAAGGAAGGAAGACTCTCAAGCTCATTTTACAAGGCCAACATTGTCCTAATTCCAAAACCAGGCACTACAAAGACACTTCAAAGAAAGAAAACTATAGGCCAATATTCCTGATGAATATAGATGCTAAAATCCTCAACAAAATATTACAAACCAGATACAGCGAGACATTAAAAAGTTCATATACTTTATCAGATGTATCACCTGCAAATATATTTCCCAAATAGTGGGTTCCCTTTTCATTTTGGCGATGGTTTCTTTTGCTGTGCAGAAGCTTTTTTACTGTGTGGGAGAGAATATTTGCCAATGATACATCTGGTAAGGGGTTAATTTCCAATATATATATAACTCATATAACTCAACAGAAAGACGACAGATAACTCAATTAAAAATGGGTTCAGGACCAGAAGGGACACTTCTCAAAAGAGAACATACAGATGGCCAATGGACATATGGAAAAAATGCTCAGTCACTAATCATCAGAGAAATGAAAATTAAAACTACAATGAGATACCACCTCACACCTGCCAGAATGGTGGCCATCAATAAATCAACAAACAACAAGTGCTGTCAAGGATATGGAGAAAAGGGAACACTAGTACACTGCTGGTGGGAATGCAGATGGTGCAGCCACTATGGAAAACTGTGTGGAGTTTCCTCAAAAAGTTAAAAAATTTTGACCCAGTGGTCCTATTTCTAGGAATATATCCTAAGAAGCTCAAAACACCAATCAGAAGGGATATATGTATCCCTATATTCATAGCAGCACAGTTTACAATAGCTAAGAACTGGAAACAGCCCAAGCGCCCATCAGTAGGTGAGTGGATAAAAAAATCTGTGATGCATTTACACAATGGGATACTACCAGCTGTAAAGAAGAAGGATCTCTTATCCTTTGCCATAGCATGGAGGGATCTGGAGAATATTATGCTGAGTGAAATAAGCCAGTCAGAGAAAGACAAGTATCACATGATCTCATTTTATGAAGAATCTAATGAACATCATAAACTGGGGGGGAGGAAGGGGGAATGGGTCCAGAAGCATGGATGCATGGAACAGACTGCAGAATCTCAGAGGGGGGTGGGGAGACGGAAAGAGATTAGCCAAAGAACTTATATACATACTAGGGGCTCAGTGCACGAATTCATGCACAGGTGGGATCTGGCTGGCCCACCCCAATTGGGCTGATCAGACTGAACCAACTGGGGGGAGGGTCCAGGGGCAGTTTCCTGGCTGGCCCTGCCCCCTGGTTAAATTCCTGGTTGAGGGGACAATTTGCATTTTAGCCTTTTCTTGTATAGGATATGCATAGCCAATAAACAGAGACAACAGTATGATGAAAGCCTGGAGTGGGGCACAGGCTGAGAGGAGGAAGAAGAGGGCAAAATTGGGGGACACCTTTAATACTGTCAACAATGAAATATATATATTACATATATATATAATATTTTAAAAAACATCATACACCGCCAGGACCGGTTTGGCTCAGTGGTAGAGTGTCAGCCTGTGGACTGGAAGGACACGGGTTCGATTCCGGTCAAGGGCATGTACCTTGGTTGCAGACACATCCCTGGTGGGGGGTGTGCAGGAGGCAGCTGGTCCATGTTTCTCTCTCATCGATGTTTCTAGATATTGATTTTTCACAGAGAGTGAAATATCTTGAGTGGAGGCCTAGGCCAGCAAGGGCAGGCGGAAAGCTTGGCTTCCTCCATTGCTGGGGAAACACAAGCCTCCCTCCTGCTCTCTGTGGTCTTAGCCATCTTGGTTGGGTTTATTTGCATATTCACTCCTGATTGGCTTGTGAGTGTAGCGGAGTGATAGTTAATTTGCATGTTACTCTTTTATTAAATAGGATAATCAAATGGGATTTTTTCCCCCAGGGATGCAAGGTTGGTAAAATATCCACAAACCAATAATAGTGATACAGCCCTGGATGGTGTGAGTTGGTTGAGTGTTGTCCCATGCACCAAAAAGCCACCAGTTTGATTTCCCAGACAGGGCACACACTCAGGGTGCAGATTTGATCCTCAGACAGGATCTGTACAGGAGGCAATCAGTCCAGGTTTCTCTCCCACATCAATATCTCTCTCTCTCAAATAATAGACATATAATTGGGTGAGGATTTTTAAAAAACACAAAACACTACTTGATGACAACATTCCATCAACAAAGAAATGGCTCCAAAAATAGGAATGAGGTCATGGTAAAAACACCAGATCCATTTAAAAAATAAACAAAGAGAAAATTGAGGAAGTTGTGGTAAAATAATGAAATATAAATATTATTAACCTTTCCTATGTCAGAATAATACAACAAACAAAATTAGAAGGAGGATGGAAGGGGAGAAGAATTTTTTAAATGTGTTTTTATTAAAAATTTTTAGAGAGAGAGAAGGGAGAGGGATAGACAAATAGGATAGAAACACTGATAAGAAAGAAACATCCATCAGCTGCCTCCTGCACGCCCCACAGGGGCTTGTGCCCTGACCAGGAATCCAACCAGGGACCTCTTGGTTCATGGGTTGATGATCAACCACGGAGCTACACCAGCTAGCTAAGGGGAGAGGAAATTCAAGAAAACGTATGTAATTTCCTCATGTTTCTTGGCTAGAAGTTAATAGACATTGTCAAGCCCTAGCTGGTTTGGCTCAGTGAATAGAGCATTGGCCTGCAGACTGAAGGGTCCTGGGTTTGATTCTGGTCAAGGGCACAACCCCAGCAAGGGGCATGCAGGAGGCAGCCAATCAATAATTCTCTCTCATCACTGATGTTCCTATCTTTCTCTCCTTTCCCTTTCTCTCTGAAATAAATAAATGAATAAATGAATGAATAAATAAATAAAGTTAAAACATTTTGTTTTAGAACATGACTCAAACCTTTTAATAATATCCTTTTCCTTCGTTTTAAAGGGCTATTTTTAGGAAATTGTATTTCTTGGTATCAAGAAATATTTTCAAAATTCAAGAAGTTCTTAATGTTTTTCTTCTTTTTAAAAAACATATATTTTATTGATTTTTTTACAGAGAGGAAGGGAGAGGGTTAGAAACATCCATCAGCTGCCTCTTACACACTCCATACTGGGTATGTGCCTGAAACCACAGTACATGCCCTTGACTGGAGTCAAAGCTGGGACTCTTGAGTCTGCAGGCTGACACTCAACCTACTGAGCCAAACAGGTTAGGGCTAAAGTTTTTCTTCTTAATAATGTTATGCTTTTGTTTAGAAAAACAAAAAACTAAAAAGTATGATCAATTTTTAGTAATGCTATTTGTAGGTATTTCCATTTTCTGTAAAATGATTTCTCTTTCTCATCTACATACACAAACACACCCTTTTTTTCATTTTCATTCTTATCTGTATAGTTGCATGCAGAAACATCTGGAATGATTGTCCCTAAATGTCAACAGTGAATTATCTCTGAGTGGTAGAATTGGGATCAAATTTACTTTTGTTTTTTACTTTTCTTCTTGACAATTTTTTGCATGCTTCAAATCTGTATAATATAGATCAGACTTGGAACATGTAAGATTATTAGATTTTTTGGGTTATTAGACTCTCAAGGTGTTAGTCTATTGCTATTTCAAGGTATCATAATTTCACTAATATATTTGTAATGACTTCATTAATTTCATCTTTGCCTTTTTCTTCTTTTTCTTTTTTTAAAATATATTTTTAAAATATATTTTATTGATTTTTTACAGAGACGAAGAGAGAGGGATAGAGAGTTAGGAACACTGATGAGAGAGAATCATTGGTCAGCTGCCTCTTGCACACTCCCCACTGGGGATGTGCCCACAACCAAGGTACATGCCCTTGACCGGAATCAAACCTGGGACCTTTCACTCCACAGGCCGACGCTCTATCCACTGAGCCAAACCAATTTCAGCTTTGCCTTAATAATATAATTATTTAAGTCCTCTATATACTATAATAGTATACTCTAGTTCAATTATAATACCAATATAATTGGCTTTAGTAAAAATATACTAATTCAATACTTGAAAATGCAATGTACAGTGCAGATTATAATTCAGTATATTGCTATAGATGCACTGCCTGCGTGGAGATGATTTGAAAAGTGAAATAATCTCTTGCAGAAGGAACATATGCAGCATAGCACAGCCTCTATTTTGAAAAGGTATATTTATACAAAATTTAGAAAAACCGTAACTTAAGTTGAAATTTTTTTTTATTAGCAAGAGCTTTTACAGCATGCATAATCATTTAACTTAAATTTCTATACCGTTCAAAACTTAAGCAAAACTGCTTACTCGATAATAAAATGAAAATTCACTTATTCACATAGCTATTAAAAATGTACCCTAAAACGACTGCAGTGGGTGTTAATGGCTGAAAGAAACTCCATTCCATGAATTTACTTGACAGATTCTTTTTTTTTTTTTACTTGACAGATTCTTTTTTAAAAAAAATATATTTTATTGATATTTCACAGAGAGGAAGGGAGAGAGCTAGAGAGCTAGAAACATCGATGAGAGAGAAACATTGACCTACCAGGGATGTGCCCGCAACTAATGTACATGCCCATGACCGGAATCGAACCCGGGACCTTTCAGTCCGCAGACCAACGCTCTACCACTGAGCCAAACCGGTTTCGGCTACTTGACAGATTCTTAACTGTTAGACAGTAGGTCATTTCTAATTTTTTGCTAATATGAACAGTTTGTTTACATCCTTAATTATTTGTTTGACAGAGATTTCTAGAAGAATCACTGGATCAAGAGAAAGTATGTTCCCCAGCTGCTTTATAGTAATTGCCAAGCTGCTTTCCAGAAAGGCCTAGCCAGTTACACGTCCCCACTTACACTTCAGCAAAGGAAGTTCTTATGTTCCCACAGCCTTGCTACCCACGGGGTGCTATTCTAGGCCAGAGGAACTCTGAACATTCTCCTCAGATGCCTGGAGAAATGCCCTCACTGACTAAAGACTTAGACTGCAACGCATTCCCCTAGAGACTCCCTGGTGGGCGAAGGGCCTCGGACCTTCTAAAGAAGCTTTGGTGCAACCCAGGGTCCAAGTGATTATACCCCAATGGACAGGTCGAGCCCTGATTCCCATGCCTTGCTTTGCCTGGATTTCTGGGAACAGAACAGGGATGAGGACGTAAACTTGGGAGCTGTCCCCACAGAGCGATGGACCTTAAAAACCGATCAACCTGGATGAGGTCATCTGGGTGTGAGCAAGGACAGAGAAGAAAAGAACGGAGTCCCGGGACCCTCCGATGTTCAGACATCGGGAAGTTGAAGAGAAGGAGGAGCTAGTGAAATAGAAGGGGAACCGAGAAAGAGTGGAGACCTAGTGACCTCGTGCTACTGCTGCGAGTCTTACCGACAGACTAAGTCCAGGGTAGGGATGGGTGATTGTATTACTACTTTATCAATAGTTTCTCTGGATCAATGGTATCATTGCAGTCTACTAAAGAAAGGGTACCATTTTCAATGGTCAGTGGTTGAAAAACAATGTCATCTAATTGAAGGCAGCTGTCCTCCCTCACTCACAATTAGGCTCAACTTGACCTCACACGGACAGCTGTGGTGGAAACTCAGCGGAACCCGGTGACGGTGACGGGGTGTGGTGGGGAGCAGGGCTTGATAACGTGTCTCCCCGAAAATAAGACACCCTCCGAAAATAAGACCTACTTACAGGTTTCCTTCTGAGTGAAATATAAGGCATCCCCCCGAAAATAAGGCCCCCAGGATTCACAGTCTGTCTGGTTTGTGTTGACAACTACCGTACCACCGTACCGTATACAGGTAATACATTTCCTTTATTTTCATTTAACAATCAATGAGTACCGTATTCTTCTTCATGAAAAAATAAGACATCCCCTGAAAATAAGACCTAGCGCATCTTTGGGAGCAAAAATTAATATAAGACACTGTCTTATTTTCGGGGAAACAGGGTAGGAATTGTGGCTGGAATTCCAGGAAGGCAGGTGGGGTCTGAGATCCCACAAAAGGGCTTTGGTCCCTGGGGAGCTGGCTGACAGTCAGGGGAGCTTCTGATCTCAGACCAGATCCAGGGACCCAAACCGGATGGTGACACCTTGAGCAGAATGAGGAAGCAGAAGGCGAGCCAGCTTTTGGAGAAAATGAGTATTTTTATGGACACCTCGATCTTCAGGGGGAGCTCTCTGCGAGCCCCGACCTGACCCACCTCAGATTTGCCCTTCCTTCCCGCTTCTCCACATCCGGGATCCCCTCTCCGATTCCAGCCCCCTGACCTCTACCCATTCTCCTTTCAGAAACCCCGCCGGTCCACAGGCCGCCCTGCCAGCCCCTCCCGCTCCGGATCCCTCACCCCACGGATGTTCTCACACCCACCCTAGAACTGAGCCCGAATTCACAAACCAGCCGTGACAGACACCTTTTGTTCTCTGAAATAAATCTCTAAATAGGCACAGCTCATACCTTCTGAAGCCACTGTCCCTTCTTATTACCCTGTTCGCTGATAACCTAATCGTCCCGGGCACTCTGTGACCTTTAGAACGAGACCTGCTTTGCCGGAGGGAGTGTTTACGTAAAAGACAGAGGGGGAGAGGGACCAGGGCTCACCCCCCCCCCCGCCGAGAAACTCCCAAGGCTCACAGAGGTGGGGATGGGGAGGAAAGGGAGGAGAGGATCACAGAGGTGGGGGTGGGGAGGAAAGGGAGGAGAGGATCACAGAGGTGGGGGTGGGGAGGAAAGGGAGGAGAGGATCACAGAGGTGGGGGTGGGGAGGAAAGGGAGGAGAGGATCACAGAGGTGGGGGTGGGGAGGAGAGGGAGGAGAGGATCACAAAGGTGGGGGTGGGGAGGAGAGGGAGGAGAGGCTCACAGAGGTGGGGGTGGGGAGGAAAGGGAGGAGAGGATCACAGAGGAATCACCTTCTCGAGCCAGAGAACTGTGCACTTGGCATTTTATGGAGGGACAGTCTCTTTTTGTCATTTAGTTGTAATTCGCAACACTCTGTACATTTCATGAGCAAAGAACGGAATGTTTCGCCTCGGGATGATTTGCCCCTAAGGCGGCCAACCAACAACCTTGGCCTTCTGCTGCGCAAGGGCGTCAACGGAGCCAGCGGTGCCAGAAAAGAACGAGCGAGCGAGGCGCAGGCCCGTGGGTCAGTGAGCTTGGTGGTCAGGGATGTGCGTGTCCAGTTAGCGAACGTCAGGGCCTCGGGTGCCCCTGGAGGAGCAGTGCACCCGCTGCTTCTGTCACTTGACTGAGGCCATTGTTGACCCCCGCCGAGGGGCCACACAGGGCCCAGCTCAGAGGCCAGCTCAGAGCGGGTGACAGAGGAAGAATCCTTAACCCTGCCCTTGAGATGCCCATAGTCCCGTTGTGGCAGAGACATTTAAGAACTCAAGGACAGCCGAAACCGGTTTGGCTCAGTGGATAGAGCGTCAGTCTGCAGACTGAAAGGTCCCAGGTTCGATTCTGGCCAAGGGCATGTACATTGGTTGCGGGCACATCCCCGGTAGGGGGTGTGCAGGAGGCAGCTGATCGACGTTTCTCTCTCATCGATGTTTCTAGCTCTCTGTCCCTCTTTCTCTCCCTTCCTCTCTGTAAAAAATCAATAAAATTTTTTAAAAATAACTCAAGGTCAACTCTGCTAGTATGGCTCAGTAGATAGAGCTTTGGCCTGCAGATTGAAGGGTCCGAGGTTCGATTCTGGTCAAGGGCATGTGCCTTTGTTGCGGGCACATCCCCAGTGGGGGGGGGGGGGGTGTGAGAGGCAGCTGATCAATGTTTCTCTCTCATCAATGTTTCTAACTCTTCCTCTCCCTTCCTCTCTGTAGAATAATCAATAAAATATATTTTTTTTTGGGGGGGGGGAAGAACTCAAGGTCAACTTAGCTGGTGTGGCTCAGTGGTTGAGTGTTGACCCATGAACTAGGAGGACAAGGTTCAATTCCCAGTCAGGGCACATGCCCAGGATGCAGGCTTGATCCGCAGGAGGGGCTGTGCAGGAAACAGCAGATCTCTTATCAGTAATACTGATCTCTCTCCCTCTCTCTCTTCCTCTCTCTCAAATCAATTTTAAAAAAGAATGCACGGTCACTTAGAAGGTGAAGGGAAGATGTTGGGGAGGCAGGGTGATGGTATTGGAGGAGAGGGTGCCTCAGCTTGTGTGATCTTGAGTCTCCTTAACATCTAGGCTCCTCAGCTTCCCAAAGAAAAGAGGCCGTTGTTATCTGTCCTCTTCACTTCTGCCTCCGGCACCCAGAGAAATAACGGGGGGAGGGCAGGGGGCGGGGAGAGAATGGAGTGGGCCGGCTGTGGGACCTTTCCCTCTGGTCGCCTCCTGTCCATTCTCAAGGAGTGTTCAAAGCAGGGGGCTTTCTCCTTCCTCACCCAAGCAGAAAAGTTAAGCAAGACGTTTCCTGGCAGCTCTGGCCAGTTTGGCTCGGTGGATAGAGCTTCGGCCTGCGGACTAAAGGGTCATGGTCCAATTCCAGTCAAGGGCACGCACCTTGGTTGCGGGCTTGATTCCCCGGCCGGGTGGGGGTGCATGCAGGAGGCAACCAGTCGTTGTGTCTCTCTCACACTGATGTTTCTCTCTGTCTCCCCCCGCCCCTTCCACTCTCTCTAAAAACGAATGGTAAAATATCCTTGGTGAGGATTAACAACCACGGAAAAGAGGTGCCCCGGCGGTGTGAGCTCTGACGATCGAAAACCCAATGATCAATCTAGCTCAGCCCTGGACAGATGCTCGAGAAGCTGGGGCCGCTGCTTTCCTCGGGGAGGAGAAAGGGCAGCTGCGCCCTGTGGGAGGGACGCTTGTTTTTCTCCGTCTTACACACTCTTTTACACTTTTAAAATTAAATACCAGGTGATTGTAATACCTAACGGGAAGTGAATAGATTTCAAACTCAGAAGCAATCCCGGGGATTCTGGGGTTTGGTTCAAGGCTCGGGCAGAGCCAGGAGCCGGCTTTCCGCTGGGTTTTTCCCTTTAGACCCCGCTTATCTGATCTCACGTGAGGGTTGGCGAAAGGATAGACAGGAGAGTCAACAAACAGGCCTGCAGTGCCCCTCGGGCCAGGCCTGTGTGTCCCGGGAGCCCCGTGTCCCTGCCCCGAGCCCTTCCAATGAGAAGGACACACCTGCCTCCCTCCTTGCCTCCGGCTCCACCCGGTGGCTTTCCTGCCAGGTCAACAGCGAGTCTGGGAGGGGCGGGAGCCGCGGGTACGGGCTGTACTTCCCAGCACGGGACATGGTGTGCTCACCTGCCCCCGAGCCTGCCAGCCTGAGCTCACCAGCCTCGGGAGTTGCATCAGCAACGAGCACGGCTGGGAGGGCCGTGAAGATGGACACACGGCCACCCAGCGAGGGTCGGGCACGGCTGAGGAGAAAGGGAGGGTGGGGGAGATGGCAGGAAGGGCCTCCATCAACCCGGGTACCACCAG
Source organism: Vespertilio murinus (assembly GCA_963924515.1). Classification (NCBI taxonomy): domain Eukaryota; kingdom Metazoa; phylum Chordata; class Mammalia; order Chiroptera; family Vespertilionidae; genus Vespertilio; species Vespertilio murinus. The sequence continues at coordinate 19,938,090 of OZ004713.1, forward strand.
GGAGGCCAGCGATGGCCACTGCCATTGGTCCTGGGCCAGCCCTGGGGGCCCAGGCCTAGCCCTGCCTCGCCAGCCCCTGGTGCCAGCCAAGGTTGGTGTGACCGGGGAGCCTGTCTGAGTGAGCAGCTGAGGCCCAGGGGCTGCAACGCCAGTGCTCTGAGGACCTCCCCCACCCGCTTCTGCTCCCCAGAGGGTGTCCAGGCCTTCCCTGGCAGACTTGGCCCCCCAAATCCACAATCGTGTTCTCCCAGCCTTTCCGCCTGCGCCCCTTCGCCCCAAGGAAAGTGTCTCTGTCCGAACTGGGTCTCCGATGGCAAGCAGACCCGGCCCTGGGATAGCATGCCGGTGGGGTGGGACCGAGGCGGCATGAGGGTGGGCGAAGACTGTCTGCCAGGTGAGCTTCCTGGGTCCCAGCTCTTCCTGTAGAGCCTCCCCCTCCCCCCCCAACCCCCGATGTCACAGCGCTGTCACTAGGACCCCTTGAAGTACTCCTTAGTCCGGACAGCACTTTGGGTTTTTTTGTGTGTGTGTTTTTAATATATTTTATTGATATTTTACAGAGAGGAAGGGAGAGAGAGAGAGAGCCAGAAAGGTCGATGAGAGAGAAACATCGACCAGCTGCCTCCTGCACACCCCCTACTGGGGATGTGCCCGAAACCAAGGTACATGCCCCTGACCGGAATCGAACCCGGGACCCTTCAGTCCGCAGACCAACGCTCTACCACTGAGCCAAACCAGTTTCGGCCCGGACAGCACTTTGTAAAAGGAAAAACACAGGCTGCCCTTGTTATGCTGGTATTACCCTGTTTCCCCAAGAATAAGACAGTGTCTTCTATTAATTTTTGCTCCCAAAGATGCGCTAGGTCTTATTTTCAGGGGATGTCTTATTTTTCCATGAAGAAGAATACGGTACACATTTATTGTTAAATGAAAATAAAGGAAATGTATTACCTGTATACGGTAGTTGTCAGCACAAACCAGACAAACTGTGAATCCTGGGGGCCTTATTGTCGGGGGGGATGCCTTATATGTCACTCAGAAGGAAACCTGTAAGTGGGTCTTATTTTCAGAGGGTGTCTTATTTTCGGGGAAACGCGGCATCATTCCCTGCTTTAGTCAGTGGAAGCCGAGTGGAGCCGCATCCTGAGCCAATGATGCCTCCGAGGACCTCGAGAAGGTGAAAGGGCCTTGATGTTCCCACCTTGGGCCCGGGCACCCAGAGCGAGAGGTGGGGGCAGGCGGGGAAGGTCCGCCGTTCTAATGGGCTAAGGCAGTGGCCGGCAAACTGCGGCTCGCGAGCCTCGGTTTGCCGCTCTGTTGACTAAAGAGCTTGCCCACCACTGGGATAGGGGCTTAGTCACAAGGAACAACGGCCTGTAACTATTGGAATCGAGAATCTAGGTCAGTGGTCGGCAAACCCATTAGTCAGCAGAGCCGCAGTTTGCCGACCCCTGGGCTAAGACAGTCTGACCTCTTCCCAGAGAGGAAACGAGGCCCGACTGGCAGGGCTCAGCAGTTGAGCATCGACCTATGAACCAGGAGGGCCACGGTTCGATTCCTGCTCAGGGCACATGCCCAGGCTGCAGGCCTGTGAGATGTACGGGAGGCAGCCGATCAATAAGTCTCTCTCATCGTCGATGTTTCTATCCTCTCCCTTCCTCTCTGAAATCAATTATATATATATATATATATATATATATATATATATATATATTAATATTTTAAAATATATATTTTATTGATTTTTTACAGAGAGAAAGAGAGAAGGATAGAGAGTCAGAAACATCGATGAAAGAGAAACATCGATCAGCTGCCTCCTGCACATCTCCCGCTAGGCATGTGCCCGTAACCAAGGTACATGCCCTTGACCGGAATCGAACCCAAGACCTTTCAGTCTGCAGTCCGATGCTCTATCCACTGAGCCAAACTGGTCTCGGCTATTTTTTAAAGAAAGAAATGAGCTTGCATGGACAGAGCCTGAGAGCAGAGGGGTGCCCAGGCCCTCCATTTCCACTGGACAGGTCCCCGGAGGCAGGGCTCCAGGTCCCAGCACTGCTTACAGGCTGCGTGCAGGGGAGAGGGGCTGACGGGGCAATGCTCAGTGCCACCCCAGCCCCAAGCAGCATCTGTGCCCAGAGCCTTAGGCCGCCCTGCCGTGCCTCCCGAAGGAGCAGAGCTAGAGACCCAGGTGGGCCCAGGCAGAGGGGAAGGAACAGGTAGGTGTGTTTTCTAGGGTGTGGTGCGGTGCGAGGAGCTCTGAATGCTGGAGACGGGCTGAGCTCACCCAGGCCTGGCCTTGCATCAGCTGCAGAGCCGGCTCCCAGGCCCTGGGAACTCAGCAGCAGGCTCCCAGGAGCCGTTGGCCTTGCCTCTTGCTCCCGGGGAGAGGGAGTCAAGGCGGAACAGTCACGCTCAGGCGCCCCGTTTCCAGGTCACCCAGCTGCCTCCGCTTCCAGCCGCCCGGGCAGCACACAGCCTGCGTGATCAAGGGCAGACCCAGCGGAGGGCCTGGCGACTGTCCAGCCTGCCCGAGGCCTCCTTGCGGGAAGCTTCCCAGTGTGGTGCTGTCTCCCAGGCCGATGTGGGGGCTTTGGGGCTGGTTCCTTTCTGGCCTCTGACCTCACCTCTTTACAAACGACCCTCTAAAAAAAATAAAAACGACCCTCTACCAATAGCTGCGGACGCCACTTACACGGGCAGGAAGTGTATGGGAGACTTCCACTGAGGCCTCTTAGCGCGCACGCTTGATTTCTTACTGATCCACCTCCGGGGTGGATGTGACAGGTCCCCGGAGGCGGGGCTCGGGTCCCAGCGCTGTTTCCGGGCTGTGTGCAGGGGAGCAGAGCTGGCTGAGAAGGGCTCAGGGCCACCCCAGCCCCAGGGGTGCAGTGGGGAGCAGACGGGCTCCCGGTTCTGTCTCCTCCTTCAGGTTGAAAGCATCCATGAGAGCTGCCTGCCACCTCCTCGGTCCCTGCATCCCCTGAGGCAGCAAAGGTTGTGTGCGTGGGGGAGAGGCGTCTGTTCTCTCGGTGTCGGCGCAACGACAGTGCCCCCTCTCCCCTCTCCCCACCGCTCCTTCACAAGGTGCGTTAACGCTGCCGCTCTCTGGAAAACACCCTTGGGCCCTCCTCGCTCTCCTGCCAGGCTCCGGCTCCAGCCCACGGGGGCCTCTGTCTGTCACATGCTGAGAGCTGAGCTGAGGGCTGTGGGCAAAGGAAAGGAGGCCAGAAAGGCGGCCAGAGCAGAGGGCACAGCTGGGGAGCAGGGACACAGGGCTCGTGGGGGGGCCTGGGGCCTGGGTCAGCCCCAGCGTCGTGCTCTGGTCTCTCCTGGACTCGGTTTCCAAGTCTCCCTCAATTCCTTTCCTTCTCCAGCCTTAGCCCCCGCTAAGGTGGTGCTAGGGGGGGAAATGTACATAACCCCCCACCCCATCACAGGCTCCTCTGCCCTCCCCAGCCTGCATCTCCTCGTTTATAGCCCGGGGAGACCGGACAGGCTCCCAGCTCAGATGTCGGAAGGGTCTACGGTATATCATTTTTTGGCCAGAACTTCCATTTCTTTCTTTCTTTCTTTCTTTCTTTCTTTCTTTCTTTCTTTCTTTCTTTCTTTCTTTTTTTATTGATATTTTACATAGATGAAGGGAGAGGGATAGAGAGCTAGAAATGTCGATGAGAGAGAACCATCGACCAGCTGCCTCCCCCACACTCCCCACTGGGGATGGGCCCGCAACCAAGGTACATGCCCTTGACTGGAATCGAACCCGGGACCTTTCAGTCCGCAGGCCGACGATCTATCTCTCCACTGAGCCAAACCGGTTTCGGCCAGAACTTCCATTTCTTTTGGTGATCTCCCTCTACCCAGCCCCCACGCCGGCGTTTATGCTTGTGTTTTTGTTCCTGGTCTCTGACCCGTCTGTCCTTCTAACTTCCAGGCCTGCGTGGAGGCTGGGCTGGGTCCATTCGTTATCTCATGACAAACATCGGGCGATTCCGTTTGCCTTTTATAAGCTGTCCTCCTGGGCTACCACTTGACGCAGAGTGCCCTGCGGACGGATGGGGCGCTCTCCCAGAGGAGCGGGCAGGGGGCCAGCTGAGGGCGGGCGCGGGGGACTGAGCGGAGCCGAGAGGCGGGGGCGGGGAGATAGGGACTGAGGGGGAGGCGGGCCGGGCTGACACACAACCCCCGGCGGCAGTGCACTTGGCCCCGGGCCCTGAGGATCTTGGAATATTGCCACTGGAAAGGCCCTGGAGGTTTTGTAGGTCACCACCCTGCCCCTCCGCGCCATTTGCCATTTTATTTGTTTATCTGTTTGCTGATCCTCCCTCAAGGATGTGTTTTCCATTGAGTGTTAGAGAGAGTGGAAGGGAGGGGAGAGAGGAAAGAAAGAGAAACATGGGCGTGGGAGAGACACATTGATTAGTTGCCCCAACCGGGGGTAGGGATCAAACTTGCAACCCAGGTACATGCCTTTATTGGGAATTGAACCAGCAACCATTTGTGTGTGTGTGTGTGGGGGGGGGGGGGTTGACCAATGCTCTATCCATTAAGCAACACTGGCCAGGGCCCACCCCATTTTAAAGATGAGGCCCAGCAAAATCAAGTGACCTGAAAGAAAGTATGTATTAATACCAAAAAAGGAGGAAGAATTGGACTTCCTTTTAAAGAACGGTCCTTTGCTTCAGGAAAAACTCTCTCTTCAGGGTGTATTTTTCTGTCTTTGTCACGGACTGGAGACATCGTCATCATCATAGTCCATGCTTGTTCTGAGAACCAGATTTGGAAACCAGGATCCCAAAGTCCTGCTCCCGACACCCCTCTTTCTGCTCAACCAGATTTGCAAAAGAAAGAAAGGACGATCAAAACCAATTTTATTTTATTTTTTACTGATTGGTTGATTTAGAGAGAAGAGAGAGAGAGAGAGAGATTTGTTGTTCCACTTATTTATGCATGCATTAGTTGGTTCTTGTATGTTCCCTGACCGGAGAAGGCACCTGTTCCTTGGGTATGCGGACATGCTCTAACCAGCTGAGCTACCCGGCCAGGGCTGTCAAAAGCAATTTTAAAACGGCCTCAGTGTCTCCATAAAAACAAGCAGGCCAGCAGGATCATCGTTGCTCACAATGGGCTGCAGGCAGGACCTCTGCCCAGGGCCCGTGGGCCAGAGCTGGGGCTTACTCCTTGTTGAGCAGACAGAAGTAGGTAGGTAAGTGGTAGATGGGTAGGCAGGTGGCTGGCTCCTCTCAGATCCTTGACATGTGCAGAGGACTCTGGGAGTATTGATTCTGGGAAGACAGTGAGTATGGAAGGCCCTAAGCCAGTGGAGAAGGGCTGCTTTTCTAATATCCCCCTAGTCCTTAGGCAGGGGTGGGCAAACTTTTTGACTCGAGGGCCACAATGGGCTCTTAAACTGGACCGGAGGGCCGCAACAAAAGCCACCTGACCATGCTGGCACTCTCATCCTGGGCTGCTGGTGAAGGAGCGGAGGGGAGAACAAGAGAACTCTCGCTCTTTCAGCTCCGAGGGCCGAGGGGAGAACAAGAGAACTCTCGCTCTTTCGGCTCCGCGGGCCGGATAGAACAGCCGAACGGGCCAGATCCGGCCCGTGGGCCGTAGTTTGCCCACGGCTGCCTTAGAGAGTGGAGATGAAGGGAGGGAGGGGAGCCCTTCATTGGGTGTGGAGGAGGCCTGAGATGCCGGGTCGGTGCTGGGCCCACAGCGTGCACTCGGTAAATACCAGTGGATGATGTACGGGTAGTTTATGGCGGGTTTAGAGCCAGCCAGACAGGTCTGAATTCTGGTTCCACCACTACCTCAGCGCTTCAGGTAACTCCGTTAATGGCCCCAAACCTCAAGGTCACAAGTGCCTGTTCCAAGCAGGTGTCCTCTTTAAAAATAGCAGAGGCCATATTCCCACCAGTTTAGACAAAAAATGAAAAAATAAAAAAATTCTAGCTCTCACTGCTGGGAGGAGTCCGATGGCAAAAGCTGGGCCTTGGAGCGGCGCTCCGTGTCTCCGAGACTGTCTTCTCCCGGTCTGGGCCTGACCTCGCACACGGGCTCTGTCCACGTGCTGAGGAGGGCGGCCATCTGCAGCCCAGCCTCAGGTTTGGAAACGGTCTCTCTCTCTCTCTCTCTCTCTTTCTCTCTCTCTCTCTCCCCCTCCCTCTCTCTCTCTCCAGAACTAGATCACATGCCTGGCCCAGTGGAGGGAGAAGTGGGTGGTGTTTCCAGGAAGAGGGGAATGGGAAAACCAGGCGGGCAAACAAACAACAACCACAGCACCTGTAATACCTAGAGGTCGCATGTAAGTGAAGAACGAGAGGTTAAGCCCAGGCCAGCCGTGAGTGACTGAGCCAGATCCACGCGTGGGTCCTTTGGACTCCAGAGCCCAGGTCTTTCCCAAGGTCAGGCTGCCTCTTTGGAAACCAACGTTGACAGCTTGCTAGAGGGTTGCGCTGAGCACACGCTGGCCCCAGCAGGTGTGGTCTTCCCAGGGTAGGTGACCATGGCTCCACGGCCATCCTGCTACATGCTTCCTCGGCTCTTCCCACCCCTACACACCCTTCCCAGCCGATGGAGACAGGTAACCCCGCTGAGAAATATATGGTTTCTTCACCAAGTCCAACACTCGATCCCCCCAGTGGGTGACCCTGCTTAGACTTTTCTAGAGTTTGGCCGGCAGGGTGAGAGGAAATGGGGACGAGATGTTCGGAGGGACGCTGGCCTGGCAGACAAACCAGGGGGTGCCGTCTCTCACCTGGATCACAGAACTGTCTGCAGTTGCTAACTGTCCTCCCGGCCTCCATGCTGCCCTCGGCCCATCAGCACTTCACAGCTAGAGCAATCCTCGTAAAGCACCCTCCTCCCCGCACCCAGCCCTGCTCAGGGCCCCAATGGCTCCCCTGTGCCCACACTCATTAGGGAGGCCTCCCAGGCTCCTCCCCACCTACCTTCCCCGCCCCCACCACCCCCCGCAACTTCTGCAGCCTTCTCACCCACCACGACCCCTCCCTCACACTTGGGAAGACAGCACACTTGGAAAAATAGGATAGCACAAACCGTGTGTGGTTATTTAGATTAATTGCATTATGCCGAAACCGGTTTGGCTCAGTGGTAGAGCGTCAGTCTGCGGACTGAAAGGTCCCGGGTTCGATTCCGGTCAAGGGCATGTACCTTGGTTGCGGGCACATCCCCGGTAGGGGGTGTGCAAGAGGCAGCTGTTCGATGTTACTCTCTCATCGACGTTTCTAGCTCTCTATCACTCTCCCATCCTCTCTGTAAAATATCAATAAAATATATATATTTTAGATTAATTGCATTATTATAAAAAATTCATTTCCTCAGTCACATTTCAAGTGCCTGATAACCTCTGTGGCCACCGTGCGGAGGTGGGCGTAGACCGCTCCCGCCATCACGGGAACCTCTACGGCACACACCGGCGTCCGCCTTTCTCTACGAAGAAAACCCTAATCAAGGCATGCTATCGGTTTTAAAGGAACCACGAGTACACTTGACCTATTCTGTGGCTCTGCAAGTATTTGGCACCGCCTATATTCCCCGGGCCCTGGGGACACGGTAGGGGGAGCGGGAGGGGTCGGTCCTTTCCTGGAAGTGAAAAGGCCGTGGCCAGGGAGTGTGGGAAGTGCCTGTGCCTGAGGGGGAAGGGGGCTGGGGGGGGGGGGGACATGAAGGCTTCCTGGAAAGGGGGACACCTGAGCACAGGATGTAGCCTGAGGAGCCAGGAGCCAGGTCATCACTCTCCAGACCACGCTCTCTTTGGCACCCAGGGTCCCTTTGGCCTTCACTGTCCCCACTGCCTGGCCGGCCCCCTCTCTCTCTTGTTCCCCAAGGAGGGAAGGCGTGGAGGCTAGTTCCTTCATGTTAGTCCCCCAGCCGGGACCATATGGGTCCCTGAGGGCCACCCCACCCGGGTCAGGCTGGGCGAAGTGCAGAGAGAGGCCGCTGCCCCCAGGACCTGCAGCGCCAGGGCAGTGGGGGGAGAAGGCTGCCGGAGGAGGGAGGCTGTCTGGGGGGGGGGGTCGCTTACCCACCCAGCTTCTGGCACAGCCCCCAGCTGCGAATCCCCTCCCTGCCCGGTGCCCGCGCCGGCTGCCCCATCCTGCCCTCCTCCGGTGCCCTGGTAGAAAACTACACCCCTGCTGCGAGTGGCAGTTCGAGGACCGAATTCACCGCCTTATTTGGAAGAGAGGAGCGAGCGCGCTGCCCGGCAGGCCCTGGGTGGACAGTCCTGTGGCTTTAGGCGGACAGCCTCGCCCTGGGATAACTGGGGGGGCCTGTCTTCACCCCCATGGGGGTGATGTGCAGGAGCCATAGGGAACACAGCGGCAGCCTTCATCACCCCAAGATCCCCCCCCCCCCCCCGCTCGCTCCCCGCCTGGCACCAGCACTCCGCGCGCCCCCTCCCGCGTTCCCGGGGCTCCCGCGCTCCCGGCCCTGGCTTTCCTGGGGTCCCGCGCCCCCCGCGCCCCGAGTCGGTCGGGAGGCGAGGCCGGGCCGCCGTGGGCAGGGCTCGGCCCGATGCGCCAGCCCGAGCGCGGGGCGGCTCTGAGCGCCTTTGTTTCCGCGGAGTCACAGTCACATGGCGCTTCCGGCACCGGCTGTTCCCGGCCCCGCGCCAGGCGCGCGCCCCACCGCCGCCTGCGTTCCCGGAGCCCCGGGCCCAGAGCCCGCTGCGCCCCCGCTGCCGAGCGGAGCCGAGCGTTTCCCTCCTGGGCCCGGGGGTTTCCGGGGTCCGCCTGTCTCCCTGCGGTGAGCAGGGGTGGACAACTACTTAACTCCGTCCTGATCGCTTAGGGAGTGGCGGAGACACCTCTGCCACCTCCAAACAAAGCTGAACAAAGCCAGCCACCGGGGCCGGCCTCCCTCCCCCTCCACACAGACCAGCTACGGGCGAGGGCCCAGCCGGTGTGCAGAGGTGGGGGCCGGCCACCCCCGCTCTGCGGCTGCCGGGCCTGGTCTGTGTCCGCCCTGGGACACCGGAGAACCCAGGAGCCCCCCAAAGAGGCCCCCTCTGCTTCGCTCAGCAAACTCGAGAGTTTATTCAACAAGTATTTATCACAGTTATTTTAAACCTATTTTTATTGGTTTCAGAGAGGGAGAGACAGAAACATCAAGTGATAAGAGAGAATCGCTGATTGGCTGCCTCCTGCACACCCCGGACTGGGGGATGAGCCCCAAACCCCAGGCACGTGCCCTTGACCAGAATCCTCAGGCCGATGCTCTGTCCACTGAGCCAAACCGGCTAGGGTTCAACCAATATTTATTGAGAGCCAAATCGTGCAGGGCAACCCAGTCCCTCCCAGATGGTAAGCCCTGTGGTAAGCCCCCGTTCCCCCCAAGAGGATTCTCTTTGTGTCCCCTGCAGTGCCCGGCTGTCCCCGAGAGGCTCAGCTCCCTGAGCAGGCAGGCCTTCGCCCAGAGCAGCTTGGGAGGCCCAGTGACAGGCTGGCCACGGCCAGCAGAGAGCACAGGACCGGGCTCTGGGTGAGCCTGGCACAGCGTCTGAGACCCTTTCTGATCCTGGGCAGCCTTTCCCAACGCCTCTCATCAGAGCCTGGGACAAGGGGGGAGGAGGAGGGCCGGGAGGGGTGGGGGGAGGGATGGTGACGGAGCCAGGGGTGGGTACGGGCGTCGCTGGGTGTCAGGGCCTGGTGGGGAAGAGCAGGCAGGTGAGTTGCCGGCTGCCGCTGTGCCTGTCCACGATGGGCAGGGGGTGCTGCGCGTAGTGCTGGACCATGGCCTCCACGGAGGAGAAGCGCTGCCGGGGAGGCGGGCACCGGTGAGTCCCCGGGGGCTCATGCCGGGAGCACCGCCCTGGGGGCACCGCCGGCCCCGGGGGAGGGGGCTTGTCGACATTTTAAAAAAGCACGTTCCTTCCCGTGCGTCTCACGAGGCTCCCCTGCCCCTTGGCCGCCCGATGCCGCGCCTTATGCACCGTTCCCGCGACCTCACGCACGGGCACGCGGTCGGCCAAATCGTATTTCCGAGGCCAGGTGGCAACAGCTCTGGGGACCTGCCCCGGCCTCCCGCATGCCAGCCGGGTGACTGTCTCCAGCCTGCAGGGGCTGGGCCCCGGGGAGTCCTGGCACAGACTGGCACCTGGACTGCCTGAGCCCCGGCTCCTCCCAGCGGCTCCTACCCCCGGGCCCTGTGCAGACTGAGGCAGCAGGGGGCAGGCCTCCCCCCAAGGGAGGTGGCCGAGACGGGGTCCAGGCCCCTGGCCGCTGTCATGTGCACCCACCCCAGGAAACTAAAGGAGAGGGTTCTCTCCAGAGCACCTCTCTGCCGTGACCTTGTTGCCCTTTGGGCCCCTGCCTCCCCCCAGCACCCACCTCCTCGTGGCTCCTGCCCTCCCGGCCCAGGGCGTAGTGGCGCCCGCCATCGCCATCCAGCCGCCGGATGGGAATGTTGAAGACCCGGCCGTGGAGCAGCACGGCCAGGGTGAGGGGCTGCGAGCCGCCGCGGGCTCCCGAGCTGGGGCGCACGGTGTAGGCCCCGTCCTGTGGAGGGAAGGCGGCCTCACAACCCGTCCGTCCGCCTCGCCCGCCGGCCGTGCCCCCACAGCCCCGGCCCTCGACGGCCACCCCCCGCCCTCCCCCTGCAGTCCCTGCCTGCTCAGCCGCCACAGCCGTGAGCAGAAGGGGTTTCTGAGAGGCCCAGGAGCCGGGGTGGGGGTGAGGAGGGCTCGGCGGTTGCCCACCTTTTGGCATCGGAGCAGGGCGCTCTCGGCAGCATGACGGTCACAGTTCCCTGAGAACCACGGCTGTCCCGGCAAGCTGCTGCCGTCCTGTGCACACACGTGTACACACACACACACACACACACACACACACAGGCTCAGAGATGTGTGTGTTGGGGCGCTGGATGGGGGTGGGGAGCCGAGAACCCCGTGGGAAGTGACTTGTGTTCACAGCTGCCTTCCCAGGCTGAGTCTGTGCAAGCTGGGCCCAGCCCCGAGCCACACGCATGTGTTGTTCCTTGCCATGGTGGACACGGGCCCGCCCTCTCCCTCCTCACCTCCCCCTCTCCCGCCCCTCCTCACCTCCCCCTCTCCCCGCCCCTCCTCACCTCCCCCTCCCCCCGCCCCTCCTCACCTCCCCCTCTCCCCCGCCCCTCCTCACCTCCACAGCAGAGCTTCCTCCGGTGGGGGCTGCGGAGGCAAGAGAGGAGCTCCTTCCTGCTGGGAGCAGATCACAGGGCTGGGCTGGTAGGGTGAGACAAAGGAGGCTTGGAGCGCAGCTGCAGGGGTGGGGGAGGCTGCAGGGGTGGGGGAGGCTGCAGGGGTGGGGGAGGCTGCAGGGGTGGGGAGGCTGCAGGGGTGGGGGAGGCTGCAGGGGTGGGGGAGGCTGCAGGGGTGGGGAGGCTGCAGGGGTGGGGGAGGCTGCAGGGGTGGGGAGGCTGCAGGGGTGGGGGAGGCTGCAGGGGTGGGGGAGGCTGCAGGGGTGGAGGAGGCTGCAGGGGTGGGGGAGGCTGCAGGGGTGGGGGAGGCTACAGGGGTGGGGAGGCTGCAGGGGTGGGGAGGCTGCAGGGGGGTGTGCATAGGGCTGAAACCCAAAGCAGGGCCCCCGGCGTGTCACCCCTCCTCTCCTCTCTTGGGCTCTGGTAGGACCCACCAGCGAGGCCACACGTGACCTCCAATCGAGGGGCGGCCTGGAGGGACACGCCGGGAGCTTCCAGCTTCGATGCAGACCCTGGAAATGGCCACTGGAAGCAGAGCTGCCGGGGCCCCCTCAGCAAAGTGGGGTGTGCCGGGCTGCGGCCGGGCTGGGCCGGGCAGGGCTCGGGGTTCTCCTGAAGATGCCCGTACTCACCTTTGGAGGTGGCGCTCGCTGCTCCCTGGGACACAGGGGGTCTGGTCAGGAGAGACCTGGCTTCTCCGGGCCTGAGGTCCCACCCTGAGCCTCCCTCCCTCCCAGCTCACATCCCCCCCGAGCAGCGGCCTCTTACACCCTGCGCTTCCTGGGGGACCTGCGGGGGCCTGCGGGGAGAAAGTTGGGGAACAGAGCTCAGGGTCTTCGCTTCCTTCAAAATGAAAGGCCCAGGCAACCCAGAGGTCCCAGGGCCGGGGCTGGTAGGCCTGAGTGCATATCTCTCTCTCTCTCTCTCTCTCTCTCTCTCTCTCTCAGGCACCCTCGCTTGTTTGTGCGCACTCGCACACAGACACACAGACACACAGACACACTAGCACGCGCACACACACGCACACACACAGAGAGACACACACGGGCACACTACACACATGCACACACACACAGGCACACTACACACATGCACACACATGGGCACATGTACACCAACAGGCACACGTGCACACACACACCCTGGTAGGCACTCACCTGGGCACTGCCGGTGTCCTTGGCAGAGGGGCGGGGGGCAGCAGGGCTTGGGAGCCCAGGGGCTGAGGCCGGGCAGGGTCTGGAAGAGAGGGCGGCTGGAGGGCTGACCTCGCAGGGCCTGCTGCCTCTCCCGGGGCCTCCCTGTGGCCACAGCAGGGCCAACCTGCACCAAAGGTGGAAGCGTGTGTGTCCCCGTGTGTGTGTGTGTCTCTGTGTGTGTGTGTCCCTGTGTGCGTCTGAGGCAAATGGGAGGTGAGAAGACAAGGGAAGAAAATGGAGCCAGGAGCTGGGGCCTCGGCGGGTGGATCTGGGGAGCAGGGAGGGTCACCTGAATGGGGCTCACACTCCAGGTAGATGTCCTCCTCGCACTGCCTCGCAGAGCCTGGCCCCTGAGGCAGAGAGGGCTGTGTGGGCCCAGGGGCGTGACAAGTGAGAGGGAGGGAGGGAGGGCATCACTGGGCCAGGGGGGAGGGGGGTGGGGGAGGGGAGGGAGGCTATCGGCTCCTCACTCCCCCTCACAAGGCAAGCCCCTCTCGGGGCGCCAGCTGGAATGATTAAAATTGCTCCTTTGCCTGGAAGGGGCCCCTCAGGCCGAGCTCGCGGAGGGCGGGGCGACCAGGAGGAGCTGGGCCAGGCCCTCCCCGGAGCTCTGAGCAGCGCCCTCGGGACCACTGAGGCCCGCGGGGAGGGAGTCCGCTCTGGGCCCTTTTCCTCGGTTTTGGGGACAATTCCTGGCCCTCCCCGGGCACTCTCCCCCCCCCCAACCCTGCCAACCTCCTAGCGAGGGGTGTGGGGGGGGAGGGGGCTCACCACCGGGGCGGGTGCGCTCAGCTCTGCGGGGGAAGGAGAAGAGAGGGCCGCCGGTCAGCGCGGAGGGAGAGAGGAAGGGGCGAGCCCTCGGCTGGGGCTCCTCGGAGGGTGTCCTCGGAGCCCGCGCTGCCGCCCCCGGGCAAAGCCCCCCCCCCCGTCTCCCTCCCCCCGTCCACGCTGCCTCCCTTCACAGCCCAGGCTGCGAGCTGGCCTGACCCCCCAACCCATCTGCCGGGCTTGGCTTTGGTCCGACAGCCAGGCTGTGGGCCACGGCCTGCGGGCAATGACCTTGGGGGGAGTCCCTGGGCAGAGGCGGCGATCAAGACACGACCAGCCTCAGAGACTGCTGGCCACAGGGCCCTTTGGGCGGGGGGGGGGGGGGGGGGGGGGGGATGGCTCTGCTCCTGTGTGACCTCAGGCAAAGCACGTCGTGTCTGGGGTCTCCTCACCAGCCTGCCTTCTCGGGCCGGCGGGTGGAACGGGGGACAGCGGGGGGGAGTGTTGTGACCGGGGCCAGCACGAGGCCACTGGGCGGCAGCTGACTCTCCTCCCGCTGTGGGGCGGCCGGATCGATCGCCCTTCTCGGGGCAGGGGGGGTGCGGGGCCCCAGAGAGAGAGAGAGAGGACACCCCCATTACCTTGCCTCCCAGAGAACAGGCCCTGCGTCACGGCCTCCCGCAGGCTCAGGGCTGCCATCAGCTGTGGACACAGGGGCGGGGAGGGAGAACCGGTGGATGGGGGGGAGGCGGGGAAACCGAGGCATGGGGAGAGCAAGGCTGCTGGGGCAATGCAGATCTGTGCTGCTCAGAAACCCTGCAGCCCAGAGTTAATAACGCACAGAGCGGGCGGCTCTGCCCTGCGCGGCCTCCATGCTGAGGCCCTGCCTTTGTTGTCAGTCTCTCCCCGCTTCCCTTTTGAGTCCCATAAAGTATGTGCCGAGCGCGGCGGCTCTCAAAGCCCCTGGCAGGATCCCGAGGGCTGGCAGCCACTGGCAGCCGAGCTGAGGGGGGGTTTCTTCCCTCTCCGGCAGGGGGGTCCTCAGGCCCCGGCTCCAGGGAGGGGTGACAGCGCCTCTTGTCTCCCCCCACACCCCTCCGCCAGGCGGAGTCCTGGGGGGGAGGCCAGGCAGGTGGGGGACGCGGCTGCTCGCAGGGCGTGGGCTCCTGTGGCATCTCATTCGTCAGGGGCCTCTGGGGTGCGGATTGTGGGGGAATCTTGCACATGAGATGCCTCTGAGATTTGTTCGCTGGGAAATGGCAGCCTGGGCCGGGGCGGCGGGTGGGAGGAGAGGAGGGACGTGGGGAGGCTGTTCACCATGGCGGGCTGGGGCTCCGGCTGGGGCTCCGGCTGGGGCTGGGTCTGCGGTGATGGCGGCGGCGGGGCCGTGGACGGGCCCCGGGGCCCGGAGGGATCTGGAACAGACACCAGCACTGACTCTCTAGGTTCCTCCCTTGTAGGGTCCCATTTCCCTCCCGGGCCCACCTCGCCCCTGTCCCCCCTCTCCCTCCCTCCCTGCCCTCGCAGCTCGATGCTTTCCTGATGCGTTCCCGACAGCCCCGTCTCCATGGCAACCGAGGGTGGCCGGCTTCCCTGCCCCCATCCGCCCAGCCTGGGGAGGCCTGCGGGTGGGGTGACGGGGGGCTCTCCTGGCGCCCCGGCCCTGGCTCGGGGAGAACCGGGGGAGGCCAGGCCCCAGGGACCAAGTCGGGCCTCGGGCCTCCTGCTTTCTTTCCCACTGTTGCCTTGGATACACTGCTCTCTCCTCCCCCCTCCCTCCCTTCCCCTCCCCCTACCCTTTCCTCTCTCTCTCTCTCTTTCTTTCTCTCACCCTCCCTCCCTCACCCCACCCCCAATCCAGCTGAGGCCTCCCCTCACTGCCCAGCACAAATGGGAGAGAGAGAGGCCAGGTCTGGGCCTTCTTCCCTTGTGGGGACCCCCCCCTCCTGCCCTGCCTGGCCCCCTACTTTCTGCCCCCCGCTGCCCAGTCCTCACCCAGGTACAGAGGGTCCTCCTCGCTGCCAGGCAGGTGGGCAGGGGCTAGGTTCAGGGGCAGAGCCCCGCAGGGGGGCAGCTCATATTCATGTTCCTCCTCCTCCTCCTCCTGGGCCTGTGGCAGGAGTGGAGAGCGCAGGGCGGGGGAGGAGGTGCCGGAGGGGTGCTCCCGGCCCCCCCCCCCCGGCCCCCCAGCCCCAGGCTCAGTGGCTGGACTTACCCTGGGCCCCTGGGCCCCTGGGGCAGGCGGAGGAGACGGGCGGGGGGCGTCTGTCCTCCGAGCCGGAGAGTCTGCGCGGGAGGCCGATGAGAGGGCCCCCTATCCCCTCCCCGCCCACCCCCTCTCCAGCACAATGGCCTCTCTCTCCCCAAGAGAACGAGCCACCTGCAGTGCCACAGTTCACTCGGCTCAAAGGCCCATTCAGGGGCCTCTTCGAGGGCAGCAGGGCGGGCGGCAGAGGAGGTTTGGAAACAAGGGCGCCTCCCAGTGAGCAACCCTTGCCCCTGGGCCGGGCCCACCCCACGCCCTCCTGCCCCGACCAGGATGCGGGGAGGCTGGACTGTGGCGGCCGCAGGCTGGGGAGAGGCCACTCAGGGAGGCTCAAAGCCCAAGGGCCCCTGGGCTGCTGTGCCCTTTGGCCCCCTGTGTCACTTACCCGCACACTTGGGGGGTGAAAGGGGTGTCTTCAACCTGTAATCAGACGGTGGTCAACTCTGCCCAAGGGGCCTTTGAGTTTTCATCAGCCAGACATCCACACCCACCCACCCACGTCGGGGCGGGTGGAGGCCCCAGGGCTGAGGGACAGCAGCTTGGGGCAGGGCAGCGGGGAGTTGGCATCCGGGGGCCTCGCTACCCCGATTCCCCGAAAATAAGACAGTGTCTTATATTAATATATTTTTGCTCCCAAAGATGCCCCGGGTCTTATTTTCAGGGGATGCGTTATGTCTCCATGAAGTGGGTCTTATTTTCGGAGGGTGTCTTATTTTCGGGGGGACGCGGTCGTGCCCCGGGGACATAGCTGGGTGAGTTGGTGCCCAGGGGAAGCCAGTCGCGGTGCTCACAGGTGGTGGAGGCCCAGGCACGGTCTGCCCCCGTGGGTGGGGAGGGCCCAGAATAGCCCGAGCACTTCCCCGACGGCTGTGCGGGGACCAGGGTGGCGAGGCGGGGACGAGAGCGGCGGAGGGGAAGCGAGGCGAGGCGCTGGGTACTCACCGGGGCTTGCTCTCCCTGAGCTTGTCCTGGAAAGAGGGGGACAAGGGGGTGGTCAGTGCAGCTGGACGCCCCTCCCTGCCCAGAGTCCCAGGGCTGCCCCCCAGCCAAGTCCCACCATGGCGGAGGTGAAGAAGGAGCGATGCTTCCCCGAAGCCCAGTCTCAGGCACAAAGTTCCGGGGGACAGGGCCCTATTGTTCCCGATATTTGCATCTCCTAAGCTCCTGGAAGGTGGGCCTGCCACCTTCCAACCCCGACCAACTTCCCCCTGCCGCTCCCAGGGCCCGGCCCAGCTTCCTCACACACACACACACACACACACACACACGCACGCACAGGCACACGCACACGCACACGCACACGCACACGGTCTCCAGCCCCTCTGCTCCACTGGAGGACAAGATCTCCCCTCCAAAGCATTTTTTTTTTAAATTTTAAAATACATCTTATTGATTTTTTTTTTTTTTTACAGAGAGGAAGCGAGAGGGATAGAGAATTAGAAACATCGATCAGCCGCCTCCTGCACACCCCCTACTGGATATGTGCCCGCAACCAAGGTCCATGCCCTTGACCGGAATCAAACCTGGGAACCCTTGAGTCCACAGGCCGACGCTCTAGCCACTGAGCCAAACTGGTTAGGGCCAAAAGTATTTTTTTAAAAAGAGAGAGAGAGAGAGAGAATCCTAGCCGGTTTGGCTCGGTGGATAGAGCGTTGGCGTGCGAACTGAAAGGTCCCAGGTTCGATTCCAGTCAAGGGCACATGCCCCTACTTGTGGGCTTGATCCCCCGTGGGGGATTTGTGGGAGGCAGCCGATCCATGATTATCTCTCACCATGGATGTTTCCATTTCTCTCTACCTCTTCCTCTCTCTCTGAAATAGATTTGAGAGAGAGAGAGAGAGAGAGAGCTCTCCCCTCCATGCCCAGGCCTGGAAAGTGAGGCCAGGGTTCTAAGGCTTCCTGCAGCTCTCTGGTCCATTTCCCTCCTCCTGGAAGAGGCTCAAACTGCCCTGAGATCAACCAGACCAAGCCCTTTCCCAATTCACAGAAGACATGACATTAGTGGCAGATCCAATTAAAAACAGGAAACTGTCCTCGCAGACCTTTTTTTTTTTTTAATGTTGTTGTGTGTGGGTTTTTTTGGGGGTTTTTTTTTAGTTTATTTCAGAGAGAGGAAGGGAGAGGAAGAAAGGGACAGAAACAGCAACGAGGAGAAAGAATCCTCCACTGGCTGCCTCCCGCCTGGCCCCGACTGGGGAACGTGCAACCCTGGGCACGTGTCCTGACGGAATGGAATGGAGCTGTGACCTCCTGGTTCGTGGGCTGACCCTCCACCCCTGAGCCACACCATGACGGCCCAGACACTTTCCTTAAGCCCTTGATTCCTGCTGTCATTTGTGGGCGATCAGTGATCAAGGAAACGGAGGTGAGTGAAGTGCCCAGAGACAGGCACGCCTGTTTAACCTGACAGCTTCCTCTTCTGACGGGTGTTATTTGTTCCTTCCACGGGTACTTACTGACCATCCTCGGTGTGCCAGACCCTGTTCCGGGTGCCGGAGAGGCCGGGACAGTCAGGCATCACTTGTGCGTTTCCTCAGCTTCATGATGCAACGACTACTAGTTTCGCTCCTGCTTTTCAGATAAGGAAACTCAGGGTGTGCGTCAGCTGGGGCTGCCATCACAAAACACCGCTGACCTGGAGGCTTAAAACATTTCCTGTTCTGGAGGCTGGAAGTCCCAGACCAAGGTGTCATCGGGGCCGGTTTCCGGCGAGAGCTCTGCCTGGCTGACAGACAGCGTCTTGCTGTGTCCTCATGTGGCCTCTCCTCTGAGCATGCAAGAAGGCATCTCTGGTGTCGCGTCCTCTCAGAAGGACAACGGTCCTATTGAATCACGCCTCACCCCCATCACCTCGCCTGACCTCACGTCCGTCCCTACAGGCCCTCTCTCCAAATGCAGTCACATTGGGGGTCGGGGCGCCAACGTGTGAGTCTTGTGGGGACACGTCCACCACCCTGAGAGGCTGAGGAGTTGGGTGTTGAACTTGGGATTCAACCCAAAGTCTTCCCAGCCCAGAGCCTGTGTGCAAACAACTGAGCCATCCTGTACCTCATCGGGGATTGGGTCCCGGCCCAACGTTCCCGTGATGGACTTGCCGGCTCCCCGAAGGAGAGCCCATGACTTCCGGGTGCTCTGTTAGCTGCGTGAGTCGTGGAACTTTGACTTCTGAGAAGCAGGGCTGGGTCTGGTGTGTAATTCTCTTTAAACCAAGGAAGAAGGAAACACAGGCGAGGGTCACGAATGTACGACTTTTCCGGGGCACCGTAACTGTCCTGTCTTTGCTGTTTGGGGAAGGCCTGGCTGTCGGCACGGAGGAGAAAGGAAGGCCATCTGCTTGCATCTTTGGAGGCCATGACGCTGAGGGCACTGGAGAGAGAGCACCAGGGCTGGCGCTGGCCACAGCCCTCAGAGAGGAAGACGAGGCGACTCCCGGGACCTGCAGGCAGCAGGGCACCGAGATGGCGAACAGGGGGCTGTTTGGTGCTGTGGGAAAAACTAAGGAAACAGTTGAGACCGGTTTGGCTCAGTGGATAGAGCGTCGGTCTTCGGACTGAAAAGGTCCCAGGTTCGATTCCGGTCAAGGGCATGTACATTAGTTGCGGGCACATCCCTGGTAGGGGGTGTGCAAGAGGCAGCTGGTTGATGTTTCTCTCTCATCGACATTTCTAGCTCTCCCTCTCTCTCTCCCTTCCTCTCTGTAAAATATCAATAAAATATATATATTAAAAAAACTAAGGAAACAACCAAGAAACAGCCCAGGCCTGGGGTCACGGGGTCTCCTCCCTGACCTTCACTCCCCGGCTGGCCTTCGTTCCACGTTTGGACCATCAGGCAGGGGGCAAACTGACCCACCCCAGGGAACCTCCTCTGGGACCAGAGTCCGCAAGTCCAAGCCCCAGTGCCCGCGGCCTTCACCGGGGCCACACCTCCCTCTGTTCGGGGCTTTGCATAGGCAAATGCAGGGCCTGTGCGAGCAGAAGGGCCCCAGGCTGAGGATGGGATGGATCCTCGTCACCTCCGTGGGGGCACTGGCCTGGACGGGTCAGGGAGAAGGGGAAGGACGGAGGCCCGCCTCACAGCACTGTGCCCGCAGGACTGCTGCCTGCTGGTGGCACAGGCGGACCTGGGCACCCTCTCTCCATCTTTGGCACAGGGTTGCTTTGCCCACAACCGTAACTATTGCCTTGGGGTGAATTTTTAGAAGGGGAATTTCTGGAAACACACTTTAAAGGTTTCAGTGCTGCCCTGGCCGGTTTGGCTCAGTGGGATAGAGCGTCAGCCTGTGGACTGAAGGGTCCCGGGTTCGATTCCGGTCAAAGGCACATGCCTGGGTTGTGAGTTTGGTCCCCCGTGTGAGGCATACAGGTGGCAGCCAGGAGATGATTCCCTCTCATCTTTGCTGTTTCTCTCTCTCTCCCCCTCCCTCTCCCTTCCTCTCTGAAATCAATAAAAAAAAAAATTTTTTTTAAAAAAAGGTTTCAGTGCTGCACTGTCTGACAGCACACGACCACCTGGTTTATGGTCCTTCAAAGCACATTTTTTAGGTCTCAGGTATTCATCTCTACAGAGCACAGCCCACCCTTTACAGGCCCGGGGAGGCCTACGTGCCTTCTAAGGAAACGGCTATCTAGAGCAAACCCAGTATTTCCCGATTGGCAGGATCACAAGAGTCACCGGGGAAGCTGTTAAAAGTCTCAGTCCTTTGGTTGATCTTCAGAACCGGATGCTGCATGAGAGAATCAGGGGGTCTCGACTATTTCTAACAAGCATCCTAGATCCATCTTATTACGCTTGAGAAATGCTGTTCTGCAGGAGTCTGAGAGGACGTGTTCCCGGGACCCTGAGAATCACATGCGGCCTTTAGCTCGCTGGGAACCCAGGGGAGGAACGTGACACAGGCCCTGCTCCCAAGAGACAGAGAGGACAAACCCCGCGAGATGTTCATCTCTCAGGTCTCCCGTGTCCTCTTCTGTAAACGGAGGTATTAACAAGGCGTTCCTCCTGGCAGGGGATGGGGGTGGGTCTGAGGGTCCAATGGGATGACACCTCGTGAAGCACAGTGTGAGTGCACAGTAAACATGGAGGAGGCGGTGCCCTGGTGGAGGAGTCAGCAGACTGAGGAGGTGGTGCCCTCTAGCTGGGGTGCCTGGTGTGAGCGCAGCAGGAAGCCCTGTGAGGAGGGCATGGCTTCTGAGGACCTGAAGGGGGACAGGTAAGCAGGCTGTAGCCAGAGGACTCAGGTGGGCCAGTGCCCAGGTGGAGCAGGAGCAGCTGAAATGGAGGTGGCTGGACTGACTGCTAGAGATCTGGAGGGGACACCTGCCCTTCCTCCTGGTCGCTAAGCATTGCCTACATCTGGGGCATCTCCATCTTATGAATCTTGCTCCCTGTCACACAAGCCAAATGAGGCCTTCCCAGCCTCCCTTGCTGCTGGGCTACGGGCATTCTACCAGTCAGATGCCCCCGTGCAAGACTGAATCTGAGACAGGCACCTAGAGGGATCCACCCTGGGAGAGGTGACGGCTATATTCTGCTTCCAGAGGCTGAGACCCAGTGAGTGGCACCACCCAGGGCCTGGGTCCGCGGTGTGGGCACACAGGGTGTTTGTGCTCAGAGGCGCCTCCACTAGGCCAGCTCGGCTGTAACCCTTGGGACATCGTCCCTGGCTGCTTCTCTGGCCCTCCTAGAGATGCTCTGAGCTACAGAATTATTGTTATTGTTATATATTTTGTTGATTTTTTTTTTTTACAGAGGAAGGGGGAGGGAAAGTTAGAAACATTGATGAGAGAGAAACATTGATCAGCTGCCTCCTGCACACACACACACACACACACACACACACACCACTGGGGATGTGCCCGAAACCAAGGTACATGCCCTTGACTTGAATCAAACCTGGGACCTTTCAGTCCACAGGCTACGCTCTATCCACTGAGCCAAACCGGTCAGGGCTACATAATTATTTTTGTTTAAATCCTCACCCGAGGATATGTTTTTACTGATTTCTTTTCTTTTCTTTTCTCTTTCTTTCTTTCTTTCTTTCTTTCTTTTTTTGTTTTTTTTTGAGAGAGAGACAGAAAAAGAAACATTGATCAGCTGTCTCCCGTATGCACCCCAACTGGGAATTGAACCCGTAACCTTTTGATGTACAATGCTCCAACTACCTGACCTACCCAGCCAGGGCCAGAATCCTTTTAATAAGTTATTTTTCAGCCATAACTGGTTTAGCTCAATGGATAGAGCATCGGCCTGCGGACTGAAAGGTCCCAGGTTTGATTCCAGTCAAGGGCATGTACCTTGGCTCTCTATCCCTCTCCCTTCTTCTCTGTAAAAAATCAATAAAATAAAATACACACAAAAAAACCCTAGTAAGTTGTTTAATTGAGACTTACTTTTTAAAAAATAAATTTTCAGCCTGAACTAGCTGGGGCCGGTTTGTCTGTTTTCAGTGAAGAGCTCTGATTTAGAAAGTGCAGCAGCAGCGAGGTCGCCACGTGGACACCAAGAGCCTGCACGGTGCAGCCAGGGGCTTCTCCTGGCAGGTGGACCAGGCAGAAGGTGTCACAGCTTTAGCTTGCTTTTCTCTTGAGACATTTTTATGCATTAAAGTATCAGTCAATACAGAATTTTTATTTTAAATATATATATATTTTATTGATTTTTTTACAGAGAGGAAGGGAGAGAGGTAGAGAGTTAGAAACATCGATGAGAATCACGATCAGCTGCCTCTTGCACGCCCCCTACTGGGGATGTGCCCGCAACCAAGGTACATGCCCTTGACTTGAATCAAACCTGGGACCTTTCAGTCCGCAGGCTGACGATCTATCCACTGAGCCAAACGGGTTTCGGCAATACAGAATTTTTGAAGGAAAAAAAAAAAAAAAAAAGGATGGGAAGAAGGGAGGGTGACCTGGGTTTCACACGTGAGGAAGCTGGGAAGAAGCATGTCCTGGGGCAGGTGGGGCCCTGGCATGGGCGGCGAGGCCCAGGGCAGAGTCTGGGAGTGTGAGGTCGCCACAGGACAGCCAGCTTTCCCTTAGCTAGGGGAGCAGGGAGAAAGGATGCTGAGACCACAAGAATGCGTACAGAATCCCATTGTCCTCGAGCCGTGGTCAGCAAACTGAGGCTCTCGAGCCACATGCGGCTCTTTGGCCCCTTGAGTGTGGCTCGGCGTTAGAACCACTTCTTCAAAATAGCCTCGCCCAGGCCGAAAACCAACTTCTGCGCATGGGCCACGAAGTTTCAGTGGCGCTGTACGTGTGCGCCCACACGTGGTATTTTGTGGAAGGGCCACACTCAAGGGGCCAAAGAGCCGCATACTGTTCGAGAGCCTCGGTTTGCCAACCACTATCCTAGAGGAATGAGGACTCTGCAGGGACCAGGGGAAGGGGTGGGGCAGAAAGAGGGAAGGGAGAACTCTCTGAACAAGAGGTAGGGCCAATTGGGTGGCGGGGACAGGCCTGAGCAAAGGGAGGCCTGGGAGTGAGCAGGCGGTGCTGGGACGGATGAAGGAGAAGGAGCCCCTAGGATAATTTTACCTGAGCAGATGGTCACGGTCCAGTTGAACTTTGTCTGTGGTTGGGTTAGTTAATGTCAGGAACAATCCTTTCTTTAAAATTTGTTATTTATCGATTTTAGAAAGAGAGAGAGGAAGGAAGGGAGAGAGAGAGCAAGAATATGGAGAGAGGGGGTGGGAGAAGGAGAAACATCATTTTTTTAAATATATTTTTTTATTGATGTCAGAGAGCAAGGGAGAGGGAGAGAGATATAAACACCAACGCAGAGAGAGAATCACTGATCGGCTGCCTCCTGCACACCCCTTACCGGGGATCCAACCCCAAATCCAGGCATGTGCCCTGACTGGGAATCGAACTGTGATCTCCTGTTCATAGGTCAATGCTCAACCACTGAGCCACAATAGTCAGGCAATTTGTTTGTTTGTGTGTGTGTTTGTTTGTTTTTCAATGTGTTTTTATTGGTTTTAGAGAGAGGGGAAGGGAAAGAGAAGGGAGGGAGAGAAACACTGATGGGCTGCTGCCTCTCCAACGGGTTGGAACTCGAAACTTGGCACGTGCCCTGCCAGGCCAGGCATCGAACTGGCCACCTCTCAGTGCACAGGACCACACTCAACCAACCGAGCCACACCAGCCAGACCAGCCAGAGTGAAACATTGGTTTGCTGTTCCACTCATGTATGCATTTGGGGGGGGGACGGGGACGGTGTTTCTCTCTTTTCCGCGTCCAGGAAACAGACCAGGTTCCTGAGTGGAGGAGCTGGGGATTAAGAAAGAAAAGAAAGACACAAGAGGCAGAAATAGAAATAAGCTGGGAGCTGGGTGGGACGCTGTCACTCAGATGGAGGGACATTTTTACAGGCTCAAAGAAGCTTATTTGCATTCTTAAGAAGGCCCTAGCATTCCTAGATTTACATCTCCAGTCCCGCCCCTGCTGACACGGGGCTGTTATGAAAGTCAAGCTGACAGCAGGCCCAGCCTCGTTGGGAAGCAAGTTCCCAGGGCGGGCGTGGCTCTGCCTGTCGCCCCGAGTTCAGCCGACTGTAATTAAGAGAAATGTGCCTTTCCAGGGGCCGCTCCACACGCATTTACTGGTTGATTCTGTGTGTGCCCTGACGGGGGATCCAGCCCACAGCCGTGGCATATTGGGATGATGCTCTGACCAGCTGACTCCCGGCCAGGGCTGTCAGGGACGATCCTGAAGCAGGGTGGCTGGCCACAGGGAGAGAAAGGGCCCCCCCAGGCGGACGGATGAGGGGGAGCGTTGGGCTGGGTCAGCCAGAGCTGGCAGAGACCCCTCTTCCCCGCCGCCCTCTCCCTCTCGGGCCCGCGGAGTCTGGTGGCAGCCACAACGGGCGTTGGGGGGCTGGAGGCCCAGACAGGCTCCCGAAGAGGGGCCTCGGGCATGTCCCTCCCTGCGGCGTGGTCGTTTTTTGCTGCGGCCTCAGAGTTTAGTAACAGATCCTCCCGCCATCTCCCCTGGAGGTGACACACTTACCTGTTTTCCCGGAAGGCTGCAGCACACTAGCTTTCCCCAGAGTCCAAGGGTTAGGGCTGGGGTTGAAAGTTGAGGTTGGCTTTCCCTGGCCTGGAGGGTAAAGTGCAGAGGCTGGCACCACCCTGCTTCCCTCTGCCCCTGCCAGGAGGTGTGCCTGTCCCTTCCCTGTTCCGGAAGCTTCACTCACAGCAGACCGTGTCCTGTGACAGCCCTGCCCCAAACCCTTAGTCACTGCCCCTGGCCCCCTGGAGACCAAATGTTTCTTGTTGCCTCTTAAGATCAGGCCGCCCTAAGCACTAAAGAATAAAACATTCACTCCTTTAAAAAAAAAAAAAATTAGCCAAAACCGGTTTGGCTCAGTGGTAAAGCGTCGGTCTGCGGACTGAAAGGTCCCGGGTTCGATTCCGGTCAAGGGCATGTACCTTGGCTGCGGGCACATCCCCGGTAGGGGGTGTGCAGGAGGCAGCTGGTGGATGTTTCTCTCATTGATGTTTCTAGCTCTCTATCTCTCTCCCTTCCTCTCTGTAAAAAGTCAATAAAATATATATATTTTTAAAAATCAGGCCCCTACCTTCTTCTCCCACCCCAGCTCCTCCATTCTCCCCAGCGCGTGGGCTCACGCCGAGGCATCTTCTCTCTGTGGTTCCAACATGATTGGGGCTCTGGATGTTCCATTCTGCGCCCTACTGACTTAAGGAAATTTCAGTTGGAAGAAATGTAAATCATTAATCTTTTTTAAAAAAAATTTCTTTATTGATTAAGGTATCACATATTTGTCCTCACCCCCCCATTCCCATCCCCCACCCCTCCCCACTCATGCCCCACCCCCCTGTCGTCCTTGACCACTGGTGAGGCTCATATGTATGCACACAAGTCCTTTGGTTGATCTCTCCCTTTTATCCCCACCCTCCCTCTGAGGTCCAACAGCCTAGATCTTTAATCTTAATGTATAGCAAAACACAGTAAAAATAAGAAGGATATATATATATATTTGCTTCAAAAAAGTTTGCCGCTCACCTCAAATCCACGCTCGTTATCCCCGCACCTGGCAATGCCCTCTTCACAGATGGCGTGAGCATACTCTCCTTCCCCCGGAGCCCAGGCCTCCCCATCTCAGCTCCTTACGATGCAGATCACCATTGCTTCTGCAGTTGCTTTCTTTTAAAAAAAAAAAATATATATATATATATATATATATATATTGATTTTTTTTATACAGAGAGGAAGAGAGAGGGACAGAGAGTTAGAAACATGGATGAGAGAGAATCATCAATCAGCTGCCTCTTGCACACCCCCTACTGGATATGTGCCCACAACCAAGGTACATGCCCTTGACCAGAATCGAACCCGGGACCTTTCAGTCTGCAGGCCGACGCTCTATCCACTGAGCCAAACCGGTTTCAGCTGCAGTTGCTTTCTTAAAAATTGACTGGGGTGGGGGAAGGAGAGAGAGAGAGAAAGAGAGAGAGGGAGAGAGAGAGAGAGAGAGAGAGAGAGAGACCTATTTGTGCATTGATTCTTTTTTTTAAAAGGTTTATTTCTTTCCTTTTTTAAATCAGACCAAACAAGTAATATATCTTGAATTCTTAATTATTTAAGAGAAAACACATTTTATCTTCTCAAAAACAAGTTGCTATACTCTAGGCATTTAGTTACCACAATTATATAACTTCTTGTGCATTGATTCTTATATGTGCCCTGACCAGAGATCAAACCCACAACCTTGGCATATCCGGACAATGCTCTAACCAACTGCAAGGCACTTCTCTGGTTGTTTTAAACCTTGATCCGCCAGCCCACTGCCCAGATCTACCTGGGAGAGAGCCCAGAGGTGTCCCCGTACTCAGGAGGCCTGAGGAAGGTGCAAGCACTGGTTACGTGGCGTCTCTCGTCCCTTCCTAGGCTCAGGCGGGCTTCCCTTCAGGGGCTGTGTGTCTGCATTCTCCCCGGAACACTCCGCTCCCCGTTCTCCCTCTGTATCCACAGCTAACGAGACCCTCAGCAGGCTCTGGACCAGGGAAGTCTGTCCCCCCAATCAGACTCTCGGGGCTCCCATCACAATGAAATCTACAGATTCGCACCGAACTGTAAGCTCTAGGTGGGTAGCAACTGTGTCTATTTGGTCTTTGGCCCAATATGTTTGGCCCAGCAGGCTCTCGAAAAATATTTGTCGTAGTCGAAACCGGTTTGGCTCAGTGGATAGAGCGTCGGCCTGCGGACTGAAAGGCCCCGGGTTCAATTCTGGTCAAGGGCATGTACCTTGGTTGCGGGCACATCCCTAGTGGGGGCTGTGCAAGAGGCAGCTGGTCCATGATTCTCTCTCATCGATGTTTCTAACTCTCTATCCCTCTCTCTTCCTCTCTATAAGAAATCAATTTAAAAAAAAATTTTTAAAGTATTAAAAAATATGACAATTTGAAAAAAAGAAAGAAAGAAAAATATTTGTCGTAGCTGCATATTCCAATCCGACTCAAAGCTCTCCTCTCTGCAAACACCCTCGGCTTCTCCCTTCTGAACGACCCAGCATTTGCTCCTTTCTCGCCCGGGGGACACCAGCCACCAGCCACCAGCCCCAGGCTGAACAGCATCCTGAGCCCCTACTCCTGTGGCCTGCAAGCAATCCCCTTCTCTGCCAGCAAAGGCAGGTGGATTGATTACCAAGGACTCTCCTCCGGGAACCTGGGACGGATCTTATCGGCACTCGGCTGGACCCTCTCCTCTATTTACCTTCCTGAGGGGACGAGGGAGGCAGGCATGCCTCCCTACCCTCCTGGGCACTCCACCCCCTGCCCGTCCCCCCACCCCCAACTTCCTGGCCAGATGGAATAATATGGCCCTACTTAGGCTTCCTTCTTCAGCTCAGAGCCTGCCGGCCAGGCATCTCCTGGTTCTTGTTCCTTTGTCTGAAGCTGGTGAGCACAGAGAGGCCAGGGAGAGACCAGAAAACCGGCCCAGCCCTCTGCCTCCCCCTTAGGAAAGACCAGACGGCGGCGTTCCGGATGTGTCTCCATCCCCACATCCTTCCTCCGTGGGTGCGGAGGGCCCTCCCCACCTTCACCACCGGAAAAACGGAGACCAAAGCGGACGCGGATGCTGGGCCGGAGCCATCTCATTGTGTGCACAGGACCAGGCCCCGGGTCCCTCCTCCCCCGCCCCAGGCCGCGGTGGGGCCCTGAGCAGCGGTTCCACGGGGAAGGGCGCCCCCTGGTGGTGAGGAGGAGCACGGCAGCCTGTCCCTTTCCAGGCTTTCATTACCACCTACCTCATGGATACAAAGGCCTTGCTTCCAGGGGCAGAAATCTGTGACGTCCCATGCAAACGCAAGATTTTTAAAAATATGTACAAACCATACCAAGGCAAAAATTCAAGCACAACTCCACCACACCTGGCGGCTGTTGTGAAAATGCTCAGTTTCTGTTTGTGATTTTAAAATATATTTTATTCATTTTTCATAGAGAGGAAGAGAGAGGGATAGAGAGTTAGAAACATCGATGAGAGAGAATCACCAATCAGCTGCCTCTTGCACACCCCCTACTGGGGATGTGCCCGCAACCAAGGTACATGCCCTTGACCAGAATCGAACCCGGGATCTTTCAGTCTGCAGGCTGACGCTCTATCCACTGAGCCAAACCAGTCCCAGCTCTGTTTGTGATTTTAAAACAGCAGTTTTAATAAACCTATTGAAACATTCATGTGCTAAAGACATTCCTGATAAAATGGGAACCCTGCCGTTGTGTAACCAGTGTGGGTGCAGGCATTTCCCTGTACAGAATACGGGTGCTTCTGGCTGGATCCCAAAGTCCTGAAGGGGAAAGAACCCAACTTTTGGTAAACCATCCCCTTAGCCACACTCCTGGTAATGACCTAATAATCCTGCTCTGCGGCTTTACCTGCGCCCCGATGGCTGTGTGTGTGTGTGTGTGTGTGTGTGTGTGTGTGTGTGTGTATATATATATGCAGGAAGCATCGACAGGCATTCTATGGCTTCTGGCCCATCACGTGCAAGTAACACGGGCTCTTCCTGACTGGAGGGTGAGGTGCTAAGTCCCGGGACACAGAAGCTGTCAGCTCTTGGTGGAGGGAAGAGATTAGGCTCTTGCTGAAGAGCCCAGGCTCTGGGCAAGGGTGTCGCCAAGTCTCGGTGGCATCCATCTTTTGTCCAAGCAGAGAGGCTGTGGCACAAAAGGCCTGTTGTCTTAACAGAAATACTTGGAAAACCAAGCCTTTGGGAGCCTCCCAGGCCAACAGCAGGCATGCTCAGAGGCCACCGGACGGTGTAGGCGACCTCCGCTCCTGCACCCGAGGGGATCTGAGCAACCCCCTCGGCGTAGCCGCTGGGGTTGTTTCTCCCTGTTTCAAGGTTACATGGAGCGTTTCTGGAAAGTAGCTGGTCGAGGCCTGACTGAGAAGAATTCGTCTCATCGACGTCACCGGTCTTGGCTATGCCTTCCTAACCCAGGCCTCTTCCCGTCAGCCTTGGCGTCAGGGGCCCAGCGGCATCTGACCAAAGGAGAAAGCGCAAGCCCGGGAAACGGGGTTGGAGACACAAAGTCCGACGTGTTGCTGTCCACTGTGGTGTCACTGCTCCCGATAGATACCGTGTAACCCGAGTCCTCACCAGGAGCCAGAAATCAGCTGAGAGGAGCCGGGGAGAGAGCCGGGGAGAGAGCTGGGGAATGAAGTGCGGCGTCCGCAGGGCCCATCCCGCCGCGCAGGCTGGGCCCGAGTCCTGACTGGCAGTGGGGGTTTGGTAAGTCCCTTCCGCCGCGCCACGGAGGGAGGACCGCTGGGGAAGACCGTTGGGGAGCCTGGGGAGCGAGGGCAAGCGAGCTGGCACTGGCCCTGAGCAGTGAGCAGAGCGCCCAGAGCGCCCACGGAGGAGAGGGCCTGGCGACAACTTCCTGACTCCTCCCCTCTCTCTCTCTCTCTCTCTCTCTCTCTCTCTCTCACACACACACACACACACACACACACAGCACACACACACACACAGCACACACACACACACACAGTACACACACTACACACACAACACACACACCATACCACGCACCACACACAGCACACACACACCACACACACACACACCACACACACACACCCCACACCCCACACACACATACACCACACACACACCACACACACACACCACACACACACCACCACCCCCCCCCACACACACACACCACACACACACACACACACACACACACCACACCACACACACACACACACACACACACACCACACACCACACACACACACACCACACACACTCACCGTATGTACACACACTCTCTCACACACACCCACACACACACACACACACACACACACACACACCACACACACACACCACACACACACACACACACCCGCCTTAGGGGCACGGCCAGGAAAGCTGATGCCGGGGCGCCGGGCGCTGAGCGGTCAGACACACAGCTACCCAACACCCGGTCCTACATCCCGGGACGCGGAGGACTGAGCCTCCCCGGGCGTCTCCAGAGGCCTGGGGCCACCCAGGGGTGCTAAGGCTTGGTCCTTCCTTGGGTCCGGGTGCTCTTCCTTCCAGGGAAGGGAGTTTGCC
Source organism: Vespertilio murinus (assembly GCA_963924515.1). NCBI lineage: Eukaryota > Metazoa > Chordata > Mammalia > Chiroptera > Vespertilionidae > Vespertilio > Vespertilio murinus. The sequence goes on from OZ004713.1 coordinate 19,968,117, forward strand.
GGGACGATGGAGACAGGTCAGGGAGGCGCCCTCTCGGTCTCCTGGGCAATGGGCCGGCGCCCCCAGACCCCCAGGCCCCTGGGCCCCCCCATTCCCTGAGGCTCAGGTTCGGGGAGGCGGGCTGGGCTCGGCCGCTACCCCACGCAGAGCAGAGTGTGCAGGGCGGGGAGCAGACCCCCTTCTCCACAGCAGGGAACCCCCCCCCCCCGGCCATGGATCCCCCCTCCCCCGCCCCCCCCCCCCCCGCGAGGAACGCAGCCTTGGGGCTGCCAAGGAGCCGCCTACCCCAGGCCTGCGGCCTTGCCCTGCGGGAAGCCTAGTTCACGGCCGGGCCGTGCCCGGAGTCTCCAGAGCGCCGCGGCCCCTGCGCCTGGGCCGCCCAGCCGAACCCGGAGCGGTGCCGCCTCAGCCCCCTTTTCCTGCGTGCCCGGACCGGGACACGGTCCCCAGTCCCAGCCGGCTCCCCCGGCCCTCCCCGGCGGCCCGCCGCCCTGCGCTGTCTGCAGGTGGACGGGACCAGCCTCCGGTGGGCGAGCTGAGGCTCCCGGGGAGGCAGCAGGTGGGAAGGCTGGAGAGAAAGGGAGGCCGGCCCGAGGGAGGCTACACCGGCAGAGAGGGTCCAGCGCCCTCCCGGCTCTCAAGTCTGAGTGTGATCAGTGCCGCCTTAAAGTGAAGAGCAGACCTGCCCTCCACCGGCTGGCACCCTGGAGCTGATTACCCTGCAGGGTTGGCAGATAACATTATTTGCTAAATGTGGCAACTCTTCGGAGGGAGTTCGGGGAGGGGGGAAGTATGGTGTGAAAACCAAGCAACGGGGGACCCCAGCTCGCAGGTTTTCTGTGAGGGTCTAATGGGTTGGTGTGTAGGGTGGGGTGGGGTAATGGGGTTGGTGTGTAGGGTGGGATGGGGTAATGGGGTTGGTGTGTAGGGTGGGATGGGGTCTAATGGGGTTGGTGTGTAGGGTGGGGTGGGGTAATGGGGTTGGTGTGTAGGGTGGGATGGGGTCTAATGGGTTGGTGTGTAGGGTGGGGTGGGGTCTAATGGGTTTGTGTGTAGGGTGGGATGGGGTAATGGGGTTGGTGTGTAGGTTGGGGTGGGGTCTAATGAGTTAGTGTGTAGGGTGGGGTGGGGTAATGGGGTTGGTGTGTAGGGTGGGGTGGGGTCTAATGGGGTTGGTGTGTAGGGTGGGGGCGTTTTGTAAACTGTTACCACCAGCATCTGAACCGGAAGCCCTCAAGAACGGGCTGGAGTCTTCAGGAGCCCACGTTCTAGGGGAAGGCACCCTTGCTGTCACTAGGAGAAGCCGGGTAATAGGGACATGGGACCTCCCTATACTATTTCTTAATAGCTTTTCTTTTAAAAATATTTTCATTGATTTCAGAGAGGAAGGGAGAGGGAGATAGGAACATCAATAATGAGCTCTGGCCCATGTGGTTCAGTGGATAGAGCCACGGGTCCGCAGGCCTGCAAGGTCCAGAGTTCCATTCCCGCCAAGGGCACTTGCCTGGGTTGCACGTTCAACCCCCAGGAGGGGGCGTGCAGGAGGCAGCTGATCAATGATTGAGCCTGAAACACGGGCATGTGCTAGCACAAAGACCAGGAATTCTCCGGTTCATAGGGTGATGCTCAACCACTGAACTACACCAGCCGGGCCCTATCCTGTTTTGTCAAGGACGGCCTTGGCACTCAAATGTTACAAAGCCCCTTTGTTTCTTGTTTATTGACAGCTTTACGGAGTATACCATTCAATGTTTTTTAGTATAGTGACAGTGCAACCTTGACCACAATCTAATTTTAGAACATCTTCATCACCCCCCAAAAAACCTGTATCCATTACCAGTCACCCCCTAACAGCCCTCCAGCCCTGGGCAATCTTTCTATTTCTATTCCTAATCTTTCTCTTTCTATAGACTTACTAGTATCTATTCTGGATATTTCATATAAGTCAAATCATATAATATATGGTCTTTTGTGACTAGATTATTATGTAGCATTATGTTTAAAATTGTGTCCAGGTTGTGGCACGTATCAGTATTCTGTATTATTTTTTTGCAATTTCTTGTGAGTATATTTGAAATTTTTAAAAAATGTCCTTACATGTGAAATGACTCGGCTGACACTAGCATTCAATGCTGAGACAGGGTGGGCCGTGGGAGAGGAGGAGGGAGGGCAGGGAGGGCAGGGCGGGCAGGGAGGAGGGGGCCCATGTCACCCAGCTCACCTCAGGAGGCTGTGGGCAGTGAGGGTTGGGGGGGGGGAGGTTTAGGGTCCCACCACCTGGCTTTCAACCCGTTCTCTGCCACTTACTAAGTGGGTCCTGTCTATAAAAGGAAGAAAACAAGTTTGAAACCGGTTCGGCTCAGTGGATAGAGCATTGGTCTGGGAACTGAAGGGTCCCAGGTTCGATTCCAGTCCAGGGCATGTACCTTGGTTGTGGGCACATTCCCAGCAGGGGGTGTGCAGGAGGCAGCTGATCGATGTCTCTCTCTCATCCATGTTTTTAGCTCTCTGTCCCTCTTCCTCTCTGTAAAAAAAATCACTAAAATATATTTTTTTTAAATGAAGAAAACAAGACAATCTACTTTAGAGGGTAAATGGGAGGGTTAGGTGAGAAAATTCTCTAAAGGCCAGTGGCTGGCATATAGTGCCATCATTCAATAGTTTAGCTCTTATCATGACCTTACAGTAGTGGTGAGGATCCGCGGTGACCCTGGCCTTGAAGGGTAAACTTTGCCCTCTTGTGCCCTCTCTGGGGACCAGTCCCTCCTCCCTACTCATTCAGAGTCCCCCCTGCCCTCACATTGCCCCTCCTGGTCCATTTATTTCTACTGTACTGGACAGTCCTCCTTTTTAAGAGGTCACCAGAATTCCACAATGTCATGTCCAGGGTTCCTCTGAGCATCCAGGAGTAAATAAAAAACAACAGCTCTGGCCAGTTGCTCAGTGGTTAGAGCATTGGCCCACAGACCGAGGGGTCAAGGGTTTGATTCCCAGTCAAGGGCATTACCTTCGTTGCAAGTTCTCCAGCTCCGCCCTGGTAGGGGCTGATGTGGGAGGCAACCAATCAATGTGTCTCTCATTGATGTTTCTTCTCTCTCTCTCTCTCTCTCTCTCTCTCTCTCTCTCTCCCCTTCCTCCCTTCCACTCTCTAGAAATTAATGGAAAAAATACCCTCTGATGATTTAAAACAACAACAGTAACAACAACAAAACAGCTCAGCTGCAGTGGTTCAGTTGGTTGAACCATTTCCTGGGTTTTGGGTTCGATCCCCAGTTGGGGAGCATACAGAAGGCAACTGATTGATGCTGATCTCTCTCTCTCTCTCTCTCTCTCTCTCTCTCTCTCTCTCTCTCTCTCTCTCTCTCTCCATGCCCTTGGTGAGGATTAAAAAACAGCCCTGGCCGAAACTGGTTTGGCTCAGTGGATAGAGCGTTTGTCTGCGGACTGAAAGATCCCGGGTTCGATTCCGGTCAAGGGCATGTACCTTGGTTTCGGGCACATCCCCAGTAGGGGGTGTGCAGGAGGCAGCTTGTCGATGTTTCTCTCTCATCGACGTTTCTAGCTCTCTATCTCTCTCCCTTCCTCTCTGTAAAATATCAATAAAATATATTTTAAAAAAATAAAAATAAATAAAAAACAGCCCTGACTAGGTCTCAGGTTTGATTCCTGCACCTCGGCTGCAGGTTCCCCAGCTCTGGTCGGGCCGCCTGTGGAAGACAACCAATCAATCTGTCTCTCTGACGTCTATGTTTCTCTCTCTCCCCTTCTTCCCTCCCCTTCACTCTCTCTCTCTTTCTAAAAAAAATAAAATAAAAAATCAAGGGAGTCCAGCCAGTGTGGCTCAGTGGTTGAGCATCGACCTATGAACTAGGAGGTCACAGTTCAATTTCTGGCCAGGGCATGTGCCCAGGTTGTGGGCTCGATCCCCAGTCTGGGGAATGCAGGAGGCAGCCAATCAATGATTCTTTCTTATCATTGATTTGTCTATCTCTCCCTTTCCCTTCCTCTCTGAAATAAAAAAATATAAATACTTTTTAAAAAATATTTTTAAATCAATGAAAAAAATAGCTTCGGGTAAGGATCACAAAACAAACAACAAGCAAAAATGTTTCAAATCTTGAGCTTTATGCAGAAAAAATGGCCAACCAGATCCCTGGCCATTCCTCAAAACTGGTTGAAATGATCTAGAAAGATTCATTGCAGATCAGATTTAAAGACTAGCAATCCATTTGCTTGTAAATAATTGGAAATTGTTTGCTGAGCAGCGTTTAATCTTTTTGCAAGTTGTTTTTGAGCTTGACACGCATCTTCATCCAATAATGCTTGTAATCGGTCTTCAAACGTTTTTGGTTGACCTGGACGTTCTTTGTCTTTTATATCGAAATTACTTTTCAAGTGTTTAAACCAGTGTTCACAAGTACCCTGAGATGGAGCATGTTCACCACAAGCTTCCCAAAGTATACGAACACTTTTTCTTCAAAATAAAGTAATGAATTAAAAAAATAAAAAATAAATAAAGGCTAGCAGTATCTCGAGTCAGTGCCATCAAAGGAATGTTCTGGGGAGTTGTGACAGATCCCTGTCAGGAAGTGCAACAGCTCAGCCTGAACTGTGTTTCTGGAGTCAGAGCAGCCAGAAGGGACCCTGCATTTTACTGGGAGACTGAGGCTCGCAGAGTGCTGTGAGGCAGGAGGGAAATCACGTAGGGAGAATCCTTTGCAATTTCAGGAAACTCTTAGCCCCGGAAATCAGTTCACAGCCTGGGTCCGAGGACGCAGAAGCGGAAAGCTGTCCGTTCTGGGCGCCCTCAGACGTTGGCCAGAGTCCAAGCAGCCAAGCCCGGAAGTCAGTGTCTGATGCCTTCCTGTCCTGGTTTATTTCAGCCGGATGTCTGTCCTAGGAGTTCATCAGTAATAACGGTCACTCTTGCCTTTCGTGACCACCAGTGGCCAAAATGAAGTCCACTCCCTTCGTGACTTCTGACCAGAGCAAGAGCCATAAAGGGCCGTTCCGTGCACCTTCCCCCCTTTGCCGGAAGGCTATATCTTCTCCGTTTTCCAAAGAGCTGAGACAGAAAGTACAATGTTCCATCCGTGCCCATCCGGAAGGACGATGAGGTTCAGTTGTGCCAGGATACTACACAGGGCAGCAAATTGGCAAAGTCGTCCCGGTTTACAGGAAGAAATATGCCATCTGCACCGAACGAGGGCAGCTAGTGGCACAGCTGTCCGTGGGGGCACTCACCCCAGCAAGGTGGTTACCATGAGACTAACGCTGGATGAAGACCACAAAAAGACCCTTGGACATAAAGCCAGTCTCACCGAGTAGGGCAGGAAAAGGGCAAATACGAGCAAGAAACCATTGGGACGCAACAGGAAAAACGTTACATACAGCTTTCACTAAGAACTGTTAAAATGAAATAATAACAGTAATGGTCACATGTCCAGGCCCCTTTTCAATTCCCCACGGCAGGAGGGCTGCGGGATTGACTGTCCTTGCTTCACGGGCAGGGAACCTGTTTAAGCAACTTCCCCCAGGCCACAGAGGCTGGAGCAGAACGAGAATGTGGGGATTGTGCTCTCCAATCTGAAAGCATCAATAACAACTTTTTGGAGTGTCTGCTACCTGCCGAGGGCTCTGCTGGGCCACAGGGACGAGCTGACGTGGTCCCTGTGCTGGAGACGCTGTGGCAGAAGAAACACCTTTCGGGGGCGGTGGTGGAAGTGTTTTCTATGTTGGCGGGGATATCTTGGGTGACACGGGTATTTGCATACATCAAAACTCACTGTACACTGAGGATTTGTACGTTTCACTGTAAATTTTACCTTAAAACGTGTAGGATGCCGAAACCGGTTTGGCTCAGTGGATAGAGCGTTGGCCTGCGGACCGAAGGGTCCCAGGTTCGATTCCGGTCAAGGGCATGTACCTTGGTTGCGGGCGCATCCCCCGTGGGGGGTGTGCAGGAGGCAGCTGGTCGATGATTCTCTCTCATCGATGTTTCTAGCTCTCTATCCCTCTCTCTTCCTCTCTGTAAAAATCAATAAAATATATTTTTTGAAAAAGTGTAGGAAATGGAAATGCTCTGGAAGGACTGTGCCTAGCAAGGCCTTAGCAGCTGTCCGGAAGCAGGCTGCTGAGGTTGCCCACGTACAATTCCACCTTCGTAGTGGGGTGTGGCTGAAAAGTTTTCTCCTGGAGGCTGTCGCCCCGGGTGGTCCAGTGGCCTTGATGGCCAGAGGATGGGGGTTGCACCGAGGAGGGAGTCAGGGATCACCCCGTTTCAGAGGAGGGATTTAGGAGAGGAATCTCCTGGGGAGCCGCTGGTCAGAGGAGGGAGGCTCAGTGGAGTGAGGTTGGCCAGCATCACCCAGATGGACAGGGGCAGAACCAAGCTTTGAATCGACTCCCTAAGCCCAGGTCCCATCCGTGGGCCTCGGAGAAACTCATGCTGGTTAGAAATTTGAAGCTGTTTCCCAAGAAAGAAAAACGTCCCATTACCGCTGTGTCAGGGAGCCAGGGCATGTACCCTTCAGTCCGCAGCCGATGCTCTATCCACTGAGCCAAACTGGTTTCGGCACTTTTCTTTAAAAAAAAAAAAATTGTATTGATTGATTTCAGAGAAGGAGGGAGAGGAGAGAGAGAGAGAAAAATCAATGGTGAGAGAGAATTATTGATCAGCTGCCCCCTGCACGCCCGATACTGGGGATTGAGTCCACAACCTGGGCATGTGCCCTGACCAGGAATTGAACTGTGATCTCCTAGTTCATAGCTCCATGCTCAACCACTGAGCCAGGTCAACTGGGTCACTTCACCTTTTTCTTTTTCTTTTATTTTTTAATATATTTTATTGATTTCCACAGAGAGGAAGGAAGAGGGATAGAAAGCTAGAAACGTCGATGAGAGAGAAACATCGACCAACTGCCTCCTGCACGCCCCCTACCGCAACCAATGTACATTGGAATCAAATGATTCCTTGACCGGAATCAAACCTGGGGCCTTTCAGTCCACAGACCGACGCTCTATCCACTGAGCCAAACCGGTTTTGGCCACTTCACCTTTTTCACCCAGTCCCCCAGCTCCCCTCCCCTGTGGCAACAATCAGTTTGTTCTCTGTATCTCTGAGTCTGTTCTATTTTGTTTGTTCATTTATTTTGTTCTTTAGATTTTGCATTTAAGTACAATCATATGGTACTTGTCTTTCTCTGGCTGACTTATTTCACTTGGCCTAATACTCTCTAGGTCCATCCATGCTGTCGCAAATAGTAAGGTTTTCTTCTTTTTAATGGCTGAATCATATTCATATATATTATTTTTTTATCCAATCATTTATTTATTTTAAATATATTTTATTGTTTTTTTTTTTTAACAGAGAGGAAGAGAGAGGTATAGAGAGTTAGAAACATTGATGAGAAAGAATCATCCATCAGCTGCCTCTTACACACCTCCTACTGGAGATGTGCCCGCAACTGAGGTACGTGCCCTTGACCGGAATCGAACCTGGGACCTTTCAGTCTGCAGGCCGATGCTCTATCCACTGAGCCAAACCGGTTTTGGCCTATCCAATCATTTATTAATGGGCACTTGGGTTGATTCCATATGTTGGCTATTGTAAATAATGCTGCAATTAATATAGGGGTGCATATCTCTTCAAGTTATTGTTTTGGATTTCTCTGGATTTACACCCGGAAGTGGAATCGCTGGGTCATAAGGCAGTGCCATTGTTTATTTTTTTAGGAACCTCCATTCTGTTTCCCACAATGTCTGCCCCGGTTTGCAGTCTCACCGACAGTGCACAAGGGTTCCCTTTTCTCCACATCCTCGCCAACACTTGCTGTTTGTGGATTTATTGTTGATAGCCATTCTGACAGGTGTGAGGCGGTATCTCACTGTGGTTACAATTTTCACTTCTCTGGTAATTAGTGAGGTTGAGCATCTTTTCACGTCTCTTGGCCATCTGTATGGGTTTGGACATTTTTATATAATCTTTGCCCTCCCACCCAGTATAGCAGCTGGCCAATGGGGAGGGGGAGGGCATGTTTTTGTAAACGACCTGCTGCTCTCCCATACCACTAGCGTTATTGGAATGAGCGCTCATGATCCCATCCTGTCTCTGCTTAATCCGGCTTCCCGAGCCCCTTGGTTGTCCGGCTACAACGTGGCTGTAAAAAAAAAAAATGGCCTTCTGCAATGGCTGCTGAAGCACAGGGAGTTTATTATGAAGCTCTTACTGTCCTCCTGGCTTCTGGAAGCTTTTAGATGGCAATTGTCATTTACACCATTGTGTTTTTACAGCTTTTGGCCTGATTAAACCGTAACGTTATAGTTCCCAGTTGCACAACTAGCGGGAATCAGATTAACAATGAACAACACTGGAAGGCTTCCAATGAGAAATAGGTGGGCCACATTAAAACAACAACAACAACAATAACAGCAGTAAATGAGAGCCCGTCTCATGTTTCAGTTGTGAAAACTGAAGAGGTGTAGGGTGTGCCCTCAAACTGCACATAAACTGGATTCTGCAAAATACAGAAAAGTGAGACAGCAAAACTTGGATCCTGATACTTGTAGGTTAGAAATGACCCAGAGTGGCCGAAACCAGTTTGGCTCAGTGGATAGAGCGTAGGCCTGCGGACTGAAAGGTCCCGGGTTTCGATTCCTGTCAAAGGGCACGTACCTTGGTTGCGGGCACATCCCCAGTAGGGGGTGTGCAGGAGGCAGCTGATCGATGATTCTCTCTCATCGATGTTTCTAACTCTCTATCCCTCTCTCTTCCTCTCTGTAAAAAATCAATAAAAAATATTTTTTTTTAAAAAAGAAAGAAATGACACAGAGTGTTTATTATTATTTTTTTTACGAGAGAACATTTATTTATAAAATCACAGAGGTAGCCCTAGCTGGTTTGGCTCAGTGGGTAGAGCATCAGCCTATGGACTGAAGCATCCCAGGTTCGATTCCAGCCAAGGGCACATGACTGGGGCTCGATCCCCAGTTGTGGGGGGGGGGGGTGTGTGTGTGCAGGAGGCAGCCAATTAATGACTCTCATCATTGATGTTTCTATCTCTCTCTCCCTCTCCCTTCCTCTCTGAAATCAATAAAATATATATTTTTTACAAATCACAGAGGTAAAGAAAGGGCCCTTGGAGCTTGGGAGGGAGGAGGGCCTGGGGTGGGAGGAGAGGGGGAGGGGCAGGAAGGGAGAAGGGAAAGGTGTGGGAGTGCTCCCCAGAGGGAGAGTGCTTGCCTGAGTGTTTTCTTTCTTTCTTTCTTTCTTTCTTTCTTTCTTTTTTAAATATATTTTTATTGATTTTTCAGAGAGAGGAAGGGAGAGAGATAGAGAGCCAGAAACATCGATGAGAGAGACACATTGACCAGCTGCCTCCTGCACACCCCCCACCGGGGATGTGCCCGCAACCAATGTACATGCCCTTGACCGGAATCGAACCTGGGACCTTTCAGTCCGCAGACCGACGCTCTATCCACTGAGCCAAACCGGTTTCAGCCTGAGTGTTTTCTTAATGAAGGCCCTTTACTGACCCAGGCTGCCTCCCATTCACGTACCTTTTCCTTTTGGAGAAAAATTCAGCCCTGACCTTCATCCAAGGTTATGATCTTGCCCATGTGGACCCAAATGGTCCTCCATTGCAGCATCACAAATGACACCGAAACTCCCTAGGGACTGTGGGACCACATTGATCCAACCAGGAGGCTGGTCATTGGTGCACCCTTCAGAATGACTTATGACACAAAGGGGGACGTACGGACGAAGAGGGGGCGGCCCGCTGCAGGACAAGCTCAGGGCAGGCCACGTGGCAGGCCTCTCACACTCAGAGACCAGAAGTCATCACATACGATGGTCTAAACATACATACGTCTAACTAAAAGCAAGTCCTGGCAGGAATCCCGCCCAGGCCTGTAGCTTCCTTGACAAAGGTCAGTCTTTACCTTAAGCGAGCCTGCCTTTCGTCTTTTTGCATCGAGATAGCATTCCTTTGAAATGTCAGTGTCATCTCCAGACCCCTCAGGGCACACCCACTGCACCAGAGCTGGAGAGCACAGCACCCTCACTGCCATCTTATCCCGTCTTTATGAGCTGTAAATGCTAGCTACCCTATGCCTGTTGTAGGCAGAGCAAGGACGAGGGGTCAGGTACCCAAACTCACCAGGCCAGAAAGCCCAGGATGCCTAGCAAGGGGCAAACAAGAACCTCACCCCCAGGGTGACTTTTCCTCTCCTGGCCAATGGCTGCTCAGGCGGTTTGGGCCCCCTGACCTTTTCCTCCCTAGAGATAGCATCTTAGGCCTCAGTTCTATTTCAGCTCCAGGCCTCAAAAAGCAGAAAAACGAGACAAATGACCAGGTGGCAGCCTCAGGACCAGCTGCAGTGACTAACAACCCCTCCCGTGGTGCTGACCAACCAGGGGAGACCACGATCCTGAAAAGGCACACGTGGGAAGCCGATGCATTTTCTATTGGGACCCTCCCCTGAGACTTCCACCTGCAAGAGAGAGAAATGTGCTCAGGATGAAGGACCCAGGGCAGGCTCTGCCCCGGGGCAGCGTGCCCACACCGTTCCCCTTCCCCGCCTCCCCTTTAAGGGACTTGCAACCAGGAGGTCAGAGGGGCAACCACTGAGCCACACCAGCCAGGGCTGCACTTTGTCTCTCGATTGAACTCTTTCCTTCAAGAAGACAGGAGCCGAGGTCTCCTTGTCTCACAGGTCGAATACCCATCAACGTGAGAGAAGTATGTGTCTCTCCGTTTACCCTTTGTCCCATCTCAGAGATTTCCCCACTTTGCTTTCTCCCACCTCCCTAATCTCCCACCAATAAAAGTCTTGTAACACGTCTAGTTAGGACTGTAGGGCAAGACCATCCTTAATGGGCATTGGTAAGCTTCCGCCACAGAACAAAGACCGGGAAAAACTCACTGGCCACCTGGGGGGGGTGTGTGTGTGTGTGTGTGTGTCAGACCACACAAGGAGCGGACACTGTCCCGAAGGCCCCTGACTCACACCTGCTTCCCATCCACATTGCGAGCTCACCATCTCAGCCCCCAACCCATCCAAGACAAGTTTCCCGCCACTGACTGCACACGGGGACAGAACTCCAGCTGCTGTGCTGCCATCACCGACCCGGTGTCCCCGCAGCTCGGCGCTGCACAGGTCTTACCTTTGGCTATCCCACCCCCGACCCCACCCCCACCCCCCACCCCCTTTCCTTAAATAAGTTCCATTTTCTTTAATCACCGTCAGAGATGGCTACTTCGCCTACCCTTGTGCACCACCCACCATGTTCACCTTCCACTTCTTTTTAAAAATATATTTTTAATTGATTTCAGAGAAGGAAGGGAGAGAGAGAGAGAGAGAGAGAGAGAGAGAGAGAGAGAGAGAGAAAGAACGTCAATAATGAGAGAGATTATGTTTTCACCCAATTCTGTCTCAACATTTGAGCAATCTTGCCCTACTTGTTTGGATGCCTCTATCATAATAAATTCCCATATTCATATAAAAAATGATGAGAGAGAATCACTGATTGGCTGCCCCCTGCACATCCCCTACAAGTCCGCAACCAGGCATGTGCCTTGACCAAAACTGGACCCGGGACCCCTCAGTCAGCAGGCAGACGCTGCATCCACGGAGCCCAACCTGCCAGGGCCACCTCTCCTCTTAAACTCTCACCTTGTGTCTTGGCCTGGCTCTTTCCCGCACGGACCTAACTCCCCTCGCCTCTCCTTTGATTCTAATGGGTAAAGTAAGCTGTGAAACTGCCATTTTCTGGGTCATTTTCTAAGTTTATTGAGATTTTGCTTCCTGGCAATTGTCATCAGTTTGGCTTCCTGGCAATTATCATCAGTTTGTCTCAGATACACTCATAAAAAGTCCCTACAAGTGTGGACGTTAACAGCACCACCTCCCTGCTTGAGCCTCCCTGACTCTTCATGTAGTAAGCACACTAATGAAGGTGGGTGTCCCCTGACCGGTTTGGCTCAATGGATAGAGCATCAGCCTGTGGACTGAAGGGTCCCAGGTTCGATTCCGGTCAGGGGCATGTACCTTGGTTGTGAGCACATCCCCAGTAGGGGGTGTGCAGGGGGCAGCTGGTCGATGTTTCTCTCTCATCGATGTTTCTAGCTCTCTATCCCTCTCCCTTCCTCTCTGTAAAAAAATCCATAAAATATATATATTTAAAGATGATGGTGGGTGTGAGGACCAACCAAGATCTTTTTTAAAGCATAGTGGGCGCTCCAGAAACAGTAACTGGTAAAGCTTGATTGAAGCCAAAGATCCACCCACTGACTGGCCAGGTTGTGACCACGGTAGCCCTCTGAAGGCAGTCACCCTAGCCTGGCTGTCTCAGCTTTCCCAGTACCCACGGCAATTCTACGTGTTCCCCTACCCAGGAGCGTCGGTTGTGGGGACAGGGCGCACACAGGGGGGACAGGGCACACACAGGGGGGGGACAGGGCGCACACAGGGGGGACAGGGCGCACACAGGGGGTCAGGGTGCACACAGGGGGACAGGGTGCACACAGGGGGACAGGGCGCACACAGGGGGGACAGGGCACACACAGGGGGACAGGGCGCACACAGGGGGACAGGGCACACACAGGGGGACAGGGCGCACACAGGGGGACAGGGCACACAGGGGGGACAGGGCACACAGGGGGGACAGGGCGCACACAGGGGGGACAGGGCACACACAGGGGGGACAGGGCGCACACAGGGGGACAGGGCACACAGGGGGGACAGGGCACACAGGGGGGACAGGGCACACACAGGGGGACAGGGCGCACAGGGGGGGCAGGGCACACAGGGGGGACAGGGCGCACACAGGGGGACAGGGCACACACAGGGGGACAGGGCACACAGGGGGGACAGGGCACACACAGGGGGACAGGGCACACAGGGGGGGCAGGGTGCACACAGGGGGGACAGGGCGCACACAGGGGGACAGGGCACACACAGGGGGGACAGGGCACACAGGGGGGACAGGGCACACACAGGGGGACAGGGCACACAGGGGGGACAGGGCACACAGGGGGGACAGGGCGCACACAGGGGGACAGGGCACACAGGGGGGACAGGGCACACAGGGGGACAGGGCACACACAGGGGGACAGGGCACACACAGGGGGGACAGGGCGCACACAGGGGGACAGGGCGCACACAGGGGGACAGGGCACACAGGGGGGACAGGGTGCACACTGGGGGGACAGGGCACACACAGGGGGACAGGGCACACAGGGGGGACAGGGCGCACACAGGGGGGACAGGGCACACAGGGGGGACAGGGCACACAGGGGGGACAGGGCACACACAGGGGGACAGGGCACACACAGGGGGGACAGGGCACACAGGGGGGACAGGGCACACACAGGGGGACAGGGCACACAGGGGGGACAGGGCACACAGGGGGGACAGGGCACACACAGGGGGACAGGGCGCACAGGGGGGACAGGGCACACACAGAGGGGACAGGGCACACACAGGGGGACAGGGCACACAGAGGGGACAGGGCACACACAGGGGGACAGGGCACACAGGGGGGACAGGGCACACACAGGGGGGACAGGGCGCACACAGGGAGACAGGGCACACACAGGGGGACAGGGCACACACAGGGGGGACAGGGCACACACAGGGAGACAGGGCACACACTGGGAGACAGGGCACACACAGGGGGACAGGGCACACACAGGGGGACAGGGCGCACACAGGGAGACAGGGCGCACACAGGGAGACAGGGCGCACACAGGGGGACAGGGCACACACAGGGGGACAGGGCACACAGGGGGACAGGGCACACACAGGGGGACAGGGCACACACAGGGGGACAGGGCACACACAGGGGGCACAGGGCACACAGGGGGACAGGGTGCACACAGGGGGACAGGGCACACAGGGGGACAGGGCACACAGGGGGGACAGGGCACACAGGGGGACAGGGCACACACAGGGGGACAGGGCACACACAGGGGGCACAGGGCACACAGGGGGACAGGGTGCACACAGGGGGACAGGGCACACAGGGGGGACAGGGCACACAGGGGGACAGGGCACACAGGGGGACAGGGCACACAGGGGGGACAGGGCACACACAGGGGGACAGGGCACACACAGGGGGACAGGGCACACACAGGGGGACAGGGCACACACAGGGGGCACAGGGCACACAGGGGGACAGGGCACACAGGGGCACAGGGCACACACAGGGGGACAGGGCACACAGGGGGACAGGGCACACAGGGGGGACAGGGCACACAGGGGGGACAGGGCACACACAGGGGGACAGGGCACACACAGGGGGACAGGGCACACACAGGGGGGACAGGGCACACAGGGGGGACAGGGCACACAGGGGGACAGGGCACACAGGGGGACAGGGCACACAGGGGGACAGGGTGCACACAGGGGGACAGGGCACACAGGGGGACAGGGCACACAGGGGGGACAGGGCACACAGGGGGGACAGGGCACACACAGGGGGACAGGGCACACACAGGGGGACAGGGCACACACAGGGGGACAGGGCACACAGGGGGGGACAGGGCACACAGGGGGACAGGGCACACAGGGGGACAGGGCGCACACTGGGGGGACAGGGCACACACAGGGGGACAGGGCACACAGGGGGGACAGGGCACACAGGGGGACAGGGCACACACAGGGGGGACAGGGCACACACAGGGGGACAGGGCACACAGGGGGACAGGGCACACAGGGGGGACAGGGCACACACAGGGGGACAGGGCACACAGGGGGGACAGGGCACACAGGGGGACAGGGCACACAGGGGGGACAGGGCACACAGGGGGGACAGGGCACACACAGGGGGACAGGGCACACAGGGGGACAGGGCACACAGGGGGGGACAGGGCACACAGGGGGGACAGGGCACACAGGGGGCACAGGGCACACAGGGGGGACAGGGCACACAGGGGGCACAGGGCACACAGGGGGGACAGGGCACACAGGGGGGACAGGGCACACACAGGGGGACAGGGCACACAGGGGGACAGGGCACACAGGGGGGACAGGGCACACAGGGGGCACAGGGCACACAGGGGGGACAGGGCACACAGGGGGGACAGGGCACACACAGGGGGACAGGGCACACAGGGGGGACAGGGCACACAGGGGGGACAGGGCACACAGGGGGGACAGGGCACACACAGGGGGACAGGGCACACACAGGGGGACAGGGCACACACAGGGGGACAGGGCACATAGGGGGGACAGGGCACACAGGGGGACAGGGCACACACAGGGGGACAGGGCACACAGGGGGGACAGGGCACACAGGGGGGACAGGGCACACAGGGGGACAGGGCACACACAGGGGGACAGGGCACACAGGGGGGACAGGGCACACAGGGGGGACAGGGCACACAGGGGGGACAGGGCACACAGGGGGGACAGGGCACACAGGGGGACAGGGCACACACAGGGGGACAGGGCACACAGGGGGGACAGGGCACACAGGGGGGACAGGGCACACAGGGGGACAGGGCACACACAGGGGGACAGGGCACACAGGGGGGACAGGGCACACAGGGGGGACAGGGCACACAGGGGGGACAGGGCACACAGGGGGACAGGGCACACACAGGGGGACAGGGCACACAGGGGGGACAGGGCACACAGGGGGGACAGGGTGCACACAGGGGGACAGGGCACACAGGGGGGACAGGGCACACAGGGGGACAGGGCACACAGGGGGGACAGGGCACACACAGGGGGACAGGGCACACACAGGGGGACAGGGCACACAGGGGGGACAGGGCACACAGGGGGGACAGGGCACACAGGGGGGACAGGGCACACAGGGGGACAGGGCACACACAGGGGGACAGGGCACACAGGGGGGACAGGGCACACAGGGGGACAGGGCACACACAGGGGGACAGGGCACACAGGGGGACAGGGCACACACAGGGGGACAGGGCACACAGGGGGACAGGGCGCACACAGGGGGACAGGGCACACAGGGGGACAGGGCACACAGGGGGGACAGGGTGCACACAGGGGGACAGGGCACACAGGGGGGACAGGGCACACAGGGGGACAGGGCACACAGGGGGGACAGGGCACACACAGGGGGACAGGGCACACACAGGGGGACAGGGCACACAGGGGGACAGGGCACACAGGGGGGACAGGGCGCACACAGGGGGACAGGGCACACAGGGGGACAGGGCACACACAGGGGGGACAGGGCACACAGGGGGGACAGGGCACACAGGGGGGACAGGGCACACAGGGGGGACAGGGCACACAGGGGGGACAGGGCACACAGGGGGACAGGGCACACACAGGGGGACAGGGCACACAGGGGGGACAGGGCACACAGGGGGGACAGGGCACACAGGGGGACAGGGCACACACAGGGGGACAGGGCACACAGGGGGGACAGGGCACACAGGGGGGACAGGGCACACAGGGGGGACAGGGCACACAGGGGGACAGGGCACACACAGGGGGACAGGGCACACAGGGGGGACAGGGCACACAGGGGGGACAGGGTGCACACAGGGGGACAGGGCACACAGGGGGGACAGGGCACACAGGGGGACAGGGCACACAGGGGGGACAGGGCACACACAGGGGGACAGGGCACACACAGGGGGACAGGGCACACAGGGGGGACAGGGCACACAGGGGGGACAGGGCACACAGGGGGGACAGGGCACACAGGGGGACAGGGCACACACAGGGGGACAGGGCACACAGGGGGGACAGGGCACACAGGGGGACAGGGCACACACAGGGGGACAGGGCACACAGGGGGACAGGGCACACACAGGGGGACAGGGCACACAGGGGGACAGGGCGCACACAGGGGGACAGGGCACACAGGGGGACAGGGCACACAGGGGGGACAGGGTGCACACAGGGGGACAGGGCACACAGGGGGGACAGGGCACACAGGGGGACAGGGCACACAGGGGGGACAGGGCACACACAGGGGGACAGGGCACACACAGGGGGACAGGGCACACAGGGGGACAGGGCACACAGGGGGGACAGGGCGCACACAGGGGGACAGGGCACACAGGGGGACAGGGCACACACAGGGGGGACAGGGCACACACAGGGGGACAGGGCACACAGGGGGACAGGGCACACAGGGGGACAGGGCACACAGGGGGGACAGGGCACACACAGGGGGACAGGGCACACAGGGGGGACAGGGCGCACACAGGGGGACAGGGCACACAGGGGGACAGGGCACACACAGGGGGACAGGGCACACAGGGGGACAGGGCACACACAGGGGGACAGGGCACACAGGGGGACAGGGCACACACAGGGGGACAGGGCACACAGGGGGACAGGGCACACAGGGGGGACAGGGCGCACACAGGGGGACAGGGCACACAGGGGGACAGGGCACACACAGGGGGGACAGGGCACACACAGGGGGACAGGGCACACAGGGGGACAGGGCACACAGGGGGGACAGGGCACACAGGGGGGACAGGGCACACAGGGGGGACAGGGCACACACAGGGGGACAGGGCACACAGGGGGACAGGGCACACACAGGGGGACAGGGCACACACAGGGGGGACAGGGCACACAGGGGGACAGGGCACACAGGGGGACAGGGCACACAGGGGGGACAGGGCACACACAGGGGGACAGGGCACACAGGGGGGACAGGGCACACAGGGGGGACAGGGCACACAGGGGGGACAGGGCACACACAGGGGGACAGGGCACACAGGGGGACAGGGCACACAGGGGGGACAGGGCACACAGGGGGACAGGGCACACAGGGGGGACAGGGCACACACAGGGGGACAGGGCACACAGGGGGACAGGGCACACAGGGGGGACAGGGCACACAGGGGGACAGGGCACACAGGGGGGACAGGGCACACAGGGGGGACAGGGCACACAGGGGGACAGGGCACACAGGGGGACAGGGCACACAGGGGGGACAGGGCACACACAGGGGGACAGGGCACACAGGGGGACAGGGCACACAGGGGGGACAGGGCACACAGGGGGACAGGGCACACAGGGGGGACAGGGCACACAGGGGGACAGGGCACACAGGGGGACAGGGCACACAGGGGGGACAGGGCACACAGGGGGACAGGGCACACAGGGGGGACAGGGCACACAGGGGGACAGGGCACACAGGGGGACAGGGCACACAGGGGGGACAGGGCACACACAGGGGGACAGGGCACACAGGGGGACAGGGCACACACAGGGGGACAGGGCACACAGGGGGGACAGGGCACACAGGGGGACAGGGCACACAGGGGGACAGGGCACACAGGGGGGACAGGGCACACACAGGGGGACAGGGCACACACAGGGGGACAGGGCACACAGGGGGGACAGGGCACACAGGGGGACAGGGCACACAGGGGGGACAGGGCACACAGGGGGACAGGGCACACAGGGGGACAGGGCACACAGGGGGGACAGGGCACACAGGGGGACAGGGCACACAGGGGGACAGGGCACACAGGGGGGACAGGGCACACACAGGGGGACAGGGCACACAGGGGGACAGGGCACACAGGGGGACAGGGCACACAGGGGGGACAGGGCACACAGGGGGACAGGGCACACACAGGGGGACAGGGCACACACAGGGGGACAGGGCACACAGGGGGGACAGGGCACACAGGGGGACAGGGCACACAGGGGGGACAGGGCACACACAGGGGGACAGGGCACACAGGGGGACAGGGCACACAGGGGGACAGGGCACACAGGGGGGACAGGGCACACAGGGGGACAGGGCACACACAGGGGGACAGGGCACACACAGGGGGGACAGGGCGCACACAGGGGGGACAGGGCACACACAGGGGGGACAGGGCACACACAGGGGGACAGGGCGCACAGGGGGACAGGGCGCACACAGGGGGGACAGGGCACACACAGGGGGGACAGGGCACACACAGGGGGGACAGGGCACACAGGGGGACAGGGCACACACAGGGGGGACAGGGCACACACAGGGGGACAGGGCACACAGGGGGGACAGGGCGCACACAGGGGGGACAGGGCACACACAGGGGGACAGGGCACACAGGGGGACAGGGTGCACACAGGGGGACAGGGCACACAGGGGGGACAGGGCACACACAGGGGGACAGGGCACACAGGGGGACAGGGCACACACAGGGGGACAGGGCGCACAGGGGGGACAGGGCACACAGGGGGACAGGGCACACACAGGGGGACAGGGCACACAGGGGGACAGGGCACACAGGGGGACAGGGCACACAGGGGGGACAGGGCACACAGGGGGGACAGGGCACACACAGGGGGGACAGGGCACACAGGGGGCACAGGGCACACAGGGGGGACAGGGCACACAGGGGGACAGGGCACACACAGGGGGACAGGGCGCACACAGGGGGACAGGGCACACACAGGGGGGACAGGGCACACACAGGGGGACAGGGCACACACAGGGGGGACAGGGCACACAGGGGGAACAAGGCACACACAGGGGGACAGGGCACACACAGGGGGGACAGGGCACACAGGGGGACAGGGCACACACAGGGGGACAGGGCACACACAGGGGGACAGGGCACACAGGGGGACAGGGTGCACACAGGGGGACAGGGCACACAGGGGGGACAGGGCACACACAGGGGGACAGGGCACACAGGGGGACAGGGCACACACAGGGGGACAGGGCGCACAGGGGGGACAGGGCACACAGGGGGACAGGGCACACACAGGGGGACAGGGCACACAGGGGGGACAGGGCACACACAGGGGGACAGGGCACACAGGGGGGACAGGGCACACAGGGGGACAGGGCACACAGGGGGGACAGGGCACACACAGGGGGACAGGGCACATAGGGGGGACAGAGCACACACAGGGGGACAGGGCACACACAGGGGGACAGGGCGCACACAGGGGGACAGGGCACACACAGGGGGGACAGGGCGCACACAGGGGGGGACAGGGCACACAGGGGGGACAGGGCACACAGGGGGACAGGGCGCACACTGGGGGACAGGGCACACAGGGGGGGACAGGGCACACACAGGGGGGACAGGGCACACAGGGGGGACAGGGCGCACAGCAGCGTCCCCCAGGCTTAGCCACTGCCCTCCCTCTGGCTCAGTCCAAGTGGCATCTGCTGGCCCACTGAGGGGAGGAGAGGGCAGGCGCTGGCGGGCACAGAGCCCTTTGGGGGCTGACGGCCGGGGTGCCTGCCAGGGCTCCCCTTTTAGGGGTAGGAGGGCGTTGGCTGCTCCAGGGCCACCCTCTCAGGGCACCCCGCTCCCCCCCTCTCCTTTTTGGGGCGCCCCCGCATAACTAATCACGTCCCCAGGCTAAAGAAAGCTTTTACTGCGTTTGGGACAAACGGAGCGTTCCTGCTGGGAGGCAGGACGGGGAGGGGGAGTGTGAGTCTGGTAAAAACAAGTTAGAGTCTTGTTACGAAGTAACGTCCTTAGCGTGCGCGTCCTCGCGCTGCAGGCGGCTGGGCATGAGCAGAGCAAGGACGCTGGGCCAGGTGCCGGTCACCTGCACGGACAGCCCAGCAAGGGACCACCAATCAGGGTGGGCCTCGCCCCAGGGTGACTTCCGCTCCCCTCGCAAATTGCTGGCCTACCGTTTGGGCCCGCTGACCTTTCCTCCTCAGAGATAACGTCTGGGCCGCAGGGCATTTCAGGTCTAGGCCCAGCTCAGCAGGAAAGCCAGCCACCGCTGACCAGCTGCCCTGGTGCCGGCCAATCAGTGGAGCCCACAACCCCGAAAGGACACCCCTGGGAAGCCGCTGGCTGTGCTGTAAGATCATTCCCGGGACCTCCCTAAACTCTCCGCCCTGAAAGCCCTCAGGATGGGGGACCCCGCGCTCTCCCTCCTGGAGCACGCCACGCCACGTCCGTTCCTTCTAGGAATTACTTTTTCTGCCTCGGTGATTTACCCAGTATATGCTCTCTCACAGTTTTGGGTCTCGCTCTGAATTCTTCCCTAGCCAGAACCTGAACCCCCAGGCTTGGTCTGACGTTCTGTGTCCTTCCTGCCGGGGCTTACAGCACTTAGGGCTACAGGCTCGGAGACGCCCAGCCTGGGTGGGAGGCTCCTTTGTTGCACCCTTAATTTACAAACCTCCCTCCTCCCCCCCCCCCCCCCCCCGGGGTCAGGGGGCCACCTGTAGCCAGAGGAGGCTCCCGTGTGGAGAGCAGTGATTCCCACCCATCCTGCGCCCCGGGTGGGTGCACAGAGGCTGGAACTAAGAGCCACCCAGGTTCTAACCAGGGGTGGGCAAACTTTCTGACTGGAGGGCCACAACGGGTTCTTAAACTGGACCGGAGGGCTGGAACAAAAGCAACCTGACCATGCTGGCACTCTCATCTTGGGCTGCTGGTGAAGGAGCGGAGGGGAGAGCAAGAGAACCCTCCGCTCTTTCGGCTCATCGGGCCAGATAGAACAGCTGAATGGGCGGAGAGCCGTAGTTTGCCCACGGCTGTCAGGAGCCTGCAGGGGTGGGGGTGGGGGTGGGGGCGGGAGAGTGGCGAGGAGCGGCGATCTGTGGTTCAACTTGATCCCTCGGAGCCAGAGGAGGCAGCGGGAGCCTTGCTTCCCAAGGTGCTGTGCCCGCTTACTGCTGTGCCCAAGGAGGCACCCACGCACGCGGCCTGACGTGGTCAGGGAGCACCCATGTCTATTCGGTCCTCTGGGCACCAGATGGGCTGCGTGCGCCCCCAAACGGTACCGGCACCCAGGGATGGGGCGGCATCGGCTTCATTTACTTATTAAAAATCTTTTTAACTGGTTTCAGAGAGGAAGGGAGAGAGACAGAAACATCAGTGATGAGGGAGAATCACTGATCGGCGGCCTCCTCCATGCCCCACACTGGGGATCGAGGCCGCAGCCTGGGCATGTGCCCTGGCCGGGAACTGAACCACGGCCTCCCGGTTCACAGGTCCACACGTGACCCCTGGGCCACACCGGCCAGGCTTACAGAACTCCAGGCGGGCTTTTCCGAGGGACACTCTCGGGGAAGGTCCGGAGGAGAAAGGCCATGGTCTTAGCGAGGGGACTGTGGCCTGAGCAAGAGGGGGCGGGACTATGAAGTGGCCTGGAGGCCAGTGCCTAGGGGCAGGGGCATCGATTCAATTATCAGTGTTTCCCAGACCTCTCTCACGATGGGAATCACCTGGTGGAGTTGTTAAATACAGATTCCTGAATCCCAACTGGGAAGTGCTAAACCAGAATTTTTGGGAATATATAGGTAAAATTGTATACTTAACTAGTGTTTAAGCTTAGAACACTAGTTTAGTATACTTAACTAAGCTTAGAGCACTAGTTAAGTAAACTTAACTAAGCTTAGAGCACTAGTTAAGTGCTCGAACTTAACTAGTGCTCTAAGCTAGTTAGTGTTTAACTAAGTGTTTAACTAAGCTTAGAACACTAGTTAAGTATACAATTAACTAAGCTTAGAGCACTAGTTAAGTATATTTAACTAAGCTTAGAGCACTAGTTAAGTATACAATTTTACCTATATGTACCCAAAAATTCTAGTTTAGCACTTCTCAGTTGGGATTCAGGAATCTGTATTTTAACAACTCCACCAGGCGATTCTCATCGTGAGAGAGGTTTGGGAAACACTGAATTATGTGATCAGACCTAACAGGGTCCTCCTAGCAATCTGTCAGTGTTGGGAAGAGGAAAAAGTCTAGGTATATTAAACATATGCTTTATTATGCATCTATTACTTGCTCATTCATTATGGGATCTATTTTACACTTCCCCCTTAGCCTTATGCCCATTGTACAGACAGGGCACCCGGAGGCTCCGGGAAATTAAGGCACTCGCCCCAGGAAGCACAGCCGGCAAGTAGCCAAACTGTTCAACTCTCCCCACTGCACCAGCTTACCTGCCCAGCCCCTGGCGCCCTGGGGTGCCAGCCCAGGTGGCCCTACGTTTAACGCCAACAGTTTGGCCGCTGAGACACTCCGATACCAGCTGCCCCTCTCCCAGACTGCAATTCTTTTTAAAATATATATATATTTTATTGATATTTTACAGAGAAGAAGAGAGAGATATAGAGAGCTAGAAACGTCGATGAAAGAGAAACATCGACCAGCTGCCTCTTGCACACCCCCTACCGGGGATGGGCCCGCAACCAATGTACATGCCCTTGGCTGGAATTGAACCCGGGACCTTTCAGTCCACAGACCAATGCTCTACCACTGAGCCAAACCGGTTTCGGCCGAAGAGAACATTTCACTTCCCCTCTTGCTCTGGCCCAGAAACTGAGCACACGCACTGATTTCGTTTCCCCTCTCCCACTGCCTCCTCCTGCATGGGGGGGCCTGGATCTCTGAGTGGCCCGCTGACCGTCCCCGCACCGGGCCAGCCTGTGTCCACAACAGGGGCCCGGCCCTGGCCGAGCTGCCACGCGTGTGTATGTGGCTGTGAAACTGGGCGCTCACTTTCTCCCGGAGCCCACTCGGACTCTGCCGCGCCCTTCTGCGTGGCCTCGGAGGGAAGGGAAGCTCCCTGCGTGGCCGTGGGCACGTCGCCGAGCCTCGGGCCTTCGTTCCCTCCGCTGGGAGGTGAGTCGGACCAGAGGAGCCCAGGGCCCGCTGATGTGATGTGTGCCGGAGGGTGGCCCCTGGGTGCAGGCAGAACCACCCTGTCACTGCCGCCCCGGGCAGAGGGCCTGGCGAGGAGGCTGGCGGACAGACGGACGGTCACAGTCGGTGGAGGGGGAGAAGCCAGGTGCACCGGGAGGGCCCAGCCTGCAGGACACAGTGTAGACTCGGATACCACGGGCACACGGAGGCGAAAGAAAAAATAATGCAGCCAAAACCGGTTTGGCTCAGCGGTAGAGCGTCGGTCTGCGGACTGAAAGGTCCCGGGTTCGATTCCGGTCAAGGGCATGTACCTTGGTTGCGGGCACATCCCCGGTGGGGGGTGTGCAGGAGGCAGCTGGCCGATGTTTCTCTCTCATCGACGTTTCTAGCTCTCTATCTCTCTATCTCTCTCCCTTCCTCTCTGTAAAATATCAATTAAAAAAAGAAAAAAGAAAAAATAATGCATTCAAGGCAGAGAAAAGGGCCAGTCAGGGGAGGAGGGAAAAGTCCCAGCAGAGGCGGAACCCCACCCGGGAGCAGTGACTAACCCCGTGGGGGCCGGCCCGGGCGGCGGCCTGCCTGAGGCTGGTGAGTGCCACAGGCCGGGCGGCTGGTGTGGCCTTCCTGCCCCGTGGCTCTGCCCCCCATGGGTGCCGGCCCTGGGGGAGGGGCTGGCAGCTGGCCGAGGCCCCCAGGAGCTCCCTCCCGCCCCCGGGCTGGGCTGGACTTCGGCTTCTTCCCCGTGGGTGTCTCTGGAACCTGCGGGCCACAGCACGGCGGTGGGAGCGGGTGGGGCAGGTGGGTGGGGCCGCCCCGGGGCCGGAGGAAGTGAGAGGCTGGGGTGGGGCAGGAAGGGAGGACGGGGCCGGGAGAGGAGAAGCAGAAGCGGTGCTGCGGAAAGGTGACGGGGCGGCCGGACCCTGGGCGGGCGCCGGGCGGGCGGGCGGCCGGGGTCGGAAGGAGCCGCTGCTGGCTGGGAGCCACCGTGTCCTGGCAGCTTCCTGCCCGGCACCGGGCGCCCCCCTGACCGGAGGAGGTGATGGGCTGGATCCGGATCCTGATGGGGACTCCTGCTCGGGGCTTGTCCCGGGTGTGAGTGCTGGGGACCGCCCCGGACTGAGGCCGCCTCCCCCCAGAAGCCCTCCGCTGGCCTGGAAACACACTCGGACTTGGGGACACCTGTCCCTGAGACAGGTCCACTGTGGGGTGGCTGGACCGTGGCTGGGGAGGGGCCCCCCCCCGCAGGCCAAGCGTTTGCATTCCAGATCCAGCTGAGGATCTGCCTGCTGGCAGCCTGGGGTGTGAGGAGGGAGGGGGTGAAGGGAGAGCGGGGAGGGGGTCCTATTGGTATGGGGGGGAGCGCACGCCCAGAGCCTGTGGACCCACCTGGTGAGACTGTGGCTTTCCCGGACTGGAGGGTCTGGTGCTGTTCGGGGGAGTGGCGGGGGGGGGGGGGGACTGTCCATTCCACAGCTAGGCGCACACTGGGACGGGAGGCGAAGGGGCCTGCTGGGGGTCGGTGGAATCTGGAAGCGAGGACACAACAGAGGGCTTTTGTTTTTTGACAGCCTCCAGGCAGGGCCTGAAATGTAAGCGTATCAGCAAGCCCCCCCCCCCCCCCCCCCCCCGGGCCCAGGGCATGCACTCCCACGCTGACCCGACCCGACCCAACCGGCTGACTGGATCCCTGCTCCAGCCTGCCTCACTCTGTTCAGTCCTGTGCTCTCGCTCCGTCTGGTGTGAATGCGGGAGCCCCTGCAGGGGGGCATTAAGGTTCCTTCTGAGGCTGAGGCCTGGGATTCTGGGCCACCCCCACCCAGGGGCCGTGTGTCTGCGGGCCCGCTGGCTGTGGCGGCTCCCTGCCCCCGGCCCTCCAGGCAGACGAGGGCCACGGGCTGTTCTTCATTTCTGCCACCCGCCACCCCCATCCTGCCCGGGACCCAACTCCCTGCTTCGACCTGGAAAGGAATTGGGTAGAGCCTTTTTTTTTTTTTTTGCGGGGGGGAGGGGGGGGGGGTTGTGTGAGGAATGCAGGGCCCCAGGCCTGTCTCCTCCTCTGGCTGAGGCACTCAGGTATCTGAAGCGAATGGGCCCAGGTGGGCTGGGTGAACGTCCAGGGAAGCCCCTGCCACCAAATGCCCTGGGAGGCTCCTGGGACGGGCTGGGGGCTGTGGGTGTGCAGGGCTGTGATGGGCATGAGGCAGGAGGTGCGCATGGAGGAGGCCCAGGGGACTGGGCTTGGGCAGAGGGGCCGGAGAGAGCAAGGCCGGGTGTGAGGTGGGCCTTGCCTGTGAGGCTGGAGCAGCAGGCTGGGGGTTGGGGGGGGGAGGGGGGAGCAGGGACCTGAGGGGACACCGGGGGTGTCAGCTCTGACCGTGAGCCCGAGAGGCACCTGGAGTTTCCCAGTCTGGTTTTAACTGGTCTGCTGGGTGGCCTGTGACGCCGGGATTTTTTTTTTTTTACTGCCTTCCAGGTGGTTCTAATGTGCAGGCGAGCGTGAGGCCCAGCTCTGGGCAGCTCCCTGGCAGCACCGGGATCGCCTGGGACGTACCACGCGCTGGTGCCGGCCCCGCGGACCTGTGGGGGCCAAGCCCCCAGCCTGGGGTTTGGGCGCCCCTGTGTTTTGTTTTGTTGTTAATATTCTTATTGATTTCCGAGAGTAAGGGTCAAGGGAGAGAGAGAGACAGAAACATCAATGATGAGAATCGCTGATAGCCTGCCCCCTGCATGCCCCCTGCTGGGGATGGAGCCCTGACCCGCTTCATGGATTGATGCTCACTCAACCATTGAGCCACACGGGCTGGCAGGCCACCCCTGTGTGTGTAAGGTCCTGAGGTAGTCCTAAGAGGCAGCCGCGGCGGAGAGCCAGGGTGATGGCGGAGCCGGCAGCCAAGCCCCTTTCATCAGGACGCTGCCGCCGCCGCGGTGGCTCTCCGAGGCCCGCGGGCTGCCTGTTTTTGGGCTGTGGCCTGAGCTCAGATCCGAATCTCAGGGTGAAAAGTAGCGAAGCGGAGGTGGGTCCTCTGGGCCGCCCCATCTCTGTCCCCCTCGCCCGCCGGCCGGCCGGGCCGGGCCGTGGCCTCACCGCCTCGGCCTGAGTCACAGGAGTTGCAGGGGATGTGGGCACAGCATGTGACTCTGCGGGACGGAGAAGTGGCGCAGGTTCCTGCTCCCAGCCTCCCTCACTGCCGCCCCAGGGGGGAAGTGTGGTTCCAAAAACATGCCTCAGCCGTGTGGTAAGCTGGAGAGTGGGGAAGGAAAGTCACCATTTACACGGTCTCTTCCTCCGGTAGCCAACGCCCCTGCTCTCCCAGCCCCTCCAGCAAAGACTTTTCTCTCTTCCCCAGCCCCAAGCGTCTCCTGATGGTGCCAGTTTGCCTCTTCACCCTGAAACCCCCGGTCCCTTACCCTGCTCGCCTTACAGCAATGCTATTCAGCCGGTGGGGGTGGCCCAGTCGGTTGAGCATCGTCCTATATACTGAAAGGTTGCCGGTTCGATTCCCGGTCAGGGCACATATTTGGGTTGCGGGTTCGAACCCAGGTTGCGCATGTATAGAAGGCGACCAATTAATGTTTCTCTCACACATAAATGTTTCTCCCCTCTTCCTCTCTCTCTCCCTCTCCCTCTCTCTCTCCTCCCTACCTCTCCTCCGCCTCTTTCTAAGCATGTCCTCTAGTGAGTATTAAAAAAAATTTTTTTAAATGCATAAATGAGTGGAACAACAATTTGATGTTTCTCTCTCAAATCAATGTTTTAAAATGCTCATTGTGTTGCAGCACTTGCTGGTGTGGGCTCTGCATTTTAAGCCAAAGAAAGAAACCCTCTAAGTAATGGGCACACAGGAAAGAGACGGTGCGTGAAGCTGTAGCTACTGCATTTGCATATTCGTATTATTTTTTTTTTATTTTTTATTGATTGATTTTAGAGAGAGAGGGAGGGCAGGGGGAAAAGAGAGATTCATTGTTCCACTTATTTATGCATTCATTGGTTGATTCTTATATGTGCCTTGATCCGGGATTGAACCCAAAACCTTGGCATATCAGATGACTTTTTTAAAAAAAGTTAATATATGTTTTTAAAAAGTTAATATATGTTTAACGTGCTTGCCGTTAGCATTTTTCCCCCTTGAATAATTTTTGTCCCAAAAAAGCTGCTGTTCCCGACCTACAGAGTAAAGATGATGTTCATCACTCTGGCATTTGAAGGGAGCTGGATGTAGAAGTGGCAGCTGATGCCCCAGGATGGGCGACATTCCTCAGAGGTTTAGACTTAGAGACTTAGTACCTTAGAGAAGTTTAATGTTAGCTTTAGGGTTTTTTGTTTTTCTGGGGTTTTTTTGGTAGATATCTTTTATCAGGTTAAGGAAGTTTGCTAAAAGTTTTTTTCATTTGTTTATTTTTTGTTTTGATAGTGGATCAGGGCTTTGAAAGTTGTGTTTTTTAAAAATATATATATAATTTAGAGAGGAAGGGAGAGAGAGATAGAAACATCAATGATAAGAATCATTGATCAGCTGCCTCCCGCATGCCGCACGCTGGGTGGGGAATCTAGCCCACAACCCAGGCCTACGCCCTGACGAACCCTGACCGGGAATTGAACCGTGACCGCCTGGTTCATAGAGTTGACACTAAAACCGGCGGGGCAACTTTTTCCCCCCTTAAAAATCAGGAATGGATATAGAATTCTGCTCACTGCTTTTTTCTGCATCTATTGAGATAAAAATAAAGTGACAGTTAATAGGACGTATTACATTGCTTGGTTTTCAGGTGTTAAACAAACATTGCACTCCTGGGATAAACCTCCATTTAGTCATACGTTTTAGTCTTTATACTAGTGACCTGATGCACGAAATTCGTGCACATTAAAAGGGGACTAATTAGAGGAAATAATTTAATACTGCTATTTGCCCTTTCTCTATAATAGAAGTGTCAGAGATGAAGGAAGATTAGTAAAATGTATAAAGCCTTCCTCCTGTCAGAGTCTGGGGCGCACCACAGAACCCAGGGTCAAGTCCCCGCCCACCTGCATGCACCTCAAAATCGAGTGAGACCCAGACCCTGCCAGGCCACCACCCCCCCCCCTCCCCACCACATTGGGCTAGATCCAGACCCAGCCAGTCCCACCCTTGTCAAGTAGCTGCCCAGCAGGGGGCGTGGCCTCAGCTTCCCTGGCCCAGGACAGGGGGTGTGGCCTGAGGTCCCCCAGCCCAGACCAGGGCGGGGAGGTGGGGGGCATGCCTTGAGGTCCTCCATCCAGTCCCACCAGGTAGGGGACACGGCCTGAGATCCCCTGTCAAGCCCCACCAGGCAGGAGGCGGGGGGGGGGGGGTGGGGAGGGGCGCAGCCTCAGGTCCCCTGCCAAGCCCCACCGGGTGGGGTCGCGGCCTGAGTTCCCCTGACCCAGCACCGAGGGTGCACCTTGAGGTCCCCTCTCAAGCCAGCCGGGGGGGGGGGGGGCAGCCTCAGGTCCCCTGGTCCCCTCGCCTCCCCACGCAGCCTGCTGTTCGGTTGTTACTGTGAGGGCGTTATGACCAATATGTATTTACCCTTTTATTAGTATAGATTTTCTTTTTACTATTTTGGGTTTAATTTGCCTCTTTTGTGTGTGTGAAAACTCAAGTCATTGATTTTAGACTTTATAACATAAGCAGTTATTGCCCAGAGAGCTGCATTCCAGCCCCGTGCCGTGCCCAGGCCTGGAAGCAGAAGAGAGGCGTGGCTCAGTGGTCACAGCAAGGGGAAGACACCGGCCTGGGAGCCGGACACCCGTGTCCCTGACCACTTGCTAGCCGCGTGCCCTTGGACCTAGGCTCTCTGAGCTCCCGTTCCTTTGGTTCCTTTGCCAGCATCATGGAGCCAGTTGTACTTACTCTTGTGCTCTTGGAGGCGACGTGGCTGACGGATATGAAACCACTGGACCACTGTGAAGGGTGGTCATCATGGCATCTGTAATAATAATAACGGTGCCTTCTCTCTTTGCAGATCTGGAGGCAGCATGTACACACCCATCCCCCAGAGGTAGGCCAGGCACCCCCTGCTCTCCCTCCCCTCCCTCCTCTCCTTCATTTCCACGGCTGCCTCTCCTCCAGCCCCCCTCCTCCCAGCCCCCTCCTCCCCACGTCGCAGCCCCCGGGCCTGCCCAGGTCTCTCTGCTCCGCCAACCCCCTCCCCTCCCACAGCAGCTCTCCGTTCTCCGCGTCGGTGCAGGACCCCGGCCTGTACGTATGGCGGGTGGAGAAGATGAAGCCGGTGCCCGTGGCCCCCGAGAACCAGGGCGTTTTCTTCTCGGGGGACTCCTACCTGGTGCTGTACAATGGCACCGAGGAGTTCTCCCACCTGCACCTGTGGATAGGTGAGGGCCTGCCGGGTGTGGGGGGGGGGGGAGGTTGAGGGGGGTCGGGCCCCCAGGCTGGCCAGGGTCTCACGGTCCCCCCCCCCCCCAGGCCAGCAGTCCTCGCGGGATGAGCAGGGCGCCTGCGCGGTGCTGGCCGTGCACCTCAACACCCTGCTGGGCGAGCGGCCGGTGCAGCACCGCGAGGTGCAGGGCAACGAGTCCGACCTCTTCATGAGCTACTTCCCGCGGGGCCTCAAGTACCAGGTCAGCCCGCCCGCGGCTCTCCCGGCCGCCCTCGGCCTGCAGGAGGCCCGGGCCCCGGGGCTGGGTCCTCCCCACGCGTCTCCCTCCCGGTGGGATGGGTGCGGAGGGCCGGGCCCCGGGGCTGGGTCCTCCGGGCTCCCGGTGGGATGGGTGCGGAGGGCCGGGCGCTGAGGCCGGTCCCTGGGCTGCAGGACGGCGGCGTGGAGTCAGCCTTTCACAAGATCTCGGCGGAGGCCGCCCCGGAGGCCGTCAGGAAGCTCTACCAGGTGAAGGGGAAGAAGAACATCCGCGCCACGGAGCGGGCGCTGAGCTGGGACAGCTTCAACACCGGGGACTGCTTCATCCTGGACCTGGGCCAGGTGGGTGGGCTCTGCGGGCACCGCCTGTGGAAGGGCCGGACCGAGGCCCGGGGACAGGGACCGAGGCCCTGGAGCCGGGACCGAGGCCCGGGGACAGGGAGAGCCTCTGAGCGTTGTGAGTCCCTCCAAGGGGGGCCCTCCAGCCATCGGAAACACCGGTGTGTTCAGCAGAGACCTCCTCTTTGGACCCTCCTCCTAGGGCAGTGGTCGGCAAACTCATTGTCAACATGGTACAATGATTGAAATTTCTTTTGAGAGCCACATTTTTTAAAAAATATATATTTTATTGATTTTCCACAGAGAGGAAGGGAGAGGGATAGAGAGCTAAAAACATCGATGAGAGAGAAACATCGACCAGCTGCCTCCTGCACACCCCCCACCGGGGATGTGCCCGCAACCAAGGCACATGCCCTTGACCGGAATCGAACCTGGGACCTTTCAGTCCGCAGACCAACGCTCTATCCACTGAGCCAAACCGGTTTCGGCAAGAGAGCCAAATTTTTTAAACTTAAACTTCTTCTAACGCCACTTCTTCAAAGTAGACTCGCCCAGGCCGTGGTATTTTGTGGAAGAGCCACACTCAAGGGGTCAAAGAGCCACATGTGGCTCGCGAGCCGCGGTTTTGCCGACCACGGTCCTGGAGCCCCTGTGCCTCTGAGTTAGCTGCTGCCAGACCATTCGTTCGCTTCCTCGCTCGTCCTTTCACTCGGTGAGCCGTGACGGCCGCTCTGAGCCAGCCCCGGCTCCACTGACTGCTGCCCGGGGGAGGCAACCTCACGGCCTGGCCTGTCACGGCGGTCATCTACGGCAGGGTGTGACGAGAGGCAGTGGCCGTGCTGGAGGGGCTGGGGAACGGGGGGCTCTTAAACCTGAGCCAGAGCCACTGACCAGGAAGGTGCCCTCATGGAGGGGAAGTGCATTCCAGGTGAAGGGACAGGTGAGCTGAGGCGCTGAGGCAGGGGAGGGTGCAGACATGGGGACAGGGTGGGGTCAGGAGCCACGGCATCAGAATTACTAAGGAGGGTGAGAGCCAGGTCATGAGGAATCTGACTAAGGCTGGAAGAGTCTGGATCACATTTTTAAAAATATATATATTTTATTGATTTTTTACAGAGAAGAAGAGAGTGGGATAGAGAGTTAGAAACATCAATGAGAGAGAATCATCAATCAGCCTGACGCTCTATCCATTGAGCCAAACCAGTTTCGGCCACATTTTTTTTTTTAATAGTTTATTGATTTTTTTAGAGAGAGAGAAAGGGAGAGAGAGGGAGAGAAGCTTCTATGTGAGAAGGTAACATCAATCGGCTGCCTCCTGCACGCCTCCTATCAGGGATCAAGCCCACAACCTGGGCATATGCTCTGATTGGGAATCGAACCAGCAACCTTTGGGCACTTGGGATGATGCCCCACCAACTGAGCCAGCCTGGCCAGGGCTGGACCGTATCTTGTGGTGCCAAAGATTGTGGGCAGAAATGGAAGCAGGTCTAGAAGCAATGAGACGGAGGCAGGAGGACCAGCTTGAGAGAGGGGATGAGGGCTGTGCCTGGCAGGGGTGCAGGTAGGATGCTCACGGATGGCATTCACCCATTCATTCATTCATTCATTCAGTGCCTAAATGTGTGCCAGTCTCTGTTTTAGCACTGGGCATACAGCTACGAACAAAGCAAAAAAAACTGAAACAAAACAAACACTCATATCCGAAGGAAGCTTACTTTCTAGTTAGGGGAGGTAGATTACACACGAGACAGAGACGTGGAAACACATGCCGATCAGCGATGGGGAGAGAAGTAAAGCAGGAGGGAGACGAGGGGGAGGCCGGGCAGAGAAACACTCGCAGGCGTTGTCACTGCCGTGCTCGGAGACGCCTTCTTCCACTCACCCGGCCTTCCCTTCCCTTCCCCCCAGAACATCTTCGTCTGGTGCGGCGGCAAATCCAACATGCTGGAGCGCAACAAGGCCCGGGACCTGGCGCTGGCCATCCGGGACAGCGAGCGGCAGGGCAAGGCCCAGGTGGAGATCGTCTCCGACGGGGAGGAGCCCGCCGAGATGACCCAGGTGGGGAGGACGCGGGGTGGGTGGCCTCTGCTTGGAGGCTGGGAGACCGGCTGTGCCCGGCTGGGGCAGGGGGGTAACTGTGATGGGCTGGGGCAGGAGGGTAGCTGTGAGGCTGGGGGCAGGAGGGTAGCTGGGGCAGGAGGGTAGCTGTGAGGCTGGGGCAGGAGGGTAGCTGGGGCAGGAGGGTAGCTGTGACCGGCTGGGGGCAGGGGGGTAGCTGGGGCAGGGGGGTAGCTGTGACCGGCTGGGGCAGGGGGGTAGCTGTGAGGCTGGGGGCAGGAGGGTAGCTGTGAGGCTGGGGCAGGGGGGTAGCTGTGAGGCTGGGGCAGGAGGGTAGCTGTGAGGCTGGGGCAGGAGGGTAGCTGTGATGGGCTGGGGCAGGAGGGTAGCTGTGATGGGCTGGGGCAGGAGGGTAGCTGTGAGGCTGGGGCAGGAGGGTAGCTGTGAGGCTGGGGCAGGAGGGTAGCTGTGACCGGCTGGGGCAGGGGGGTAGCTGTGAGGCTGGGGCAGGAGGGTAGCTGTGACCGGCTGGGGCAGGGGGGTAGCTGTGAGGCTGGGGCAGGGGGGTAGCTGTGAGGCTGGGGCAGGAGGGTAGCTGTGACCGGCTGGGGCAGGGGGGTAGCTGTGAGGCTGGGGCAGGGGGGTAGCTGTGACCGGCTGGGGCAGGGGGGTAGCTGTGAGGCTGGGGGCAGGAGGGTAGCTGTGAGGCTGGGGCAGGGGGGTAGCTGTGAGGCTGGGGCAGGAGGGTAGCTGGGGGCAGGCGGGTAGCTGTGACGGGCTGGGGGTAGGGGGGTCGCTGTGACCGGCTGGGGCAGGACGGCGGTCAGTGGAGGACTGGGCGGGCGTCTTGGCTGTTGCTCGTGGCTAGCTCACAGGGTGCCTTGGTGTGGTTCAGCGTAAAGCACCCCTGTGGGCGGGAGGACCGTGGCCTGGACCGAGCCCTCATCTGTGCTGGGTGCCGTGTGCGGGGCCGTGTGCCCCACCCGAGGCCGTGGCCCTGGGCGTAACGGGGTGGGGAGGTTGGGGAGGTTGGGGACACGGGCCAGGAATCCCTGGGAACCCAGTCTTCCCCGACGCCTGCAGGTCCTGGGCCCCAAGCCTGCTCTGAAGGAGGGCCACCCCGAGGAGGACCTCACGGCTGACCGGACTCACGCCCACGCCGCCGCTCTGTATAAGGTGGGCGTGCGGGGCCTGCCCTGGGACCAGGCGGGGGGGGGGGTGCAGCGGGGGCTGAGGAGGGAGAGGAGAGCGCAGGGGGAGGTCTGGTCGGGGCAGCGGGGCAGTTTGCCCAGGGCTGGAGTGAGCGGAGGATGGGAGGGTGGATGTGGGGCCTCCTGAGGAGATAAATGCTGCTCCACCTCCGGCCCATTCTTGGAGGGTCCTGATGAAGGCGGGCGGCCTGTGCGCCAGGCAGCTCCTCGGGGCCCTCAGCTCGGCCCTGGCGAGCGGGCTGTGCTGACACTGCCCCTGCGCGTCCTCTCCAAGGTCTCCGACGCCACCGGGCAGATGCACCTGACCAAGGTGGCTGACTCCAGCCCCTTCGCCGTGGAGTCGCTGATACCCGACGACTGCTTTGTGCTGGACAACGGGCTCTGCGGCAAGATCTACATCTGGAAGGGTGCGTGGGGCGCCGTCTCTGAGCCGGGGGGGGGGGGGGGGGGGGCGGCCTGCCCTGACCCAGCAGGCTTCCTCCTGGAGGTCTGCCGGCCGCCTGCTCCCGAGAGCCTCCGACCCAGTGCTCTGGGTTCTCTTTTCTGTTCCCCCTCCACCAAGTCTAAAACTTGAGCATCCCTCAGGTTTGCCGGAGGGCTGAGGGCCTGGGGAAACAGACGGCTGAACACCCCTTCCCCCCATTCTGATTCACTAGACACCAAGAGGGGGGCAGGTGTGGGGGAGCCCGGGGAAGCTCCCAGGACCCCGGTCCCGCCCTTTCTGCCTTGAGGAGCGGCAGGCTTTCTAGATAAAGTGACTCACTTGGTGCGGTGGGCAGTGACGCGGGAGGACTTGTTTTCCCCGGAGGCTGTTTGGGGGCTGGTTGGACGGAGAAGCGCGGCTGTGCCGAGGCCTGTTCCTTGGCTGACTCTGCAGAGTTGAGGGATTCATACCGGCAGCCCCGTGTCCTCCCCGCGCCTCACCTCCCTGGCCAGGTTATAAACGTCTTGGGAACAGAAACCGGATAATCCCTAGCGTCTCGATGGTTTATTTGCTCAACCCAGGGCCAGCCAGGGCCAAGAGACACTTGCAGTCCCAGCCTGGCCAGGGAGACAAGAGAGGGGCTGGTGTTCCAGCGGTGGCTGCTGCTGGGCAGTGAGGCCGCTGCTTCAGGGAAGGGTCGGGAGCAGCGAGCAGCCGGGTAGGTTTCTGAGAGTTAAAGTGTGTGAGAGTGTGTGTGTGTGTGTGTGTGTGTGTGTGTGAGAGAGAGAGAGAGAGAGAGTGTGTGTGTGTATGTGTGTGAGAGTATGTGTGTGTGTGTGTGTGTGAGAGAGTGTGTGTGAGTGTGTGTGTTTGTGTGTGTGTGTAGGTGGGGGCTGCCTTCTCCCTCTTACCACAGGGTTCCTTCCTATGGAACCAATTCCAAGCATGGGGGTGGGGCGGGGGGGGTGCAGACCTCCGTGGGAGTGAAATTAACCCCAAGCAAAGAACCAGACAATTGAGGGAAGAGAAACCAGAGAAGAAAAAACAAACTGGCCAGCTGGGAAGATATCTGGAGGGTAGCTGGTCAGATCACAGGCAAGGACACGCCACATTAAGTTAGATAATTTGTAGCTAACTGTATAATGTAACCTGGTTGGTGGTGTTACCAAGCAGGACTATGGCACTGGCTTTTTTAATTTTTAAAAAAATTTTATTGATTTTTTTACAGAGAGGAAGAGAGAGGGATAGAGAGTTAGAAACATAGATGAGAGAGAAACATCGAGAGAAACGCCTCCTGCACACCTCCTACTGGGGATGTGCCCGCAACCAAGGTACATGCTCTTGACCGGAATCGAACCCGGGACCCTTGAGTCCGCAGGCCGACACTCTATCCACTGAGCCAAACTGGTTAGGGCAATATATGATTTTTATTGGTTGGAGAGGGAGAGGGAGAGCGTGAAATAGCGATGTGAAAGAAACATTGATCAGATTGATTGCCTCCTGTATGCTCCCCAGCCTGGGATTGAACCACAAACCGGTTTGTGTCCTGACTGGGAATCGAACCCGTGACACTTCAGTGCACGCTCAACCAACTGAGCCACACCGGCCAGGTCAGCACTGGCTTTTGAGAAAAGAAAAAAAAAAAGATTTACTGGGAAGTCAACCAGCAAGGAGATAGGAAGCAAGCCTCAAGTCGCCTCCCAAGCCGAAACCGGTTTGGCTCAGTGGTGGAGCGTCGGTCTGCGGACTGAAAGGTCCCAGGTTCGATTCTGGTCAGGGGCATGTACCTTGGTTGCGGGCGCATCCCCAGTAGGGGGTGTGAAGGAAGCAGCTGGTCGATGTTCCTCTCTCATCAATGTTTCTAGCTCTCGATCCTTCCCCTTTCCTCTCTGTAAAAAAATCAATAAAATAGATATATTTTAAAAATCGCCTCCCAGGTGGAGGTGTGGGGGTGGCGTTAGGGAAGGGCAGTCTGCCGTGTGGAGCGCGGCCGGGCAGGTGTCAGTCGGAGAGCTTCAGCCCGAGGTCGTTCTGGACAACAGACCCTTAGATTCCGAAAGGACTCAGGCGATCACGTTCCAGTCAGGTCTCAGCCTTTTGGTTCCGTGAGGTGGGGGCTGGTTGTGGGTGTCACTGCAGCTCAAGATTCTCTCCTCGGCCTGCCTCGGCTGCACCACTGAACGCTTTTGTCTCGTTGGCCCGGTATCACTGGGAAGAGGGTGAGGCCGCCTGAGCTGGTTCTGCAGTTACAGTGTTAATACAGGAAAACGAACACAGTCGCTGTAAGACGTGGATCTGGCTGCATCCCGTCCAGTAAATGGAACGCTGTGCAGACGGAAGGCTTTTCTCGGGGGACAGGGGAGTGAGGAGAGTGGATTGTCCCAGGGCGCATTCTCTTGGGGGGGCGGGGAGAGGGGGTCTCATCCGGCAGACGCCTCACTAGTGCTCACCAGGAAATTCAGGATGCCTGATTTCCGAATTCCACTCCTGGGAGAGGCGGACACTGCAGTGAGGCTAGGGCACCGAGTATTTCGGGGTTTACCACATGGGGTTCCCTTTGGGCCTGCTTGTCTTTAGCACTGGAGAGCCAACCACGGTGGACAGTATTGTTGCCTTGGAAAATGCCTTAAGCTGGGGCCCGTTTGGGTTAAGGGACTGCCTCCAGGAGAGAGCGGGTGGCTCTGGGTCTCCCTTTTTTTTTTCTTGATATATTTTTTAACATTTTTTAAAATTTATTAAGGTATTATATGTGTACATAGTTTACCATTGCCCCCCCCCCCACCTCCCATACACGCCCTCCCTCCCCTGGGGTCTCCCTTCTTGGGCATCACTATTCGGCTTGTGTCGGCCATCCGGCGTATGGGAGTGGGACTACAGTCAGCCACACCGTTGGTCCCAATCGGCTGCCTCGGTAACAGAACGTGGCAGGCCTGGAGGCCGGGACCTGGGGTGGGGCCATGGCTCTGACGCCATGAATGTCCCTGGGGCTGAGGGAGAGTGGATGGGTGGGCAGAAGAGCACTTGTCTTCTGGCCTAACTGCCAGACTGGGAGAAGCCTCGGGAGGCTGGCCTCAGACCTCCGCAGAGCTCAGCAATCCTGCCACCTCCTGGCCCACTTCTTTTTAAAGTTGCCAGCCATTCTGGGAACCCCCTGGAATTTCCTCAAGAAAAAACGGCACGTGGGCTAGAAAGGGTTCCCGGTCTTTTGAAAAACCTCCTTCCTGTGCTCCAGGGCGAAAAGCGAATGAGAAGGAGCGGCAGGCCGCCCTCCGAGTGGCGGAGGACTTCATCTCCCGCATGCGGTACGCCCCAAACACGCAGGTGAGCAGACGCCCCGGCCCCCGGCCCCCGGCCCTCCTCCTGGGACACCTCCCTGGACCCGCTGCCACTCAGACGGGGGAAGAAGGACAGGAAAGCCGCGGGCAGTGAGGGGCAGCCCGGCCTCCCTACCCGCCACCCAGCGGGAAGCCCTCCTCAGTCCTTGAGAAACTTAGATGTTATTTTCCAAGAGGATGTTGGGCAGCACACGCCCCCGGGAGCCGGGGTGGCTTTGAACAGCTTGTGGGCTTCCGGGCCACTGTCCCAAGCTGGCACCACCCCTTCTCACCCCAGCTCGGTGACCCCACAAACCGCCTTGAGGGGAGCCGATAAGGCTCATATGTAATTGGTGCATCACGCAAACTGTTTGCCTACGTCCTGGGAGCAGTCCCTTTCCTCAGCCCTGGCCTGTAATCTTTCTTGTTCCTTGGAGGAGCATCCTTGGCCTGGACAGCAAGAGCACTGAGGCCTGATGCCAGCCCCTCCCTCCCCGGCCCCGCCCGGCCCTGGCGGAGGCGGCGGAGAGGGCGTCCTTGTGAGCCAGCCTCCCCTGCTGTCCCTGCAGGTGGAGATCCTGCCCCAGGGCCGGGAGAGCCTCATCTTCAAGCAATTCTTCAAGAACTGGAAGTGAGGGGGCCATCTCGCTGCACACAGCCCCCGCCTGCTTGCTCTTCCTCCTGCCGCCTGGTCAGTGCCGAGGTGCCCCCGCGGGATGTTCAATAAAAGAGACCATGCTTCACCGAAACCGGTTTGGCTCAGCGGTAGAGCGTCGGTCTGTGGACTGAAAGGTCCCAGGTTTGATTCCAATCAAGGGCATGTATCTTGGTTGCGGGCACATCCGCGGTAGGGGGTGTGCAAGAGGCAGCTGGTCGATGTTTCTCTCTCATTGACGTTTCTAGCTCTCTATCCCTCTCCCTTCCTCTCTGTAAGAAATCAATAAAATATATTAAAAAAGAGAGAGAGAGAGAGAGAGAGACCATGCTTCCCCCACTCTCCGCCTGCACTGCTGCCGGGCTCTCTCCCCGCCCCACCTGCTCACCTGGGCTCATTCCCATGCTGGGGGCAGGGGGGGACGGACCCAGGGGACAATCTCTCCCCTCCGAGGGGCCAGCGCTGCTTTGCAGGATTAGGCAGAGGGGCGTCCCGGTGGGCCTGGCAGGTACTGCCGTGAACCCAATAGGGAGGTGGCACCGCGCCAGGCTCAGGATCACTTGCAGCCAGAGAGCCGTCTCACGTTCCCGGCTGGGAGGAGGCGCTGGCAGCCGGCTGGGCGGCCTCTCCTCAGCTGCCCTAATAAGCCGCTGCTTCCAAGTGACGCGTGCGTGCCCGCCAGGCCACAGCACCTCTCCCTCCTGTGCAGAAGGCTGACTGTCACTTCACGGCACATTGTCATGTATTACTAGGGCCCCCGAGTTCGTGCTCTTGTGTAACAGGTGGTGGCTGGAACAGCGAAGAGGCGAGAGAGCTGAACAAGGGGAGAGGGGAGTTGCCCCAAAGCGGTCCCATCCTGAGCGCAGGACC
This sequence comes from Vespertilio murinus, assembly GCA_963924515.1. NCBI lineage: Eukaryota > Metazoa > Chordata > Mammalia > Chiroptera > Vespertilionidae > Vespertilio > Vespertilio murinus. The sequence continues at coordinate 20,007,182 of OZ004713.1, forward strand.
CGGGGGACGACAGCGAGGCAGGCCGTGTGAGCCTAGGCCAGAGGGCGAGGCCTGGCCGGCCCGTCGGTGCTGACCCCGCTCACCCCTGGGCCCTTGGGGCTGTGTGGCTTCTGAGCTGACACGCTTGCTCTTTCCACTCTAAACAGAAGTTCTAATCAAGTTCATCTTGTTGATTTTGTGCCAAGAGGCTCTATCCCCTAAGCCCGACTGGCCAGGGCTTTGCATCTTCAGAGTTTTTAGAGACTAACACCCCTCCCCCGCCCACCCAAACACTCCATCGACAGAACCTGATCCCTGGACTGAAGCTGTGAGCGCAGCCCCATCTGGAAAGCTGCCCAGGGAGGGAGTGGGAAGAGGTGCCTGCGAGGCCGCTGGCCTCCCCTCCAGCGAAAGGCCCATGTGGCCGCCCCTGGCAGCGCTCGGGCTGACTGTGCACCAGGTCTGCTGAGAAGCCGGTCTAGAGCAGGTGGAAGGAACCTGCAGGAAGGAACCACTGAGCCTGACACCGAAGTGGAGGCTGGCTGTGGCCCCTCTGCATGCCAACCACCAGCCTCCCTGCCTCCCTGCTGGTCAGCTCAGCCCAGGCTGGAGGAGGGATTAGATCAGGCCGGGCAAAGAGGACACCGGCACCCTGCAGGGCCCGTTGCCAGCCCCACCAGCATCCTGCTGACACGTCCCTTCCCCCCTGGCGTGGCCGTGTGTCAACCCCACCTCCAGAGGGTCCGCCTTGGATAGGCTGCAGGGGCTAGACAGGGTCTTCCACGCTCCACCTGAGGGCGGGCAGAGGACGGGAGAGCAGTGCAGCGGGGGCCCCCGCCCCGGGTCAGGATACCCTGGCCTGGAGGCTGTTTTGTGAAGGAAGGAACAGCCAGCTTCCCCAGAAACAAACTGTGCAGGAAAAAACCAGGTGGGCACTTCATACCAGTCCATCTTTTTTTGGTTAATTCTCACCTAAGGATATTTTTCCACTGATTTTTAGAGAGTGGGAGGGGGAGAGAGACAGAAACAGTGATGTGAGAGAGACACATTAAGTTGCCTCCTACATGTACCCAACTAGGCCAGGGATTCAGCCTGCAACCCAGATACATGCCCTTGACTGGAATCGAACTCGGACCCTTCAGTCCGTGGGCCAATGCTCTATACAGTGAACCAAACTGGCCATGGCACACCAGCCAGTCTTAACGAGCCAGGTTCACCTCGCCCACTGGTTGGAGCGTAAGGGTCTCTGGACCTGCAAGTGCAGGGTGGCCGTCCCGTGAACCCGGTGGAGTCTGGTTGGGCACAGGCCCTCTCCGGGAGAGTTCTCCGGAGCCCTGACAGGGCCTCCACCCGCAGGAGGGCCTGCCTCTAGCAGGGCTTGGGGAAGGCACAGGCTTGTCTTGGAGGAAACACGCAGAAACCTTAACCCAGAACAATTCTTTTATTCAGTAACTGCTGGTGTCCTCCTTCCCCAACCAGGCTAGAAAACCACCCGTGATGGGCACCGCACAGCCTCCCTGGGGAAGCCATCTGGCAGGCAGCTAGGGTGGGCAGCAATGGAGACTCAGCCAAAGGCACTGTTCTGCACCATGAACCCCGGGGAGGAGAGAGATGGGACAAGTGCAAGGCCGGAAGCACCCGCCCCTCTCAGGGGTTCTTATACTGGCCTGGCGGATGGAGAGGAAGGCAGCCCAGCTGTGGCCTCAGGCGTCTTGCTCCGGTTCATGCTGCCCCACGTTGGCTGCTGCCACTGCCACCTCCCTTCCTATTCTATCTAGACACTCTGTCCCTGTTTGGTCGCTGTCCTATGGCCACCAGGGGTCTGAAAGCCCTGCCTGGGGCGTGTGATGGGGCTCTCCCACCTCACGATCCATTCACTCTCACTGAGATGACCTGGAGCCCAACTCAGATGACAGCGAAGGAGGCACATCTGTAGGGGGTGCGTCAAGTCTGACCGCCCCTGTGTCTCATGAGGAAGAAGAGGTTCTTGGTCCCCTGACCGGGCCTGGGAGCTTCCACGTCCCTTCTGCTGAGATGGGAAGGGGCGTGGTCCAGCCAGGTGTTCCTGACACGGTTTGCCTCGGCGGTCAGACCGGCCACGTGCCTTCGGATGAGTGTGGTGGCAGGTCACACACGCCTGTGAAAGTAAGGTCCTTGGAGTGAGGGGCTGGTACCCCACAGCACTTCTGTGCTCCCAGCAAGGAGGTCTGTCCCTTCGATACTCCAGCCAAGTAGGTCTCCAGGGTTTTGAGCAGCCGCCGTGGGCTCTTCTTGGCCAATATTTCCAAGTCTGGAACAGAGAGCATTGGGAACAAAAGGCTTGGGAGGGCTTTGGATGCACAGTCCAGGGCTCTGGGAGTGCCCCAGCCCGGGTCCTATGGAGAAAGGTGAAAGAGATGGGAGCTCACCGTGGAGGGAGAGCAAGGGACCACAGGATCCACAGGGACCACACACTCTACCCTGCCCAGGACAACTGCGACTTTGAATAGTCAGCCCACTGTTGGACCCAGCTTTTGATTCAGAAAATATCACCAGTTATAAGGGCAGAAAGGGAGGGGGGGGCAGACAAGGGAGAGCTAGCAGGCTCCAGAGGGTGGGCTGGAAGGGAACTGCAGCCAAACCCAGTCTGTCACCACCCTGGGGTCGCCCTGGAAGAGCGAGGCCTCCCCAGAAGGAAGCACACCTTTGAGGACAAAGCCCGAGTCTGCGATGGTCTTCTGCTGCGTCTTCCAGACATGGGCGAGGTGGAGGAAAGTGGCAGCATAGAAGCTGTTCACCACTGGGATCACCTTCTGCTGCCGATTACACTCCCTGCAGGAAGGGAGGTGGTGGACAAAGGCTGGCACCTGGTGCCCTTCCCCACTGCCCTCCCGGGGAGCCATTCCCCAGCAGCCTTCACATCTGAGCTCAGGGGGAGGTGGGCTGGCATTTGGGTCCGGGGCACATGGACGTTGCCTACTGCCCCCAGAAGCCAGCCGGTGAGGAAGGGAGTTGAGGAGAATGAGGCAGGGAGGGAGGGAACCGGCTCTGCTGGGTCTTTCTAGTCAGCTGGTAGGGAGGGTCACGGGGCGAGGGGATGAGCAGTGGGAGGACTTACCTGGAGAGACACTCCTCTCGTAAGGCCTGGATTGCGATGCGGGTGATGTTCACAGACATCAAGCAGAAGGGGAATTGCTGGAATGGAAGTGGCAGGTCAGTGGCAACCCAGCTCTTGCCTCTTGTGTTTCCCTCTTCCACATCCCAGCCTGGCCCACGGGGCCCAGAGGCAGCGACGATGTTACGGATGCTTCCACTTAATTTTCACAATGATCTTCCCATCTCACAGATGAGGATACAGAAGCTTTGGTGAAATCCCTTTCTTAAGGCAGCGGAACCAGGATTCCAACTGGGGTAATTCACTCCAAAGCTGGTTTGCATAACCCCTGGGAGAGTTCTCCGGCTTCCCCAACCCATGAGCTCTCGTTGGCCTTCACCAGACCTACCCACGTGCTGCAGGGACCACATCACCCCTGGGGTTGGACATGAGAGAGGGAGGCCTAGGTACCTAACTAACTATATAGCTTCTTAAAGTCTCTTCTTCCCTTCCCTAAGCTTCTGGTTATTTGCTCATAGCACTTCATCCAAAATCAGACAGAGAAGGTGCAAGTACGTAGAAAGTCAGCCTTGGCTTGCTGGACACCCCATCTCTCAGGAGCAGAGGCCTGAGCACTCCCGAGAGGGCAGCATGGAGTCCCACCAGCACTTCACCAGAGCGGGTCTCGGGATGCCCTGCAGGATCCACCTCAAAGCTTTAATTTTAGAGGAGCAAATTCCTTCCTATTTAATAACCAACACACACACACACACACACACACACACACACACACACACACACAAGTGGAAACAAATGAAAAATGTTTTGCAGGGGATTTGCAAAGGTCACATTAGTTTTCATTGTTGCGCATACACAAGGGCATTCACTGAGGACAGACAGATCAGTGCATTCCGTAGTTCAGAACAAGAGTCCCACTCTATTTATCCCGTCTACTTCCCTAAGAAGGAGACTCACTACATTATGATATACTGTGCTGTCCAGTATGGTAGCAACTAACCACATGCGCCTATTTAAATTTAAATTAAATAAAATGTAAAATGCAACACCTTTTTAGCTCATCCTAGCATGACTCCAAGTGCTCATAGTGATACGTGCTCAGCTGCTGTGGTGGACAGTGCAGATGTAGGTTTCAGTGGACATCACTGCCTGACCTGTCAAGGGTCTCCTGGCCCCACCCAGCTTTTCTCAGGGTCTTCCATGATGCCTGGGTTCCAGATCTTAGCCTGGCCACCTGCTAGCTGTGTGTCCTTAGTAAAGCCACCCTAGCCTATCTAATAAAGAGAAAATATGCTAATTGACCCTCATGCCATCGCAAAGCTGGCAACGCCCACAGCCAATAAGGAGGGAATATGCTAATTGACTGTCATGCCCTCAAAGATGGCAATGCCCAGTTTCCTCAGCCCTCCCAGGGCAGCAGGCTTGCCTGCCTCCAGAGTCCTTCAGTCCCCTCAGTCCCCCGGTCACCCAGGGCCAGCCTGAGGCACAGGCAAGCCTTGGATGGCAGCTGCCCGGCCACCCAGGGCTGCCCAAGGCTCAGGTAACCAGGCCAGCCAAGCGTTGAACTGCCGGGAGTGGCAGCAGCAGAGGTGTGATGAGGTGTCGCCTTTCCCTGATCGCTGTGTCATTTTTCATGCACCGGGTCTCTAGTCTCTCAAAAAAGGGAAATGCACTTTGAGTTAACACCACCTGCTCTGAGAAGACTTCCACACCGCCATCATACACAACTTGATTATTAAGCCCTAGACCAGCGACTTTCAACCTCTTCATCTTGTGGCATAATAAACTAGTTACTAAAATTCTGTGGCACACCAAAAAAATATTACTGCACTGTTTGCCGATCTGACAAAGATGTAATTTTGATTCATTCACATCAAATGGCTATTGTGTTGGCTGTTGTCATTTTTTTTATTTGAGAACCTAAGGAAAAAGAGTTAGTGCCCCTGACTAAATAGGTATGACATGTTTTAAAAATTCTTGTGGCATGTCAGTTAAAAATTGCTGCTCTACACTAGTCTCCACCGTGCAGCTGGTAGGATCCATTTACGGTAAACCTTTCAAGTTGGATTATGTACTCCAAGCTGCTGAAAACCCTCATTTTGCTCAGAGTAAAATCAAAAGCCCTTATCATACATACCAGGCACTATGCCATCTGGTCCCTATTAACCTCTGACCTCCTTTCCTACTGCCCTCCCTTTCTCCTTCCGCTCCAGCCAGCTTCCCTGCTATTCTTCACATGCCCGACACTCTCCTCAGGACCTGTGCTGCACCTGCTCCCTCTGAGTGGAATGCTCTTCCCCCAGAAACCAGCTTGGCTAACACCCTCACCTCTTCCAGGCTTGGTTTTAAGTCTCGCCCTCTCATGGGAGCTATCCTGACCATCCCATAAAATACTGTAAACCCCTCCCCACATTCCCCAAACCTTAGCCCACCTGTGCTTTTTCCTTAGCACACGAATCACCTTCTACCATTCCCATCATTAATGTATGTATTATACTTACCTGTCTTCTCTGCTGGAATTGTTTTGCTCACTGATGTATCTCAAGCATCAAGAAAAATAACTAACACAGGGAGGTGCTGAATAAATATTTGTTTAGTTAATGAGTTCTGGGTCCCACAAATCTGGGAGATGCATGGCAAGAAACAGGTCAAATTCATTTCTAAAATGGAAGGAATAACTACCACCTTTTGCTAACTGGGAAAACCATCAAACCCAACCCCAGAGAGCAGACCTGGACAGAGACTGAGAGCTATAAAAGCCACTTCCGGCCCATCAGTACCTCCTGACCCAGAGGCAAACCTCTGAGCACACAAGGTGGACTCTTTTCCTTCAGACTCAGGAATTTCTCAGGGGGGTGGTGAGTTGCCTAGTGCTTTTGTACATTGTCTACTTTAATTTTTCCAACTACCCAGCTGGAGTTTCCATGATTTCCATTCTACAGATGAGGAAACTGAGGCCCTGGGGAATTGAGGCAATGCTTAATTAAGCCTCATGCTAATGAGTGCTAGAGCTCAGATTCTAGCACTGACAGGGGAAGACCAACCCTGGTTTCTCCCAGTTATCCAAAGAGCCCTCAGCAATGAGAGTTTTACCTGGGAGGCCTGCCTGGCTGCTCTAAGAGCCCCGAGGCCCAGGTTCTAGCTCCACAGCCCTCTCTCTGGCTTCCCCCCAGGGCCCCACCTGGATATGGTGATGAGACAGGCGGAAAATCTCCTGGGCCATCAGCAAGGTCTTTGAGTCCATCACCAGGTACAGCAGATGCAGGAGGGCAAGGAAGCCCGCTCCTCTCAGGTCTGTGGCTGGATTTGCTCCTATAGCAGAAACCAGGAGGGAACTGAGGGTTATGAGAGCAATACTTAATGAAATGCCTGCTCCCAGGAGCGTCAATGACTTAGTTACAGGCCAAGTGGAGAGCCCGGACTTCCCTGACTGACTGTGTCAGGACATCCCTCAGCAGGGCAGTCAGAAAAGTGGGGCTTTATGCTTTCCTGGTGCTAAGGAGCCCCTTCCCTCTGGTGGCACCGGAAGTGAAGTGGAGGCCACAGGGGAATAGTACTGAGGTGCCACTGCCCTTCCCAGACAGTGGTACCAGTGGAGGCTAAGTGGAGTAACTGGGTTCCCTCCCCATCTGACAGTAATGAGGTCACAGCCTCCCCCTGACCCCCCATCTTGGCTCAGTATCAGAGGAGGCCTGCTAAAATAGAAGACTTAGAGAAGATCCAGAGTAGAATTACACAATACCCAAAATGTTCACCACACACACACACACACACACACACACACACACAAAATCACTTGTTACACAAAGAAAATCACAATTTGGATGAGAAAAGGCAATTGGTAGATAGCAACACCAGATAAGGGTGTTTAAGAAGCTGCTGTAGGCAGAATAATGGCCCCTCCAAAACTGTCCCTGTCCTAATCCCCACAACCTATGTGTATGTAATATTGCAGGCCAAGGGGGAATTAAGATTGCAAGTAGAATTAAGGTTCCTAATTAGCAGATAAGAAAATTACCCTGGATTATCTGGAAGGGCCCAATGTAAAAAGTGAAAGAGGGAGAGAGAAACCAAGATGGCAGCATAGGTTAGACACCCGAATGCAGCCTACCACAACAATTTTGAATTTAGAACTGGAAAACAGGGGAAACATCACCCTGAAGCGCCGGAAAGCTGCCTGAGAGGAGGCTCTACCATCTGGGAAGGAGAGAGAAGGCACGCTGAGCCTCAGGAACTGTGAAGGTGCAGAAAACTGTGCGCGCGTGTGCGCGCGCGAAAAGGTGGCCCCAGAGTTTGCTGCTGGCTTGCTCAAGACTTGCGGAGAGGGTGGGTAGAGTTCACTGCTGGCTTATTCCAGGCGCGCAGAGAGGGCGGACAGCTAACTCACGGATGGCTTTCTTGTTCAGGAGGAAAACAGAACCACCCTATTGCTCTGATAGATGGCCCCAGTCAGGGAGAGGCTGGACTGTCAGGCAGCAGGCAGAGATCTCTTGGAGGTGTGTGAAGCCAGTGGCAATTACTTCGGGACTCAGGGAGAGGCTGACGGGAAACCAAAGCTTGTCTGCACCATCCCGAGACTCTGCCCCATCCAAGCTGAGCACAGAAGCTCTCCTAGAAGCTGGCTTTCTCTTTTGCCACAAATAGGACTTTCCTAAGGAGAGACTGATGGGAATCCAAAGCTTGTCTGTGCCTATACCAAAGAGGTGCATGCGCCTGCAACCAGTCTTGCAGGACTCACTGCGAATAGGACTTTCCTAAGGCAAGACTGACAGGGAACCAAAGTCTGTCTGTGCCACCCCAAGACTCCACCCCATCCAAGCAGAGTACAGGAGCCCTCCTAGATGAGACACTGCTGATCCTCACAGCCAATTGGCTTGGAGATCAACACTTTCTAGTGATACCAACAATAAGCAAGGCTTAACAAGACTGCACACACAGCCCACAAAGGGCTACACTAAGACTGTCCACCTCAGGTAACTTGGAAGGCTGTGCTACTGGGCTCTACCAGAACACCAAGCACACAAAACTATTCCATCAAATCAGGAAAATAGCTAAAATGCAGAGAAAAGGCAGGACACAAAGGAAGGAGATGGAGGAAAATAAAAGAATGGACATTGAGTTCAAAACTACAGTGATAAGGTTTTTCAAGAATTTCCTTAAAAAGGCTGATAAAATAAACAAGACCTATGAGGGTATGAAAAGGGATCAACTAGAAATAAAGAATACATTGTCTGAAATGAAAAATATTACACGGAGTCCTAAAAACAGACTGGAAGATAGTAAGAATCAAGACAAAGATTTGAAACACAAAGAGCCAGAGGACACTCCTCTGCAGAAGCAAGAAGAGAAGAAAATCCAGAAAGTTGAAGATAGTGTAAGAAACCTCTGGGACAACTTCAAGTGAACCAACATTAGAATTATGGGCGTCCCAGAAGATGACAGAGAGCAAGATACCGAAAGCATATTTGAAGAAATAGTGACAGAAAACTTCTCCCACCTGGGGAAAGAAACAGACTTACAAGTCCAGGAAGCGCACAGAACCCCAAACAAAAGGAATCCAAAGAGGACTACACAAAGACACATCATAATTAAAATGCCAAGAGCAAAAGACAAAGAGAAAATGTTAAAAGCAGCAAGAGAAAAGCAGGTAGTTACCTATAAAGGAGCACCCATATGATTGTCAGCTGATTTATCAACAGAAACCATGCAGGCCAGATGGGAATGGCAAGAAATATTCAAGGTGATAAATAGCAAGAACCTACAGCCAAAAATACTCTACCCAGCAAAGCTATCACTCAGAATCAAAGGCCAGATAAAGAGCTTCACAAATAAAAAAAGCTAAAGAAGTTCATCACCACCAAACCAGAATTATATGAATTGCTGAAGGGGGTTATTTAGGAAGAGGAAGAAGATAAAGATAAAAATTATGAATAACAAATATGTAACTATCAACAAGTGAAACTAAAAACCAAGGGAATTAAAAATATGATTAACAATATTAATTGGTGAATATAATAGAATCAGAGGTATGGAAGGGGAGTGGACTGATGATTCTCGGGGAAAAGGGGAGTGGGGGATGCGGGAAGAGACTGAACAAAAACTTTGCACCTATGGATGAGGACAATGGGGGGTGAGGAAAGGGCAGAGTGTGGGGTGGGAACCTGGTGGAGGAGAGCAATTGAGGGGGGGGAAGAAACACATTTGTATAATCTGAACAATAAAGATTTATTTTTTAAAAAAGTGAAAGAGCGAGGCAGAAACAGTCAGAAAAAATGTGAGAATAGAATCGGGCTCAGAGAGATGCTATGAAGGAGAAAGAATGCAAGTAGCTTCTAGATGGTGAAAAAGACAAGGAAACAGTCTCTCCTGAAGCCCCAAAAGAATGCAGCTTGGCCCAGTTTGGCTCAGTGAATAGAGCGTCTGCCCATGGAATGAAGGGTCCCAGGTTCAATTCCAGTCAAGGGCATGTACCTTGATTGTGGGCACATCCCCAGTTTAGGGGGGGTGCAGGAGGCAGCTGATCGATGTTTCTAACTCTATCCTCCTCCCTTCCACTCTGTAAAAAATCAGTATATATATATATATATATATATATATATATATATATATATATATATATTTAAATGCAGCTCTACTGCCACCTTGATCTTACCCCAGTGAGACCTGATGATAGAACTCCTCTATTTGTGTTGTTATAGCTACTAAACCTTTGGTAATGCCTTTAATAAGTAATTACTAAAACACTTAGAAAAGAAATGAAAGTCTCAGTAAATATAACTGAAATTAAAAACCCATTGGATGGGCTCAACAGCAGAATAGCTATAACAGGAAAAGAATCAGTGACCTTGAAGATGGAACAATTTAAATTACCCAATCTGAACAATGAGGGGGGAAAAACAAAACAAAATGAGGAACACTCCAGAGATCCATGAGCTATAGACCGAGCCCGTGGGACCTGTGGTGCAATAACAAAAGGCCTAGCATTTGTGCCATCAGAGTCCCACAGGAGAGGAGAAAGTGTGGGGCTGAAAAGGTACTCAAAAGCAACAATTGGTGAATATTTATCAAATTTGGCAAAAGACATAAAATCTACAGATCCAAGACGCTGATTAAACCCCAAATGGAATAAAGTGAAAGATGTTCACACCAACATACATCATAATCAAAACGTTGCAAACTAAAGACAAAAAACAAAAATCTTGAAAACAGAGAGAGAAAAACAACCCCTTAACTATCAGAGAGAAGTAATTCAAATGACAGTAGGTTGTTGGCCAGTGTTGCTTAGTGAACTGAACTAGGAGGTCATGGTTCAATTCCTGATCAGGGCACATGCCCAGGTTGCGGGCTCAGTTCCCAGTAGGAGGCATGAAAGAGGTAGCCAATCGATGATTCTGTCATCATTGATGTTCCTATCTCTCTCTCCCTCTCCCCTCCTCTCTCTGAAATCAATGAAAGCTTATTTTAAAAAATGACAGCAGTGCCCTAGCAGGTTTGAGTTAGTGGATAGAGGACTGGCTTGCAGACTAAAGAGTACCAGGTTTGAGACCGACCAAAGGCAAATGCCTGGGTTGTGGGCTTGATACCCGCCAGTAGGGGGTGTGCAGGAGGCAGCCAATTAATGATTTTCTGTCATCATTGATGTTTCTATCTCTCTCCCTTCCTCTCTGAAATCAATAAAAATATATTATATATTTTAATGCCCAGCGTGGCTCAGCGATTAAGCATCGACCTATGAACCATAAGGTTATGGTCCAATTCTCGGTCAAGGCACATGCCCAGGTTGCGGGCTCGATCCCCAGTGTGGGACTTGCAAGAGGCAACTGATCTATGATTCTCTCTCATTGTTTCTCTCTCTCCCTCCCTCTCTGTCTCTCTCTCCCTTCTTCTCTGAAATCAATAAAAATGTATTTTTTAAAAAATGATAGCAGCTTCTCACCAGAAACCATGAAGCCCAAAAGGCAGTAGCACATTTATCAAGTGCTGAAAAGAACTGCCAACATGGACCAAAATCAGTTTGGCTCAGTGGAAAAAGTGTCGGCCTGTGGACTGAAGGGTCCCAGGTTCGATTCCGGTCAAGGGCATGTACCTTGGTTGTGGGCACATTCCCAGTAGGGGATGTGCAAGAGGCAGCTGATTGATGATTCTCTCTCATTGATATTTCTAACCATCTATCCATCTCTCTTCCTCTCTATAAAAAAATCAATAAAATATATATTTTTAAAAAGAACTTGTCAACATGGAATTCTATATCCAAGAAAATTACTCTTCAGAAGTAAAGGGGAAATCAAGTCATTCTCAGATGACTTGTTTTTCTCAGTGTTCAGATTGGGTAAGAGAATTTATCACCAGTAGACCTACATAAGAAAATGACTAAAAGATGTTTTAAAACAAAGGAAATGATAAAAAGAATCATGGAATATCAGAAAGGAAGAAAGAACAATGGAAAAGTAAATACAATGGATTTTGCCTCTCCTCTTGAGATTCTTGAGTTGTTTAATGGTTGAAACAAAAATCAAACACACATGATTTTCAGTGTATATAGAGGACATATTTAGGACAATTATACATGAGGGAAGATAAAGGGACTTAAACAGGTTGTCAATACCAACAGACTGTCAATTAATCATGGGGGTATAAAGTTTTCCTCTTCTATACAAGTTAATTTGGTATGATTTTGAAAAAAGAGTAGCACAATTCAAAAGCAGGTGAAATAATTTTGTTTCACTCAAAAATAAAAGCAAAATTTTCATCAATATTAATGGAAAAGAGGAAAAAGAAAAAACCCAGATTCCAAACCCTATCACTCCAGCGGTTTCCACCTCAGAGTAAGTAAGTGTTTGACAACGGTCAATGTTTCTCCTGCCGCTCTCTTCTCACATCAGCCACGCTGTTTCTCTAACCGAGGCAAGCAAGCGTCGTGTCAGGGGCCTTGCATTTGCTCTACCTCTTCCTGAAAGGCTTACCCCGATACCTGTTCACATGGTGCTGGGCTCTCACTCTAGTCCCGGAATCAGGGGTCCAAGAAGAGAAGATGAACCATTCCTTTCTCTTACCCTGAAAGCCCAGATCTTCCCAGTGATCTCCGTGGAGGGCACAGTCAAACTTGGAGCCAGTCAGCTTCTTATAGATGGTCTTGAGGACTCGGCCATGTGTTGGGTCTTGGCTATCCAGACCACCTGTCCCAAAATACACCCATGTTTCTTGTTGGCTTGCCCTTCAAGGGAAGACTAAGTGCTTCTCAAGACAGATCCAGACTGTTCTCAAGAAAACCTGTCCTCCCAGACTTTTACTCTCAGTCCCTGCTCCCCACATCAACCCGGAAAATGCAAGACCCCTGGGTGAGGCTTAGTAACAGGGTGGGCAAACAGTACTCTGCCTGACCCATCTGCAGCACCTGCCCTGTGGCAGCAGCAGCGCACTCACACTGAGCAATGGTCAGGACCAGGTCCCTTTCCTCACGGAGGCCCTGGTGGAGCTTCGGAGGCCCGAAGAGGCAGTGCCGGAGGGCAGCAAGCCCAGTCCTTCGGATCGTTGGCTGGATTCTTTTCTGGGAAGAAAGTTGCAGGTAATGGGTAGCATGCTGGGTTCACCTGCTTTAATGAACTTATCATTAGGCTAAACACAGGGACCATTCTTTCAGAAAGACATAGTTCCCCCAATTAAGTGGCTGGTCTCTGGGACAGGGAAAAGGGGGCAGACGCTGTGAAGCATCTGAGGAATCTCTGGAGACAGGCTCTCCCAGCTCTTAAGTTCTTTGTAAACAGAGAGATGTCCCCAAGCTTATCAGTCAGTTGTGTACATTTGGTTCTTCGGGCTCCTCCAGAACTAGCTATTCCATCGACTGTCGAGGAGGCTGGCTGTGGGGACTCCCCCATGTGGTCTCACAAACACCAGACCAGGTTTCCTAGCAGGGCTGCTTCCTCATAGCCTTTGCATGTCTGCCCGTGTCTCTCCGTAAAGGACGTAATTTATAAAGTCTAGCACCACTCTCAAATTCTAGGATGAGACAGCCAGTGGGGACAGGAGTGGAGTGGAGACTTTTTTGGAGCTGGATACCTCTGAGAGGAGCTAGAGCCTTCTGCTACCACCATAACCAGCACTTCCTAAACCAGGCCATGCTGGCTTTTCATTGCTCAGGGCAGCTGCCAGGGACTTAGAACAAACTGATCTGGGTAGCTTCTGGCAACCTGATTCCTATCTTCTCAGCCTTTCTCTTGAGCCAGGTTTTAGGTACAAGATCTGAAATCACATTCCTCTAAACTTACTACTGGTCACTCAAGATGCCCCAGAAAGCTTGCCAGCTTTTATTCTCAATACTAGAGGCCTCGTGCATGAAATTTTGTGCACTGGAGGGGGAGGTAGTGTCTCTTAGCCCGGCCTACAGTCCAGGACCCCCAAGGGGTCCTTAGTGCTGCTACAGATTCAGGAGAGGCTCCCACCACCACCGCTGCACTCACCAGCCGTAAGCCTGGCTTCTGGCTGAGCGGTGGTCTCCCTGTGGGAGTGCACTGACCACCAGGGGGCAGCTCCTGCATTGAACGTCTACCCCCTGGTGGTCAGTGTGCATCATAGTGACTGGTAGTTCCACTGTTTGGTCGATTTGCATATTAGCCTTTTATTATATAGGATTCTTTCTTTTTCCAATCCTACATATTTTTTAAATTCCCTGATAGCTTCTAATACCTTTAGAGAATGGGTATTTTCCTACATTAGCCATTAATTACTCAGCTCTGGGACAGGCTGCCTCAAGGAACTACCTAGCATTTGATTCCAGACCTCCCCATCATTACCAGGGAAGAACAGGGAGCAGACACATGGACCTCGGTATGACAGGGCCACCAGAGCTCTGGACACAGACCCAGAAAGGCCACGGGGATCCTGCATGCAACAAGGGTCTTTGGCACCCATGACCCTGTACCCCAAGATCTTTCTAGGTGAGATAGGACCCTCAACTGGAAACTTCCATCTGCTTGCCCAGTGCCCTGTCCTGCTGGGATAGAAACCTGGCTCCTGGGAAGAAGTGGAGATCCCAAACCTCCCTATGTCATACCTTGAAGGAGGAGAGGTCGATGGTCTGGAAATGCTGCAGGGCCTCACTGAAGGAGATCAGCTGTGCAGGCTGGTCTTTCTGGCCTCCTGTGGCAAAAGGGAAGAGGCAGAAACCCCAGGATTTGTAACAGTAGTCAGTGTCAGCAGCCATTCACGGAGGCGTCCCAGTTGTCACCTCTAAGCTCAGATTCCAGCTGTAAGCATCAGACACCCAAAGCTGCTGGATCAACTTCCCTTTCAGACCAGGCTGGTCAGAGGCCTGCAAGCCGATCTGTGCTGTGAGTAGGGAAGGATGTGCCCCTCAGGGGCTCCCTAAATTCCACTCATCTTTGAGGGGGTGTCACTGACTGGAGTAGGCACACATATAAGAGTGTGCCACAGTTTTGCTTCGAGGTATTTTCTAATTCCTACTTTGCCCCTTCTCACACCCTATATATGAATGGCCCTCTCTCCATCCTTTGTTCCTGTCCACAGGGAATTAACTTGTCAGTTAACTATGTCTTTCCCATATGGTCCTAGTTCTGCTTTCTTGTAGCTCTCAGACAGAGATGTGAGAATTTTTTTTTTTTACCAAGCTCAGAGCCTTCTAGCAGATGACTTCAGCCCCCAACACCAGGGATTTCCTTGTACAGTGGACAACCTGCTCAGCCTTATGCAGGGGCCCTGGCTGCCCGCCTCCATCCTTCTGCTAACCTCACCTCCCTACAGAAGCTGACCATGCCACGGTCCTTCCTGAGTTCTCTCAGGGCTGGGTAGATGACAGCCCTTTCCCCCTGCCATTCATTCCCATTTCTTCCAGAAAGTCGTCTTTAGATTTGGAAAGAGTTTTTATTCTATTTCATACAGCCAAAATAAGACCACTCAGGAACTGTCTGTCTCCTAATCTCAGAGTCACAGAAACATTAGCCTCGTGTGGACAGTGCCTTGACCAGCAGCAAGTTGTGTAGAGACAGTGCATTCTTGCAGTTACCTGCATCTGACTGGATGTTCTGCACGGCATCCCATTCTTCCTGGGCTCTGAGCACCTCTGGGCTCATAACTGCAACTGTGAGAAAAGGAGACCCTCTGAGCTCGGGGCAGTCTGCATCACCATCAGCCCTCACTCAGCCTTGGTCTTGCTGCCCTCAGATACCCTCTTCACGAGGCTGCCCGAAAGGCATATCTGATGTCCCACCCTGGCTCCCTGGTCAAAACCCTCCAGGGATCCTCCATAACTCTCAAGGTAAGACCCAACTCTTTAGCATAGCATCTAAGCACTCTCACAATCTGGACTCTTTCACCTCTCTAACTCTGCTGTAGGACATAAAGGATACCTAAAGTTTCTCTGTTCTTCCCACCCCCAGTGCCACGGCACAGGCTGCTCTCCCTCTGCTGAGAGTCAGCAAGCCCGTCAACTGAAACCCCTTCTGGGTATCTCCTTCTCAGCCTTCAGTTAATTCTGATTATCGCCCTCACCTGGATGCCTTACCAGTAGTGTTGTGACCATCTTTCCCCCACTGCACTGGGAGCTACATGAGGGTGAGGCTCTCCAGAACCTAGTACAGTGCCTGACACATAACACGTGCTCAATATTTGATGAATGCATAAAGCACTATAAGAGGGGGGAAGTAGAAGAAGAAAAAAAAAAACACAGCAGGATAGGCTCTCTATAGCCACTAAATGGCCTTTTTCTCCAAACCACAGCTGTCACTCTCTGGCCCAAATTGCTAGTGGCGTGTCCTGTCACTGGTTTTTCCCATTTGCCATGGAGGACGCCAATAAATAGTGGAAAAGATGAAGAGACTTCAGTTAAATACCAAGAACTGAGATCCCTCCAGCCTCAGTGGTAAGAGCAGTTTAGGACAGCTCCTCTCTGCCTTGAACTCATGGCCGAGGACAGCACGTGACAATAAACTGTTTTGAAAGTATACTTGCAAATTAAATAAAATTCTACCAAGAACTTAAAACACCAGTGGATAATGAGGAAGAAAAAGTGGCTGGGAAGCAGTAGCGGATGGTTGCTGAAAGCACACTCTACAGCAAGCACGTCAAACTCATGACCCACGGGCCACATGCCTCATTTATTTGGCCCATGTTAGCCTTTGAGTTTGACATGCTTACTCTAGAGCCTAATGCTGGTGAACAGTTAATCTCCACTTATTAGCTGTTCTTTGGGCCAGTTACTTAACCATCGGTAATCACTCGTGGACTACTATGGGGTCGATGTAACTCTCGGACCTCTTCGGGGAATATGTGGCCCAAAGGTAAGTGCTAAACACATGTTAGCTAGTATTATGGACACAGTCATGGGCTTGGGCCCAGCAGGGCAGTGAAGAGTGGTGGCAGATCAGATGGGTCCTGGGTCCTGAATATCTGGAACTCTGGGAAATTCAATCTTGCAGGCCCCAAACTCTGGGTGGGGCAGCAGACACAGAACCTCAGGGCTTCCAAGCTGGATAACTTCAACAGAATACAGAATACTCGACCATGGGTGATAAAAAACAACAACAAAAAAAATCCCTTCACCCTGGATGGTATGCACAATGGTTAGGGCACCACCTATGCACCAAAGGGTTACAGATTCAATTCCAAGTCAAGGGCACATACCTAGGTTGCAAATTGGTGTGACTTTTGCACATCTATGTCTCTCTCCCTTTCTCCCTCCCTTCCACTCTCTAAAAATCATTGGAAAACATATCCTCTGGTGAGGATTAACAACAACAAAACCCCCAGAAAACCCACACAAAAAACAGGGTGGGGCAAAAGCAGGTTTATAATTGTAAGTAAGCAAAACAAAGTTTATATTTATATTATTATTTATCAACTAGAAGCCTGGTGCATGGATTCATGCACTAGTGGGGCCTCTTGGCCTGGCCTGCAGGGATTAGGTCAAAACCAGCTCTCCGACATCCCCCAAGGGGTCCCGGATTGCAAGAGGGTGCACACAAGCCAGGCCAAGGGCCTCTAGTATGCATATAAGATTTCTGGTTAATCTCTTCCTGCCCTCCTTGCTCCGAGATTCATCAGTTTATTCTGTTTTCATGCCTGTGTTTTCCACTCCTGTGTTGAATGTCTGCCCCCTGGTGGCCAGTGTGCATCACAGCTACCAGCCAGTTGCCTGGTGGCTTAGGCCTTTATGTATATAGACTAGAGGCCTAGTGCACAAAATTCAGGCACGGGTAGAGTCCTTAGGCCTCGCCCACAACCAGGGCTGATGGGGGCCAAGCCTTCCTTGGCTTCTGGCCAGAGCCTTTCTTCGTCCCACACTGCTCCCTGGTGGTCAGTGCATGTCATAGTGAGCAGGCAGTCGAACTCCTGGTCTCCTGGTCGAACTCACAAGGGGACAATTTGCGTATTAGGCACTTATATATAGATTATTGTATTATTTTCCATACTAACAACTGTAAACCTGCTTTTGCCCACCTAGTAATATAGGAAAGAACCATGTAAAGCAGATAAAAATAAGATGTTTTTTTCAAAGCCCTTTTTGCATATACTGTCTTATTTCATTATCATAATATCCTTTTGAGGATAAAGGAGGTTTTACTTTATCTACCGTAGACACAGAGATTATATTATTTGCCCAAAGGCACATAATCAGTCACTAGCAGGGCTAGTGGGGCTAGATTATAACTCAGATCTTGTGACTCCTCCAGTGTTGATTCTAATTTTCCTTGAATAATGATAAATCTGCAAAATTCTGTAGGACAAGTAGTGAGAAATTCAAATGATGAAAAACAGATCCATGGGCAGCTCCGACTTGGGCCCCACCCGGGCTCCAAGGGCCCTAACGGGGACTTACCACCTGGTGCCCATCCATTAATGTCTGCTGTCAGGGCTCGGAGGAGGCTGTGGTTCTTCAACTCCGATATCTGCAGGGCAGTGATCTTTAGTGTCAGGGTAGATCAATGTCCTCCCAACCGCACAAACATGCCCCTCCCATTGTACTGACTATCCCTGAAACTTTAGGCCAGAAGAATCTAGTCTACCTTGATGAGTTGATTAAAGCCAATCTTAAAGAGAGGCACCTGGAAAACTCCAACTCTGAGGCAGAAGTTGAGTGATGTGGGGACGTGTATAGTAAACGATTAAAACCCACACAACTCCATGAGGCTGTGGTGTGCCTTTGGTATTCCCGTTGCACTTTATATTTTGCTTCACTAGAGCAATTTTCTTACTAGATAGAGGCTGTTTTTTTGTTTGTTTGTTTGTGCCCCATACCCCTTCTCCTCAGTGTGAGCTCCTGAAGGGCAGGGTCTATGCCATTGGTCGGCAAACTCATTAGTCAACAGAGCCAAATATCAACAGTACAACGATTTTAATTTCTTTTGAGAGCTGAAAACCGACTTCTGCGCATGGGCCACAAGGTTTCAATCGCACTGTAAGGTTTGTGCCTGCACGTGGTATTTTGTGGAAGAGCCACACTCAAGAGGCCAAAGAGACGCATGTGGCTCGCGAGCCACAGTTTGCCGACCACTGGTCTATGCCATCCGTGTCATGGATTTCTGGCACCATCTAATGGCATGCAACAAAAATTTGTATTGGGGGTGGTACTAAAGTGTGTGCAATATGTACTGGAATTCCTCGGAAAGCCAGAAGAGCACTGCTGCCTTGGTCCTTTGGCGTAGAGTACCCAGCAGCCACACTTTTGACCTGAAAGACAAACCAGAGTCACTCTCCCAGGCACATGTCAGCCCCAAAGATGACAGTTTAAACGCCACACCTTTTCCCAGGACCACGCACACACACACACAAATGGATGAACTCCTAAGAAGTTAACTACAAGAAATACTATAAGGGAAAGTTTCTGTTTAATCTAATGTTAAGAAAACCTGCAAAAAGCTGAGTTAATGTTGTCTCAGAAATCTCACACAGATTTCCTGGCTCTGTTTAGAGGTCTGAGTAAGCCAGGTTCAGGGGGGCAGTTCCCTCACTTTGGCCTTTCTGCTCAGCCAAACCTGAACCCTATGAGAGCTTAAAAAAACAAACCCGATAAACTTTTTGCAACTCATACCACCCATGTAGCACTAATTTACCTAATATGTTAAAAATTAGTTCTAAAACCAGTAAGGAAAAATTACCCAAATCAGTAGAAAAACAGGCATAGATATGGCTATTTTACACAAAAAGAAACACAAATAGTTCTTAAACATATGAAAAGATCTTACTCAGGATAAGAGAAATGTAAAATAAAACTACTCTGAAACAATATTTTTCACTTAGTGTATTATCAAACGCCAAATACTGGAGAATAAGTTGCTACCACTTCTATGGCCTGACAATACCTGACAAAATTATATACATGCTTTGTACATTCTGGACCTGCAATAGCATTCTAGGATTCATCTAACAGATATACTCATCCACGTGCAAAATAAAATGCTTATGGTGTCATTCATTGTAGCACTGTTTATAATAGTAAAAGGATAAAAAAATGTTCACTAATGAACTAATTAAACAAATTAAAGCATATTCACTCAATGAGAGCCTCTTATACACATAAAGAAGAATAAGAAAGTGCTTTATGGACAATATGGGACAATCTTCATGACATATTAAGTGAAAAAGCAAAGGACAGATTATACACTGTTTTACTATTTATATTTAAAAATAATAATCATATTTGCTTGTCTGCAGAGACTATTTCCAGAAGTGGTAAGTTTGCCTCCAACAGAAAAACTGGTGGCCATGGGCCAAAACGGGTTTGGCTCAGTGGATAGAACATCGGCCTACGGACTGAAAGGTCCCAGGTTCAGTTCCAGTCAAGGTCATGTACCTTGGTTGCGGGCACATCCCCAGTAGGGAGTATGAAGGAGGCAGCTGATTAATGATTCTCTCTCATCAATGTTTCTAACTCTCTATCCCTCTCTCTTCCTCTCTGTAAAAAAATCAATGAAATATATATATTTTTTAACTGGTGGCCATGGGACAAAGGTAGAAGGCAATTTTTAAAAATATATATTTTTTATTGATTTCAGAGGAAGGAAGAGGGAGAAAGAGACAGAAACATCAATAATGAGAGAGAATCATTGATCAGCTGCCTTCTGCACACATTCTTGGGAATCAAGCCCACAACGTGGGCATGTGCCCTTGACTGGAATCGAACCCAGAACCCTCCAGTTCACAGGCTGATGTTCTATCCACCGAGCCAAACCAGCTAGGGTGGCAATTTTTTGTTGTTGCAGTTGTTAATCCTTACCCAGGGATATTTTTCCATTGATTTCTTGAGAGTGGAAAGGTGAGGGAGAGACAGAGAGAAACATCGATGTGAGAGAGACACATCAACTGGTTGCTTCCTGAATATGTGCCCTGACCAGGGCCAGGGATCAAGCCACAGCCAGTATGTGCCCTCGGCTGGAACTGAACTCGGGACCCTTCATCTCGCTGGCTGACACTCTATCCACTGAGCCAAATCAGCTAGGGCTAGAAGGCAATTTTTTCATAGCACATTCTCTGCATGTTTTGAAATTTGAATTATGTGAATGTATTATTTTCTGTAGAATGAATAAAAAATAATAAAAAGAAAATAATTAATAAAGGAATCACTGCTGAAGTCAAAGCCCTCTAATCCTGGATTGTCCCATTACTCTAATCCCTCCTGCATATTTTTGCTAATACTCCTTACAATCAGCTTTGGGGTTTTTGTTTTTTTTATCCCTGGGAGATGAGAATGAACCTCCTAACATACCAGAACTGAGCCAACTCCTCCAAAACCGTCCTCATGATGCCTAAGTACTAGTATTTCCCACTTCAATCCAGTGAACACACTATTGCAATTACTCTCACTTCTATTTCTGGGGTCATGTGATTTTCCTCTAGAATACACACCTACCTCCAACTTCTGGGTCCTCTGTTCCCTTCAAAACCAGTTCTATCTCCTAAAGGTGGCCTACCTTACCAACTGGAGGTACAATGGTATCTCACTTGCCTTAAGTCCTAAAGCCTTTCTATACGTACCACAGGTTTCTCTGCCAAGGCCTATCTCCCTAAGAATCTGCTGCCTTGAGCGTAAGAACCTTTTTTTACTAGTATACTTCTTTTATATCTCCCATACTCATTCACATAGTACTAGGCACAAAATACGTTATCAAAAACACTTGGTGAGCCGAAGCCGGTTTGGGTCAATGGATAGAACGTCGGCCTGCAGACTCAAGGGTCCCGGGTTTGATTCCCGTCAAGGGCATGTGCCTGGGTTGCGGGCACATCCCCGGTGGGGGGTGTGCAGGAGGCAGCTGATCGATGTTTCTCTCTCATTGATGTTTCTAACTTTCTATCCTTCTCCCTTCCTCTCTGTGAAAAATCAATAAAATATATTTTAAAAAATACTTGGCGATTCACCATGCTGAACAACTAGGGGTCTGTGTACTCAGGATTTATTTTATCCTTCCTTTCCCTCTCCAGTTCAGTCCCCTCCAGTATCCAAAGACTTCCCTTTGGAAATACAGCTCACCTGTCTTATTTCAGTGAAGGCAATCCCCAAAACAAAAAGGCTCTGACCTAGCTCCTACCACTAAATCCCACAGGCTCCACTTAGGAATACGTTTTTTGGTCAGGACACATACAAGAATCAACCAATGAGTACATAAATAAATGGTACAAGAAATAAATCTTGATCTCTTTCTCCATTCCTCTCTCTAAGAAGAAAACCTTTCTAGGCAAGGTAGTGGGAAAGGTAAGTCTTGCACAGAGATAGGTCGCACTGAACCAAGTGTCTGAGGATAATCAGGCCGAATCAATGAAATACAACTGTTTAGGAAGATTCTTCACTGAAATTCTCATTCTAACAAGCAAACCCAAACTCAAACTCCACAGCCCACTAAGAAAATAAGCTCTCAGAAAAGGCAACTGACCCAGAGGGGAATAGAAGCTTCTTCTAATGGAACAAAGAGAACTATAATGAGGGTTTTTCCTAAACATAAAGTCCCACATTCTCTTGATGTCTGTTTTTATTACTGTTAACGATATGCCCCACACCAAAACTTTCCCCCCAAAACAGAAGTGCTTGCTTACCTGTCCATCTCTTAATTCTTCCTCACTATGGAAAGAGCAAGATTTTTCATTCATGACTCAGAATCATTTGTTCAAATGAGCTTTGTCCGTGGGCTCAAAAAGGAGTTTATTAAGGTCTGCGACTAGAAGCTATGGGGAAGAGCCAGAAATCCAACTGTTCCACCTTTGTCTTCCTTTTTGGCAGTCATTCAGACTTAGAGCAAGAAAACAGTCCCTATGTGCCATCACCAGGGTGTGGGTTTCTGTGAGGACTGAAAGAAGTCCCTGGGGTCTTTGAAGCCTCAGCCCTGTAAAAAAAAAAAAAAAAAAAAAGAAAATTGGTTTCATCATTCAGTTATGCTTCTGTTGAGAAAAACTGACTTTAAAAAATCTGTTAATTTGTTCTTTTTAAAATGTCAAAAGATATATTTTTAAAATATTTTTAAACATGTTCATTTTTTAAAATATATTTTATTGATTTTTAAAAAATATTTTATTGATTTTTTACAGAGAGGAAGAGAGAGGGATAGAGGGCCAGAAACATCGACTAGCTGCCTCCTGCACACGCCCCACTGGGGATGTGCCCGCAACCAATGTACATGCCCTTGACCAGAATCGAACGCGGGACTCCCCAGTCCGCAGACCGACATTCCAGCCACTGAGCCAAACCGGTTTCGGCTTATTGATTTTTTTTTACAGAGAGGAAGGGAGAGAGATAGGAAGCCAGAAACATTGATGAGAAACATCGACCAGCTGCCTACTGCACACCTCCCACTGGGGATGTGCCTGCAACCAATGTGCCTGCCCTTGACGGGAATTGAACCCAGGACCCCTTAGTCCACAGGCCTACACTCTCTCCACTGAGCCAAACTGGTTTTAGCAAAATATTTTTTTAAAATAGATTTTTTTAAAATTTTATTTCAGAGAGGGAGAAACATCAATGATAAGAGAAAAAAAAAATCATTGATTGCTGCCTCCTGCATGCCCCACACTGTGGATCGAGCCGGGAAATCAAACCGAGACCTTCTGGTTCATAGGTCCATGCTCAACCACTGAGCCTTGCCAAATGCCTACCCCTTATTACCCTGACCACTGGATGGAAAGAAGGGGACCCCACAGGAATCTAAGGGCTGGGTTCTCAGTATCCAGAAGGTACCGTGTTTTCCCGAAAATAAGACATCCTCTGAAAATAAGACCTACTTCATGGAAACATAATACATCCCCTGAAAATAAGACCTGCGCATCTTTGGGAGCAAAAATTAATATAAGACACTGTCTTATTTTCAGGGATACAGGGTAGTAGTACCACTTCAGTGGTGGGGTTCTGTTTCTGATAGTGGGGTTAATCTAGGTAAGTTTATCAAAGAGGTGAGGCTAATGGGTGGCATCCTGAGGGGTGGTCGTAGCTGAAGTGCTCAGGTTTGGGTCTAGGGTCTTATTAGACCTGGTTCCTATGATGGTACAAACTTAAAATGCAACACAATGTTAGCCTTTTTCAGTTGTCACCAATATTGCATCTGTTGCAGCTGCTTAGCCAGTTTGGCTAACTCAGTCTTTCATTCTACATCCATCTTCGGAAGAGGGCTGGAGAGGCCCATGCTTCCATCACAGGGGAATGGGACCATGGATACATCACAACAAAAAGCCAGGTCATGCCGAAACCAGTTTGGCTCAGTGGATAGAGTGCCGGCCTGCGGACCGGAGGGTCCCAGGTTCAGTTCAGGTCAAGGGCATGTGCATTGGTTTCGGGTACATCCCCAGTGAGGGGTGTGCAGGAGGTGGTTGGTCGATGTGTTTCTCTCATCAATGTTTCTAGCTATCTCTCTCCCTTCCTCTCTGTGAAAAATCAATAAAATATATTAAAAAAAACAAACAAACCAGGTCAGCCCTGGCTGGTGTGGCTCAGCTGACTGAGCATCATCCCATGCTCCAAGAATTTGCCAGTTCGATTCCCAGTTAAGGCACATGCAGGGGGTTGCTGGCTTGATCCTCAGTAGTGGGCATGCAGGGGGAGCTGATGTTTCTCTCTCCCTCTCTAAAATAAATACATACAAAAAAAGAAACAAAACTGCCTTTGATTCAAGCTTCATATCATCTTCCTCCTTCATTAAAAAAAAAAAAAATCAAAAAGCCAGATCATAATGGCCTCATCTCTAGGTCACTCTCACTGCGGGAATATAATTTGGATTCCCTAAGAACTGGCTGCCGGTAACAGACAGGACTCTTCGTTGGGGGCAGTTACTATCAACAGGGACAGTTACTATCTTATCAGAGAAAGAAAGCAAACTGTCAAATGCACAAGAACTTAGTTTTTAGGTCACTCCCACCTCTATTAGGCATGTTCTTTAGAGCTGGACCTGAGGAAATGGCCTTCCTTTTATATATATATGTGTGTGTGTGTGTGTAAAAGTTATTGATTTCAGAGAGGAAGAGAGAGAAACATCAAGGATGAGAATTATTGATCTCCACCTCCTGCACACCCCACACTGGGGATCAAGCCCGCAATCCGCATGTGCCCCGACCCGAATCCAACGGTGGCCTCCTCCTGCCTCATAAATCAACGCTCAGCCACTGAGCCACGCTGCCATGTAAGAAGGATCCTTTTTACATGAAGAATTTATGGTGCATCCGCTTCAGGGAGGGGGCTTCACTGGGGTTTGACTCTGCTTGCTGGACCTTAAATTCTTTGAATAGGTACTTAATTTAAAAACGGGGTCCATGCCGAGACCGGTTGTCTGCGGACTGAAAGGTCCCAGGTTCGATTCCGGTCAAGGGCATGTACATTGGTTGCGGGCACATCCCCGGTGTGGGGTGTGCAGGAGGCGGCTGGTCGATGTTTCTCTCTCATCGACGTTTCTAGCTCTCTATCTCTCTCCCTTCCTCTCTGTAAAAATATCAATAAAATATATTTTTAAAAAAATAAAAACGGGGTCCACGCCTCAAAGACAAATGCGCCCACAGGGATGGCAGCTCTCCGGTGGTCCTTCCATCAGGCTCCTCGCTGGCCGCCGGGTCCCGCCGGGTCCCCCGGCCGCCCCGAGGAGGGAGGCGCCGAGGGACCATCCGGAGGCCCGGGGCGCCCGCAGGCCCCGCCCCCGGCAACGCCATTCCCGGGGGGCGCCGCGGCCGAAACCCGGGCCCGTTTGGGGAGCGAGGGGGCCGGGCCCGACAGAGACCTCCCGCCAGCGAGGCGGCCAGCGCGGCGGCCCGGCCGCGAGTGGGTCCCGCACGGATCGCTCTCTCCGGTGGGGAAAGTGAGCAAAGCGACTTGCCTCAGGTCCTCGGCCGAGCGCGGGCCGGAACCCAAGCCTCCGGCGTCCCAGTCGGGGTTCTCTCTCAGTCCTGCCTCGCCCCGGGACCATCACGGGCACCCCACATTCCCTCCTTCAGGCCCCCCGGGCTGGCCCGACGCGCGGCCAAAGCCTCCCCACCGCCGCCGCAGCCGCCGCCGGCCGCCCCCGCGCATGCGCCCACCCGCCCCGCGCCGGCGGGGGCGGGGCCGCCGCCCGCGGGCGTGGAGCCCGAGCACCGCCCCCCGGCCCTACGGAGGGCCGAGAGGGCCAGCCTGCGCGGGAGTCGGGGCTTCTGGCCAATAGCAGCAGCGCTGCTCCCGGGCCAGCCCCCGGGGCCAGCCCCCGCCTCCCGCCCGGCCGGACAGCTTGCGGGATGGGATTTTGGCCACAAATCTGGGCGCCGGCGGAACGCGAACCAGTCCTCGGACAGGCAGCCATGTGGCTCACGCTGGTGCTGCTGGCCGTGCTGCTGCTGGCCGTCCTCCGCCAAGTTTACCTGGGGCTCTTCCCAGGCAGCTCCCCGAACCCTTTCTCCGAGGACGTCAAACGGCCCCCCGCGCCCCTGGTGACCGACAAGGAGGCCCGGAAGAAAGTTCTGAAACAAGGTCAGTGGAAGGGACCTTGGGGGTCTGAGGCCGCCCTGGTTTGCGGTTTCTTTCTGGCAGGGCGAGCTGCTGCCGGACCTGGGACTCATGCAAAGTGCAGGGAAGATGCACTTGATGCACGTGGAGGCGCCCGCCGCCAACCGGAGCCTTTGCTGGGCAGGCTGGGGAGCAGTGGACCCGTGCACGCGCGCCCTGCCCTCTGTGTGCCAAGGTCTTGGCAATGTCAAGTCCAGGCTCTGTTTACCCCCTTGCCCCCAAAGCCACATTGTATCCAGCTTTGTTAAAGATGCCTTTTTCATAAATAATCATTGTGTTTCGAGGCAGGACATGGGTAGACAATCCTTAACAGCGTACAACAACTTTCAAACTCCCCTCGTCAATGGACTACCAAAGTCAGAAAGCCACTACAAAACCCAATGAGGTCTTCATCTGATACTCAGAACAAAGAGAGTTTAGAGTGAGGGCTGACATCTCACATTAAGCCTGTTGTTTCACAGCTTTTCACAAGCCAATCCTCACTTTCAGGAAATGAAAGGAAAATGGTAGACTTGTAGATCCACAGTCTAACATGCTTTTGGGGGTCATGTCCCAAGAGGTCTCTGGACTTCAGGGAGCCAGGTCTATGCTTAAAATGGAGAGAGAGAAAAGGAATTAAAATGATTTTTAGTTTTGCCGCACCACAATGTGTG
Organism: Vespertilio murinus; assembly: GCA_963924515.1. Taxonomy (NCBI): domain Eukaryota; kingdom Metazoa; phylum Chordata; class Mammalia; order Chiroptera; family Vespertilionidae; genus Vespertilio; species Vespertilio murinus. The sequence continues at coordinate 20,033,856 of OZ004713.1, forward strand.
CCGGTATAGCTAATGTGTGTCAACATCACGTGACCCCCTCCTCTCACCAACTGAGCTACCCAGCTAGGGCAGGAATTAGAAAATGAGCCAAGGTTACAGGTTCGATCCCCGGTCAGGACACATACAAGAATCCTATATAATAAAAGGTTAATATGCTAATCAGACTGGATGTCCTTCCAGACATCCTTCCAGACCAAGTCAGCACTGGAGGGATCCAGGCAGTGGCCACAGCTGCAAAGTCCTACTCTTCTTGCACAAATTCCGTGCTTCGGGCCTCTAGTGAATAAATAAGTAGAACAAATTGATCTCTCTCACACACACCCCCACCCCCCCTTTCACATAAATTTTTTTAAAATTTACTGATTCCTACTGTCTTTGAAAGTAGGGAAAATCCCCATGTACATAGCAACTTTGGTTAAGTCAGTTCAGATCAAACCAAATCACTTTGCTGGTCCCGAGCATTTCCCAGGTAAAATGTGATATTCTACTGCCAAACTGCTCTAGACTTCCAGCCTTGGGCAAGCTAGAGAGGCCTTCCTTGGTTTCCATATCTCTGCTTACCCTTTCCTGAGAAGCCCAGCCTCCTCCTTCCTCTGCTGCAGCTTTCTCAGCCAGCCGGGTGCCAGAGAAGCTGGACGTGGTGGTGATTGGCAGTGGCATTGGGGGCCTGGCTGCAGCCGCGATTCTGGCCAAAGCTGGCAAGCGAGTCCTGGTGCTGGAACAGCATACCAAGGCGGGAGGCTGCTGCCATACCTTCGGCAAGAATGGCCTCGAATTTGACACAGGTAAGGTTTATGTGGAAGAGGGTTGGAGCATCATGGGACGATGGCTTTTCTGTTGTTTCGGAGGCTCTGTTTCCTCTCTGGGCACCTCTCTCCTTGTCGGAGAGCTACAGCCGTTGGAGCTGAAATGGCAGGGACCTGGTGGTTTCCGCTCTGACGCCTCCCTACCCCGAGGGTGGGTAGACAGACGCCTCTGGGTGTGGATTCAGCCAAGCAGGACAGCCTCTCTCACCTCGATTCCTGGTCCGGGCTCAGTCCCCTTATCCCTAAGACACCTGGTCTGTCCGTCTCCCCGCAGGAATCCATTACATTGGGAGGATGCAGGACGGCAGCTTTGGCCGTTTTATCTTGGACCAGCTCACCGAGGGGCAGGTGGACTGGGCTGCCTTGTCCTCTCCCTTTGACGTCATGGTACTAGAAGGGCCCGGTGGTCGGAAGGAGTTCCCCATGTACAGCGGGGAGAAAGCCTACATCCAGGGCCTCAAGGAGAAGTTTCCCCAGGAAGAAGCTGCCATCGACAAGTACATAAAGCTGGTTAAGGTAACATGGACGCGCTAAGGGAGGAACAGTCATGTCTGTCCTGAACTCAGCCCCCTCCAGAGCAGGGCTCGGTGCCTCTGGAGCAGAGAGGCTTGGCAGCTGCCACTCCCACTCTGGCCTCAGGGGGCGCTGTGCTCTCTTTCCTGACCAGGCTGGCTTCTGTGTCCTCGGATTACTACCCTTTTTCACATCATCTAAGAACAGATTGGGATTTTTGTTTTCTTTTAAAAAATACATATGTTTTTATTGATTTCAGAGAGGAAGGGAGAGAAAACCATTGATCAGTTGCCTCCGCCCTGACACTGGGGATCTAGCCCACAACCCAGGCATGTGCCCTGACCGGGAATTGAACTATGACCTCCTGGTGCAAAGGTCAGTGCTCAACCACTGAGCCACACACCGGCTGGGCAAGATTGGGATTTTTCTAAAGGAATTTAGGCAGTGAGTGAAAAAGACTCATTTGAGGGTGGAATGGGAAGAATTCACAGAGAAGAGGTTTGTAAAACTCCAGGTTCCGCCATGGTCAGTGTTGCTGGGCCTGCTGCAAGTAGAAGCTAATGGAGTGGCGATTCTGTCACAGCAGTTCTAGAAATGAGACCTGTTCCTCCTGCTTGTTTCCTTTCCAGCTGGCGTCCCGGGGGGCCTTTCATGCCATCTTGCTGAAGACCCTCCCGCTGCCCGTGGCCCAGTTCCTCAGCCGGTGTGGGCTGCTCGCCCGGTTCTCTCCATTCCTCCGCGGGTCCATGCAGAGCCTGGCCGAGGCCCTGCAGCAGCTGCCGGCCTCCCGGGAGCTGCAGGCAGTGCTCAGCTACATCTTCCCCACGTACGGTGGGTGCTGGCCGTGGGCCGCCCTCCCGGCTCTCCGTCTTTCTCCCCGAATGTACCCGGCTAGCTGAAATGCAGCGTTAACCCCAGGCCCCGTGGAGTTTCTGGAGGAGAAGTCTGCCTGCCCGCCTGCCGGACGCCCTGGGGAAACGCCTTCATCCACACCCGGGATGACTGTCCTCCCCAGTCTTGGCTGCATGGCGGTTTGCAGGGAGGACATTCCCAGGGGCCCCCAAGATCTGTAAGGTGCCCCATATTTGCGTGGAGACCGGCCTCTGGCTGCCGTGGGCATCAGTGGCGCCCCGGGAAGGAGAGACCCAGGCTTCATGCCCTCTGCCAGGAGTTGGTACTCCCTCCGACTGGTGCTGCCGCGGCGCTGGCCTCACCACCCCTCCTTCCTTCTGTAGGCGTATCCCCGAGCCACACCACCTTTTCCATGCATGCTCTGCTGGTTGACCACTACATAAAAGGGGCCTTTTATCCGCGAGGGGGTGCTAGTGAAATCCCCTTTCACATCATCCCTGTGATTCAGCGGGCCGGGGGTGCTGTCCTGACGAAGGCTTCTGTGCAGAGTGTGCTGCTGGACTCGGCGGGGAAAGCCTGTGGTGAGAGTGCCGCCTCGCGCCTAACGGGCCCTGGGCTGGGGTGGAGAGACCCGGGCTGCAGGGGGAGAGAGCCCTGAGGGCAGAAAGTGTAGCGGGACTGGCTTCCTCGTGGGGGTTACAGGCTGGAATCCGCCCAGAGCAGGGTTGACAGGCTGAGATCTGCCCCAGAGAAGGGCTCAGGAGTTATTAATCTGGAGATAAAGAGGACATAGGAAACATTGCAGGGTTTGCAAAGAGAAGTATTTATTTATTCAATAGATAAGAAAAGTTATCTGGTAATGTATAACCTCCTTGAATGTAGGGGCTGTCTTTTTTTTTTGTAATATATATTTTATTGATTTTTTACAGAGAGGAAGAGCGAGGGATAGAGAGTCAGAAACATCGATGAGAGAGAAACATCCATCAGCTAGCTGCCTCTTGCATACCCTCTACTGGAGATGTGCCCACAACCGAGGTACATGCCCTTGACCGGAATCGAATCCGGGACCTTTCAGTCCGCAGGCCGATGCTCTATCCACTGAGCCAAACTGGTTTCGGCTAGGGGCTGTCTTTTTATTTTTAATATATTTTATTGATTTTTTTTACAGAGAGGAAGGGAGAGGAATAGAGAGTTAGAAACATCGATGAGAGATAAACATCTATTAGCTGCCTCCTGCACACCCCCCACTGGGGATGTGCCCACAACCAAGGCACATGCCCTTGACAGGAATCGAACCTGGGACCTTTCAGTCCGCAGGCCAACGCTCTATCCACTGAGCCAAACAGGCCAGGGTGGGAGCTGTCTTTTTAACATTTGTCTGTAGATTTTAGCACATAATAGAGGTTCAATAAATGTGTGTTGGCAACTGATGGAATAAACACGTGACCTAGGTCAGTGTGGGGCCAGCAGGAGACCCTGCCCTCACCTGTTGATGGCAGAGTGGGGTCTAGAACCCTGTTATCCTGGCTCAGGTCTTTACTGTAATCTGCACAGAAAGTCAAAATCCCACTATAGAAGGACCTCATGAGGAGAGGACCAATGCAAGGAAGGACTCTGGGAAACAGCAGGCCATCCACGATTCGTGGGTCCTTAAGGAGCATCAGGGAAGGCGCAGAGAGGCCTGAGGAATCAGGGCTGGTGTGACGGTGAATTCACCAGGGGAACCTTTCAAGGAGGAAGTGGCGAGTGGGTGGCCCAGTGCCCCACAAAAACCCAGGAGAAGAGGCCATCAGCGGTGTCTGAGAACGCACTTGTAGGAGAAAGTAGGAAGCTGCTGGTGGTAAGAAAGAGGTGGCGGCCAATAGTTGTGAGATTTTCATCTTCAGGAGCAAGTTCTTCCAACCTGGAGGGGTCCGTGAAGCAAGGTGGCTTTGTCAGTTCAATTAAACTCGGTTTAGAATACGTTTACTTGTGTTTTTCATGTGCTAGGCGATAAAAGATGAAAATAAAAAGACAAGACCTAATCTCTGGAGGTGAAGTAAAGGATGGTGGAACAGCCGAAACCAGTTTGGCTCAGTGGTAGAGCGTCGGTCTGTGGACTGAAAGGTCCCATGTTCGATTCCGGTCAAGGGCATGTACATTGGTTGCAGGCACATCCCTGGTAGGGGGTGTGCAAGAGGCAACTGGTCGATGTTTCTCATCGACGTTTCTAGCTCTATATCTCTCTCCCTTCCTCTCTGTAAAAAAAATCAATATATATATATATATATATATATATATATATATATATTTTTTTTTTTTTTTAAAAGGATGGTGGAACAAGGAAGGCCTCAGAGGAAGGCAGGGATGCTTGAGCCAGATCATACAGGGTCAGAAGATGGGGGGGAGTCGGGCACATCTGTACTAGGGTCAACCATAAAAATATATATATAAAACATGAAGGGTCAGAAGAAGCTAGTTAGAGGTTGGGGGAGGTTATTCCAGGCAAGGGGAACAGAAGGTGCAAAGGCAGGCACCGAGGTATGAAAGAGCTGAGTATTTTTAGGCATTCGATACGGCCATTTTCATAGGTCAGGAATGGTTGACCATCAGCTGTTTCATATGGATGTACCTATGGTTTGGTGAGTGGTCAGCAATGAGGTGGACACACAGTAGGAACCAGATGGTGGCAGGCTGATAGGAGGGGTCAGTGTGAAGACGGTTGGTTTTAGCTCAAGCAAAGGGAGCCCACCCAGGGTGGGGAGGCAGCTGGGAAGGCGAGCGCATGGCAATTGTGGGGCACGCTTAGAGTTTTGCCTGGGGTGTGCCCGTCTGGCCCTAGGTGGCCCGACGCCCAGGTCTGGGCAAATGAAGTGGAGGCGGGGAGAGACCCGTGTGGGACGTGAGCCTCTGTCCCTCCCGGGGCCACAGAACCTCAGCCGTGCTCGTGTGCCTGCAGGTGTCAGTGTGAAGAAGGGCCAAGAGCTGGTGAATATCCACTGCCCCATCGTGATCTCTGACGCAGGGCTGTTCAATACCTACAAGTATCTGTTGCCAGAGACCGCCCGCCGTCTGCCAGGTAAGACGCTGTGTGGCTCTCCTCCGAGCTCTGGAGCAGCTCACTCCGCTGGCGGATGCTTTTCCCGGGGAGATGGCTGCCCTCTGTGCTTAAGCAGGGAAGGTGGACACCCTGGCCTCTAACTCGCTCCTCTGTGTAGGAGTTGGGGAAAAACTTCATTTGTATCACACATCACCCCCAACACCCTTTGATCCTTGTTTATCTCTTCATGCTTGGCATAGTTACTCCCTCCCCCTCATAACCTCAACCACTTTCCCCTCTCCTCTTAAGATTCCGTTCCAAGTTGCCCCTTTCCGGTTTTCTTGCATCTTAAATCATCTCTCTAATGGTGAATGATGGTGGAGAATGATGGTGTTCCAAAAGGAACATTTCTTGGGTTTTCATTAAGTTTGTGGTATAAATCCCGCTTCCTTTAATTTCTCACTTATTTTGAGGGGGAAGACCCGTCTGGCATTATCAGTAAGGGAAGCTCAGGCCGGCGTGGAGAAGAAAGGCTTCATAAAACTGTTGTGTGCCCTATTGGGCCCAAGGTTGTATTTTCCTGTCTCTCAGGAAGCATATTGGGGCTGAGCCTTTCTTGTGTTCCTTGAACGCTGTGCCCCAAATCTGGACAACGGGTAGAAATGAGCCTCGATGCAGCCATCTTTTCGTATAGACCGTGTCTGAGAACAAAAGCCTGGCCCAGATTGTGCGGCTCAGTGGTTGAGCGTCAACCATGAACCAGGAGGTTGATTCCTAGTCAGGGGCACATGCCCAGGTTGTGGGCTCATCCCCAGTAGGGGGCTTCCAGGGGGCGGCTGATGGATTATTCTCTCTCATTGATGTTTCTAGCTTTCCCTTTCATTTCATCTCTGAAATCAACAAAAATATATTTTAAAAAAGAAAAAGAAAAGCCTGGTTTTGTGGAGGAGGAGGTAGTAGACATATTTGTCTATTTGTGTTTTGTTTTGTAATCAACTTTAGAGAGAAAGAGGAAGGGAGAAAGAGGAAGATGGACAGAATGACATCAGTTTGTTGTCACACTTATCTATGCATTCATTGGTTGATTCTTGTATGTGCCCTGACTGGGGATCGAACCCACAACCTTGGTGTATTGCCAGGACAACGCTCTAACCACCTGAGCTACCCAACTAGGGCAGGAGGTAGACCTGTTTGTGGTTAGCCCTGGGTAGGTCTGTGCGAGAGGCTTTGCTGTTGTATTTCAATGGTTCTCAACCTTCCTAATGCCACAACCTTTAATACAGTTCCTCATGTTGTGGTGACCCCCAACCATAAAATTATTTTCGTTGCTACTTCATAACTGTAATTTTGCTACTGTTACGAATCATAATGTAAATAGCTGATATGCAGGATGTCTTAGGCAACCCCTGTGAAAGGGTCGTTTGACCCCCAAAGTGGTCACGACCCACAGGTTGAGAACTGCTGTTGTATTTGACCCTCTTAGCCACCTGGGAGAGAGCCATCCTCATCCTCATTTAGGTGCCATATAGAGACTGCCCTGCAGGCGCTGTGAGCCCGCTCAGGGAGGCTGGGCGCTACCTGGTTCTAAAGGTGCTTAGAGCGGAAGTGGATGGAGGCAGAAGAGTGGGAGGATGCTCACGTACCTGGCTCTGAGCTGAGAGGCGTGGGGCTTCCAGGGAAAAGGCCTCGCTAAGGGGTGGAGAGCAGGCCAGCCCACGAGGAACACGGGCTCAGCCAAATGAGGTGAGAGGTAACTGTTTTGAAATGGACTTTAGGCTGTTATGTAACTAGACGCTACTGGTGTGATCTGAGGAGAGGAGGCCGCAGGCCTGGAGGGAACCAGTGACCCAGGGGGAGGGAGGGGTGTAGCTGAAGGCCTCTGGCTGGGGCTGGGGCTGGGGGTGGAGAGAAAGGAGCAGCTCAGATGCCGTCGGGATAGAAAGGCACGGAGCCAGGGAGCCCGTGGAAGGAGCGCTCCACCTCACAGTGGGGTTTGCGGCTGCTCTTTGAGGAGCTGGGGAAGGTGGCAGCAGAGTGGGTTCAGTAGAAAAGTGAGGGCCTGGATTTCCTCATCGGAGAGAGGGTGGGTGGCTGTCATCACTGTCTCTATGGTATGTTTTCGACTGAGAACCAGCCTTCCCATTCCTCTGCCCCACTTAGCTGGGCCTCCGCCAGCATCTGCTGCCAGCGAAGCCTCCTCCCTCGGCCTGGGTAAGCGGCATGACGTGAGGCTGAGGCTGCCCAGTGCAGGGCAGAGGGGGGTGCTGGGCAGAGGGGCGGGGTGGACTGATCCACAGACTTTGCCTTTGGTACTTCCAGCCTCCCTCGCTCCCCGGACCTTTGATCCCGGGTCCCACCCAGGCCTGCCTTCTCTCCTGGCCGCAATGCTACCTACCCAGCTTGCCTTCCCTCACCGGAAACGGCTGTCACTGCTCTTAGGTGGCTCAGCCCTGAAAACAGGCGAAGGGCACGAGCCCTCACCTGGCTGAATTCCAGATGGGTTCCAATTTGAGAACATTCCCGGCAGGGGCAGGGGGATGCTTAATTCGAGGCCCCTGTGCAGGGACTCCTCCGTTCCCACCTGTTTGGGGTGGACGCTTTCACAGTTCCAGCTGCCCCTCAGAGATGGGAGCCAGGCACCTGCTGGCCTGTGGGACGGGTAGAGCAGGAGGGGTCGAGGGTGGAGGTGAGATGGTGAGGCAGAGGGAACCTTTGTGGATGGGAGCGCCTTTTTTTTTTTTTTTTTTAATATATTTTATTGATATTTTACAGAGCGGAAGGGAGAGAGATAGAGAGCTAGAAATATCGATGAGAAACATCGACCAGCCGCCTCCTGCACACCCCCCACTGGGGACGTGCCCACAACCAGTGCACATGCACTTGACCGGAATTGAACCTGGGACCCTTCAGTCCGCAGACCGACGCTCTACCACTGAGCCAAACGGTTTCGGCAGGAGCGCCTTTCTTAAATCCCACTGCTGAGCCTTGAGGGGTTTAGAGCGGAAGGTTTTTGAGTGGGAGAGACTGGTCTCAGGATGTCAGTAAGGAAAGCTAAGGCTGGCGTGGAGGAAAGGGCTGGTGCACTTGTTTGGGACCCCGGTTTATATTCTCTGCCAGGTATCTGGTCCCCGGACCTCTCCCTTCTAGCGGGGGAGAGGGAAAGCGGGCTAGGTGGAGGTGGTTGCTGTTCCACGGGGCTTCCTAAGACCTTGGGGGTTTCACTTCCGGGCCCTTGGTCCTCTCTGTGCCCACCCAACCTAACTGGACAGGGCGTGCCAGCTGAGATGACCCCTGGAGGCTGGGGCCCAGGCGGTGAGCTCCTGGGGCTCCCGGGCGGCCCACTGCTCCATACTGCAGGGATTGGGGGGGTCCACCTTCCCCTCCTCATGGCTGGGTGGCCCGAGGCCAGTTGTCCTGCTGTCATTGTTATAACACTCCCGTTTGCTCTCCAGAGTGGCCTGTTTCCGATAGATTCTGTGTCACGCTGCCCAGAGCACTCATTCTTTGCAGCCTATAGCAGGGTATCCCGCTTATTTCCAGCAGACAGGCAGCATATAGATTCCTTGAAGCATCCCGGCACCTACAGAGGAGTCAGCACATTTGGGTCCTCCACAAACAGTCGTTAAATGACCGGGCAGAGCACCAGTGTTACCCTCAAGCAGGGGATGGGATGGTCCTGGGAACAAGGACAGAGGACAAGAATCTGTGGGAGCAATTTCTTTTCTAAATATATTTTTTTTATTGATATTTTACAGAGAGGAAGAGAGAGGGATAGAGTGTTAGAAACATCGATGAGAGAGAATCATCGACCAGCTGCCTCTTGCACACCCCCTACTGGAGATGTGCCCGCAACCAAGGTCCATGCCCTTGACCGGAATCGAACCTGGGACCTTTGAGTCCGCAGACCGACGCTCTACCACTGAGCCAAACCGGTTTCGGCTGTGGGAGCAATTTCTGGGTAACTGGTCTGGGTGCTTTGTTGAGAGGTTTGGGAAGGCCAGCTGCTTAGTCCAGGGGACATCCGACGGCTGTTGCCTCCCTCGAGTTCTGTTCCTCCCTCTCCTGGCTGAATCCTAACGCCAGGTGCCGGGAATGCTGTTTGCTTTTATCCATCTGCATTGATCATTTTTGAGGCCTTGTACTGACTGTACCGCACATTGTCAACTGTGTCCGTTCATTTAGCAGGTGGCTTATTGTCAAGTTCATACTGAAATTAAGGCTCCTAAGGAAGCACTGTTCATATCTGTGGTCTTCGTAGCATGGAGCCCGGTCATCCACTCCTAATTGAGACATCAGGGGAAGATGGGAGGCAGGTAGCCGGAGACTGTCCTGCGGGCGCTGTGAGCCGGCTCAGGGGGGCTGGGCGCCACCTGCTTCTAACGGTGCTCAGAGCAGCAGTGGGTGGAGGCAGAAGAGTAGGGGTCACGGGTTGTGGCCCTCACAGGCGGAGACAGGGGAGCAGGCCCCTGCCAGTCACTTCTTATTTCAACAGTTGCAGTTGAAACGACGCTATAAACATGGCCCAGGCGACAGGCTGGCAGCCGAGGCTGCAGACACAGCGAGCAGGCCCGGCAGGCTCCGCTGGGGCAGGGCGCCGCCTCTGGCCCCGTGCACACAGCGCTCACCAGCTCTCTTCGGCAGGTGTGAAGCAGCAGCTAGAGATGGTGCGGCCCGGCTTGGGGGTATTCTCTGTCTTCATCTGCCTACGAGGCACCAAGAAGGACCTGGGGCTGCAGGCCACCAACCACTATGTGTATTTCGACACAGACATGGACAAGGCGTAAGGCGTGTGTGTGTGCATGGGGTGGGGAGAGGGTGTCAGCATGGGCCCACAGCTCACAGGACCCTTGCTTCTTTCCGGGAAGGGCTTTTGTGCACCTAAGGCTGTCCCTCAGCTCCATCCCTGGTGGTGAGGGGGTGTCCGTGGGGATGGAGTGCTGGTGGCTGGGAGGACCAAGGTCTTGGGCTGGGCGGCCACACTCCTCTCACCCTCAGGATGGAGCACTACCTGTCTTTGCCGAGGGAAAAGGCTGCTGCACACATGCCCTTTCTCATAATTGCTCCCTCATCAGCTAAGGACCCGACTTGGGAGGACCGATTCCCAGGTGGGGGCCTGAGGTCCTGAGGTCCCGGGGAGGGGCTGGGGCGGGAGGGACCGGGCAGCAGTAACCCAGCCCTGCCCCCCCAGACCGCTCCACAGTGGTCCTGCTGGCGCCCACCCGCTACGAGTGGTTTGCCGAGTGGCGGGAGGAGGCCTGCGGAAAGCGGAGCAGCGACTATGAGAACCTCAAGTCGTCCTTTGTCGAAGCCTCTCTGTCGATTGTCCTGAAGGTGCTCCCACAGCTCGAGGGGAAGGTAGGTAGACATGACTGTACCGTTTCTCGCCTTCCTCTGGGCCCGGGAAATATCACCCTGAGATAACCGAGCCCCGGGGAAGGCAGGGAGGGAGCCCGTGCAGGCCATCAACTCATCCAAGGAGAGCGGAAGAGGGAAGATGAGCATCTCACCAGGTCTCGTGCCCACCCTGTGGCTGCCTTTTTTGCCTCTTAGGTGGACAGTGTGGCCGGAGCATCCCCGCTGACCAATCAGTTCTACCTGGCTGCTTTCCAGGGAGCCTGCTACGGGGCTGACCACGACCTGGGCCGCCTGCATCCTCAGGCCATAGCCTCCCTCAGGGCCCAGAGCCCCATCCCCAACCTCTACCTGACAGGTACACGGACAGCCCCGTCTCGCCAGGAGCTGCGCCCCTAGGCCTCCGTTATCACCCACGGTACTGTTCCTGTCCGCAGGTCTTCCCGCCCCTGCAGCTCCCACACATGCAGGCTGTCGGCCTGGGCTTGACTTGGAGCTGCCCCTGGGTGACCCCGGCACAGAGGGATGGACACGAGAGCCCTCACCCTCTCGCTCACTTGCGGCTGCTCATGGGTCTCTCTGCTCTTGTCTCCTAGGCCAAGACATCTTCATCTGCGGGTTGATGGGGGCCATACACGCGGCCCTTCTGTGCAGCAGTGCCATCCTGAAGCGGAACTTGTACTTAGACCTGAAGAAGCTTAGTTCAAGGGTCCAGGCACAGAAAAAGAAGAATTAGTTGGGTCAGGGATCGCTAGATGAATTTGGCCGGTGGTTGTGGCACAGCCTGACTCAGCCATTGTCTTTCAGCATTAGTTTCTGCTCACACGAAGCACTCTCTCTCTTTTTTTTTTAATTTCATAATGGAGATCCAACCCACAGATCCCAGTTCTTAACTGAAGCTCTTCCAGCTGGGGCAGGAGATGATCGCCCACACCTTTCACAACACTAGCTTCTAAAAGGCTCCGTGTGGGCTGCTGATTTGGATAGTCTTAATGTCTCATCCAGCACTGCTCTGCACCCCACACCCATACCTCCCAACAGGCAAACCAAATATTAATTTTTGTTAATTCTCGCCCGAAAGGTATTTTTTTTTCTACTGATTTTTAGAAAGAGTGAAAGGGAGGGGGAGAGAGGTAGAGAAACATCGATGAGAGAGAGACACATCAATCGGTTGCCTCCTGCATGCACCCCAACTGGCGCTGGGGATCGAGCCTGCAACCAAGGATACATGCCCTTCACTGTATTGAACCCAGAACCCTTCAGTCCTCTGGCCGACACTGAGCCGCACCAGCTAGGGCAGACCGAATATTCTTGAAAGGATTGGTCCAGCTGTCCTGAGACTTCTCTAATCACTCGAAGGGTTCTGCTGCAGTCTACACTGTTCAGGAAAAAGGGTGTCTAACAAGGGTCCGTCAAAGCCTGGGCATGGTTTTGATTATAGGTTCAGAGGCCTCCATATCCCATTTTTTGCTGGTTCTGATGGCTTGCTCAGGGTGGAAACATGCCTGCGACAGGCTTATTGTGGTTGGGGCTGGAAGAATGCAAGATACCAGTTTGCAGGGTGTGTGTTTAGAAGTTAATATTCAATTAGTATGCAGCCAAGGTCCTAGATTTGTCTTCCTTATCATGCCCAGTGTGGCAGCACTGAGACACGCCCTTGTGGAGCTCATACCTGAGCCTCGAGGCTTATCTTTCAAAGATACACAGCAAAGGGTGACACTGGTACCAGGGCACAGGACTGGAAAGGTGATGTCACTGGGGTTGAAATAGGCCGCAAAGGGCCTTCCAGGCCAGTGGGACAGCAGAGGACAAGTGCCGAGTAAATGATGACCTCAGGCCCACCTACCTCCCCGACCTAGTCCATGGGCTGCCTGGTGGGGAGGACTGGGGCTGGAAATCGTCACCACAACACACAAAGCTACAGGATGTGTACAAACCCCGAGATGGCATTCCCGTTAATTGGAGATTGGGTGGGAATGTAAATGAAGACCGAAGGATAAAAATAAAATTGCCGCCGAAACAGGTTTGGCTCAGTGGATAGAGCGTCAGCCTGTGGAGTGAAAGGTCTCAGATTCGATTTCGGTCGAGGGCATGTACCTTGGTTGCGGGCACATCCCCAGTTGAGGGTGTGCAAGAGGCAGCTGATCGATGATTCTCTCATCGATGTTTCTCTCTGTCCCTCTCTCTTCCTCTCTGTAAAAAATCAATAAAATATATATTTTAAAATAAAATAAAATTACCATTCACTTGTGTTAGTCAATTCTAAAACGATATTAATTCAAAGATTTTATAGCTTTACAATTTGAAATTTATTTGTTTCTGCAACAATACAAAATTACATCAAGAGTCATTCACAGAAGCTCAGTAAAACATTAGATACTGAAAAATATTTATCATTAGAACAAAAAAGCTTTAGAAATAATTATAGTTACAAAAGCTGAAAATATAAAACACTGCAAAACAGTGGCACTCTACAAAGTGGATAAACAAGGGAAACAACAACCATTAATGCAGCAGACTTCAGAACCCAAGGAATATCATAGGAATATCTATCATATATACACACATCTTTTAACAGAGAAGCTTGGGCTATTTAGGGAATTTACATGTGGCCTGTGAAACTAGCTGAGTTGAGTGAGATTCAGTCTTGGCTCTGTATATACACACTTAAAACTGAAAATCTCTTCCCAGGATCCTTACTTTAGCCAGACCATGCCAAACAACCTTCCCAGCAAGTTTTCAGAAAACAGCTGACAGAACTACAAAGGTTGATATATAGCACACTCTTCCCTGTTCATATGATTCAGCATGTTCAAGCATGTTAGCTTTCATCACACGAGGCACTGGGTATCGAGTTACCCTGTAGAAACAAGGGACAGGCTTCCGTTTTTTAATTTAAATGACATGAATTGGGGAATAAAATGAGAATCACCATCAATAATTTTAGAGGTTTAGAATCCTATCATCAAATATTTCTTTAAAAGCCATCACGGGAAGCCCAGCCGGTGTGGCTCAGTTATTGAGCGTGGACCTATGAACCGGTCACTGTTTGATCGCCTGTCAGGACACATGCTCGGGTTGCAGGCTCGATCCCCAGTGCGGGGCCTGCAGGAGGCAGCAGATCAATGATTCTCATCATTGATGTTTCTCTCCTCCCTTCCTCTCTCAAATCAATTTAAAAAAAATTTTTTAAAGCCATCATAGGAAAAGAGATGTCAAATTATATATAACTAATTGTCAGGTCATTCCAAGTTTTTTTAGCCTTTTGAGGTAAGACTGGCCTTCCATTGCCCTGGCTGGTTAGAGCATTGTCCCCATACACTGAGGTTGCAGGTTCGATCCCCAGTCAGGGGACATACAAGAATCAACCAGTAGATGGATAAATAAGAACAAATTGATGTTCTCACAATCTCCTTTCCTCTCAAAAATAATTTAAAGACTGGCCTTTCACTCCCTCAAAGTCCAGAAATGGACTCTTAGTAATCTATCAGGAAAACAAGTTCCTCAATTACATCCACAACTGAAGCATAGATTCCTCTAAATAGAAATCACCCTTCAACCAAAGGCTGGGGCAGGAGAGACGCCTTAGCCAGCTCACCTTCACCCAAAGAATCTCTGAGAAAACATGCTTCAAGTAATCTTCAAAAAGACAACTGCCCAGAAAACAAGTTTGCCTTTGGTGTGAGAGATTTCCTTTAGCGCAAGTTTTAAAATGAAACTTAAATCCTATACTCTTACCACAAGAAATGGTATTTCTCAGGCTCATAAAGAGCCTATAAACTAGCCTCTAAGCCATGAGGGACATAGACGGAAGCTTCAGAGCAGGGCACGTGTTTAGAAAGGCCAATCTGGTCTCTGTGGACACAAGAGAAGATGGAAGGAAAACCAATAAAGGTGGCTCCTGGCAAAGAGATCTGGGGGAGAGGTGAAATGGGCGTGGGGCAGGGAAGCAAGGAAAATGGAAAGAAAGATGGCAGCTGGAGACTTTTTTTTTGTTTTTTAAAGCATAGGATTTTTGTGACAAGAGATAAAAATGATAAAAGTTTGTAGTTTGGAGTAGAGGATTAAAGAAATTGGGCAGTTGAAAGGGACAGTTTAAATCAGTAGAAAAAATTCCGTTTTAGAATTTTTTAGGACAACCATGCAGAAATAGCACACAACAGGACTGTTTCTTTGGGAACTGTGCCACGGATAAAGACCTGGGCGTCACTCAGAGGATGAAGAATGAATTTTTGAGGAGACAAAGGAGTTCTTTTTTGTTTGTTTGTTTGTTTGTTTAAAAATTTGTTGTTGTTAATCCTCACCTGAGAATATTTGTCCATTGATTTTTAGAAACTGGAAAGGAGGGGAGAGACAGAGAAAGAAACATTGATGAGACACATCAATTGATTGCTTCCCACACATGACCTGACCACGGCTAGGAATTGAGCTGGCAACTGAGCTATGTACCCTTGACCAGAATCAAACCCGGGACCCTTCAGTCCGAGGGCTGATCCACTGATTCAAACTGGCTAGGGTAACAAAGAAGTTCTTGACATCAGGACACTTTGTCAAAGAAACCAAGAGGTGAATTTCTATTTAGGATGGTCAACAGTGTCCAATTCTATCAAGATCAAGACTAAGTTTTGAGAACAAGCCAATGGATTTGATGATCTGAAACTATGGAACACTTAGGAGAAAGACAGAGACCAAAGTGAGCTTGTAAAGGTTATGAAGAGAGTGAATGACAAAGTAATGGAAGCAACACTTACTAAAGAAGTTGAAGAGCAGACTGAATAACAAATAAGATGGATGGGAGGTTGGGGGGGTTGTATAAGCATGAAGATTGGAGAAAAGTGTTAGTGTAGACAGGCAGAAATAGAAAACAGGAGGAAAGACAGGGTCAGGGAGACAGAAAAGGGAATACAATAACCATGGTCTTAGGGAATGCTAGGGGAGCCTGATAGAAGATTCCTCAGATGGAGGAAAGTATTATAAGACTGGTACACAAGTAAAGAAATGATGACAAGAACATTCATTCATTCTTGATCTCCACAAACAGGTTCTGCAATGAATGAAAAATCTCAACTCAAAGCCATGAACTGTTGGTTCTAAGCAAGGTGGATGATAACATGACGAACACGTGGTCCCTTCTTTAGACTTCTTCAATAGCACAGAATTCGTCATATTCCCCTCACTTCCCAAATTCTTTGTATTTCTTGAGATCAGTTACTCTATTTCAGTTTTTCCTTTGCAGAAACAACTCTTTAGGCTCTCTATAATAGGACGACATGACTAGATCTACATAAAACTTCAAACAGTGTGACCTAAGACATTACCCTCAGTTACCCCAGAGGAACTCTGTGAATTTCTTAAATTTTAGTAACCCCTCCCATGGGATAGAATAATTTTTACTAACTACCCTTACTTAGCATTTTATATTAGACTAGAAGCCTGGTACCTGAAATTCGTGCACTGGAGGTGGGGGGGGGGTCCCTCAGCCTGGTTGGCACCCTCTCCCGTTGGAGACCTCTCATTCCTTACTGCTCAGCTTGCTGCTTCTTATTGCTGCCATAGAGGCGGGAGAGGCTCCTACTACCACCACTGTGCTCACCATCTGTGAACCTGGCTTCTGGCTGAGCGGTGCTCGCTCTGTGGGAGTGCACTGACTACCAGGGGGGCAGCTCCTGCTTTGAGCGTCTGCCCCCTGGTGGTCAGTGTACATCATAGTGACCGGTTGTTCTAGTCATTTCACCGTAATGGTCGCTTAGGCTTTTGTTATATAGATGAGAGGACCATTATTAAGGTAAAAGAGCCTGGTTAGTTTCTAAATATGTCTATTTTGTCTGTTTTAGGAAACAAAGACAAAATAGAGTTTGTGGGGAACCTATATCATAAAAGTTCTTTGAAAAAAATGCATACCCAAACCAAAACCCTCCTATTTGTTTTCTTGCACATGAACTTACTCTATTTCAAAAAAGTTCCTGTTACGGTTATAAGAAAAAACAGTGCTTCAACAATCACAACTTTATTTCTAAAAATCTGCAATGGGAACAATGGCTTTATAGCTCTAACTCCCAGAAACCCCAAGTTCAGTTTTATACTCAGTACCAACCAAATGGAAGCTGACTCACTTTGTCTTACAAAATAGGAAAATGTGCTGGACGCTGGACAGATTGAGCCTGCAGGCAGTAAAGCAGTTTTTAAAGCTATAGTTTTGGTTTGCTGCTGAAGCATTTGAAAAGAATTGTGTGTTTAATGTAGCTCTTTGCCCATCAGCATTCACCTTGTAGATCTCTTGTAGGGCACATCCCCCCAAAGAAAGAGGCCCTGGTGGAAAGTACCTCAAGCAGCTGAGTTTTCTCTCCAGGTCTGCAAAAATAAATAGTGGCGAGTGCAATGCTACTTTCTAGGGGTAATTTCACTATAGAGCCGAGGCCCAAGGTGCCCAGGGCAGCCAGCAGCACTAGCCTGCCAGGGGCGGGGACCTCCATTTACCAAAACTGGGTTCCCACCTACTCGCTCCTTCTACTCCTACTCACAGGGGGAAAGGATGGAAGACACCAGCGTAAATAACGGGAACAAAGGAGTACAGGGTCACTAAAGTGCAGGTGCAAAAACCAAAGCCATGCTCCCCACCCCCAATCTCTGCCAGCCCGGACTTGCCACCAAACCCTAGAGGGTATCTCTTAGTTCACAGTACTTTTATCTTCATTTATCTTGATTTAGAAACAAATCAGCAGGGAGGATGAGGTTCTCAAAAACAGATCAAATCTGAAATGAGAGTAATACAATGCATTGGTGACGTTCACCTTCTTCCAGAGGAATATCTTACTGCTATGATTTTGGAGGTAAAAAAGATCTTAATAAGAGTTGCAGCTCAAAGGGAAAAAAATCCAGAATTAAGACAAACTGACCCTCCACCATACAAACAGTAATTGATAAAATAAAAGCACATAAAATTATTTAAAAATTCAGTTTGAAATAAAGCATACACTAGATGCCCAGCCAGCATGGGCATTGACCTATGAACCAGGAGGTCATGGTTCAATTCCCAGCCAAGGCAGATGCCTGGGTTGTGAGCTCCATCCCCAGCGGGAGGCATGCAGGAGGCAGCAGATCAATGATTCTCTCTCATCATTGATGTTTCTCTCTCTCCCTCTTTCTTCCTCCCTCCCTCCCTCCCTTCCTCTCTGAAATCAATAAAAATATATTTTTTTAAAAAAACAACAGCTTAAAAAAAAAAAACCCATACACTAGACAGATCCACACTTAGTGGAAGGAATATGGGAAGCTTGGCTTCTGCTTTGTACCATTCTGTATTCTGAATTGTTTAGATGTGCATTTTTTAAATCAGAAAAAGATAATAATGAACAGGGATGACAATCCTTAAAATCAATTATCTGGAGAGATACTTGGCCAGGGTTATACTGTGAAGCTGATCTACTGGCCAGTCAGCAAGATGTTTTGAGCTGAGTGGCCTATTTTGCAGCTGGAATGAGCTGTACATATGAACTGTGTTCCCTGTAGGAGTCTGGGAACAACTCCCAGTTGGGCCGCCAGCAACTCTTCCCCCACGCCCTTGCTGAGCTGCAGACAGGTGCGTGCTGGCAACAGGGCTGTGAGAGTACACTGAGCTCAGACAAGCTGCCTTTGGGGAGAACCTTACCCAGCTCCTGCTGCTGTGGGGAGGAAGGAGGGCTTTGCTTCCTGGCAGAGGCATAGGTTGGCTGCATTTAGGAAATCTAGTCAACAATGTTTAGCAGGGCTGATCTGGGAAGCTGGAGGCCTATGTTTCTGAAATTGTTTATTTCTAGGGAGTGTAATCTAGAGCCTTGCTCCCTAACATGTGGTTCCAGCAGCATTTGGCATCACCTAGGAACCTCCTAGAAATGTAGCAGCACAGGCTCCACCCCACAGCTAGTGAATCAGATTTTGCTTTCTATCACAATGCCTATAAAAATTTGTGAAGCGCTAGTGTAGTACAAAAAGCACAGATGGGAGCCTAGGGCGTTCCCATCAGGTCTTGATTTTGCCACATACTTGAGATGGGAATTTAAGTTGGGGGGGGGGGGGGGGGAATCATGACTTCTGGGCCTGTGTTTACTCATGTGTCAAGGGAGGGAGCTGTTGTAACATACTTAAAGGTCTCTTCAGCTCTAACATATACATGATGTCTCTACTCAGTGATCTGAAAAGGGCAGGGGTGATGGTGGTAGCACCCCCAGACCCAGCTGCTGCATCTGAGCCAAATGCAAGCCCACTGCTGTGCCCAGTTGAGACTGCACAGCCCTCCCATGAACCTGGGTTTTCCCTCCTTACCTTCTGGTCCAAAAGCTGGTAGTCACTGGCCTTTGGCCGCCGAGTAAGTTTGGATTTTTTTCCTTCCAGGGCAAAAGCAATAATCTGGTGAAAGGAAAAAGAAAATGATTAACAATGACTCTATAATGACAAATTTCAGTTTCTGAAATCAGAGATAATCACCTGGTAGTATATTTGTTCATAACCCTGACAGTAAAAAGAGCAGTATACCCATAAAGAAGCCTATATATATATATATATATATATATATATATATATCCCTAATATGCAATAGACCAAATGGCAGAACAACCAAATAACCAAACAACCAGTCACCATGATGTGCGCTGACCACCAGGGGCATGCGCAGAACATGGCGGGCATCAGCAGCAGGCAGCAGAGTGCAGAATATGGCAGGATGGTGGAGCAGGTGAGCGGGGGTGCCAGACCAAGGTGGGCACTGGTTGCTGTCATCAGGGCAAGCCTCTGTGGTTACTGAAAATTCTTTGCTCCTGCACACCATAATCCCACCCAGCACTCACACCTGCTGCCGGCGCCGACCCAGCTCAGATCCGCAGCTGGCACCGGAGCCACTGATCACACCCACTGCCAGCTCACGCATCAGTCCCAATCGCTCAGGAGCAGGAGAAGGTGGAGAAGCCCCTAGGGGCGATCGGGGCCAACAGCCACTGCTTGCACCTGCTGCTGGCGCCAGCCCCAATGGCTCTGGGCCTTCAGCAGGTGCAAGCAGGGCCGGCGCCATCAGCACATGGGAGTGGCAGGAGTGGGGCTGCCCACAGACAGGGGATGGGAGAGGGAGGCAGGCCATGGTGGAAGGGGTGGGGGGTGGAGGATGGGCCGAGACCTGCCCATGTGCCCACCACAGCCTCACAGCCCACAGTTCCTTTCAAGGTAGACGAATTCATGCACTGGGCTCTAGTTTAAATTATAACAATTTTAAGAACAGGGCTTAGTTCCATTACAATCCGGTATACTGCTAAATCAGCAATGACAGAGGGAGGAAAGGTGTTCTGGAGAGCTATAGGCTAAGAGATTTTTTTTAAATTAAATAAAACAAACAAACAAACAAACAAACCATAAGCAATTATTCTTTTCTGCAAATGCACTCTTTCACTCCACACTTCGCCTCATCTTAATTTTACAATCATTTTATGCCTAAGTTACTCTCCATGATGTTGGATGTAGAATAAGTAAGGCATGCACCATTTTAACTAAATGAGTCCCTCATTCTTAGAGCCACAGGCCTTATGGCCATCATGAATTGAACTCTCCAATTTTGATCAGGCTACAGAAACTAATAAATTGTTAGAGTTCAATAAGAAATGCAATTATTGCCCTAGCTGGTTTGGCTCAGTGGACAGTGTGTCAACCTGAAGGGTCCCAGGTTCGATTCGAGTCAAGGGCATGCACCTTGGTTGCGGGCACATCCCCAGTGCGGGGTGTGCAGGAGGCAGCTGAGTGATGTTTCTAGCTCTCTATCTCTCTCCCTTCCTCTCTGTAAAAAAAAAAAAAAAAAAATATATATATATATATATATATTTTATTGATTTTTTTACAGAGAGGAAGAGAGAGGAATAGAGAGTTAGAAACATCGATGAGAGAGAATCATCGATCAGCTGCCTCCTGCACACCCCACACTGGGGATGTGCCCGCAACCAAGGTACATGCCCTTGACCGGAATCGAACCTGGGACCTTTCAGTCCGCAGGCCGCTGCTCTATCCACTGAACCAAACCGGTTTCGGCTCAAAAAATATTTTTAAAAAATGAAATGCAATTATTTAGTCATTGGAGTGATTGCTAAATGACACAGATACTACTTCACACCAAACCTTGCTAAAGAAATAAAAGATGAGTATATCTATGCAATTTCTGTTCTTTCTTCTAATCAGAAATTCAACTGACAACCAAGATAATCCCTGGGCTCTCTGCTGTTGATGTCAAAGATTATGTAACCATTCTCTCTGCCACTGTAGGGGGAAGACAAAAACTTAGCAAAGGAAGCTAGAAATGATGCACTGAAAATAGAAACAGGAAGATAAGTGCTCTAACTACTTACAAACTGTCAGGTTCTCAGGTCCTCTGAGGCTGTGAAGGATCTAAGCTCAAGATTACAAGAGACCCCAAAGCAGGTCAGGTAGTAATAACATCCTAACTTGGCACCTAATACAGCAGCAGAGAGCACTCAGAGGAAACAGTCATGAAAACAAACGATTTATATAAAACAAGAGTAGAGCCCTAGCAGGTTCTGGGGGGAAACACCCGACATGTCATAAAACACCCAGTGCTCACAGGCAGGTAAGTGATGAACACTGGCCCACACACCACGCTTTCGGGGTGAAAGACATCCCATTCCTCTTAAGGTAACTGCTGACTTACCTTCCGCTTGTTGTGATAGGCAATATAAAGAACAGCAACAAGGATGGCTGCAGTCACCAGATAGGCAAAGAAGTGACTGCTCTCCGCACTTCCAAGGTTGTCCTTATAAAGGTCATCCTTCTTCCTGTTTATGGAATCCCAAAGTGTCCCTTCCAGGTTCTCCTCAGAGGCAGGGCCCGGCACTTCCTTCTCTTCTTTGGGTGGAGAACCCCCTTCAGGTTCAGAGCTGTCTTTCGTGGACGGCTGCTCCCAATCCAACTTGCCAGAACTGTCTTCCGTGGCCAGGTGCTCCTTGTCCGACTTGTCAGGGCTGTTTTCTGTGGCCAGGTGGTCCTTATCCGACTTGCCAGGACTGTTTTCCGTGGGCTGGAGCTCCTTATCTGATTTGCCAGAACTGTTTTCTGTGGAGTGGTGCTCCTCATCTGACTTGCCAGGACTGTTTTCCGTGGAGTGGTGCTCCTTGTCAGGACTGTTTGCCTTGGGCTGGTGCTCCTTAACCGGCTTGCCAGGGCTGTTTCCCGTGGACTGCTGCTCCTTGTCTGGCTTGTCAGGACTGTTTTCCGTGGGCTGGACCTCCTTATCTGACTTGCCAGAACTGTTTTCTGTGGAACGGTGCTCCTCTTCTGACTTGCCAGGACTGTTTTCCGTGGAGTGGTGCTCCTCAGGACTGTTTGTCATGGGCTGGTGCTCCGTACCTGACTGGTCAGGATTACTTGCCACGGGCTGGTGCTCCTTATTCAACTCGCCAGGACTGTTTTCTGAGGACGGATGGTCATTATCTGACTGGTTGGAGTTGTCTCCTGTGGACTGTGGCTGCGGGTCTGACGCAGCAGAGCTGACAGCCATGTGCTGGGTCGGAGCCTGTGGATCATTGTGAGGCAGGGGGCTGGAGGAGGGCAGGTTGGAGACACTTTCTTCAGCCTTTACTTTCTTCTGATCAGATGCCGGAGGAGAAGTGGTCTTCCTGACTTCTGAAAAGAGAGAAACCAGTTAGCCCGCAAGAGAGGCAGGCCGTGGCCACCAGAGTGGGCCGGTGATTGAGCGTGGACCTATGATCCAGGCGGTCAGGGGTCCATTCCCGGTCAGAGCTCATGCCCGGTTTCAGCCTGATCCCCAGCAAGGGTTGTGCAGGAGGTAGCGATCAATGATTCTCTCTCACAATTGATGTTTCTCTCTCTCTCTCTCCCTCCTCTCCTTTCTGAAATCAACGAAAAGAAAGAAGGAAAGGAGGGGGGGGGGGGGAGAAGAGAAAAGGAAAGGCAAAACAAGAACAA
Organism: Vespertilio murinus; assembly: GCA_963924515.1. Lineage (NCBI taxonomy): Eukaryota > Metazoa > Chordata > Mammalia > Chiroptera > Vespertilionidae > Vespertilio > Vespertilio murinus. The sequence continues at coordinate 20,056,350 of OZ004713.1, forward strand.
AAGAGAGAAGAGAAGAGAAGAGAAGAGAAGAGAAGAGAAGAGAAGAGAAGAGAAGAGAAGAGAAGAGAAGAGAAGAGGCAGGCCGAGAAAAAGGATTAAGGATACCCCAGAGCTGGAAGAGACTGGGGCAAACGGCGGCGGCGGCGGCGGTGGTGGGGTGATGGCGAGGGGAGGGGTGAGTCGGGCAGGGACGAAGGAGGCTCAGAAGGCAACCGGCCGCGGTGAGGGTGGTGGGCCCGGTGGGCGAGAGTAGGATTTCCTTGGGGGCAGGGGGTCTTACCCGCCGCTGCAACCACCACTAGGACCAACGCCACCAGGAACCGCATCCTGCTCTCCACACTTCCGCCGTCTACTGCTCTCGCGAGATCGCGCACGGACGCCGCCGCACTCTCGGCCCCGCCCCTTCCTGCGCGCGTCTCTGCCCCGCCCCGCCCCTCGCGCCGCCGCCGAGGGGCGGGCCTGGGGGGAGGTCGGGGGGTGTGGCGCCTCCGCCCCGCCGCGCGCAGCTCTTCTCAGTGGCGGCACCCTGCGGGCCCTAAGGGGGGTGCGTCCACCTTTGCCGGATCTCGCTGCTCCGTAGCATCCGCAATCCCCCCGTCCCTCCCCGTTTCCTTCTTTCCCGACGGGCTTCCGAGACCACACGGGCTGAGCGGGAGAACCCGGCCTGAGGACGGTCCCGCGGGAGTGACGCCCCCGCCCCGCCCTCCGGCCGCCTTTGTGACGCCTCCCTTCCTCACGGTTCTGGGTTCTTCCCCGCGGGCGGCGCGCGGGTCTCTCCCACCCGAGCAGAGCCACCCCGTCGCCTGGGCCTCGCGGCTCCCCGCTGCCCCCGCTCCGGGAAACTGCCCTCAGCTCGCCACAGGCCTTCCCTAAAGGGCATCCTTTTTCTCACCAGAAAAGCTATTCGTGTAAACCGTAGGAAATGTAGCGATCGAGGAGACGTAGAAAGCAAAATCTTGGCCCCACAATCCCGAGATGTCACTATTTTGTTTTGTTTTATGTCTTGCAAACATTTAACATTTTTTTGATTAGGTAATATATTCTAATGGATATATAAAAAAATCAAAATGGGATTTCTTAAAAAATAGCATACGTTAGAAAACTACCCCTCCACAGGGTACCACTTATATTAGTTTATTGCTTCCTGTGTGTGTGTGTGTGTGTGTGTGTGTGTGTGTTTGAGAGTTGTATCTCTTGTCTTTTTTTTTTTTTAAATATACTTTATTGATTTTCTTACAGAGAGGAAGGAAGAGGGCTAGGGAGCTAGAAACATCAATGAGAGAGAAACATCAACCAGCTGCCTCCTGCACAGCCCCTACTGGCCTGCAACCAGGGTACATGCTGTTGATTGCTATGACCTGGTCCCCCCCAACTGCCCTTCCCTGCAGGCCTGGCCAAAGCTCTATCCACTGAGCCAAACCGGTTAGGGCTTGTGTGTGTTTAAAAAAACAAAACGAAAACACGTAAATACAGCCCTAGCTGGTTTCTCTCAGTGGATAGAACATCTGCCTGCAGAATGAAGGGTCCCAGGTTCCCTTCAGGTCAAGGGCATGTATGTACCTTGGTTTCCGGAGTGATTCCCAGTAGGGGGTGTGCGGAGGCAATTGATCATTGTTTCTCTCAGTATTTCCAACTCTATTCCCTCTCCCTCTCTGTAAAAAAAATCAATAAAAATGTATTTAAAAAAACATATATACAAATGTACTCATTTTCCTCTTCTTAAATGTAATTTCTTGGTCTTTTTTCTATTTTAGAGAGACTGGAAGGGAAGGAGAGAGAGAGAGAGAGAGAGAGAGAGAGAGAGAGAGAGAGAGAGAGAAAGAGAGAGAGAGAAACATCTGCAGTCTAGGTTATATGCCCTGACTGGGAATTAAACTTGCAACCCCTTGGTGTATGGGACGGTGTTACAACCAACTGAGCCACCCAGCCAGGGTTCCAAATTGAGAATTTGTGAAGATAAATCTGGGGTGGAGGGAGAATAGATTTAGGAGTTAATGGATTGCAGGGCTGGGCAAACTACGGCCCAGGGGCCGGATCTGGTGAATAAAACTATTGAATTAAAAAAAAAAACACAAAAAAAGACCGTACCCTTTTATGTAATGATGTTTACTTTGAATTTATATTAGTTCACACAAACACTCCATCCATGCTTTTGTTCCGGCCCTCCGGTCCAGTGTAAGAACCCATTGTGGCCCTCGAGTCAAAAAGTTTGCCCACCTCTGGATTAGGGGATTGTTACAGTAGTCCAAGTAGGATTAGCACAGAGACAGTAAGAATGGCGAGAAATGGTAGGACTTAGGTAAATTTAGGAGCCCGTCTAATGTGGCTCAGTAGTTGAGCCTCGACCTATGAACCAGAGGTCACGGTTCCATTCCCAGTCAGGACACGTGCCCGGGTTGCAGGCTTGGTTCCCAGTAGGGGGCATGCAGGAGGCAGCCAACCAATGATTCTCATAATTGGTGTTTCTAATCCCTTTTGCTACATCTCCCTTCCTCTCTGAAATCAGTAAAAGTATACCCTGAGTGGCCAGATTATTATGATCTCTGAACACATATAATCTGGTCACTCAGCCTGTGTATATATAGATACTAGAGGCCGGTGTGTGAAATTCGTGCATGGGGGTGTGTGTGCGTCCCTCAACCCAGCCTGCACACTCTCCAATCTGGCCATTCAATGTATATTAAAAGAAAGATAAATTTAGGAGTTAATAATATCAATAGGCATTAAAAATGGATTGCATGTGGTGGGAAGGGGTGATGGTGAAGAAGGTGTGGTGCAGTGATTTTCAACCTTTTTCATAGCATGCATAAACTAATTAGTAAAATTCTGTGGCACACCAAAAAACATACCTTTTGCTGATCTGACAAAAAAGTTATAATTTTGATTAATTCATACCTGATGGCTATTGTTGTGTTGGCTATTTTAATTTTTAGACTTATCATTTAAAAAATAATTTTTTATTTCAGAGAGGAAGGGAGAGGGATAGAGAGATAGAAACATCAATGATGAGAATTATTGAGTGGCTGCCTCCTGCACCAATTTGATAGGACAAAGATAGTCCCTGTTACTCTTTAATGTTTATTGGACAAGTATTTCACATGACTTTGTGCAATTTACTTAAATGCTTTAAGTATCAATTTCTTTATTATTAAATGGAAGTAAAACTGTGGAGAATTGGATAATTCATATAGAGTACTTAACACAGTAGCATATAATTAAAACTCTCAAAAGTTGTTGTTTTATTCATTATACAAAATTTTAAAATAAAGATAAGACAAAGACAATAAAATTATCCTGTAATCCAGAGCTATTATCTTGAAAAATTGTTTGATTTTATTTTATATACATCTATATATTTATGATAGCTTATTACCTGAAAATTAACTTATATAACGTGTGTAAAATTTTTAAAAAATATTTTATCAGCCGAAACCAGTTTGGCTCAGTGGTAGAGCGTCAGTCTGCGGACTGAAAGGTCCCAGGTTCTATTCTGGTCGGGGGCATGTACCTTGGTTGTGGGCACATCGCCGGTAGGGGGGGTTTGCAAGAGGCAGCTGGTTGATGTTTCTCTCTCATCGACATTTCTAGCTCTCTAGCTCTCTCCCTTCCTCTCTATAAAATATCAATAAAATATATTTAAAAAAAATAAAAAAATATTTTATCAATTTTTACAGAGAGGGAGAGGGATAATTAGAAACATTGATTAGAGAGAAACTTGGTTCAGCTGCCTCCTGCATGCCCCCCACTGGGGATTGAGCCTGCAACCAAGGTACATGCCCTCAACCAAAACCTAGAACCCTGCAGTCTGCAGGCCAACATTTTGAATATAATTAATGCTCCTGAACTGTATACTTAAAACGGCAAATTTTGTTACATATAACTACCATAATTTTAAAAAATGAAGCACTGACAAAATCAGTGTGAAATCAGTGTGGCTCAGGGGATAGAGCGTCGGCCTGCGGACTGGAGGGTCCCAGGTTTGATTCCAGTCAAGGGCATGTACCTTTGTTACGGGCACATCCCAGGAAGGGGGTGTGCAAGAGGCAGCTGGTTGATGTTTCTAATTCTCTATTCCTCTCCCTTCCTCTGTAAAAAAATCAATAAAATATATTTGAAAATTTTTTTTAAATGAAGTACTGATATATACTACACGAAATGGGTAAACATGAAAAATGCTAACTCAGTGAGAAAGAACCACGTATTATATTATTCTACTTAATGAAATGTCTGTAACAGCCAAATCCAGAGACAGGAAGTAGATCCGTGGTTGTTTGGGGCTGCAGGAAACAGAGGGCGACGTACACAGGGTATGTATGGGGTTTCTTCTGGAGGTAATGCAAATGTTGGGGACCATTTTGGTGCACTGGGTCCCCGGGTATCTCAATAAAGCTGTTGCAGTGCTAGGTACCATGCAAAGCAGACAAAAGATGCCTCTCATGTCTTGGCAGTTAAAAGGCAAAGGGAAGGCAAGGGTCCCTTCCTTTGGGCCAGTTACTGATACGGACTGGTTGATGCACATTCTCGGCTGGACTGGATGTGTCCGATTGTGTCAGGCATCTTTTATGTCCCTCTCCGAAGCGCTCATCCTCTCAGCATGTCCGCAAAACTAGCGCAGGGCGTGGTGTGAAGAAAGGGGACCGGATTCAACAGAAGGATTGAGACACTCAAAAAGGTCTTGCAACTGCAATTTTATTTTCTTTTGTGAAAATAGACAGCTTATTGGGAGTTCAAATTGCTCCAAAAACCCCATAAAAACAAAAAGAAATACACACAGAAGCATGTGAGGTGACGGGGAAGGGAGGGAGGGTGTTCAGCACTTTGGCGGATGGCCAGACCGGGCCTCGGGGCAGTGCCCGTCTGCCGCTCCGGGACCGTGAGGGGGCGATGGGCGATCTCGACTGGTGAAGGGTGGCACACGGGCGGACATCGTCCCGAAGGAAGTGGCAGACACCTTGAGTCCCTTGGTGTGGCGGCAGGAACCATTTCAGAGGAGACCTTTCCCCTGGAAAAGCCGGAGGCTGGAGGGGTGGGGGGCGCGTGGGGGAAGGGGTGCTGGTGGAGACAAACCAGGCTGTGCCTTCCTTCTCACGTGGTGACAGCCTTACCCCGGGCCGAGGACGGGAGGACGGGGACGGAGGGAGCTGAGCAAAGAACTGGGGCGATGCCGAAACTGGTTTGGCTCAGTGGATAGAGCGCCGGCCTGGGGACTGAAAGGTCCCAGGTTCGATTCCGGTCAAGGGCATGTACATTGGTTGCGGGCACATCCCCAGTGGGGGGTGTGCAAGAGGCAACTGGTCGATGTTTCTCTCTCACCGACGTTTCTAGCTCTCTCTCTCTCTCTCCCTTCCTCTCTGTAAAAATATCAATAAAAATATAAAAAAGGAACTATTAAGAACTGGGGCGAGATTGAAAGAAAACGCCCAGGAATGGGATCTAGACGAAGAAGCAACGGGCCAGGCGTCTCGGCAGTGGCCACGCAGCCCCGGCGGGAGCTGGTCACGCGGGGAGGCGGGAGGAGGGAGGAGGGAGGAGGCGCGTCTCAGAGGTAGAGAGAGGAGGGTCTGTTGCCCAGGTCCGTCCACCACTGCACGTACGGGAAGAATGACACACTACTTTTCGGTTCTTTCTTTTCTTTTCTTTTTTTTGTGGGTTTTGTTTGTTTTTTAAAAAAGCCTTACGGTCAGCTACTTGGTTACATCTACAAAAACGTAAAGTGCCGCTGTTACCAGTCACTTTACAGAACAGTCCAGGGTGGTCAAATATTGACCAATAATGTTTTCTTTTCTTTTTTTTATTTTTTCCTTCCTCTTCTGAATCGTTACTACTTGATGGGTCACTTGACAGCCCGCGTCGGTCGGTCGGTCACAGGGCAGCTTAGTGGGCAGGCTTGGTGACCAAGGAGAGGGGCTGGGCCTGGAGCACGGGGAGGGCCTGGTGTGCGTGGAGCGTGGCCGGGAAGGAAGGGGGGGACGTCAGCAGAGCCGTGGGCATGGACCCGAGGGGCAGGGGCCGGGAGAGGAGCGGGGGCTGGCTGCCCATCGGGCCAGAGGACGTGGCGGCAGCCTTAGCCGACAGGAAGGCGGCCGAGTGAAGCGCCAGCTGGGCCCGGGCCTCGGGCTTGGTGGTGAGGGACAGGGGCTGGGCTTGCTCCGAGTGGGTGGCGGCGGGGGCGGCCGGCGAGGCCAGGGCTGCGGACGGGGTCGCCGGGGAGTCCAGCATGCTGCCGTGGGAGGAGGCGGGGCTGTCGCAGGGCTTCTCGGGGGGCAGGTACTGCACACACGGCTTCTTGCTTTTGGAGGCCAGAGCACCTGGGGGGAGGAACACGAGGGAGTGTGAGCGGCCAGTGGCTCTGGCGAGGCGGAGGCTGCGGAGGAGGCCTGGCTGGGCACAGCATCTCTGGGAGCCCGGGAATCCCTCCTGGGAGGGGAGCGAGGGCCCGGAATTGCACCCAATGCTTTCAAGAGGAGGGAGGTGCATTCATCAGGGACGCTAGAGCAGGGAGAAGGGGCAGCGCCAGTGACCACCGGTTCAGTGTCTGACCGGAGGGAAGGCGGCTCCGTCTGCGCGTCACTGTCTTCCCCGCCCACAGCTCACCGCCTGGGGGAGGATCTTTCGTTTATGGCCCTACTTGCCGCAGTGTGGCACCTGCAAAGCGGCGTGGCATGCAGTGGATTTTTGCAGCATGTTCATAATTTACGTACGTGTGCTCATATGGAGAATGGAAGGAAGGGAGGGAGGGAGGGAGGGAGGGAGGGAGGGAGGGAGGGAGGAAGGAAGGAAGGAAGGAAGGAAGGAAGGAAGGAAGGAAGGAAGGAAGGGAGGAAGAGAGGGAGGGAGGGAGGGAGGGAGGGAGGGAGGGAGGGAGGAAGGAAAGGAGGGAGGAAGGAAGGAAGGAAGGAAGGAAGGAAGGAAGGAAGGAAGGAGCACTTAGAGGGTGCTGGCTTTTTATACCCATCCTGGAATGAGCATGAGATGAGAGGCGTACCTAAGTGCCTGCCACAGTGTGAACTGGTGCACACATTTTTTTCGGGGGGGGGGGGGGGGGCACAAAGTGGCCCCTGAACTTGAACCAACTATTTCTGCTGGTGTTTGGCCAACCAGACTCTGGCAGCAAAGCTGATTCTGCTGGGTCAGCCCCTACCATCCGCCTCGCTGAGGGGATTCCCACCACGTTCAGGGTTTACCTCAGGTACTGATTTCAGGACCGGACCCTGCAATAAGACGCCACGGAAGCGCGTTCCGAAGCGCCCAGGGTTCAGAGGGAGAGAGCGCTGGGGTCCAATCCCTGAACCTCCCCGGCTCGGCGCTGGTCCTCTCTCACAGGAGGATCACAGCAATGCCCGCCGGAGCACACGAGGCGGGGGCCCGGGCCAGGCCGCGTGTCCATCCGGTGCAGTGTCACGCGCAGGCAGTGCAGCGGGGGCCGCGGGAGGCCAAGGAAAGAGGCGGCGGCTCCTCGAGACTCACCCTCTGCCTCGTGGACTTGCTGCTGGGACTGTGTCTGCGACAGCTGCTTTTCTCTCTTCCTCTTCTTTTTCTTACCCTAAAAAACACGGCCCAAGGAGGAGGCCACAGAGACAGAACACCTGGCTTTTCAGGGGGATGCCCAGATAAGAAGGGGGGCCACCCCCCCCCCCCCCGAGTCTCAGAAGTGCGTCTTCCTGGAGTGCCCGCCCATCGACGCCTGCCCTCCAGCTGGGGCGCCCTGTCTCTGGGAGGGCCCCACCCTGTCGCTGCACTTCTGGCTGGTTTTCCCTTTCTCTCCCTAGAGCAGGGTTCCCGACCTTCTGGAGGGTCCTAGGTCCCACCGAAAAAATCTGATCCGGCTACGAACCCTCTGAACAGAAGAAAGCAAGTAACACACACAAAATCCTGCCTAGTTTCGGGGACGTAGACATGCCGGCTGAGGTCATGCGCTGGCAGCACTCCACTCCAGGCCAGGAACCCCTGGCCACATCCCTAAGGTGACCAGACGTCCCGATTTTCAACCATTTGTCCCTCGGCATTTTTTAAAAAGTCTCCATTTTTGGAAAGGATCTTTCCAAAAAAATCGGGACTTTTTTTTTTAAAACGCCACGGGACGGACAAATTAAGAATCGGGACTGTCCCGCCCAAAGCGGGACGGTCTGGTCACCTTACACATTCCGCCGCCAGCGCTAGCCCCGAAGCAGCGAGTCAAACGAAGGCCGAGTCCCAGCAGACGGGAGGGGCCCAAATTGAAGTCTGCCGCCAGGACACCAGAACCGTGTCCTTACGGACCCGCCTTCCTTATTTCTAGAGAAACGCAGACATCCCCAGCCCCAGGAGTCCCCCGCCCGTCCGTGTCGTCAACCTCCCTCCGGCTTTGGCGAGCCGATGCGCTGCCACGGGGCCGAGCGGCACTCACGTAGTTGTCGCGGGCGGACCAGGTCGGGTAGAGCTGGGAGTGCAGCTGCCGCTCCTTCCGGGCCAGCTCGTAGTACTTGGCCTGCTCCTCCCGCGACAGGTTGTGCCACTGCGGAGGGGGCGGAGCGGGTCAGAGCCGGGGCCGGGGACGCAAGGACGTGGGGACATGGGGACGCCGGGCGGGCGGGGCGGCGGGCGGGCGGGGCGGCCTCACCTTTCTCCCCAGGATCTGGTTGATGGCGGCACTTTCCTTCAGGGTGCACTCGGCCACCACCTTGGCCCTCATCTCCTTCATGTACAGCATGAAGGCATTCAGGGGCTTCTTCACGTGGGGCTTCTTCTCCTCCTCCTTCTTCACCGTGACCGGCGATTTCCTGGGGAGAGGGTGAGCAGGTGTCAGCTGCCTCCCAGCTCCCCAGCCCCTGCCTCCCACTGCCACTAGAGCCGCTGCTCTGGGGAGGGGAGGGGAGGGCAGGGGAGGGGAGGGCAGGGCAGGGTAGGAGAGGGAGAGGGGAGCTGCTTGTTGCCCAGTCCAGCGGCCAGTGGCTGCTCTCAGCACCCGAGCCCCTCCCACTAGCTGTTCCAACCCAAACCTCCAGATCCCCCAGGCAGCACCCTATGGGAGGAGAATTCCCCGATGGAGGAGCAGGGGCCTGGGCTGTACTGGCCGCCGGTGACAGAAGAAGGGGCAGGGCGCCCTGGGCAGAAACAAGGGGCGGGCTCTCCTGGGCCACGAGGCACTGACTGGCGTCCTGGCGCTGGCCTCGGCGCTGCCACAGGCCTAGGACCTGGGAAAAGCCTCCTTTCCGGGCCTCACGTTTTCACATGCATCACGGGGGAAGGGAAGCTCACGGCTTTCCCCGATTCTCTCGTAGCCTCGAAATCCTGACTGTGAAACTTATTTATTTTTTAATCCTCACCCGAGGATATTTTTTCCATTGGTCTTTTGAGAGTAGAAGGGAGGGAAAAGAGTGTTGAAGAGGAGGGAGAGGGAGAGAGAGAGAGAGAGAGAGAGAGAGACAGAGAGACAGAGAGAGAGACAGAGAGAGAGACACACAGAGAGAGAGATCAACTAGTTGCCTCCTTCGCCGAAACCGGTTTGGCTCAGTGGTAGAGCGTCGGTCTGTGGACTGAAAGGTCCCGGGTTCGATTCCTGTCAGGGGCGTGTACCTTGGTTGCGGGCACATCCCCACTGGGGGGTGTGCAAAAGGCAGCTGGTCCATGTTTCTCTCTCATGGACATTTCTAGCTCTCTATCTCTCTTTCTTCCTCTCTGTAAAATATCAATTAAAAAAATATATATATAAAAAAACACAAAAAACTAGTTGCCTCCCGCAAATGCCCGGACTGGGGCTGGGATTGAACCTGGGACCCTTTGGGCCAATGGCTAATGTTCTAACCACTGAGCAAATGGCCAGAACTGTAAATATTTACTTCAGAGAGGAAGAGGAATAGAAACATCAATGATCTAAAAATAAAAAATAAAAAATCACTGATCTGCTGCTGCCTCCTGCACGCCCCCTACTGGGGGACACCGCCTACTGGGGATCCAGCCTGCAACCTGGGCCTGTGCCCTGATTGGAAATCGAACTGTGACCTCCTGGTTCATAGGTCTATGCTCATCCACTGAGCCCGCCGGTCGGGCTGTAAGACCTTTTTTGGTGAGGAAAGATGTGGAATGTCTCAGAGTCAAAGGGAGAGGACTGAGCTGAGGGGGGCTGCCGGGCTGCCGCAACGCCGCCAGGAGAGGGAAATTCCGGGAGCTGCTCGGAGGCTGGTGACCGGCCCCGGCTGCTGTTACTCACGCGCTCACGGCTGGGCTCAGGCTGGGGGGTGCCGGCTCCTGCTTGACGATGGGGGAGACGATGGCGGGGTGGGGGATCCCTGAGGTGGGCAAACCAGGATGGGCCGGAGCCACCATGTGAGGGGAGAACCGGCTGGAAACCAGGCTGTGTGGCAGGCGGAGAGGACGAAAGAGGGTGTCAGCAGTGGGTGTGGGGGGCCCTGACCTTCCGGCAGAGGCAGGTCAGCACCGCTACTGTGGCCAAGTGTGAGGAAGGGACGGCCACCGCTGACCTTTCGGGACCCGTCAGGTTTGGGAAACACCCAACAAGCCTGCCCTCCCGCTACAAACGCACAGGGTTTCTGTTCCTGGTGTTGACGCGGGTAGGAGGAAAACCGGGGTGCACAACGGGAAAAGGCGAGCTTACGGGGGTTACATTTCCTTTGTCGCTCACTGGGGGTACCCTGGCCAGGAGCTGGCCCTGCACGTAACTCTCCTCTCCCTCTGCCCTCCCCTGACATCACTGAGGGGAAAATCGGCTCTCCTCCGCCTCTGGCGTCAGTGTGAAATGAGCAGTGGACCCACGAGGCACGTCCTGTTATGCTCGTTTCCACTTCAGTACGAAGTGGGTTACACACTCGTCTCCAGGATTCAGGCTGAGAAAGGGTTTTCAACCAGAAGTAGACTCACAGAGCTTTCAGACTCAAAGGCAAGGCAGGTAATACAAACAAGTAAAGCCGGCCAGACACAATCTGGGGAAACTGTAAAAATCCCTTAGAAGCGGTTCTCAGAGTATGTCCACACCAGACACACCAGGAACTGGGTAGAAAAATTAAAAAAAAAAACACAAAAAACCCCGCCACAAAGCCCAGTGCGTGGGAGGGCGGGACCAGGGGGCCGAGCGGCAGGGCGTGGACATTCTCTTGGAGACACTGGGGAAGAGGGGACCACGGGGCGGGGGCCTCACTGGGGAGGTGGGAGGAAAATGGGCCTGGGCTGCCGAAAGCCAGCTGCTTTGTGGGCAGACGTGGCAAGGACGCCCGCAGACGGCCACTCCCTGCCACGGCCACCTGGGGCTCCCCGCCCGCCCCGACTCACCTGGACATGGAGGCGTTCATGGCGAGGGCGGGGTAGGGGTGCCGGAAGCCGCCAGGAGGGAGGGAGTACATGGGCTGCCCTTGCCTGCAGGGGCCGGGAGCAGGGAAACGAGGTCAGCACACTGGCTAACGCGGGGGCATTCGGGGCTGGGGAGGAAGGGCAGGAAGTAGGAGAAAGGACTGGGGGGAGGGGAGGGGGAGCCTGGGCTTGGGGCTTTGGCGAGAGGGGCCCCTGTGGGAGGGGCAGCTGGAGGTGCCGAGCAGCACTCGGCCTCAGGATGGGACGGGGTGAGGGAGGCTCCGGGGCTCCTTACTGTGGGACGAGCCAGCCGAGGGGGTGGGGGATTTGTCCGACGGCTCCGGGAGACAGCGGGTAATACGGAGACAGTTCCGATGGGTGAGGGGGCCGGGGGATTCCTGCTTCCAAAGAGAGAGGCGTCAGACCGTCCCCCCGCCCCGCCGGACCACCTGGAAATAACCCCGGCTGGGAGGTGCCCTGCCCCAGGTCCCCGCGAGTGCGGGAGCTTGGCAGCCTCTTTCTTTCGAGTCCCTGCCCTCTGTCCCCTCCCGGCTCCGCGGGCCGCCGGCCAAGGGCATTCACGGAGCCGGGCCTAGGGCGGCCTCTCTGGCCACGGGGAAACCCTTTCCGAGGGCAGGATTGACTCCCAGCTGCAGATGCAGGGGTTAGTGTCCGAGACAGGGACAACGGCAGACCCCGGTGCCCTGAGTCTTCAGCTGACTGCGTCTCTAGGAGACCCGCCTCGTCTACGGAGAGACGAACTCTGGGCTCCACGTCCACAGGCGTCCTCCTTATCCGCAACTTGTCTGTTTGTCCAAAGCGGGACCCCCACATAAGTTCTCTGAGCCACAGTAACTGGGAGTTTTATTAAGACTGTGGCTCCCTGAGATAGGTCTGGTGAACAAGATAAAAAAAAAACACAAAAAAAGAAAAGCCAGTCCAGCCCCGCTGCCTGATAGCCTGGCGGGACGTGGATATTCCATTTGAAACTTTGGGTTTAGGGTTGAAATCTTGTTCAGGGAGGCTCAGCTGGCACTGTGCTAGACTTCAAAGTTAATTTTTTTTAAAAAAGAGAGAGATTCTCCCCTCACCCCCCCACACCAGATCACTCCACTCCACTCCCAAAGTGCTGAGATTCTAACGTAACAGAAACAGAGACAGAGACACACCACACGCTCGCTGCGCACCATCTCCCTTAATCCCCTTTCACCCCGACGATAAGCCCGTGGCACGGAAGGCACAGACAGCGTACAGGGGGGAAACCCGAAGAGGCTAGAGCCAGTGGCCAAGCTGCCGACAGCTGAGGACACGATCTGGCCCCCGGTCCAGTGGGGGCTCCGCGGAGAAGCCCGCCCCGCCCGCAGCACACTCACCTGTCTTTGGGTCGATCTCTGGGGAGAGGTGCGTGGGCGGGGAGCCCGGGGGGAAGTGGTCGCTGCTGTAGGTGATGAGGGGCGTCAACGGGTGCATGTGGTGCGGGTGCTGAACGACAGGAACCTTGTTGGACTGGAAGACACGGAGAAGACGACTAGGGACAGTGGCCAAGGAGAGGGAGAGTGGAGCCAGCGGACGGTCACCTCGGGTGTTTACCACGCAGCACCGCCCCATTCGGTCCTCACACAGCCCTCCAATGAAAGGAGCGAGCCACGCGGCAGGAAGGGACCAGCAGGAGGGGGAGGGATGATGCCTCCAACATACCCTCTTCTTCTTCTTCTTCTTTTTTTTTAAATATATTTTATTGATACTTTACAGCGAGGAAGGGAGAGAGGTAGAGAGCCAGAAACGTCGATGATAGAGAAACATCAACCAGCTGCCTCTTAGATACCCCCTACCGGGGATGTGCCCGCAACCAATGTACATGCCCTTGACCGGAATCGAACCCGGGACCCTTCAGTCCACAGACCGACGCTCTACCACTGAGCCAAACCGACCTTGGCCCCTCTTCTTCTTTTAAAAAAAATACATTTTATTGATTTTTTTACAGAGAGGAAGAGAGAGGGATAGAGAGTCAGAAACATCGATGAAAGAGAAGCATCGACCAGCCGCCTCTTAGATACCCCCTACCGGGGATGTGCCCGCAACTAATGTACATGCCCTTGACCGGAATCGAACCCGGGACCCTCTAGTCTGCAGGCCGACGCTCTATCCACTGAGCCAAACCGGCTTCAGCCAACATACCCTCCTCTAAACACATGCGTGTGCAACGTGTGTTCAGCTCACATCACCGGTGCCGCTTTCAGGTGCGCAGACACAGCCCCGTGTGAGGACGGTGCACCTCCCCCAGCCTCACCTCACGCCGCCGGCCTAGTCACCTCGCCGCTGCACTGCAAGCACTAGCTAATGTAGGAGTACCGTTATTTCATCTAATTGTTAAGAAAGAAAAAACCCTTACATATCAACATATCCTGATTTCAGAAATGTTAAAATGGGGAAACCTGTGCGTCCTAGTATTGGTAAAATGAACTAATTTTTAAAATGCCTTATAGTAACTTAAGCACAGAGCGAGGCATACTGTCTAGGCCAGCCGTGGGCAAACTACAGACCGCAGGCCGAATCCAGCACATTCGGCTGTTCTATCCGGCCCGCGGAGCCGAAAGAGCGGAGGGTTCTCTTGCTCTCCCCTCCGCTCCTTCACCAGCAGCCCAAGATGAGAGTGCCAGCATGGTCAGGTTGCTTTTGTTCCGGCCCTCCGGTCCAGTTTAAGAACCCATGTGGCCCTCGAGTCAAAAAGTTTGCCTACCTAGGCCTTATTATAACCTGGCCAAGCAGCGATAGTCATTGCAATAGAAGACACTGAGCTCAGAAAGGTCAGGCAGCTCGGCTGGCAAGTGGCAGAACTGGACCCATATCTCCCCTTTCTCTGTACTATTGGCCTCACCAAGAACTGGTCAAACTTCTCGGTCAGAGAGAAAAGTTAAACATACCTTTCAGGTAAATTTTTTAAAAAATAATATCCTAAAAAATATACATATTTTTATTTATTTCAGAGAGAAAGGGAGATATAGAAACATCAATGATGAGGACAGTCATTAATCGGCTGCCTCCTGCATGTCCCCTTCGGGGGATCGAGCCTGCATTTGGCCAGAATCGAACTTGAGACCCTTCAGTGTGAGGGCTGATGCTCTACCCACTGAGCAAAACCAGCTAGGGATTTTTATTTTATTTATTTTAAAAATATATTTTATTGATGTTTTTACAGAGAGGAAGGGAAAGGGAGGGAGAGTTAGAAACATCAATCACACCCCCTACTGGGGATGTGTCCACAACCAAGATACATGCCCTTGACCGGAATCAAACCTGGGACCCTTGAGTCCAGTTAGGGCCAGCTAGTGCTTTTTAGATAAATTTTAAAAATAAAGTGACAGACTAGGAAGTAGAGAAGAGACTTGTGAAAAGGATGGCGATTTGGAGGCAGCCCCAGGGCTACAGCACCAAACTGCTGTCTCACAGTGTGAACTTTTCATGCCAGAGATTCTACAAGCCCTTTTCCCCTTTGGTATGGTGCCCATTTGGTACTCCTAACGAAAACTCCAGCCTGTGCATCTCCTAGAGTCTGTGCGCTGGCGTGTTCCACGCTCAGTAGGCTAAGCAGAGATGGAGGCGGAGAACTGGAGCAGGACCCGAATCCAGGGCTCCAGCCCCCAGGCCGCTCAGAACCACAGCCACTAGGTGGCGCTGGCCGGACCCTGCAGGTACCTGACTGTGAACAAACTTCCTATCACCTGGCCAAAGCGGGCTCATAATTACAGAATGATTACAATAAAAATCAATACATAAACCTCGTGATGAAAAAAAAAGACTTAAAAAGAAAGACTAAATAGAAGTACACCCAGATGTAAACAGTAGCTATGTTTGAGTGGTGGAACTGTGGGTGATTTTTGTTTTGTCCTTTCTGTGTTGAAATTACTGGCATGCTATAAAGCATCAGGAAATACAATCACACCAGCCCAACCCAGTCACTGTTATCATTGTGGTTCGTCTCCACTCATCAAGACTCTGTGCATGTTTTGTTTCTAAATTTTGTATGTATAGAAACATCAATGTGAGAGAGAAATAGCAACAGGCTGCCTCCTGCATGTGCCCTGACCAGGGATCAAACCCGAAATCCGGGAGGCAACCCTTCGGTGCACGGGACTACGTTCAACCCACTGAGCCACCTCCGCCAGGGAGCGCATGTTTTTTATTTACATCATTTTTAAAATGGAAAGATTTTTTTTCAGTGTTACTAAGGTATAACTGACAAATAAAATTGTAATATCTTTAAAGTGTACAATGATTTGACATATATATCTACTTAAAAATACCTAATGGTATTATGAAATCTCGACTGCCCATGTGCTGTTGAGTGGACTCATCAGGAGTGGCAGAGTTAAGAAAATGTGAGTTATATTTGGAAATGTAGCTACAGTAGCTTCATTTAAACGCCATTATCATTGGTTCCCAGTAGGTGGCAGCATTGTCCAGAGCAAGGGAGGCAACATTTCAGAGGTAGTCCCTGGGCTAGTAAGCAAGAGGGCTCTTTGGGGCTGATTCAGGAAGGCTGACCCTAACCATCCCAATAAAAGTTATTGCTTTTTCTCAGGCCCAGAGTAGAAATGCTGGAACACCCACCCCTCTCCACTTCACAGACGATAACCCAGTAAAAACAATCACACAAGTACCTGGCCGGCAATGCCCAGTGGTTATTGACCTGTGAACCAGGAGATTATGGTTTAACTAGAGGCCCAGTGCATGAAACTTGTGCATGGGTCGGGTCCCTAGGCCTGCCCGGCAAACAGGACTACTCAGGTTCCCTACCTTCCCGCCTCCTCCTTCCCTTGCTTCCTCAATGACCCCTCCACTGCCGCTGGCTGCCCACCATTTTCCACGCTACCCCCTGGTGGTCAGCACAAGTCATAGCGAGCAATCGAACTCCCAGTCTCCTGGTTGAGCTCCCAAGGGGACACTTTGCATATGAACCTTTCATATATAGAGATTCCTGGTCAGGGCACATGCCAAGGTTATGGGCTCAGTCCCCAGTGGGGAGTGTGCAGGAGGCTGCCGATCGGTGATTCTCTCTCATTATTGATGCTTCTGTCTCCCTCTCTGAAAATAATGAAAATATATTTTAAGAAAGCAGTCACATAAGCAAAGGCACGGGTGTTCACCCAGCAAGGCAGCCAAAGCCAGAGTTCCTCACAGAAGAGCATCCAAGAGGCTCCTTGGACCTACATCCTTCTGTCTGGGGAAGCACACCCAACTCCTCCCCAGTTTAGGTGTTTCACAGCGACTCCATCTGCTTCTGGAGTTGGTCCAAGCCAAAGTCTTTAAACCACTGCCCCCCAGGAGTGTTCTAGCCAAACACACACACCCTGACCCTGACCGCAGGGACACACCAGACAAACCCACATGGAGGGACATTCTCAGAAAATGTCAGAGGCAGGTCAGGAGAGACGGAGGCCAAGGGACTCACTAAAGCAAAGGAGACTGAAGAGGCACAACAACGAAATCCGACGTGTGGTCACGGACTGAACTCCAGAAAGTAACCACGTGGCCGTGACAAATAATGACTGGGACATTTACCAAAACCGGGATGTACTGTATACTGGAGTTAGATAGTAATATGGAATGCCGCCGAAACCAGTTTGGCTCAGTGGATAGAGCGTTGGCCTGCACACTGAAAGGTCCCAGGTTTGATTCCGGTCAAGGGCATGTACATTGGTTGCGGGCACATCCCCAGTAGGGGGTGTGCAAGAGGCAGCTGGTTGGGGCATCGTCTCGGTTGGGGTCTGTACACAAATATATATATATATATATATATATATATATATATATATATATATATTTCAGAGAGGTTATTGATTTTGGAGAGGAAGGGAGAGGGAGAGAGATAAGAAGATTGATAAAAACCTTGATGAGGGAGAGTCACTGGGGATTGAGCCCAGAACCTGGGCATGTATCCTGAACAGAAAATGAACCATAACCTTCTGGTTTGTAGGTCAATGTTCAAGCACTGAGCCACACCAGTCCAGCAGGAATTTATAAGATTATATATAAGATATTATATATATATAATCTTATTGATTTTTTACAGAGAGGAAGGGAGAGTTAGAAACATTGATAAAAGAGAAACATCGATCAGCTGTCTTCTGCACGCCCCCTACTGGGGATGTGCCTGCAACCAGGGTACATGCCCTTGACCGGAATCAATCCAGGGACCTTTCAGTGCTCTACCCACTGAGCAAAACCAGTTTCAGCAGACTCCATATATTTTTGTGTCACACTAAGGTAAGTGAGGATGAGCTGCTGATTTACCGAAGAAAAGAGTCCAGAAAGAAAAGGGAAGCTGAGAGAGGGAAACAAACGATACTAGGATCATAGAAAGCAGAGTTATGAATACTGTCATATGCATACCGTCAGGTGCCACCTGTGCTGAGAAAGGGCAGGGGAAGTGACCGGGTTTAGCTATCAGATGGCAGCGGGAAGCTGAGCCAGGCTGCGGTGCGCTGGCACAATACCGGGGGCAGGGATGGAGGGGGCCGGTCTGACTCTTGTGTGAAAAGTCCGACAGGAAACTGGGAGGGAAACAGGTTCATGCTCACAGGCAGAGGAGGGCTGGACACAGGCTCCACCGTTTAATTTTCCGAGATGGGCTGGTCTGTGCAACAGGAAGGACGGGAATCTGAGAGTGCACGTGCTAGTTTTAAAGGAACTCACTTCCTCTAAAAGTGAATGGAGATTTTAGACCAGGCGTGGGCAAACTACGGCCTGCGGGCCGGATGGCTGTTCTAAACTATTGAAATAATAATAATAATAATAATAAAGACCGTACCCTTTTATGTAATGATGTTTACTTTGAATTTATATTAGTTCACACAAACACTCCATCCATGCTTTTGTTCCGGCCCTCCCTCCGGTCCAGTTTAAGAACCCATTGTGGCCCTTGAGTCAAAAAGTTTGCCCACCTCTGTTTTAGAAAGTGTGCAGAGGTTTTAGATGGTGTGCGGAGGGAAGAGCAGAGAGAGTAGGCTGGAGGATGCCACAGGAGGGGTGGGGCCTGCAGAGGTCTGAAACAGTTAGCAAGAGCAGCAGGGAAGGAACAGCTAGGTTGGCGGTAGGGTGGATGCGGGAGGCTGTGACCTCCACCGTGACATCGTGCCACTAGAGGGCGCCTGGACCTCGTGCCCTGCCATCCGAAATAGGGATCTGGAGGGGCAGTCACGTGGCCGTTCCTGGGATGCTGGGTCAATGGGCTGCTCGTTCCTAGTGACCGGCCACAGCATCGCTCGGAGCAGCCGGCCCCGGACCCCGGACGGCTGGTCCTGCCACTCACTGCTCCCCACGGACATGGCCTCTCCAGCTGTCCCTCCACAGATGGCTGTGACAGTCATCGAGACCGGCACACGACACTGCCTCTCAGCTACCAGGGGCCCTGCTCCCGTGCGGGCCCTCAGGGCGACCGGGATCAGAAGGGCTCACGGCACCATTGCTTCTCTCTTGATGTTTCTCCCCTCTCTTCACCTGGACTCGAGGCTTAGAATGAAAAAGTACTACCAGGATGGAATCACGTCCTGAACGTGATGAAATAATGTGCGTGGGATTTGCTTTAAAATAACTCAGTGAGGAGGAACAGGGAGTGTGGGAGAAGGGAAGATGTGAAATTTTCCATAATAAATTAAAAAACAACAACTACTGAGCATTCCAAGTCTCCCTGTCTGTCAATGGACAGGTCGTGCCAGCGGGCTAGCTTCTGGCTGCACCTGACACGATTCCGAGACTCGCTGTGCAGTGGGCGACACCGGTTGGCTTGTGGGTGGGAGTCCACAGGCAAGGGCACCTCTTACAAAGAGTCCAGGAAAGGGGAATGCAAGGCTCCGGGATCCTCTCGTTTTGTTTTGTTTTGTTAATCCTCACCCAAGGGCTTTTCTCCATTGATTTTCAGAGCGAGGAAGGGTAGACGGAAGGGAGAAATATGGATGTGAGAGAGACACATTGCTCGTCCAGGCGGGGATGGAGCCTACAACCAAGGCACATGCCCTTGACCAGAATTGAAGCCGAAGCTCTATCCCGAGCCAAACCAGCGAGGGCCGGGATCTGTGGACAGGTTCAGGCCTCGCACCAATGAGAGGGCATGATCCTCCCGTGACAAAGCCACGTGCAAGTCCCAGCACAGTTATAGCCAAAGGCTGTAGCTGTAAGCCTGACCTTATGGTCCGAACCTGCGGTCCCGGGAGGCTGAGTGATGTGGGCTTGATAGAGTTCAGGTGCATGTAACTGAGTAGATTCGAAACCCACAGGAACATTGTAAGCATCTTGACCACGCCCCTCCTTTACCTCATGGAATCCTATCTAATAAAGAGGGAATATGCTAATTGACCACCACTCCATCACAAAGATGGCGGCAACCACTTTGAGGCCAAGTTCCCATAAGGAGCCTTAACAAGCCATCAGCAGGGACCTGAGGCTATGCCCTCCCCCGCCCCTGTACCCCCCCCCCCCACCTCCTGGAAGGGCTTGACGGGGGACCTCAAGATTCACTTCCCATCCTGGTGCTGGGCTAGGGGACCTGAGGCTACACCCTCCCCCACCCCTGTGGGACTAGACAGGGGGCCTTAGGCTGCACCCCCGCCCCAGTGCCAGGCCAGGACCCCCCACCCCTGCAAGGGGCTTGACAGGGGATCTCAAGATTCACTTCCCATCCTGGTGCTGGACTAGGGGACCTGAGGCTGCTCCCCCCGCCCTAGCCACAGGCCAGGGGACCTGAGGCTGTGCCCCCACCTAGCGGGGCTTGAACGGGGACCTCAAGGTGTACCCCCAGTGCTGGGTTGAGAGAACTCAGGCCACGCCCCTGCCCAGCAGAGTCTGATGGGGTACCTGAGGCTGCACCCCCCTCGTGGTGCTGGGCCAGGGGACCTGAGGCTGTTTCCCCTCCACCCAGCGGAGCTTGACACAGGATCTCAGGCCGTGTCCCCCACCTGGTGGGGTTTGATGGAGGACCCCGCCCCAGTCTAGGCTGGGCGACCTCAGACAGCACCCCCTGTCCTGGCCCCAGGCCGGGGACCTGAGGCTGCGCCCCTGCCCAGCAGGGCCTGACAAGGGTGGACTGGCCGGGCTGGATCTAGCCCGATGGGGAGGGACAGGCCGGGTGCACGTGGTGGGCGGGGACTTGACTCTGGGTTCTGTGGTGTGCCCCAGACTCTGGCAGGAAAAAGGTTTTCATATACTTTTTACTGATTTTCTTTCATCTCTGACAGTTCTATTACAGAGAAAGGGCAAACAGCAATATTAAATTATTTCCTCTAATTAATTGCCTTTTTTAAAAATTATTTTTATTGATTTTTTTAGAGAGAGGAAGAGAGAAGGATAGAGAGAAACATCGATGAGAGAGAATCATCAATTAGCTGCCTCTTGCACACCCCCTGCTGGGAATGTGCCCGCAACCAAGGTACATGCCTTGACCCGGGACCTTTCAGTCCGCAGACTGATGCTCTATCCACTGAACCAAACTGGTTTAGGCTAATTAATTGCCTTTTAATGTGCACGGTTTTGTGTATCGGGTCACTAGTCTGACTATAAAATACTCAGCTTGCAGGCCATAACACTGTCTCTCCATGAGAGAGAAAGAGAGAGAGATGTGTCCCACCTAGCCCCAACTTTATTCTCTTATCTATCTTCTTTAATCCTGCACCATTCCCTCACCCCTCAGGTTCACCCTGTCCGTGCTGAGCTCCGCACAAGGATCATCTCTTATTTGCTTTCAGTTTCAGTCTGTGGCAGGTGCTGAGGAGGTGAGACCTGCTTGGGCCCCAAGCTCGGGCCCCCGAGGACCATTCCGACCACCCTGTGCGGCCCAAGTAGCCACAGGGCTTGGCAGAAGAGCCTTGCTGCGCCTCACCCCGTTCTTTTCTAGAACATCCCGAACAGAGGAGCCCCTTCCACTGTGCCTTGTGCTGGAGTGGGCAGCGGAGGCTGAAGGAGCCGCGACAGAGGGAGGCAGACACCATCGCTGGGCAGCGAAGGGCCAGGGTTCCTGGCCAGGGGGGGACGGCATTTCCAATCACACGCCCTCCCAGGAGGGGTGTGTGTGTGTGTGTGTGTGTGTGTGTGTGGAGGGGGAGGGAAGTGCTCCCAGGAGAGGGGTGTGTGTGTGTGTGTGTGTGTGTGTGTGTGTGTATGCACACACACGTGCGTGCGGAGGGGGAGGGAAGCGCTGCCCCGACAGCTCGGGGGACCCTCACTCACACCGGAGGCCACACCACCCGACCCAGCAGCCTCAGCAGGGGAGGGAAGCAGTGACCCTGAGGTGACCACTCTAGGGAGAAACAGACTTACCAAGTGTGCTGGGGACGGCGACCTGGTGTCCTTGACGGTAGCGCTGGAGGGGACGTCCAGGAGGGGCCATTTCATCTGCAGGTACTGAGGAGACAGAAAGCAGAAGCGGCCGGTGAGAGCAGGCCGGGCCCGCGAGCCGAGGAGAGGCTCTGCGGCCGAGCGTGCCACGGGCCGGGCCAGAGACGCGGTGCCTTTTCACCGCACACGCTCCTCGCTGTCCCAATGGCCACCACAAGGCAGGGCACACACGCGCCGTCACCACGGTCACCCACAGCCCGTCACTTTGGGGGACACACACAACCCTCCGAGCGACCCAAGGTCCAAGAGCCTGTCGGTGAGGGCCAGGTCCTGCCTGCTCCAGTCGGGGATCCTCCCCCCCTTCCTTTCCGTCACACATGCTTCCAACGCAACAGCCTCTGCAGAAGAGTCCGGTGAGTGCATGGATGGATGGATGGATGGATGGATGGATGGACGGATGGACTGATGGATGGATAGATGGATGGATGAAAGCCATCTGCCTGACACTCTCAGGGACATGGCAATATCTATTCATACTCAGGGTGCTGAACTTTTTTTTTTTTTAAATAAAATGAATTTTTAATTTATTGATTTTAGAGAGAGGGAGGGAGAGAGGAACATCGATTTGTTGTTTCACTTATTTGTGCATTCACTGGTTGCTTCTCGTATGTACCCTGACCGGGGATCAAACCCACAACCTCATTGTATTGGGATGACACTCTAACCAACTGAGCTACCTGGCCAGGCCTCAAGTGCCGATCCTCACATCATCATACTGTTTCTCAGCCCTGAAAAGGTTATGCAGTACACTCCCTGTCTTTTCCTGCAGGATTGTAGAAATCCAAACCAAATACTGTACAGAAAACCCTTGATTTTGTGGACCTCAGTTTAACAGATTTCAGATTTAATGGGCAAAATATCCGGTTGGTGTGTTGTATGTGAAAATTAGTGTCCTTTTAATTTTAAGGCGCTTTTAACCAAGAGTAGTTTATAATTAAACAGATTATTTTTTTTATTAAGTCACTGTCATTCAAAGAAAGTTTTAGCAAATAGGCCCCATGTTGGGAAAGACACTGCAGTAATTTAGCTGACATAAATATTACACATCAATAACTATGGCCTCCGTATTTAAATCCAAGAGTCACCGCTCATAAACAGTGTTCAGCAAATGGTCAGCAATCACACCACTACGAGTGCGGTGATTGGTTCTGTTGAAAGTTGTGTGACTCTCTTCAACAGTGTTTTGTTTTGTTTTAAATACATTTTTATTGATTTCAGAGAGGAAGGGAGAAGAGACAGAAACACCAATGATGAGAGAGCATCATCGACTGGCTGCCTCCTGAATGCTTCCCCCTGGGGATCGAGCCCACAGCCTGGGCAGGTGCCCTTCTCACTGGGGATCAAATCGTGGCCCCTCGGTTCACAGGTGGACGCCCACCCACGGAGCCACGCTGGCTTCTGCAGCAGTTGTAATGGCCACATTCCCACGTGTGAGAAGCCACGCCCGCCGCGTGCGTCGGTTTGCTCTTGGTGATTGCTGGATGCACCCATCCACTACACTGGACCAATTCAGTATAAGTTTAAAATCACAGTAACACGTACAGAGAACTTTTCTGTGAAAGCAAACTTTTCATACATCATTTAAATACTAACACAAACGTGTCTACAGAAGTAAAAACAGGTAAACTAACCAATTTGTCAATTTTTTAAAATACATTTTATTGATTTTACACAGAGAGGAATTGAGAGGGATAGAGAGTTGGAAACATCAATGAGAGAGAAACATCGACCAGCTGCCTCTTGCACATCCACTAACGTACATGCCCTTAACTGGAATCAAACCCGGGACCTTTCAGTCCCCAGGCTGACGCTCTATCCACTGAGCCAAACCAGTTTCGGCAATTTGCCAATTTCTAAACACACACATTCTCAAAACCTACTTGATTTTATAGCAGACTTTCCGCTTTCAGGGACACCCCCCTCACGCCTGAATGAATTAGTTGGTTCTGGCGAGGTTTATCTGTAATAAATCAGCATGCGCGCTTGCACACGCACCCTTCAGATGAAACGCTTCTCCTTAACCTGGCCTGGCACAGACTCCGGGAAACACCACGCAGGGGGGCGAGGGCCTGGGCGAGGCGCCGGGCGCTGCAGGTCAGTTCTCGCCCCGCCAGCGCAGGCGGGGTGACCAGAAGAGCATCCTCACCAAGCCTCCGCGCCTGGCTCTGTAAGGCAAGGCTGCGGCCGCTCACCTTCCCGGCGGTGGGGAGGATCGGGGACCACGTCGGGGATTACGCACGGCGCTTTACATGTGGGAGACACTGGACAAACGAAAACTGTCATTTTCCTAAGCAAACCGCCCGTCTCTGCCGGGAGCCAGAGCGTGTGTTGTCTCCGCGTCAACAGCGACTCGGAGCTCCTGGGCAGCAGACCAGCTCGGGGGCAGCCCCGAAGATGAAATCCCTCGCCGGACACGGAGGCTCCAGGAAGAGGCTCCCAGAGACAAAACAGTCTTTGACTCATCCCCGCGCTGGCCGCACAATTCCAGGAAGAGGCCTGGCCTGGCCTGGGCTGTGCACGGGCCGGAGAGAGGACCCGGGGGCCTTCGCTTTCCATCGACCACGAAGACTGGCTAAGGGCAGGGGCTGGGCTCTCAGGAGGGTGTCCACGGGGGAGAATAACAACCCAAGGACACCTCCACCCCGGGCCTGGGAGCACCAGCCGGGGTGTGTGTGTGAGAGGGGAGGGTGCAGGGTGTGGGCAGGTAGGCCTGGCTGCAGGAGACCTGGGAGGTGGGAATGAAAGAGGGCATTGGGGGCCCCCATGAATGAGGACAGTCTTTCCCCTGGGTCCTCTGGTGCCCGACACCCCCATGCCTCATACTGCGTCTCCTCTCGCCCTGCCCGCTGATGGTCTTCTCTTCTCCCACTCTTCACACCCCACCATCGCTTTCTCTACCCAGAGCCGAACGGGCATTTCGATGCTCTTAGCCCCCCACAGCCCTGGCCGGGCAGCTCAGTTGGGTACAGCAGCCTCCCGATGCACCAAGGTTGCGGGTTCCAGCCCCAGACGTGGCACGTGCCCTCGACACACACCGGTGTCATTAGTTAAAAACCAATTTCCCCGGCGAATGGCACCTGTGTGGCTGGGGACGTTTTGGGGCGCTTGCTGCATCTAAGGGAGGTGTCTGCGTAGTAACCCGGCCATGCCAAGCCCGACGACTGTCCGAATTTTCAGATGAGCCGATGGAGGTAACTACAGGGTAAATGGCTCCCCGCCCTCAGGATGGGAGCTGGAGCTGGGGCTGGAGCTGGGGCAGAGGTCTCTCTCCTGACTCCATGTCCCACACTTTTCCCAACAACACGGGCCAGAAAGCTCTTCAAAACAACTTATTGAACACCACAGCCCACCCCCAGACTTTTCTTCACTCTGGTGGTTTTGTTTTTAGAATTTTATGGGGGGGGGGGGGGAAGAGGAGGGAGGGCAAGAAGGAAGGAGAGATCAGCTGCCTCCCAAACATCCCTGACCAGGGATCGAACCTGCCACCTCTCAGTGTAAAGGACGATGCACCAACCAGCTGGGCCATCAGCCAGAGTGCGTGGGCTTCTGCCTCTCCTTTGTGCCTGGAGCAGGGCTGCCCACCGAAGCTGAAGGAAAGCACACACACCTGCCCTCCTGTAGGGACCCCCGAGGTGGCCAGAGCTCACCCCTGAGTGCTACACATCACACTCGTGTCTCCAGGAGCCACACTAGAATGTTTATTTTAAAAGATGAACGACAACCACAAACACCAGGGGCTAACTTGGTGTCTCAACCCCCACTCCCCCCGCCCCAAGACACAGCAGAAGACTCCCAGAATCCACCAGCTCTACCACACCTGGTCCCCTACCGAGAGCCGTAAACACACGTTGGGGAAACCAAGATGGCGGCATAGGGGAACACCTACACTGCTGCCTCCCACAACAATTTCAAAACTAAATTAAAAGACAAAGCAGGGCCAAAACCGGTTTGGCTCAGTGGATAGAGCATCAGCCTGCGGACTGAAAGGTCCCAGGTTCGATTCCGGTCAAGGGCATGTACCTTGGTTGTACCTTGGTTGCGGGTACATCCCCAGTAGGGGGTGTGCAAGAGGCAGCTGGTTGATGTTTCTCTCTCATCGACGTTTCTAGCTCTCTCTCTCCCTTCCTCTCTGTAAAATATCAATAAAATATATTTAAAAAAAAAAAAAAAGACAAAGCAGGCATCACCTAGAACCACCAGAAAGCCGACTGAGTGGAAATTCTACAACTACCGTGTTTCCCCGAAAATAAAACATCCTCCGAAAATAAGACCCACTTCATGGAAAAATAGGACATCCCCTGAAAATAAGACCTAGAGCAAATTTGGGAGCGAAAATTAATATAAGACACCGTCTTATTTTCGGGGAAACAGGGTAGAAGGGAAAAGAAAGGGACACTGAGACTCAGGAGCAGCGGAGGGCAGAGGTGCAGGGACTCGGAGACGTGCACGTGTGGGAGGAAGGGCCGGGCAGCTAGGTATGCGGCGGCCTTTCTCATTCCAGAGGGAAATAGGGCCTCCCGAATGCACCACACTCCAGTTCCGGGTGAGACCTTGGGTATCCAGACTCATTTGGGGAGAAACTGGACTGTCTGGCAGCGGGCAAAACGTGAGAGCAGCTTTCTCTCAGAGGTGCGTGCAGCCATAGCCGTGGGACACTGAGACCCAAGCCTCTTAGGGCGGGCTGATGGGAAACCAAGGCTGCCTACTCCACCCTGAAACCCCACCCCATCCAAGCTGAGCACAGAAGCTCTCCCAGTGTAGACACAGCTGATCCTCACAGACAACTGGCCTGGAGGTCAACTCCACCCAGTGATACCAACAACAATCAAGGCTTAACTACAACAAGACTGTGCAGCCCATAAAGGGGAGCACCAAGAGTGTCCACCTCAGGTAACTGGGGAGGTTGAGCCAACTGGGCCCAAAGGACACTTTGAAGTTTAAAAAAATTTGCTCTCAAAAGAAATTTCAATTGTTGTACTGTTGATATTTGGCTCTGTTGACTAATGAGTTTGCCGACCACAGCCCTAACCACTCCTGCCAGCCTGATTGACGCCTAAATGCTCCCCTGCTGGCCAGGTTGCCCCTAACTGTCCTCGTCGCCCACAACTTTCCTCCTCGGCCAGCCATCTTATGCCCACATGGATGGCCATATTGTTTGTTGGAGTGATGGCCAATTTGCATATTACCTCTTTATTATATAGGATTATTATTATTTTTTAATATATTTTATTGATTTTTTTACAGAGAGGGACAGAGAGTTAGAAACATCGATGAGAGAGAATCATCGATCAGCTGCCTCTTGCACACCCCTACTGGGGATGTACCTGCAACCAAGGTACATACCCTTGACCGGAATCGAACCTGAGACCCTTCAGTTCGCAGGCAGACGCTCTATCCACTGAGCCAAACCGGTTTCAGCCTTATAGGATTATTAATAACAAACTACAATGTTTGCTAATGACTGGTTACTATAATCATGCAGCATTCATTTCCCTTACAGGCCTTCCACGCAGGCACACCAGCGGGAGCGCACTGACCACCAGGGGGCAGCTCCTGCGTTGAGTGTCTTCCCCCTAGTGGTCAGTGCATGTCATAGCAACATGTTCTGCTGTTAGGGCAATTTGCATATTACCCTTTTATTACATAGGAAGGAGGAGGGTAAGGGGTGCTGCTCCTCTTTTACTTCATGTTCCAGGTCCCTTTCTGTGTCTTGTGCCCTTGCCCAGGGCCCTCCTGGGGTGACCCTGGGCCAGGTGGGCTGCTTCTGTGGGACTGGGGCCCAGGCCAGGGTCCCCCTGAGGGGAGCTGCCCGGGAGCCAGAGCCCCCATCCGGCTGGGAGGCGGAGACCAGGCCCTCCAGAGCTCCCTGCTTAGCATGGAGGCTGTGCAGATTAACTGCAGCTGTGCTCTGGAATTTCCCCAACATACAAATCTTCATGATGTAAAACAGCTGGGAGGAAATCCCAGCATGCCCCGTACAGAGGCAGAACTGCCAATGATCTACGGGGATTAACCCTCCGCCTCCCAGGAGGTAGGGCCAGCGGCCCCCCCCCCCCCCCCGCCTCCTCCCCCAGCTGGTTTGCTGTGGACTGGGCTGTGGGTGAAGACGCCCACATTCTCCCCGTTCACAGGCTCGCACAGGACAGACACCCTTCGGGCAGGGCCGAGGAGGGAGGGAGCAAGGCTCCTGGTGACAACCAGCTGCAGCAGTGCCGGACTGGGAGGGCGACAGTGGAAGCAAAGAAACAAGTCATCCCCACGTGCCCCAGGTAAGAACCCCACCTGCCCCTCGGAATCCCTCCTGGCGGGAGGGGCAGGCCTGGTGCAGGAAGAAAGGGCCCCTTTCTCTCGTGTTCCAGTCTTTCCCGCCTCTCTGGCCCCCCATGGTAAACAGACCCCGGGGCCCCGCTCTGTAATAAGGACCGCCCTCTCAGGAAGCCGCGGGGCACGCAGCCATCCAGGAGAGCAGGCCAGAAACCCAACCCCCAGACAGACCACCACGCAGGCATGTGGACTTGTTCAAGATGCTCTCCGCTTCCTTAAAAAAAAACTTTTTCTATTGATTTCAGGGAGGAATGGAGAGAGAGATGGAAACATCAACGATGAGAGAGAATCATTGATCGGCTGCCTCCTACACCCCCCATCCCCCGGGGATGAAGCCCGAAACCCCTCAGTCCTAAGAACGATGCTCTAATCCACTGAGCCAGGCCGGCTAGGGCTCCACTTGCTTTAAAAAAAATTAAAATATATTTAATTGATTTTTTACAGAGGAAGGGAGAGGGATAGAGTTAGGAACATCGACAAGAGAGAATCATCGATCAGCTGTCTCTTGCACACCTTCTACTGGGGATGTGCCCGCAACCAAGGTACATGCTCTTGACTGGAATCAAACCTGGGACCCCTCAGTCCTAAGGCTGACGCTCTGTCCACTGAGCCAAACCGGTTAGGGCTCCACTTCCTTTTAAAGGCAATTTTTAACACAGAGAATCGTACTATATATATATATATATATATATATATAAAGTATATATTTTATTGATTTTATACAGAGATGAAGGGAGAGAGATAGAGTTAGAAACATCGATCAGCTGCCTCCTACACACCCCCCACTGGGGATGTGCCCGCAACCAAGGTACATGCCCCTGACCGGAATCGAACCTCGGACTCTTTAGTCTGCAGGCCGATGCTCTATCCACTGAGCCAAACAGGTTTCGGCCATACTATATATTAGTGTCAAAGTGAACAAATGATCAGTTACTCATTACCCTCCTTTTTCCACAACTGGGGACAAAATTATTTCTCACCAAGACTGCCGCCTTGGTTTCCCAAACTCTGCAAGAGTTTTGACTTCTAAAAACCACCCTATCAGATCTCTTCCCTGCTTAAAATGCTTTCCTGGGCCCGGCCAGCATGGCTCAGTGGTTGAGCGTCGACCCATGCACCAAGAGATCGCTGGTTCGATTGCTGGTCAGGGCACATGCCTGGGGTTGCAGGCTTGATCCCCAGGAAGAGGTGTGGGGGCATGCAGGAGGCAGCTGATCGAAGCTTCTTTCTCTCTCCCTCTTCCTCTTCAAAAAAAATTTTTTTTTTCTTAAATGCTTTCCTGGTTGGCTGCTGGGTCAAGGGGTACTCACCAGTGATTGGTGCAACCTGCCCACAGGTTCAGCCCTCCCAGCTCCTCACCCCGCACCAGCTGCATTCATGTTCTTACAACTGAGGGAGCCCTGGCTCGGTATGGCCTTTCTGGTGGGAAGTTTATTTCCTCCTTCTAAACCCAGTGCCAAGGCTGCCTTCCTGGACAAGACTCCTCCCCCTCCCAGCTCAGCCACTCTCTCCGCCACGCCGTGCTGGGTGCTGCCGTGGCACTCCGCACGAGGTGCCGGGACCCATGTGCACACGGTCTGTCCTCTGGACTGTAAGCTCCTCAGGGGCACGCCTGCACCCCCAGCTCCTCGCCCAGAAGCCAACGCTCCCTGGAGCTTCGGCACGGTGCCACTGTGCCGAGTCCCCGTTTCCACATCGGTAGCACCGCCCGCCCGCCCCTGCCCGAATCCTTCGGAGACTCAGAGCGTGAGCGACCGATTGGTCGGCTCTCACACTCACGGGCTTAGCGGTGCCAGGACTGTGTGAACGCGGCCTCAAGATCCTTGGTCCTCCGTCAGAATGGACACGAGTTGGTTTAAATGTGAAAATATACCAACACCGAGCAACCAATTCGTTGGTGAGGAGACAGAAAGGCTTTCCCGAGTGGGAACGAGAGCTTCGTTCTCGGGGGCCACCGAGGGAGAGAAAGTGAAAGTATCAGGGCTGCTCCCCGAACGTGATGGATTAGACCGAGTTCCAGGAGCAAAAGCATGGAAAACAGATTCCACTCACTCCCATCCCTCCCTCCCTCCCTCCTCGACGGTGAGCTGTCCCTGCACGTGCTGTGTGTGGCTCAGTGCCCACCCTCGGTGCAGAGGCTGGTCCCCGCTTGAGGTTTTGAGGATGGGGGAGGTGTTAGAAATGAACCTGCTCAGTAAGCCCATAAGCCCCTAAAATAAGCCACTTTTCAATTTAATACGACCCCTCTTTTTCCCTGGAAAAGTTATTTGGA
Organism: Vespertilio murinus; assembly: GCA_963924515.1. NCBI lineage: Eukaryota > Metazoa > Chordata > Mammalia > Chiroptera > Vespertilionidae > Vespertilio > Vespertilio murinus. The sequence goes on from OZ004713.1 coordinate 20,086,618, forward strand.
GCCACAGTTTCTGTTTTACACGGAGGTGACTTTTTCTCTCGGCACCGGGTCCCTAGCCACAGGGGACGCCAACGAATTTGGTGACAGACAGTGAAGTGAGGGAGGAGGAAGAGGGGCTGGCTGGGCCTCCGTCCCCTCCTCTTTCCCCCAGGAATTCCCTTTCCCGGGCGGCCTCACGTATCTCTGGCCCTCTCGCGTCAGATAATCTGCCGACGCTGCCTGCCACGGGTTTGCTTCCGGCACGGTCCTCCCCAAGGCCACTGTCTGGTGGTGGAAGGACCGCCCACCGAGCAGGAGACCAGGCTCCAGGCTCGGGCGCCTCACCTTTAAAACGGGGACACTGTGCCCGGCCCTGGTGGCCCAGTGGCTGAGCAGCGACCTGTGAACCAGGAGGTCACGGTTTGATTCCCGGTCAGGACACATGCCCAGGTGCTGGGCTCGACCCCCGGTGGGGGGCGTGCAGGAGGCAGCAGATGAATGGTTCTCTCTCATCGTGGAGGTTTCTCTCTCTCCCTCTCCCTTCCTCTCTGAAACCAACATAAATAAATAAGTAAGTAAGTAAAATGGGGACATTTTATTTCATCGCCTGGAGGCAGGGACCTGGACCAGGTGGCCTCCTGTGGAGAAAAAGAACCGAACACGCCGAAACCGGTTTGGCTCAGTGGATAGAGCATCGGCCTGCAGACTGGAAGGTTCCAGGTTCGATTCCGGTCAGGGGCGTGTACCTTGGTTGTGGGCACATCCCCGGTGGGGGGTGTGCAGGAGGCAGCTGGTCAATGTTTCTCTCTCATTGACGTTTCTAGCTCTCTATCCCTTCCCCTTCCTCTCTGTAAAAAAAAAATCAATGAAATATGGTGTGTGTGTGTTTTGTTTTTTGTTTTTTTTTTTGGGGGGGGGGGGACCGAGCGCAGCTGTGCCTCACCAGGCTGGCTCCTGGGAGAGGGTCGTGTGGAGGGGCTCAGTAACCACGAATCAGGAGCCTCGTTGATCCCATACAGAAACCATGTGCCTGAGGAGTCGCCTCTCCACAGCACTCCGGGGTCTCGCCTGCAGCGTGGGAGGGGCAGGGCAGTGACCTCTACAGCAGCGGTCCCAGACCCACAGGTTAAGAACTGCTAGCAGGGTCACCTAACACCATCAGAAAACATAGATTACAATTCATCAACAGTAGCAAAATTACAGTCAAGAAGTAGCAATGAGCCAAACCGGTTTGGCTCAGTGGTAGAGCGTCGGTCTGCGGACTGAGAGGTCCCAGGTTCGATTCCGGTCAAGGGCATGTACATTGGTTGCGGGCACATCCCCGGTAGGGGGTGTGCAAGAGGCAGCTGGTCGATGTTTCTCTCTCATTGACGTTTCTAGCTCTCTATCTCTTTCTATTCCTCTCTGTAAAATATCAATAAAAAATATTTAAAAAAAAGAAGTAGCAACGAAATAATTTTATGGTTGGGGGTCACCAGAACATGAGGAAATGTATTAAAGGGTTGCGGCATTAAGTTGAGAACCACTGCTCTAGAGAGAGAGAGGAAGAGGGAGAGGGAGAGGGAGAGGGAGAGGGAGAGGGAGAGGGAGAGGGAGAGGGAGAGGGAGAGGGAGAGAGAGAGAGAGAGAGAGAGAGAGATCTATTAGTTGCCTCCTGTACACACACTGACTGGGATCGAACCCACAACCTTCTGTTGATCAGGATGATGCTCCAATCAACTGAGCACCTGGCCACCCCCCCCCCCTCCCCACCTTTCTCTCTCAAAAAAAGTATGAGTTTAGTCAATAAAACCTCTTTTTGTTCCATAAGCCTCGACCCCAGCTCAGGGAGCCATCCCTCCTCTGTAGGTGCTCTCTGAGGAGCGAGGCCTGTTCTCGGCGTGTCAGTCAATGCTCAACAACTGGCCCTCGAAGCAGACACAGCACAGCCCACTTCGCAGCACATGCCGGCACCCACGGGCCAGCGGTCCCAGCATGGGGGGCTGCTAGCCTCCTGGGAGCGCCCGCGGCGGTGCGGGGAGGGATGCCAGCCGTTGGCTGGGTGGCGGCTGGCTCGGCGCAGCGCAGATCGTCGTCGGCGGGCAGGAGCCGGGCGGGGATCGCCTGCTGCCGGGGCTGCCGGCTCCGCTCAGACGGCGCTGGAAGGCGGACACACACGGTCCAGGCTGCCGTGGGCCCAGGTCTCCTGGCAGGTCTGTGCTCACTGACCGGAATGAACACGCTCGGCAGGCACTGGCCACAGTGGCCTGGCCCTTCCTCCTCTCCCTGTGGCGTGGGCCTCGCCACAGCCCTGTGTGGTGAACATGGACAGTATGCCCTCCCCTCAGGCGGGCCCGTCTGCCCCGGCCCTCTGGCCTCTGGCCTGCACACGCCTCCTCTTATTCACCTAGCAACATGGAGCGGCTTCCAGAACGTGCCGAGGGCTGCCTCATTCTGAGAGCAGCTCCCCAGTACCACCGCCTGGGGGTGCCACGGCTGTGGCCAGGCCCACGTCCACGTCCACGGACAGGGAGACAGGCCCCAGGCTCTCGCTGTGACAAACACCCTTGGACACTCGTCATTTTGTTCATGTATGAAAGCAGCTGTAGGATCCACTTCCCGCTGTGAGAGGAACTGCTTGGTCAGAGGCAGGAAGCTTTAGTTTTCTGGGTTTTTTTTTTTTAATATTTTTAAAATTGATTTCAGAGAGTAAGGGATGGGGAGAGAGGGATAGAAACATCAATGACGAGAGAATCATTGATCGGCTGCCTTCTGCATGCCTCCCACTGGGGATGGAGTCCACAACCAGGCATGTGCCCTTGACTGAAATCGAACCCGGGACCCTTCAGTCAGCAGGAGGAGAGCCCAGCAGGTGGCTGGGGGAACAGCCTGCGGGTCCACGGCCGCTCTTTCTCGTTCTCCCTCCTTCCCTGCCTCCTTCCGTACACAGGCCACTCGCGTCCACTCCAGCCACTCTGCCTCCCTTCCTGCAAGACACTGAGGACTTGGAAAAGAAAATAAAGACAACTGACCTTTTACCTGCCAAATCCTCCGGCCTCTCTGGCCCCATTTTAGGGGGCAGCTCTGGGGAAACCGTTTCCCGCCCGGAAACCCCCTCTCTCCTCGTCCACTGTGGTTTCAGGCTCTGTGGCCCCCGGTTGGTCAGCATTTTCGGACCCAAATAAATGTCCAGGGCAAACTGTTCGGTGAGAAAAGTGAGTTGCAGAACTTGGGATGGCAGCCATCGAAATTTCCTCACTGGGCTTTAGCATCTCAGGCCATTTTCTTATTTCTTTTTTGTGCTTTTATTATTCATCAGAAAATGTTAAAATGACCACTGCAACAGTAAGCAAAGCTTTTAAAAGTAACCCTCAGATTAGTTCTATTCTTTTTTAACTTAGGTTTATTACCTTGTTTTAGAGATAAACATGCCACTTTTTTAAGCCTTTCATAGACATGAAAAAAACTGTCATGTGTATGACTTGATTAAGCCTTTATTTTAAAAAATATATCTTTATTGTTGAAAGTATTATATATATCCCCTTTGTTTGTGTGTTTTTCTCCATTGACCCCTTCCACCCTGTACCTGCCCAGACCTTCACCACTCCACTGTCTGAGACCATGTATGCATATAAGTTCCCCTATTAATTACTCCCCTCCCCTCCCCCACCTTCCCTCTAAAATTCAACAGTCTGTTCCAAGCTTCTATCCTGTTTTCCCGAAAATAAGACAGTGTCCTATATTAATTTTTGCTCCCAAAGATGTGCTAGGTCTTATTTTCAGAGGATGTCTTATTTTTCCATGAAGAAGAATACGGTACACATTTATTGTTAAATGAAAATAAAGGAAATTTAATACCTGTGTACGGTACAGTAGTACGGTAGTTGCAACACAAACCAGACAAACTGTGAATCCTACAGTATCAAGAATTTACTCATTTATTCAATGGCAATCATGCCATCACCTTCTGGAACATCATCATAACTATCCAATTCCTGAATTTCCTGGTGAATTTTTTGTGACTCCATTTCTTTCAGAATCAGTGGACCAAATCTCTCATGTTTAGCAATAGCACTGTCTTGAAATGAGTACTTCTTGTCAAGGTAGCCTGCTCGCAGTGCATTTGCAATGCAACTGTCAGTGATTTTCTCCCATGAATTCTTCACCCAAGTCACAACTTGTTGCAGTTTAGGTTTCACAAAGTTTCCACACTGATTTCTCTCCATTCACACAGCAGTGACGCCAGGACTCCGCGTACCGTCACTGGTTGCTAGACGCCAGTTGGGGCGGCTCTAGCGACCAGTTTACGGTAAATTAATTTTCATTCTGCCGAAACTGGTTTGGCTCAGCGGTAGAGCGTCGGTCTGCGGACTGAAAGGTCCCGGGTTCAATTCCGGTCAAGGGCATGTGCATTGGTTGCGGGCACATCCCCGATAGGGGGTGTGCAGGAGGCAGCTGGTCGATGTTTCTCTCTCATTGACGTTTCTAACTCTCTATCTCTCACCCTTTTTCTCTGTAAAATATCAATAAAATATATATTTAAAAAAATTAATTTTCATTCTGAGACAGCCTGGGGGCCTTATTTTCAGGGGGCGGGGATGCCTTATATTTCACTCAGAAGGAAACCTGTAAGTAGGTCTTATTTTCGGGGAAACACGGGTATGTCTCTGGATCTATTTTATTCATCAGTTTGTTTGTTAGATTCCACATGAGTGATATCTTTCTCTGACTGGCTTATTTAGCTTAGCATAATATTCTCCAGGCCCATCCATGCTGTTGCAAATGGTAAAGACTTCTTTCTTTTTTACAACAGCACAGTATTCCACGGTGTAAATGTACCACAGCGTGTTTGCTGATTCGGCACATGGATCTTTTCCAAATCTTAGCTATTGTAAATTGTGCTGCTATGAACGTAGGGGTGCATATATTCTTTCTGTTAGGTGCTTTGGGTTTCTTAGGATATATTTCTAGAAGTTGGGTCAGTGGGGCAAATGGGAGTTCCATTTTTAGTTTTCTGAGGAAACTCCATACTGTTCTCCACAGTGGCCGCACCAGTCTGCATGCCCACCAGCAGTGCACGAGGGTTTCTTTTTCTCCGCATCCTCCTCGCCAGCACTGGTCGTTTGTTGATTTGGACAGGTGTGGAGTGATACCTCATCGTCATTTTGATTTGCATCTCTCAGATGATCAGTGACGTTGAGCATGTTTTCATATGTCTCTGGGCCATCTGTATGTCCACTCTGGAGAAGTATCTATTTAGGTCTTTTGACCATTTTTAAAATTGGGTTGTTTTCCTTTTGTTAAGTTGTATGAGTTCCTTATGTATTTTGGAAATTAACCTCTTTTTAAAAATATATATATTTTATTGATATTTTACAGAGAGGAAGGGAGAGAGATAGAGAGCTAGAAACGTTGATGAGAGTAACATCGACCAACTGCCTCTTTGCATACCCCTCACCAGGGACATGCCCGCAACCAAGGTACGTGCCCTTGACTGGAATCGAACCTGGGACCCTTCAGATGCTCTACCACTGAGCCAAACCGGTTTTGGCGGAAATTAACCTCTTATCGAATGCTTCATTGGCAAATAGGTTCTCCCATTTAGAGGGTTCTCTTTTCAATTTACCGACGGCTTCTTTTGCTGTGCAGAAGCCTTTTAATTTCATGAAGTCCCATTTGTTCACGCTGTCCTTAGTTTCCTTTGCCCTAGACTGGTTATTTCCATCCGGAAACCTGTGCCTTCAGTTGACCCAATGAGAAACTTCAAAATCGACCCTTATGTCTTTTAGCTGCTTCCTTCACCCCCTGTTGACCAGCAAGTCCTGTGAGTCTCAGCATCTTCTAGAGCCAAGGTCAGGGACTCCCTGTTTCATGGCTGGGCCACGGCAGCTGCCTTCTGTCTGCATCTGGTCTCCTGACTCCAGACCAGGGGTGGGCAAACTTTTTGACTCGAGGGCCACAATGGGTTCTTAAACTGGACTGGAGGGCCGGAACAAAAGCAACCTGACCATGCTGGCACTCTCCTCTTGGGCTGCTGGTGAAGGAGCGGAGGGGAGAGCAAGAGAGCCCTCCGCTCTTTCGGCTCCGCGGGCCGGATATAACAGCAGAACGGGCCGGATCCGGCCCGCGGGCCGTAGTTTGCCCACGGCTGCTCCAGACTCTCTATCCAGGAAGCACGTGGGGGCAGTCACCCAGTTTGAAGGGGTGGATGGTGGGCAGCAGGTCACCTTGCCTCAAAATGACCACGTCTGCTGTCCACATCGGAGAACAGGGTGGTAGATGGAGTGCAAGGGGCCCCGAGCCCTCTTCTGCTCTGTCAGCACTGCTCCCACTCGCGCTCCCTCCCCAGGTCTCCGGCCCACCCTTCACTGCCTCTAGAAGTATTTTTCTGAAACATAAAACTATGCAACTTAAGAGCTACAATGGTGGCTTCCCATTCTTACAGAATTGCCTGCTTGGACACAGAACCGAGTAAGACAGACACAGTGAAGCCCCTGTACAGAGCACTCCATACACGTCCAGCGGGCGCCTCCTACTTAGGGCGGCTGCGCACGTGTGAGGTATGCCTCACAGGGAGTGGGATTCTCATGGGAAAACCCAAGACTTTATACAGGGGGTAGCATCTGTGGGGTAACACAGCCAAGATACGTTTCTGTGGTCATTTCACTTAAAACACACACACACACACACACACACACACACACACACACACACACACACACACTAGAGGCCTGATGCACAAAATCTGTGCAAGGGGCTTGGCCGCCACCGCTGCAGTGGCTGCCTCTGCCTCAGCCCTCACCAAGGCTTCCTCCAGAAGGTCATCTAGAAGGATGTCCGGTCTAATTAGCATACTATGCTTTTATTATTATTGATACACATATAGGTATATGTATGAATATTGATTTCAGAGGAAAGTGGAGAGAGAGAGAGAGAGAGAGAGAGAGAGAGAGAGAGAGAGAGAGAACCATCAATGATGAGAGAGAATCACTGATCACCACTTCCTATGTGCCCCACACTGGGGATCCAGCCCACAACCTGGGCATGTGCCCTGACCAGGAACCGAACCATGACCTCCCCGTTCATAGGTCGATGCTCAACCACTGAACCATGCCGGCTGGGTAGCATTTCACTTTCTAAAGCATTGCCTGTTGATGACCTCATCTGATGTAGCTGAGCGCTAGATACAGAAAAAGCAAGTATTAGCATCCTCGTTTGGGGGAAAGTAAGCCGGCGAGACGCTCCTGGAATTACACAAGGGCATGGACTGGCTGAGGGTCCGGCCGGCATTAGAACACAGGGCTTTAGACGTTCATGGTGAGACTCAAAGGACATGGGGGCAGCTTTTTATCTTTTAGAAACTTCAGTCCCGTCCTGGAATCTTGGGGTAGCAGATTCGGGGCACCAGTGCTCCACCCCATGACAGCCCCTCTTCCCCAGTCACACCAGGGAGACAGATACTGGATCCTTAACCCAGTAGAGGAGGCGGCCGCGGCACTTGGCTAACCTTGATGTGGGAGGTACGGTCTATTTACTCTCCGATCTCAGGGTGAAGCAGACGCCCAGCTGGTGGGCAGGCGGCTGAGAGCAGGCCTCGAGCATTTCTCTGCCGTTTGGCAGGCATGTGAGGACTACCTTCCGAGCCAGGCGCGAGGAGCCACGGGGAACGCGACTGGACAGCAAAACCCGCGCCGATCTGCAGAAAACCCATCGACCGGGGCGGCCTGGGAATTCTGGGCGGATGGACTTTCCCCTGTGGGAGGAGAAGCTGGAGAGAGGCCCAGGTATTGAGGAGAAAGGAAGCAGGATCTGTGTAGAGTCAATGGGGAACAGGAAGTGCTTATCTGGGGCCAGTAAAATACACAAAGAGCTGCCAGGCGGCCTGGGGCTGCCTCCCTGCCTCCCGGGCACAGAGCGGGAAGGGCCTCTCGCAGAACCCTCATCTCACAGGCCCAGCCTCTGGCCAAAGTCAACAGCTCCTGGGCACCAGGAAATGGGAAATGTCTGAGGAGGCCCCGCAACGGAGGGGCAGTTCTGGGGGAGAACTCGGGACCCCACGGGCAAGACAGGGTGGTGAGACTGAGGTCACGCCAGCCTCCTCTGCGCCGGGCCGGCCCTCCTGGTAAAGCAGGCTGAGTCTAGGTCCCTGCACCCTATCCTAGCGTGTGTGCGTGCAAATGGGTGTACACGCGTGGGTTGGTCACTTACAGGAAATCAGCAAAAGGACTCTACATTCATCCTGAAGTCAGGGCACAGGGAATTAGGGTCGGAGAGTGGAGGAAGGGCTAGGAAATTAACATGTATTGTGAGGCTTCTCAGAGTAGATTCTTCCTATGTTTTATCACAACACCCAAATCCACCACGCCTCCTCCTCACGTCATGAAACCGTGTTGCACCATATTCCCAACTCCCATCTCAATTCCACGACGTAACATTTGGAGTTTAGTATTTAAACTGTCCACTGTAACAGGCATTAAACTATATTAAAATATCTATGTATTACACACACACACACACACACACACACACACACACACACACTACAAGGGTGGGCAAAAGTAGGCTTACAGCTGTCCATATGGAACAATGTACAGTAAATACAGGAATAGACTCTGTTTTTTGTACTTTTAACTGAACTACTTTTGCCCCACCCTGGTACACACACACACACACACACACACACACACACACACACACATAAAGGGGAACTCTGATTTCTTGGACACTGTTGTTTACAATGAAGCTCCATTTTATGAAAAGTGGGGAAAAGTGAGTCAATTCAAATAAGAATATTACGTGGACAGGATAGGTGCTATGCAGCAAAGATCACGCCAACCGGTGACATCTGAGGACACTGTTGCAGAGCCGTGCGTATCCCTAGGAACCAGAAGAGGTTCCACATACAAACCTAGAAGCCAGCATGTCCCAAGCACAACATAATTTTCTCCCCAAATGCTTCTTATCAGCCACCCCCACCCCACCCTCTTGTGCTCACAACTCCGTGGAAACCTCAGAAATCTTCCCTCCACCAAGTCTGTCCATTGGCTGCCACCGTGTCTTCTCATCTCTACCACCCCTGTCCTTGCAGTGGCCCCCTAGCCCCTCCCTCCTGGCCTGAGCTCACCCCTCCTCCGTGCTGTTTGCACACCTGCTGCTCCGCGGAATTCCCTCCTCACAGCCAGACTCACGGACCCGCCCTCATCTCCCTCTAAGCTTCCTGGCCACAGAAACCAAATCTTATCTGTCCCTTGGGTGCCCACAGCGCCTGGCCTGGCACCTCATTTGTGAGAGGCACTTGGTGACTCCTGCAGGACGACTTAGAGCTCACAGAATTAGGTCTCAAGCGTCCCTCTCCCAGCCAGCTCCAGGCAGAAATATATCCGAAGGCCAAAAGCAGCCCGTGGCCCAGCTCTTGGGGTGGTCGCCTGAGACTCTAATCCTGCTGGCCCAGGGCAAGAGCAGTGATAACAGAGCCTCTGGGGGAAGGCAAAAAGATAGAGTGAACGGGTCTGCCCACTCCCAATGGGCAGTCGGTCTATCAGTCAATAGACTCCATTTATTGAAATCAATGAGATTGATCAAATCAACAAACATTCACTGCTATTTTATCTGCTTCCAAATGTTTAAATATTTCCCCCTACCGTTTATTTATTGGTTACAAACATAACCTGCTATGTCCCAGCTCTTCTGTACCTGGCTGTGACGGTGTGTGTGTGTGTGTGTGTGTGTGTGTGTGTGTGTGTGTATGTGTGTGTGTGTGTGTGTGTGTTGCTCAGCCCAGCTGTGGGATACAGCATTCTAAATTCACCTTCTTGCCGAAACCGGTTTGGCTCAGTGGTAGAGCGTTGGTTTGCGGACTGAAAGGTCCCAGGTTTGATTCCGGTCAAGGGCATGTACATTGGTTGCGGGCACATCCCCAGTGGGGGGAGTGCAGGAGGCAGCTGGTCGATGTTTCTCTCTCATTGACGTTTCTGGCTCTCTATCTCTCTCCCTTCCTCTCTGTGAAAATTTAATTTAAAAAAATATATTTTTAAAAAAAAGAATGTCAATCAGCAAATCATGTAACACACAACAAAGGGATAACCTCATCATTCAAGATTCCATTCTGGAGAAACTGGAAAGCCTTCTGAGTGTGGCCGTGGCTCCACGCTGCCCCCTGGTGGTTGCCAGGCACACAGGGGAAGTGGACGAGGGCAGTGCAGGGGGACAAATGGCTCTGAATAAGGACACTTGCCATGTTGCAAACCAGGGAAGGGCGCTGTCCCAGAGGCAGTGGCCTCGTGGGTAAAGATCCTTCGGGGCCAGCCACTTACCCACACACACGGACCAAGGAAAACCTCAGCTCCACTCCCATTTTTTTTTTTTTTTTTTGCAAAAGTTAAGATAAAGAAGTTATGAACTCAGGAGTGAGTTAAATCCTGTCAAATTGGCAAAGGCTTTTCTCCTTTTTAATTACCACGGGCACTGGTTCATACCCCGCTCATGGGAGAGTAAATCAGCAAACCTTCCTTGTGCAAGTTGGAGGTAGGAATGCATCAAGTCTTCCAGCGGCTTACCTCCCCTGGAATGCATCCCACGGACATAATTGAGGATGTGAGCAGAGTTTACCTGTAAGAACGCTCACTGCAGAGCTGTTTATATAAACAGCCAAAAGGTATTACGTATATCATACCACAATTAGGACACCTGAATTTATGAGGTAGGTGACTATTCACAGACACGGAGAAGTGTTTATTATGTATTATTCAGTGAAGAAGAGGATACAAAACATGTTCCAGTCCCATTTTTATAAAACATATTATTTTTATAAGTGCGTTGAAAAGAGACCTGGGCCAAACCCGGTTTGGCTCAGTGGATAGAGCGTCGGCCTGCGGACTGAAAGGTCCTGGGTTCGATTCCGGTCAAAGGCATGTACCTTGGTTGTGGGCACATCCCCAGGGGATGTGCAGGAGGCAGCTGATCAATGTCTCTCTCTCTCATTGATGTTTCTAACTCTCTATCCCTCTCCCTTCCTCTCTGTAAAAAAATCAATAAAATGTATTTTTTTTTAAAGGAAAAAAAAAAAAAAAGAAAAGAGACCTGAAAGAATACACTCTAAAAAGTGAGCTGAACTATGTCTGATGACAAGGCTATGAGTGTTTTTTCTTCTTTTTTTGGCTAAACCTATACTGCTTTTAAAAACAAATACATGCAATGGAAATGACTTCTGAATTAGAATTTTTAAAAAAATATATTTTCTTGATTTTTTTTACAGAGAGGAAGAGAGAGGGATAGAGAGTTAGAAACATAAATGAGAGAGAATCATCGACCAGCTGCCTCCTACACACACCCCGTTGGGGATGTGCCCGCAACCAATGTACATGCCCCTGACCGGAATCGAACCTGGGATCCTTCAGTCCGCAGGCCGACACTCTATCACTGAGACAAACCGGTTTTGGCTGAATTAGAAATTTTAAAGACAGATAAGACCAATCAGGGAAAAAAAAAACCATCAGTAAAGTCTGTATTTACCGTATTTGCCGGCGTATAAGACGACTTTTTGGCCCTGAAAAATATGCCTCCAAGTGGGGGGTAGTCTTATACGGAGAGTATATAACAAACTCTGTATTTTTTGTGGAAATGTTAGGGGATCGTCTTATAAGTCCAGTCGTCTTATACGCCGGCAAATACGTATTTTTCAGGGCCAAAAAATCGTCTTATACGCCAGCAAATACGGTAAATCTCTATTCTCTCATTTCAGAATTTCTAAGCACCACTTTCCCTCGAATGCTGTCCAGTCTGACAATCACCTCCACCGTCTCCGTGAGGACCGGGAGGGGTAGCCCGGCGCCTGGGAATGCCTGCGGGTCCCTGGGGAGGTGTGTGGGGCCGGCAGTGCTGCCCCCGCAGCCACGGGAGGGACCCCGCAGGCCCGGCCTGGGTGCCCTCCTCCAGTTCTTCCCTCCCTGGACTGAACACGGATGGGTGTCCCAAGGGGGAAAGTTTGGTGCCACTTTGACCAGAGGGGAAGGGGCGTGGAGATAAGCCAGTGGCTGCAGCTCAGGCCTCCGGGCCTCCTGGAGGAGTTTTAACAACCCGACCCGATCCTGCACCCCTTCGCCTTACCATCTACCCGCCCCAGGGGAGGGCGTGAGCTTCGTTCCTAATGCTCCCCAGTGATGTTCACTCGAGCTCAGAGTTGACCCCAGATGCTAACAACACCCGACCCTGTAACTTTCTGCAGTTTCTACACACGCTTTGGGCTTCTTGTTTCTGAGTTGACCTCCTAGGACCCCTTTTATGCCCACCCCCCAGAGCAGGCATCCACCCACCACCTGCTCACTGAACATTAAAAAAAATTGACTGATGAGAGAGAGAGAGAGAGATTTGTTCTTCCACTTATTTATGCATTCACTGGTTGCTTCTCGTATGTGCCCTGACTGGGGATCAAATCGAGGACATTTCCCCATTTATTTGTAGACAGAGTGATTTTGTTCTCTCCCACATACACCCCAACCAGGGCTGGGGATCGATCCTGCCACTGGGCAAGTCCGTTCCAGTCCTTGACCGGAATCGAACCCAGGGCCTTTCAGTCCGCACCAACTGACACTCTACCCACTGAGCCAAACCAGCCCGGGCCAGAATACAAGGTGTTTCACAGAGGAATGATCATAGGGATAAGGCTCAGAGTGGAAGTTCCTGGTGAACGTGCAGAATTCCCAGCTGAGAGCCACACCTGAGGCTCACAGACTAGCCAGTGAGGGGAGACAGGAAACGCCTGCGCCCCGGCTCCTGCTGGTGCTGCTGGGCTCACCCACACCACGCCGGCACCCCTTCCCTCCCCCCCCCCCCCGCGGCCTCAGCACCTTCCACGCCTTATTCCTGGGGTGGGAGAGGGGCTGCCACGCACCCCCCCCCTCCCACCAAACCCAGTGCTGGTTTTAATGGAATTTCAAGCATCCGGGCAGGGCCGCGTTGGGCTGGGGAGGGGGAAGGGGGTACAATTCAGAGCACGGAAGCCCTAAAAACGTTCCCGAGCCTCATGTCATTCCCAAGGGGCCTGGTGGCACCTCGACGTGGGCACAGCCTGGCCACGGCACTTCGCTTTCCCAGGCAGCTGCTGGGGAGTCGGACGGGGAGGCGGTCCGGCCTCGCTCGGTGCCTGGGTCTGGCGACCCCAAGATCCCACACCGCTGCCGCGTCCGTCCCGAGACCCGGGCTCTTAGCCACCGGCTCTGGAAGGCGATCACCCGACTGAGTGACAACTCCACCGTCCCGCCCCCAGACCGGGATGCACACTGAGCCAGGCTGGGTAAGGGTGGTGCATCAGAGCGATTTTCCCCTAAGCTCGCCCATCTGACTCTCTACTGGGTCCCTTTGGCTCCCATGTCGCGTCCTGAAATGCCTCCCTCCACCCTCCATTCCTTGAGGTCACGGGTGCTCCCTGGGAGCCACTCAAACACATGCTGAATGAAACTCAAAGTCACGGTGTGAGTGGGTCATTCATTTCTTCCTCCTTCATTTCCATTTCCCCCACCAAGAGAGCAAATCAGTGCAATTGCCCAGAGTTGCACAGCTGAAGGCCTGAACAGAACAAAAAGGCGGACTGGAGACTGTCTTCCTATCTATTGACCTCTGACCTGGGCCGTGGGCTCTTTTCCTGTCTTGGGACTCAAAAAACAAACTGCGCCAAAACCGGTTTTGGCTCAGTGGATAGAGCGTCGGCCTGCGGACTGAAAGGTCCCGGGTTCGATTCCGGTCAAGGGCATGTACCTTGGTTGTGGGCACATCCCCAGTAGGAGGTGTGCAAGAGGCAGCTGGTCGATGATTCTCTCTCATCGATGTTTCTAACTCTCTATCCCTCTCTCTTCCTCTCCGTAAAAAATCAATGAAATATATATTTTTTAAAAAAAACCTGAAATAGCAGCTCTTCCTGGGATGCAAGCCTGTCAGCCTTCAGAAATCTGGTTCTCAGGTCTTTGGCCTCAAGCTAAAATTAAACCATCAGCTCTCCAAATTGTTAGTCATCCTACAGGTCTTGGGACTGCCAGTCTCCGTAACAGCGTGTTTACACACACACACACACACACACACACACACACACCCTCTATTGGTTCTTTCTCTCTGGAGAACCTGACTAACACCAGAGACAGCCAATGTGGACCAGGACACGTGGCTGCCCCGACTACTGACCATTGTACAAACTTGGGGGGGGGGGGGGTGTCACATTTTGGTTTCTTCTTTCCTTCCCTCGACATCTGACAGAGGACCAAGCCACTCATTCTAACTGGGGAATGCCTCTCAACTCCTCCCCCCTCTCCATTCTCCTCCTCACGGCCCTGGCCTTGCAGTGGCTCTTCACGCACCTCCTGCCCGGGCCCTCCCAGGCCAGCCACCCTGCACGCTGCCGATCCGCACTGCCTTGCCCAGGGGGCTAGCAGCTCCTAATGCTTGCAGAACAGAATGGCCTGCTCTGTGGGCCCCGAGGCCCGGCCCACCCTCTTCACCTCCAGGCACCTGCCCCCGACCTCCACCAACCGCCTCCAACCACGGTCAAGCTGCCCGCGATCCTCTGTTCTCTGAGCGTTTCACTGCCCGTGCCCTGAGCGCTTTGGCAAAAGCTGCCAGGTTTTCACTAGGGCAGGGGTGGGCAAACTTTTTGACTCGAGGGCCACCATGGGTTCTTAAACTGGACCGGAGGGCCGGAACAAAAGCAACCTGACCATGCTGGCACTCTCATCTTGGGCTGCTGGTGAAGGAGCGGAGGGGAGAGCAAGAGAACCCTGAGCTCTTTCGGCTCCGCGGGCCGGATAGAACAGCTGAACTGGCCGGATCCGGCCCGCGGGCTGTAGTTTGCCCACGGCTGGACTAGGGGCTCCCGAGGGACCTCAGCTCTCCCAAGGTGCTTTTGGAAGATGTGAAGCCATCAAATGTATGAGAGAGAGGGAGAGAGAGAGGGAGAGAGAGAGGGAGAGAGAGAGAAAGAGAGAGAGGGAGAGAGAGAGAGAGAGAGAGAGAGAGAGAGAGAGAGAGAGAAAGGGAGTGGTGCTCCGAGGCCCCTCTTATATAGAAGACAGGCCTCACTGTGGCCTCCCCATCATCCCTGGAGTTCCGTGTGAGCTGTGAGAAGGGGACATATCTGCAGCCAACAGGAAGCAGCCAACGCCTTGTGTTCCTCTCCGGTTCCCGCCCACGTAGCCCCCCACAGGGAGTGCGCCCGAGGAGGGGGCGAGGGCAACGCGAGGCACCGCCTCCAGGTCCCACGATTTCTGACCTTCCCGTTGCTCCCAGGGTGCCCGAGCCACCAGGGCTGCTGGCCGTCCCCACGTGTGGAAGGGCCCGTTCTCCGGTTTGTTTTCTCTCGGTCTGGGCAGCATCTTTGGGGGGAAATCTTCCCGGGAGACTCTGGACCCGGATTCTCAACAAGACAGTGTCTGGAACGGCCCCCTCTTTCCTGGGGACCGGAGACACACAACGTCTCCCAAGCCACAGCCTCTGAGCCCCGCAGGCCACCTCCCACCCCCCTCCTCCACTTGGCTCGTCAGAGGCCCCGGGGGCCGAGAGACTTCCCCGGCTTCAGCAACGGCTACTTCCACCCGCCCTGGCGGCTGGGCTGGCTTCTGGCCACAGCTAACGCACACCTTCTCGTCCTTACACCTCTGGCCAGACCCACGAGGGCCATGGAGCCACACACGGCCCTCGCCTCCCCGCTTCCCTCCCGCGTGGGCGGGAGCTGTCGGCGGCGGACCCTCCGGCAGGCTCGTCCCGTGGGCCTGAGCCCCTCTGATCAGGGCCACGACCGCAATCCTTCCCTTCCAGGCCTGTGTGGAGGGCGGCCGTGGGCCGGGGCGTGCAGGCGTGGTGTGTGAGAGGCATCTTAGCGGAAACCACACGGCACCCCGGTGCTACAGTTAACCTGGACGGCGGGCTTTCGGGGCTCACGGGATCCCACTGATGTTATCACAAGTGAATGCCAGAGCTTCCGCTTTGGAACACACACCCCCGCACCCCCACCCCCGCGGTAATTCCACACGGAACCGTGCTCCAGGATGCACTCAACTGCTCCCCAGTGACTCTACGCCACAAACAAAGACACGGATTCCAAGTGGCGGAAAGGGTTCGGGCAGGGAGGACCTCAGAAGACACGGGGCTCCTCACCAGGAGACAGGACGGTCACAGGCCAGCAGATGCTTGGCCGCTCCAACCGAACCCCCAAGTCCCAGCGGAGCCACAACCCCTTCGACATCCTGGCGGGGAGGACCGACCGCTGGGATGGAGTCTGCCCCGTGGCTGTACCTGTTCTTTCCAGAAGGGGCTGAGGGGACACGGAGCTTCCTGAAATCGAGAGGGGCGTTTAGAACCCTTTGGCTGGCTGCGGTGCAGGTCACAGTGCTGGCAAAGGGCCAGGCCCGGGCCCGAACGTCACACACGGCGTTTCTCTCTCTTTTTTTTTTACTTTAAAATATATTTTATTGCTTTTTTACAGAGAGGAAGAGAGTGGGATAAAGAGTTAGAAACATCGATGAGAGAGAAACATCGATCAGCTGCCTCTTGCACACCCCCTACTGGGGATGTGCCCGCAACCAAGGTACATGCCCCTGACCGGAATCGAACCCGGGACCTTCCAGTCTGCAGGCCCACGCTCTATCCACTGAGCCAAACCGGTTTGGGCACGAGGTTTCTCTAACTGGCGCGTCAGAAACATCAGTATCGCTTCTCCCGCTTAAGTTCCGGCCTCCTCCCCTGGAACCCGGGGCTGTGCAGAGGCTTCGCGGAGGAACCGCACGCGCGGGGTGAGCTCCTGCCAGGTTTGCAAAGGCCTTCAGCCACCCTCTTCTTCCTCCCTGCTGGTGTTACCAGGACACGGAGGACCGGAGGTGCCGGCTGTAAGGAAGGCGGGGAGTCTGCAAGGCCTGCCCTCCGGGGACGCCCCGGTTCCAGGTGCTCCGATTTGCCTCCAGGAAAAGGAGAAGAAGTGAGCTAATCCTACAGTTTGGTGCAAAGAAAGCCCAGTAAACCTGCCGGGGTGCACGTCCCCCTCCGAGGCCCCTGCCTCCCACGCAGAGTCCTCAGAATCCCCCCCCCCAGCCCTGCCCCTCCCTCATCCCCTCATTCCGCATGCCGGCATTTCACAGCTCTCCATCAGCATCTATTATTGTCCATTGTTCAGGGGGAAAAAAAAAAATGAATCAAGCCCTGACTTGAGGCTTGAATTCAAACTTTAAAAATGGCGAGGCTCTAAGGGCCCAACTGTTTTTCCAAAAGATTATTCCCCAGGGGATAAAGACAACAGAATGGCTACGTCTCAACATTTCTCCGCCTCCGTTATCCCACGGACCTCTGGACCCCTGGAGACACAAGTTTTCAATAGGAAACTGGGCTGAAGTTGGGAGGGCGCGGCCTCGAGGAGCCGTTTAATTCCTGCCGCGCGAGAGAGAAAGACAAACTCGGATTCTTTCACAATCCCGCCTCGGGCTGGCCCGGCCCTCCTCGGCCTTACGGGGCCAAACCACGGAGAGAACACATGAATGCAAAAAATTTGCCGCGCAGCACGGCGGCGCTCGCTGAGATGCTCTCCCGACAGGCCCACCCCAGAGACGACAAAGGCGGGGTGCTCCGCGGGGCCTGCTGAGGCCGCCTGCCCGAGGCCCCTCGGGGTCTGGGTGTGTGTGCGCGGAGGAAGCCCTCCTGACACAGCGGTCTGAGGAAACCCACAGCCGGGGCACACCGACCAGCTCTGCGGCCGGCGCAGCCCCTCACGCCGCACATACGCGCCGAGCAGGCAGCATGGCAGGAGGGGGTGCGGGGGCAGAGAGCCGTGGGGCTCAGGAGGCGCCTCGGACAGGCCTGTGCCCCAGGGACAAGCGCCGCAGCGTGCGGGTGTGCCGTGAGGCGGAGAGGTGGACCTGACCGGGACCCTGAAGAATGGGGAGGCCATCCACGTGGCCACCTGGACAATCCACACAGAAACTGGATGCTGTTTCAGACTGATGTACTGCCAGCCCGGCGTGGCTCCGTGGATGCGTGCTGACCTATGAACCAGGAGGTCACTGTTCCATTCCCGGAAAGGGCGCATGTCCGGGTTGCCGGCTCGATCCCCAGCGTGAAGCAGCAGGAGGCAGCCGATGGGTGATTCTCTTTCATCATTGATGTTTCTCTCTCTCTCTCTCTCTCTCCCTCCCTCTCTGACATACATAAAACTATTTTTTAAAGCCACTAACGCATTAACAAATACCGTATTTGCCGGCGTATAAGACGATTTTTTGGCCCTGAAAAATATGCCTCCAAGTGGGGGGTAGTCTTATACGGCGAGTATATAACAAACTCTGTATTTTGAGTGGAAATGTTAGGGGGTCCGTCTTATACGCCCAGTCTCTTATACGCCGGCAAATACGGTATTTTTCAGGGCCAAAAAATCGTCTTATACACCGGCAAATACGGTAAGCAGAGGTTTTGAACCAAAAGGCCTCGCGGGACCGTGTTTTCCTGGAGACAGCTTTGGAGGGTGGCGAGGTGAGCGCCTGTGACTCGGGAAGGCGGGCCGGCCCTCACCTAGGACCCGGGGCCCGGGACGGAGTGTAGACGTGGGCCCACAAGCCAACACATTCGTTACCGCGCACGCCAATCCAGTGCTCCACGCACGCTCTCCTCCTTCCTGCCCGATGGTATGCAGCGGCTGGGTGCAAATGGAGAATTCCCCGCCATCTGGGTTCTGGACCCTGCCCTTCCATCCCAGGTCCATCCCGTAGCATGAGGTCTCACGGCCACAACGCGTGGGAACAGGCCCCGGGCCCCCCTCGGTCTAGGGGAGCGCTCAGCAGGGACTCGGGCCACGCCCAGGAGAATGGGCCGGAGGAAGAAACTGGCACACGCCCCAGGGTCCTGGCCCCCAGGGGTGCTGCACCCCGTGGGGAAGGCCGGGGTGAGGGTGGCAGGGCAGGCGGGCCCCTCGTGCTCAGGCCCAACCCAGAGTGGCGGGTGAGCCGAGAGGCCGCGGTCCACGGTCTGCGTGGTTGTGACCAGGACGGTGCTGGTGGCTAACCTTTCTCCCAGAGAACCACTACGACAACAGTGGTTTTCGCTTAATCCCCTCGTCACGCCTGTGAGTGCAACACTGTTGTCATTCCCGTTTCACATCCGAGGAGATTGAGATTAGAGATTTTCATTTAACCAGGGCCACACGGGGAGGATTTGAGCGTCACACTGAGTCTCGTGGCCTAAAGACACTCGGAGGAAAACGGTTTCCTGATCCTGAGTCACGGGGTCGGGGCCGGGAGGGACCAGGAGCGGGGTCAGGTCGGACTCCCCAGCCTGGACCTGCTGGTGGGCGGTGCCGAGGAGGAACCGGGGTTCCGCCCGCTGAGCAGGGGGCACGGGCTCCCCGGGCGAAGGGGAAGCCACCTGGGCAGGGCACGGGGGCAGGGCAGCCCAGCGGGCACGTGTGGTCGCAGCTGGCCCCGTGGCCCCGTGGCCCGTGAGCAGGGCCCTGGGAGTCCTTCCCTGCAGCCCCTTCCGTGCTTTCTCAAAATCCCGGGGGCGGCGGGTCCGTTGCTCTATTTCATTCGGGGGCCTCCAAGCGCCCGAGCGGATCACATACCTTCACGCGGAGGTGCCCGCGCTGCCGACAACCCCGCCCCCCGCCCCCCTTCCTCCCCTCCCCCTGCCTTGTTGGCTGGGCAAGGCCTTGCTGGTGGGAAGGAAGACCTTTTTTCATGTATTTAACATATATATATATTTTTTATATTTTACAGAGAAGAAGGGAGAGAGACAGAGAGCTAGGAATGTCGACGAGAGAGAAATATTGACCAGCTGCCTCTTGCACACCCCCAATCGGGGATGTGCCCACAACCAAGGTACATGCCCTTGACCAGAATCGAACCCGGGACCCTTCAGTCCACAGGCCAACGCTCCACCACTGAGCCAGACCGGTTTTGGCGTATTTAACTTTTTAAAACTAAGGCATAAAATGTATACAGGTGAGTGCACAAACCCTGTGTGCGTGTAGCTCGGTGACGTTTGGATACGTACATATCTCGTCGCCACTTACCCAGACCAAGATAACGCTTTAAAACCTGACTGTAAATCGCAGAAGTGACACGCCAACCCGTTTTCCTTGTGACACATGAGACTGACCCCCCTCTGACCTCCCTCCTAGCGCCTCCCGGTGGCCGTTCCCCCCAAGGCCCCACCACGCGACTCAGGGTGTCGGGAAGGGGCTGCCCCCGGCGCTCCCAGCCCGCAGGCGGCGAGGCGCCTCGCCAAACAGGTTTGGGACCTTCCGGAACGTTCACTTCCTCATGCCCACCCCTGCCCCCATCTCATTCCCGCCGCAGACAAGACAGCCTGTGGCTTCCCGCTCGCTCGCTCGTTCACACGGCTGTCTCAATGCCTGTCCTCCTGAGGCTGGGGTCCCGGCCCCCCACCCACTCGGGGCGGCGTGCGGTCTAACCCGGACCCTTCCACCCCTTCCGAGCTCGGCTGCTGCAGACAAAGAGCGGCCTGCGGGCGCCGGGCCTGCGAGGAGGAGGCGAGGCGGAGGGGCTGGGGGCGCCGCAGCCAGAACTGCCCGGACGGGTTACATTCCAGCGAGATTAGCACAAGGCCTGGCCTGCAGCACGGAGCCCACCGCCCCCCTCCGCTCCCAGCCCGTGAATAGGACTTTTTAACCATTTCCCTCCCCCTCGCGGTCCGGCCTCGCAGGCTGACAACGCTCCCTGCTGTTTGCACATTAACCTCCATTGGCCAGGCGGCCTCCCGGGGCCGCAGATTAACACCCTCCGGCCAGACAATGGCTGCAGACAAAGGCTCGGCCCAGGCGGTCACTGCGGGCTGTGAGGGCTGGGGGGGCCGGCGCAGACCCGCGTCCAACCCGCACGGAGCGGCCTGTGGTGACTGGTTCAGGCCGGAGAGGGTTCCCACCCCAGGAAGGTGCATGGACTGGGGCTCCTGGCGGATGGGGAGCCCTCAGGCCGGCCCAGTGCACCACGGCGAGCTTCCCTCCCTTCTCCTGGTAAAACCGGGTCCTGGGGGTCGGTCCGGGGGAGGCCTGGCTCCGGCCCCGGCACCGAGGCTCCCAGGGGAAGCTGCAGCCCTGACTGGTGGACACGACTCCGTGTCAGAGCCGTGCTCTTACTTGGCGTGCAGGTGCATGCACGCACGCACGTGGAAAAGCAGCAGCAGATCAGAGGGAGGGGGAGGTGAAACATTAGATGCAGGACATCCTTCAACAGCGGCTCCCAGCCCCAGCCCGGGCCCCAGCCCCGGCCCCGGCCCCGGCCCCGGCCCCGGCCCCAGCCCCAGCCCCGGCCCCGGCCCCGGGCCCCGTGGCAAAGGCCTGGCTCTGGGACTTAGACTCTCGCTCCCAGGTGACTCGAAGGCAGCTGGTCCGGAAGCAGAGCGAATGCAGGGTCTGGGCCAACAGGTCTGGGGTGGAGCCTGAGAGGTTCCCCTCGGGACGAGCTCCCAGTGACGCGGGTCCGAGGCCCACCTCCGTGTGCTGGGCACCGAGAGGCCTCCCCGGGAGGCCGAACCCTCCCCTGTGGCTTCAGTTTCCCCCCTCCCTCCCCTCAGGGCAGCTGGCCCAGCTGGGCACCGCTCTGCTGGGCACCCTTCGTTCCATCAAGAGAGTCTGAAGACCCTCTATCTCCTGACCGGGAACTCTGGCCCTCCTGGGAAAACCTTTCACCCGCCGTCTGCGCCTGCCCAGGTGCCGGGTAGGCCAACAAGGCCACTTTCCTGCCCCTCGCCCGGCTCACGGCTCACGGGACTGTCACCAGGCCCGTGGGAGGGGGCGGGGACAGACCGAGAGGCTGTTGGGGGTAGGGGTGGGAACAGGGCCCCAGCGGAAACAGAAACCAGAGCCCCAGCCCTGGGGCAGTGAACATACAAGAAACTGAAGGACAATTAAAAAGCAAGCACCACAATTAATACGGTTTACACAGGCAGAACTCATTAGTGCCGGCGGGGCGCTGGCGGGAACCGTTACCGGCACACCCTTTCTTGACAGATAGCACAAATTAACTGCAAGCAGGGCTGCCACCGGGGCGTTTAAAAGGCTGTGAAGCAACCTTTGGGCCCACAGAGGAGGCGAGAGGCCGCTGACCTGTGATGGACACACAGGCCCTGGCTCAGCGCGCCCCCCACCCCCGGCCTGCCCCCCTCTCCCCACCCTGCCCGGCTCAGATTCTCGGTGAGGTTCAGACGCAATAAACCTGTGTTCCTCCGAAAGGTTTTATAATTCCGAAGACTCCCCAGTTCACAGCGACCCCACCCCCACGCTGGATGAACTGCCGGGCTCCTGATCCTGCTCGGGGACCTCACCGTCACCGCTGCCGAGGAGACGTGAGCGGGGCTTACATTAAGGTGACCAGACGTCCCGCTGTCTTTTAAAACAATTTGTCCCGCGGCGTTTTTAAAAAGTCCTGATTTTTGGAAAGATTCTTTCAAATCTTTTGGACTTTTTTAAAAAAACGCCGCGGGACAAATGGTTAAAAATCAGGACCGTCCTGCCAGAAGCGGGATGCCTGGTCACCTTCGCTTACGTGTGCCGTGGCCACCGGGTTACCAGTGATTACCCAGAACGAGACGACGTCAGGACCACCGCCAACAAAGCCTGCATGCACCAGCTACCCGCACTCAGCAGGGCTTCTGCTCCAGGACCTCAGTCCCCCCCAGCAAGGGGCGGGGCGGGGGGGGGGGGCGAAGCTTCTCAAGGCTAAATGTCCCCTAAGACCCACAGACCCCACTTCTTGCCCCTGCAAGGTCCGGGACTGGGGCATGGCCGGGTTAAGATTACCCCTACTGTTGTTACCTGGGTCTAAGGTACCCTCCCGAGCTCGGCTTCCGCTTGCTAAAAGGCACTGGAATAACTCAGTTCATACGGTGGGTGAGGTTTTAACTGAGCTCATGTTACAAGCACAGGGCCTGGACTTCGCAAGCCCTGAAAAACCGTAATGTGAAGTAGGAACTGTTTTTGTTGTTAATCCTTACCCGAGGATATTTTTCCATTGATTCTTTTTTTTTTTTTTTTTAAGAGAGAGTGAGGGCCGGGGGGCTGGGTAGGGGGGGAGAGAAATGTCGATGTGAGACACATTGATTGGTTGGCTCCCAGGGTCTGGGATAGAGCCGGCAACTGAGGTATGTGCCCTTGGCCAGAATCGAGCCCATGGGCTAAGGCAGGAACTTTTAAAAAATATATTTTTTTAATTGATTTTTTTACAGAGAGGAAGAGAGAGGGATAGAGAGTTAGAAACATCGATGAGAGAGAATCATCGATCAGCTGCCTCCAGCACACCCCCCACCGGGGATGTGCCCGCAACCAATGTACATGCCCTTGACCGGAATCAAACCTGGGACCTTTCAGTCCACAGACTGATGCTCTATCCACTGAGCCAAACCTGTTTTGGCAGGAACTTTTTTATATATATCCTCAGCTGAGGACATTTTCCCATTGATTTCTAGAGCGAGTGTAAGAGAAAGGGAAGGGCAGAGAGATAAAACACATCGCTTGGTTGCCTCCTGCATGTGGAGAAGCCCACAACCAAGGTACATGCTCTTGACTGGAATCGAACCCGGGCCCCTCAGTCCACAGGCCGACGCTCTATCCACTGAACCAAACCAGACAGGGCTATTTTTTATTTTTTGATGGTAGGAGAAATGGTCTAACGCCCCTCCTTCTTCCAAAGCACAGCTCTGTTCTCTTGGGACACTGACCTTCCCACGCCTGAGGTCAGCTCTGTACTCGTCTCGCTGCCCTGACGGGAGGGGGGGGGGGGTCGGCAGGTGGAAGCACAGGCCACAGTCTGCCTCGCCCCTGAACCCCCCCCCTGCCACGCTCAGCCCGGCACCCGCAACCAGGAGGCGCCTGGTCGGTATCTGGGCACCGACTGTCCGGCACAAACAGTCAGCACGGGCCAGAGCACAGGCCCCCAACCAGCTGGGTCCCCGTTCTCCCACCCCAGACCGCTCCCTGGAACCCGGCTGCTTCTGTCGGACCTGGAGCCACACCCTCCACGATGGTGCCCACCAGCTCCGGTGCTTTAGCATCAGACTCAGGACACGTCTGCCCCTCAGGGTCGTCACGACGGCCTTCCAGAGGTGTCAGGGGGTCAGTCTCTGGGGAGCCTGGCCGCATGCCCCCCCCCCCGGCCCACCTGGTACTAAGGGAGTGGCCGCCAGGCCGGGGTCACTGTCCTCCAGCCTGCATGCTGTGGGCGGACAGCACAGTCTCTCCTGGGGGTGGCGTGGGTCTAACTCAGGGCTGGGCAAACTACGGCCTGCGGGCCGGATCCGGTGAATAAAACTACTGAATTTAAAAACAAACAAAAAGACCGTACCCTTTTATGTAATGATGTTTACTTTGAATTTATATTAGTTCACACAAACACTCCATCCATGGTTTTGTCCCGGCCCTCCGGTCCAGTGTAAGAACCCATTGTGGCCCTCGAGTCAAAAAGTTTGCCCACCACTCTAACTCCAGGCCCTGAGACACTACCCGGCTGCTCTCCCAGGCGTACTTTGCTGGACCGGGCAACAGAGACCACGTTTTCAGGTTTTCGGGGTTTAAAGTCAGAAAGCGCTTCTGTTTCCTTGAGCTTTCCACGCTCTAGCCCCGGAAGGTCTGCTGCCCTCGGGGCCCGGCAGGGAGGCGGGCTCGGAGGAAAGGCTCCGGGGGACAGGGCGCCCATGCAGAGGGGGGCTCCCCGAGGCCCAGGGCCTGGCTGCTGGGAGCCGCTGCTTCCTTCGACGACCCTGCTCGAGTGCCGGCGGGTCCGGAACCTGACCCTTCCTCAGAGGCGGCTGCAGGGAAGAGTCGCCCCATTACACACATTCTTTCCCGGCCTCTCTCTTCCTTCGCTGGGCTCTGTTCTGCCTCCACCTCCTTCCCTGGAGCCAGGGATGCCCCACACTCCCCTGGAGGCCCCGAGCTGGAGCTGGGACCCCGTGGAAGGGTCGTTTAGGTCGTGAATCGGGTGTGACAGGAAGTGAACTCACTGCCCGGTGTCTGCCTGGAGGGCAGTCTGCTTACGTAGTAAGGGTGTAGCCCTGGCCGGTTTGGCTCCGTGGATAGAGCCTTGGCCTGTGGTCTGAGGCGTCCCGGGTTCGATTCCGGTCAAGGGCATGTACATTGATTGCGGGCACATCCCCAGTGGGGGGTGTGCAGGAGGCAGCTGATCGATGTTTCTCTCTCATCCATGTTTCTAACTCTCTATCCCTCTCTCTTCCTCTCTGTAAAAAAAAAAAAAAAAATCAGTCATTTTCTAAAGGGTGTAACCGCCTGCTGCATGGGTGAGACTATCTCGAAGTCCTGTGGTTGCACGGGAGCCAGGCCTGCCGCTGGCAAGTCAGGCCCATGCCCAAGGCTTCAACGGAAGAGAACTGGACACCCGGACACCAGCGGGGCCGCCCAGCCTGGTGGGGGGGGAGGGGGCGCGCCCAGGGGCTTGCTGATTCCCTGGGTGGTCACCCCCACCCCTCAGTCCTCTCCGTCCAGCATACAACGACGTCCTTCCAGCCCCTGGTCACACCCCTCAGCCCTACCACACACACACACACACACACACACACACACACACACTCCAACACAGCGGGAAGGTTCTAGAGTTTCTCTCCACCGCATTCGGAACCAGAGCGGGAAACGCAGCTAGTGGAAGGGGCCAGCAGAACACAGCTTCTCCCCGGGGCACTTTCTGAGCTGGATGTCCGTCACAGGAGCAGGCGGGCAGCAGAGCCATGCAAGAGGGACCCGGGCGGGGAGGGCGAGCCAGCATCTAGCCCAGGGGTGGGCAAACTTTTTGACTCGAGGGCCACAATGGGTTCTTAAACTGGACCGGAGGGAGGGCCGGAACAAAAGCAACCTGACCATGCTGGCACTCTCATCTTGGGCTGCTGGTGAAGGAGCGGAGGGGAGAGCAAGAGAACCCCCCGCTCTTTCGGCTCCGCAGGCCAGATAGAACAGCCGAACGGGTCCAGATCCGGCCCATAGGCCGTAGTTTGCCCACGGCTGATCTAGCGTCAGCTGCTGTCTGACCCTCCCCGGTGGCTCTCGTGTCCGGCCGGCCCCTGACGAGGTACCAAGAGGAGTGACCAGCGCCAGGCACGTAGGCCTGGTCAGCTCCGCCCAGACGAGCGGTGTGCCTTAGGCCCCCCCCCCCCCGCATGCACAACTGCTAGGAAAGGCCTTTATTGAAACACACACGTATTAAGCATTCGTTATTTACTCCAGGTACACTGCACGGCTGAAGGCCGAGGTTTTGCTTGTTTTTATCGCTTCCCCACAAGCCCTCTCACTGTGCGTGATGATCCTCACTCCGGACACACATACTCTCCAGACATGGGTCACGAAGGGGCGCAGTGACCCACCCACTAGCTGCACTATCCTCTTCTTACTTATTCCAAAACACGGCAAACTTCTTCAATTTCCTTTCTGCTCCGAAACTGTCAAATTAGGCCTTCCCTTCCCCCCCAATAAACAGGCTACACAACGTGGGACCCTGACCCCAACGTGGGACCCTGATGCTGACACCTGATTCGCTCCGGAGGGCCTGGCAGAGCGCTCGCCCCCTGCTGGCGGCCTCAGGCCCCTAACACACACCCAGTTAATTACTCCTGGACCACCTTCCTGCTGCTCAGACCCAGCAATGAATACCCCTCAGAGACGGGCCCCCAAAGGTGGCCCCAGATGTGGCCCAGTCCCTGCACGCAGAGCTCCCTTTGGAGAGAACAGCACGACCTGGGGATTTTTTTTTTTTTAAAACACACACACGCAAAACACAAAATGGTGTACTACAGAGTCATGCAGGCTTATTCAAAACCCCACTTTTAAAAAAAATGTACATCTTTTTTGGCTTTTAAATATATTCTAATGATTTTTCACAGAGAGGAAGGGAGAGGGATAGAGAGCCAGAAACACCGATGAGAGACACATTGACCAGCTGCCTCCTGCACACCCCCCACCGGGGATGTGCCTGCAACCAAGGTACATGCCCTTGACCGGAATCGGACCCGGGACCTTTCAGTCCGCAGACCGACGCTCTATCCACTGAGCCAAACCGGTCTCGGCCAAAGCCCCACTTTTGAACGAGGGTGTGTTTAAGATCTTAGCCTTGAGTGTTTCGAAAACAAAGCCGAATCCCACACTCACGAGTGTGGCGGGGGAGGCGGCCGGGAATGGGGGTGCCGGGGGCCTCCCTCCACCACGGGCGCCCCCAGGGCCTCTTCCTAACTCGTGCTCAGTGCTGCCGCGCCGGTGGCCTGAAACTGGCCAGAGTGGGAGCATGTGCACCAGGAACAGGGCAGACACGACAAATCACGGCACCCGCCACCCCTGAACACCGACCAGCACCACACTGCTGGTACCACCTCCCCTTTCCATCCCTAACGGAACCTGAAAGAAGCGTTTACGGAGCAAACATACGTTTAGACACCGGCACCCAGAAGACTAGCTGCATAAGCTCAAAGTACAGAAACACAATGCTAATGTCCCCCAAAACGTTCTGTCCGGCACTGCCCTGAGTCTCTGCATGTGCCCCTCACTCACTCTCACAGCAGCTCTGTGGGTGAGCCTTCGTGCGTCGCCTCGGCACAGAGGAGGAAACCAGGGCTCTTTCCCACCCCGGGGGCCTATGGGTTTCCACTGTCCCAGGCAAAGGCCTGGGGAGGCCCGTGAGCAGAAACCTCGGGAAAACGCTTCACCAGAGCTCAGACCCTAAAGCAAATAACCCCCGGCGTGTGTGTGTGTGTGTGTGTGTGTGTGTGTGTGTGTGTGTGTTATACCTGTGACACAAAGTGTTCTTGGAAGTGACAAAAATTTTCGCCCTATCTGGTTTGGCTCAGTGGATAGAGCATTGGTCTGCAGGCTGAAGGGTCCCAGGTTCGATTCCCATCACGGGCACATGCCCCGGTTGCAGGCTCCATTCCCAGTAGGGGGCGTGCAGGGGGCATCTGATCAGTGATTCTCTTTCCTCATTGATGTTTCTATCTCTCTCTCCTCCCTTCCTCTGAAATCAATTTTAAAAATATTATTATTATTTTAATTCTGTAAGCTCTGCCGAAACCGGTTTGGCTCAGTGGTAGAGCATCAGTCTGCGGACTGAAAGGTCCCGGGTTCGATTCCGACCAAGGGCATATACTTTGGTTGTGGGCACATCCCCCGGTAGGGGGTGTACAAGAGGCAGCTAGCTGGTCGATATTTCTCTCATTGATGTTTCTAGCTCTCTATCTCTCTCCCTTCCTCTCTGTAAAATATCAATAAAATATATTAAAAAATAAATTTAAAAAAAAATAAATTCTGCAAGCTCTGAGGAAGGTTCCAGAGACCCGGAAAGGCAGCTGAGGGGCGGTGCAGGCAGCCTGCACAAAGCAGGCCCCTCGTGGCAGCCACCCGCTGCCAAGCCAGGAAACCCCTTCGGCTTCTGGGGGAGGGAGAAGGGAGCCGGCGCGGGGCTTGACTGTAAGAAAACAGCACAGCCCTGCATTCTCACAGCCGCACAACCAGGGAAAACGCAGGCCTTAAATTGCCGAGGACCCCAGGGGTCACCACGGCAAAAACCCCGGGGGTCTCTGCTCACCCTCCCAAGGGCAAGGTGACCAGACGCCCCGCTTTTTAACCATTTGTCCCGCATCCCGCTGCGTCTTTAAAAAGTCCCGATTTTTTTCCAAAAAATCGGGACTTTTTAAAAACGCCACGGGACTTGGGACAAATAGTTAAAAATCGGGACTGTCCCGCCAAAAGCGGGACCTAACCCAAGGGGGACTGCTCAAGACCCAGGGCCCACCCCGACCCGGGACAGCGAGGGGCCCCTTTCCCCCAGCAGCCGAGGGGGCTGGTTTTCCGGCCTCCCGCCGGGTTCCCCGTTGGAAATTCTGGAAGGAACCGCCGCCTTCTGCCTTCGGCGTCCAGAGAAAGAAACTGCAATTAGCGAGTCACAAAAAAATTAAACTTCTTCACGCTACTCCATCGGGCGGAAGCAGTCACCGTGCAAACCCCAGACCTCCGCCGGGGCCGTGCCTCGCGTCGTGGAGGCCTGGAGCAGAGGCAGACACCCAAGCCCACTCCCCTTTTCCCTACTTCCTCCTGCCCCCTTTTTTCCGCCCAGGGAACGCGTCCAGTCAGTCAACAAGTATTTATGGAGCGCCCGCAGGATTGCAGAGCCTGGGAGGAGACGGGGCTGCTGGAAGCGGCCCAGAACAGTTCTCACTTGAGACGGTGGAAGGAAATGTCGGTCCCGGGGCCAGGGCTACGCAGCGCAGGGGAGCGCCGGCTGCCGCCCTGGGTGGGTTTATTCTGGACCCACCGCTCTCTCACGCCGGGGCCGGCAGCCTCAGTGGTCTTGAGGCCAACGTGGGGGGACCCACCAGGAGCCATAATCATGAGCATTTTTGGAAAAACACAGGCAACAATGCGACCATCTTGATGGTTTTGGGGGGGAGGCTGGGGGTTGACTGAGACGCTCCTCCTCCTCCAACTCCCAAAGGGCCCCCCAACAATCAAAATTAAACAAACGCGGTGGGACGTTCACCACCTCCTCCTCTGCAAAAGGTGTGAGAGCTGGAGGGGAGAGGGTGGGAAGATCTAGGGCGGATGGAAACAGCCTTCTGGGGGCCTGACCGCCCCACACTCCACACACACACCCCGACCTTTGAATATATATATTTTATTGATATTTTACAGAGAGGAAGGGAGAGAGAGAGAGAGCTAGAAACGTCGATGAGAGAGAAACATCGACCAGCTGCCTCTTGCACACCCCCTACCGGGAATGTGCCCACAACCAAGGTACATGCCCTTGACCGGAATCGAACCTGGGACCTTTCAGTCCGCAGACCGACGCTCTACCACTGAGCCAAACTGGTCTCGGCCCCGACCTTTGGAAACTGGGTTGAATGTGCTTGGTTCAGAGCCTTGCTACGCAAAGGGTGCTCCCGGGGTCAGCACCGCCCGTGTCACCTGGGATCATGCCAGAAACGCCAAGTCTCGGGTGCCACCCAGAGCTGCTGAAGGGGAACCGGCAGGCTCCTCGGGTGACTCTCAGGTACACGCGAGTTTCACACACAGCAGCTCAGACGCCGGGCGACTTCGTGCCGTTCAAGCGACAGACGCCCCACGGCCACGTGTGGGGAGGGGAGCACCTGTCCTCCCTAGCGCAGGGGGCCGGCGAGCAGGCTCCCCAGAGTTTTTCTGCTCACAAAACGCAAGTATGAGTCAAGCCTGAAGATTGGCAACTAGGGTTCCTGGTTTAAAAATAAATCACCTGGCCGAAACCGGTTTGGCTCAGTGGATAGAGCGTCGGCCTGCGGACTGAAGGGTCCCGGGTTCGATTCCGGTCAGGGGCATGGACCTTGGTTGCGGGCACATCCCCAGTAGGGGGTGTGCAAGAGGCAGCTGGTCGATGATTCTCTCTCATCGATGCCTCTAACTCTCTATCCCTCTCTCTTCCTCTCTGTGAAAAATGAATAAAATATATTTAATAAATAAACAAACAAATAAATAAATTTTTAAAAATCACCTGGAAGGATCCAGGTCAAAACTGCACACCTGTTTCATCGACATAGGAAGACGCGTCCCTGGCAGCCTATCAGGACGAAATGCAGCCGGCCTCCGGCCTGCATCACACTGCAGTCACAGCGCGCCGGGCCCGGACACTCCTGTTTTATTTTATTTTTTAAAATATATTTTATTGATTTTTCACAGAGAGGAAGGGAGAGAGAGAGAGAGAGAGCTAGAAACATCGATGAGAGAGATACATCGACCAGCTGCCTCTTGCACACCCCCACCAGGGATGTACCCGCAACCAAGGTACATGCCCTTGGCCGGAATCGAACCTGGGACCCCTCGGTCCGCAGGCCGACGCTCTATCCACTGAGCCACACCGGTTTCGGCTGGACGCTCCTGTTTTTAACGGAGAAGTCTGCCTGAATCACCTGCCCGGCTGCCGTGAGGGCCGCCACCTCTGGGGGAGGTCACCGCACACCCCCCACGCGTAAACGTGGTGGTTTTAGTAACAAATACCACATTTGGAGGCTGGTACGTAAGTCCGCAGGCGGAGGGAGCCACTGGAGATGTTAATTTGCATGTTCACAAAGGAACAGAATCCAGCTGCAACATTAATGCTTAATTTGGCAGAGAGACAGCCTCTCCCTGGGCATGCTCTAAATTTAAAGCTGATTTTCAAACCCTCACCATGTTGACGAAAACTTAAATTTAGCTGCTGGAGGAGACTGGATTTTATTTTATTCCTTCCCTCCCCCACCCCCGCCGTGAATTCTGAAACAGTGCAAATAGAAAAAGCCCATGTTTAAGTTTTGCAAGTTAAATACAAGTACCTGAATAGACTTGGTGCAGTTTCTCAAAATACTCATGTTGGCACAGGGGGAAAAAACCCCAAAAAGAATTGTTTAATTGGGAGAAATTTCCTCTCATAAGGCTCAGGAACTAAGGACTTGTTCTAGTTTAGCTGTTGCTCTCTGGTCTCCAATACTTGTTTTCAGTGTTTGAAGTAAAATGTGAGAAGCACAGTAGCCTTTAGAAAGATAAATTTGAAATAGGATGCATAGGGGTGTGGTGTGTGTGTGTGTGTGTGTGTGTGTGTGTGTGTAGGGGGAGAGATTGTAATAACAGTCATGTTTGTACACTATAGTAATACATATACATTTATATATAAAAGCCCAAGTGACGGAACGACCAGTTGACCAGTCGCTATGACGTGCACTGACCACCAGGGGGCAGACGCTCAATGCAGGAGCTTCCCCTGGTGGTCAGCAGGCTCCCACCACCAACCTCCTGCAGTGGAAACCGATCGGGCTGGCAGGCCAACCCCCCATGGCCACTCCCCGTGGCCGGCTGGCCCTGTTGGCTCCCAATTGGAACCCCTCATGGCCCTGATTGGCCCTGATCGCAGGCCGGGCAGAGGGACCGCTCTGTGCACAAATTTGTGCACCGGGCCTCTCGTACACTGTAATGTACTACATATATATTGTAATGTATTACATATACTGTACTGTAGATGGCGTGTGTAATAGTAACACGTAGCTTGGGTGTCTTTGGGGAACCGGTCCTGGCAAGCTTTGTTCACTTTATCAGGTTCTCTAGGAATGGGCGGGGGGGGGGGGGGGGGGGGGGTCTGTTGAACTCCTCATAGCACATGGATTTGCTCAAACATCTGGAGGAAGAAGGCAGGAGCCCCGTGTGGAGGTGTGAACACAGTGGGGCAAAGAGAACTCAGAACCAGCACAGTTAACTGCTTCAGTTATGAAGAAAAAGAGCCACCGAGTCCTCCTCCAACTCCGGTGATGGTAGCTCAGGGGAAGTGCTGGCATTCACACCCTCTTTACAGGAGTGTGGGGAGGCAGGACCTACGAGGTCAGCAGCCACAGGGCAACGTTCGGTCCAACAGTGACCAAGGGGGAAGGAAGGAAGGCCGCTCTCCGCCCCGATCCACCAGGCAGACGCTGGTCTAACTCTCCTTGGGGGAGCCCGTTTCAGATAACGACGTGACAGCAGGATTTCACGAGATACGGGAACACCTTGTTAAAGGCCTGGGAGTCCTTAGGATTCCAATCCCACGGGGTCCCTGGCCCATCTGTTAGTAATAAATGCCAGTGGCGGTATCCGCGAATACACTTGTCAAAGGGGCTACTTCCTTCCCCCTCCCCGCTGCTGCCCCCCGGCCCCCGGCAAAGGCCAGGCCAGATGTTGAAATCAGGAGACCTGGGTTGACAGCCTGGCCCTGCCAGGGGCAAATCTGTCACCTCCGTAAGCCTCGGCTCGCTGTCTATGAAACAGGAGCTAGTAAACCAGCTTCACTTAACGCGGGGAACCATGTGAGGATCAAATAAGATATCGGATCGAGTCCTTAGGCGCGTCCATCAGCCAATACACCGAGCATGTGTGACACAACCTGGGGTGTCTGGATTTTATTTAACCTGGGGTGAGGCTGTGAGGGTCGGGGGAGTGAGTCTCCATCTTTGCTGTCAAGGAAGGCACGTGACGCTCCTCACAGTCCTCCCCCACCCCCACCACCCCCCGCCCAGGTCCCCCGAACAAGCTTGCCTCTAAACGTTTACACACTTAGAATTCATTAAGCAATTAAATCCACTCGGATCTAATTGAGTTTTTCCTTTGCGGGCAGCCCAAGGTTCCTCGAAGCCTGTAAAGCTCGTGTGTGTAGCTGGAAGCCGAGGCCCCACCCCGCTCCCTGTGCTGGGGTGTCCGTCACCCACGTTCCCCCGACGCAGGACTTAAGCTTCCTGGACGGCTTGTGACATCTGGAGGCCAGAACCAAGCCAGCCTCCACCACGAGCAGCAGTGATAACCACCACACTGCACCATCACCAGGGTGGCGGCCCCACCCTAAGCCGCCGGCCGGCCGGCCACCCAGTGACCGAAGCCAGCGAGGCACTGCCCACGAGGGCATGGCTGCACCCAACCGCTCCCACCTGACAAGCCCCCTTCCCTGTGTGGACAACCCAACACCGGGTTCATTTTAAAGAGGCCCGATCCTGCCGGGCGGGCGCGGCTCAGCGGCTGAGCGCTGACCTATGACCCAGGACGCCGTGGGTCGGTTCCCGGTCAGGGAACAGGCCGGGGATGCAGGCGGGACCCCCAGGAGGGGGCGTGCCGATCCATGATTCTCTCATCACTGATGTTTCTCGCTCTCCCTCTCCTTTCCTCTCTGAAATCGATTTTAAAAAGAGGGCTGATGCTGCAGCTCGAAGATGGCCTTGGGTTCCTAGAACTCTGTGGCAGCAGCTCCTTCGAGGGTGGAGAGGAGCTCCATTTACAGACCCTCCTCCCTTCCCTTGGCCTTTCCCCCACGCCGGTGCTCTCTCCGTGCTGCTCTTCCCCACCCCAGAAGCAGCCCAAAGGCCCCATGTTCTGAATGGAGCTCCGGGCCATTTTCCCCCTGACCTGCTCCTCTCAGCGCCCCCATTTCAGGTCATGGCTTCCTGTTCTAGGAAGATGCCCGCTCTTCTTCCTTTGCATCCCATTGGGAAAGCTTGCCTTCCCCTTCAAAACACCCAGAATCTGCCAACTCTTCCCGCCCCGCTTTCTACTGCCACCATCCAAGTCACCTTCACCCCCAACTTCGCTCCAATTTTCTTTAAAAAAAAAAAATTATATAATCAATTATATATATATAATTGATTTCTTACAGAGAGGAAGAGAGAGGGATAGAGAGTTAGAAACATCGATGAGAGAGAATCATTGATCAGCTGACTCCTGTACACCTCCTGTACACCACACTGGGGATGTGCCCAAAACCAAGGCCCGTGCCCCTGACCGGAATCGAACCCGGGACCTTTCAGTTCCCAGGCCGACGCTCTATCCATTGAGCCAAACTGGTTTCGGCTTCCCTCCAATTTTCTACCCTTGCCCCCCGTCAGTCCATTTTTTTAGATATATATTTTATTGATTTTTTTACAGAGAGGAAGAGAGAGGGATAGAGAGTTAGAAACATCGATGAGAGAAAATCATCAATCAACTGCCTCTTGCACACCCCCCACTGGGGATGTGCCTGCAACCAAGGTACATGCCCTTGACCGGAATCGAACCCGGGACCTTTCAGTCCGCAGGCCGACGACGCTCTATCCATTGAGCCAAACCGGTTTCGGCCTGTCAGTCCATTTTTATCACTGCAGCCTGAGAGCTCTGTCAGCATGTAGATCAGATGGTGTCAGCTCTCTGCTCAAACCCTCCAATGCTCCCCATCTCCCCCAGAGTAGAGAGACCCAGTCCTCGGCACGAACTGCAGGGCCTCTGCCCACCTCCCCCCTCCCCCCGTGCTTCCCCCGCTGGCCCTGTCCGCTCAGTCCCGGCCACACTGGTCCTCGTTGCCTTGAACGAGCCGGGCACCATCCTGCCTGAAGAAAGACCGTGGCACTTGCTGTCCCTCTGCCTGAAAGCTCTTCCCTCACTGCCAGACAGCTGGCTCCCTGTGTTTTTTTTTTTTTTTCTCCCTGTGGTTTTTACCGAAGTCACCTCCCCGTGAGACCTTCCATAAATATTGATGAATGAATGAATGAATGAATGAATAGGCAGCTTTGCCCGAGCCCTCAGTGCGAGGCCCAGTTCCACAGCTGCTGGCCCCTTAATCTTTCGCTGGGGCTGGCCCCGCACCTCTGCCACCACCGCCAAGGGGTGCTGTCCGCAGCGGCCCGGGATTGGCCGGGGTCTGTCTCCGCAGGCCCACGGCTTCCTGAGGACAGGAAGTGTGTCGTGTGCGTCCTCATATGCGTACTTGGCTCCGAGTATGGTGCAGGGTAGGTGGATCGACGGAATGAATGAGGGAACCAAACATGGCCTCCCCTTTCACTATAACAGGAATCCTGCCCTCCCAGACCCCTGACCTGGGCCCGGGCCTGGACTTTGGCCAGGAGCTCTCCTCTCCCACCTCCATCCCAGAATAGGAACTGGACCATTCCTATTCTCCCTCCTCCCTCGCTCCTCCCGGGTGACTCAGACGCAGACAGCGGCCTCACAGGATAAATGAATGACTTCTCCACTCCGTTTCAAACACAACGGGATCCCCTGTGAACCAGGCATAAGCCCAGCTTCCCCACAGTCACCGGGCACGTCGCCGACCCCGTTCTCCTCGCACAGGTGCAGCGGCGGGCACCGCGGCACACGATGCCTCCTCCGGAGCCGGGCCCAGCACGGTCCTTTAGGAGACCCGAGCCAACGCGGGAAGCCGCCTCTGAGCTACTGAACGGCCCACGTCCAGCTCCGCCGGCCCTGGCAGTCAGTCACAGCAGCCGAATCTCTGTACCGCCCCCGGGTGATGTCTGAGGACGCGACCGCGGTCCCCTCCATCGAAACAGAGACAGCCAGGGGTCTCGGCACCCAGTGACGCTGGGAGCAGCCACAGCCCGTCAGAGCAGTGGTCGGCAAACTCATGCGTCAGCAGAGCCAAATACCATCGGTACAACGACTGAAATTCCTTTTGTGAGCCACATTTTTTAAACTTAAACTTCTTCTAACACCACTTCTTCAAAACAGACTCGCCCATACCAGGTATTTTGTGGAAGAGCCACACTCAAGGGGCCAAAGAGCCACGGTGTGCCAACCACTGCGTTAGGGAATCCGTTCTTCTGAAAGAGCATGCCGACGGCGAAAAAGAGCCGAGGTGGAAAGGCTGGGGCGAAGGCGTCGCAACGCTGCACGTGTTATCTGTGTTATCCGAGGCATGCATGGCTCCACCAGCAGCCGATGCAAGTCACTCACTGCTGAGTAACCACCACTCGGCAGGGCAGCCATGCAGGGGGGGGGGGGGGGGGGGATGGGAGGGTGGGGAGGTGGGGGGACACGGACAGGAAAGAAAAACATGCCCTTTCCCTCAGAGCTTCTAAACACACAGCAGCATCCCAGGAAGTCTGGGGCTTCGTAGCTGCTTCTGACAACGGGGAGGCCGAGAAAGAGGGGAGACAGAGAAAGAGGGGAGACAGAGGTATCAGGGGAGAGCGCTGGCAGGAGGCAGAAAGTAGAGATTTTCGGAGAAGAAATGCAAAGAAGCAACACCCCCTGAGCAGCCTGAGCAGAGGGTGCTGCAGGCCGGAGGCGCAGGGGAGAATGTCTTCAGGAAGCCTGAGCCCGGGGTGGGGGTGCGGGTGGGAGTGGGGTGGGGTGGGGGGTGCCTCTCGCTTGCCATCTGCACTGTCACTACAAACTGCAACCTGAGCCCCATTCAGGGAGGGAGGGCGGCCGGAGACAAACCTCGGTGAGCGCCCCGGAGGCAAGGTGGGCACAGAGCCCTGGGCAGCTTCCCAGGCCAAAGAGGCAGAGTTCGTCTTCATGTTGTTACAACGGTCTCGGCCCAGCTGGGGTGAGGAAGTTAGGCTGTCAGAACCTCAAGGCAATCCTTTCATTGAGGCATCCCATAGAAAAGGAAAAAGGGGGGGGGGGGTTATTTTCAAGAAAAGTCTTGATTTTAGAGAGAGAGGAAGGGAGAAAGGGATGGAGGAGAGAGAGGTTTGTTGATCCCCTTCACTGGTTGTTCTTATATGTGCCCTGATCTGGGCCGAACCCTCAACCTGGGCACGTGAGCATGACGCGCTACGGAACTGAGCTCCCCGGCAGGGCGTGGGAAAAATTCTTCCGTGTCCAGTGCCCTGTGCCCACAAACGGACAGGCGAGGATCTGGCCGGAGGCTAGTGTTTTACCGGCTGGCATGGGTTCTGTGCTGGCAGGGTTGCCAAGGAAGGCAGCAACCACAAGGTTTCCAGCCTCATGAACCCATGGACGAATTATGGGACCCCCTCAGGGCCAGCAAAGACCGGCTGGTGGCAGCGAGGTCTCCCTTCCCCTGGAGTCCTGGAGGCAAATGTTTCATCTGATTTGAAATGATCCAGACGGTGGACGTTCTCATCAGCTGCTTAAAGCTAGATGTTTTTAAGAGTCTAAACCCGTGGTGGGCAAACCACGGCTCACGAGCCACACGCGGCTCTTTGGCCCCTTGAGTGTGGCTCTTCCACAAAATACCACGGCCTGGGCGAGTCTATTTTGAAGAAGTGGTGTTAGAAGAAGTTTAAGCTTTAAAAATGTGGCTCTCAAAAGAAATTTCAATTGTTGTAGTGTTGCTATTTGGCGCTGTTGACTAATGAGTTTGCCCACCGCTGGTCTAGGTAAACAAAATGATTCCTCAATAGGAAAAAGGAAAGAAGCAAAAAGAAAATGGAAAGGAACATTTTTAAAATGTATTTTTTATTGATCAATGATGAATCATCGATCTGCTGCCTCCCACACGTCCCCTACTGGGGAGCGAGCCCGCACCCTGGGCGTGTGATCTGACTGGGAGTCAAACCGTGACCACCTGGTTCATAGGTCAACGCTCAACCACTGAGCCACACCGGCCGGGCCTGAAAGGAATATTTATAGAGACATAGAAACAAGCTGTCCCTAGACCCATGTAACTGTCCAGGTCCTAAAGCACAGACGAGTCCTAAAACAGACAGCGGAGTTAAAATACTGAAAACAAACAGTGGCTGTATTTAGTTTCTTTTTAAAAGTTTCTCAGGGAGCCAATAAAATAAAAATACACCTAGAGCGCTAGCTAGTTTGGCTCCATGGACAGAGCGTCAGCCTGCGGACTGAAGGGTCCCAGGTTCGATTCTGGACAAGGGCATATGCCCGGGTTGTGGGCTTGATCCCCAATGTGGGTCGTGCAGGAGGCAGCCAATCAATGATTCTCTCTCATTATTAATGTTTCTATCTCTCTCTCTTTCCCTTCCTATCTGAAATAGAAAATATATATTTTTTAAAAATACACCTAGGGCCGAAACCGGTTTGGCTCAGTGGCTAGAGCGTTGGCCTGTGGACTGAGAGGTCCCGGTTCGATTCCGGTCAAGGGCAGGTACCTTGGTTGCGGGCACATCCCCGGTGGGGGGGGTGCAGGAGGTGGCTGATTGATGTTTCTCTCTCATCGATGTTTCTAACTCTCTCTCTCTCTTTTAAAATATATTTTATTGACTTTTTTTTTTACAGAGAGGAAGAGAGAGGGATAGAGAGTTAGAAGCATCGATGAGAGAGAATCATCGATCAGCCCTTGACTGGAATCGAACCCAGGACCTTTCAGTCTGCAGACCGACGCTCTATCCACTGAGCCAAACCAGTTTCGGCTATCACTTTCTCTTCCTCTCTGTAAAAGATCAATAAAATATATTATTAAAAAATACAGCTAGGGCCTGATGTATCTCATATGAGCAAGGACTGCTTTAAAAATGCACACAGTAGTCTGCCTGGACCAAAAGAAAGGGACAAGGACCCTCCCTGTAGCTCTCCCTCCCCCAGGCACGATCGGTGAGTCGGTACCATGTGGAGGCCCGGGGGTCGGGGCACGTGCGGAGCCCAGTGGGAACCCCAGTGTTCCCACACCAGGAAAGAAAGACCGAGAAACGCTGCTGCCCAAACACCCAAAGTCGTGCTGTATGAAAACGCTGCAAAGGGAGACAAACCCTTTAAAAGGGTGACCTTGGGCGTGGCCTTCCCAGCGGAGTTAAATGTCAGTGCTCTGAGAACTTGTCCTTTCTGGTTTCCTGATTCTGCAGAATCCAAAGCTAGCATAACGAATTAAAACCCTCCGGCTTCCTTCCTTTCTCCATTTCCTTGAAAACAAAAACAAAAGCCACAGATTTAGGGTTTCCATTAAAAGACAAGTTAACAAAAAGCATCCCACACTTTTACATGGCGAGGGAAACAATACATTTCTCTCTTAAATTTTTTTTGTTTTTTGCGGAAGATTCCTTTTTCAAATGTCAGCGAGACACTACATTCCGCCAGCGCGCGCTTTAGTCCGTAAGACATGCACATGCGCTGCTGGAGGCCATTCGTGGTTTTAATTGTTGCTCTGTGTCACCCCGCTATCTCTCCCCCTGGTGACATGGAATCTGTTAGAATCTGGAGGGAAATCCTCACATCGGCCCTTTTACTCTCCACCACACTCTTGGGATGAGAGCCCAAGGTTTATAACCTCCAAATCTCCATCGCAGTCGGGGTATGTGTGTGTGTGTGTGGGGGGGGGGGGGGTGATGGGGAGGGGGTGGGGGGAGGGGGGTGCAGGGGACAAGGGGGGCCCCCAGAGCAGCCACTCCCATCACCACCACTCCCGTGTGGCTTCTGAGCCCTTGAACTGACAGTGTCACCCACGTCAACAGACACAGGAAACAGTCTGGAAAAAGAATGTTTCGCTTCCATAACAACTTTTTATATTGATTATATGTTGAAATGATAATATTGGTAAGCTCGGTTAAGTAAAGTACATTGTTAAAACGAATTTACTTGTTTCGATTCTTTCTTATTTTTAAAAATATACTTTATTGATTGTTTACAGAGAGGAAGGGAGAGGGATAGAGAGCTAGAAGCATCAATGAGAGAGAATCATCGATCAGCTGCCTCCTGCACAACTCACCACAGGGGATGTACCCGCAACCAATGTACATGCCCTTGACTGGAATCGAACCCAGGACCTTTCAGTCCGCAGACCGACACTCTATCCACTGAGCCTAACCGGTGTTGGCTGGAAGACCTATTCTTGCATGAATCTCGTGCATCCGGCCTCTAGTATATATACACATACATACATACATCATATATATTTTTATTTCAGAGAGAAAGGGAGAGGGAGAGAGAGAAACATCAGTGATGAGAGAGAAGAGAGAATCACTGATTGGCTGCCTCCTACATGCCCCGCACTGGGGATCGAGCTTGCAACCTGAGCTTGTGCCCTGGCAGGGAATCAAACTGTGACCTCCTGGTTCATAGGCCGGCCCTTAACCCTTGAGCCACGCCGGTCGGGCTCAATTATGTTTCTGTTGAGCAGCACTGCCCTGGAGGAGTGGATTCAAAACCCTGGCGTGGGCTGGAGGCAGAGCTGCGCTGGGGGGCAGGTCCCGGGGCGTGAGGAACTGGGAGAGCCTCGCCCAGCGGGGACTGGCGTCTGCGCTGCGCCCAGGAGCCGGGCAGGGCGCCTCCTGTCCGCTGTGAGTACACAGGGCGGGGCTCCGACCCTCACTCGGCAGGGGGCAGAGCGAGGACCCCAGGGAGGGCGGACCCCCCCCCCCACCTGCTGAGGGTGGAGCCTGCACAGGGCGGCACCTCAGCCTGGCAGCCAGGTCCAGCGAAGGGGAGGTGCACGCACCTCCAAAATAGGAGCCCTCCAGACCCAAGTCCTGCCCTTTCCTCCCGTCCTGTGCTATGCAGCAGTTGGAGAATCATTTTAAAATTAATGTCAGAAGTCATATACCCCGCATCACCCACGCCCCAGCTTAAATAATCCAATCAGTTCCTCTGCACTTAGAATAAAATCCAAACTTCCTCTGCCCCTCCCAACCCATGGCCTTTTAACTGTCCCCTCTGCATGGGGGGGGGGGGGGTGTCACCTTCACCCTGCATCTCCCATCCCAGCTTTCCCACCTCCTCCTCTGCAGCTTCCCTGCTGCGGAGTCTAAAAAGTGGCTCCTCAAACCCATGCCACCCACTGCTTCAGTTGTCTGCACTGCCTGTGTTTTATTTGTGCCCTGCCGGTCTCCCCCGTAGAAAGATGTCCCTGAGGGCGAAGAGCAGAGGCCTCAGACAAGGTGAGTGGCCCACCAGGCAACCCCTACCCTAGCGCTGGGTGCAGCCGGCACGGAGGGCCCCCCGAGCAGTGGCCTGGGGACTGTCCTGCCACGGGTCAGATGCTGCATTTCACACCCCGGGGCCCTGCATTTCTGTGGACAGTGCCCGGGGCTCCGGCTCCAACCCGGGCCTGGCTGCAGGGCAGAGCTCCTCCTTCCGCTGCCCCGGCCTCTGGCTCTGCCCCTCCCCCGGTACCTGGAGGACAGCCCCAGTGACAGCTCTTCTGCCAGAGGCTCCCGCTGCGCGAGGCTCCGCCCCTTCCTCCTGAGGCCCTCCCAGGACACAAAGGGCAAGGACAGGGGTCATTTCTCCTCCGCTGGCTGATGGACTCTTTGTGAACAAGGCCCAGCCCCGATGCTGAATCCCCACCCCCCTCCCTCGCCCACCCCTGCCACTGCGCGGGATTGCATAGGTATACAGCAGGGGCCTGAGCGTCAGGACTGCCCCAGGTATACAGCAGGGGCCTAAGAATTAGGAATGCCCCAGGTATACAGCAGGGGCCCAATAATCGTTTGCTGGGTCAGGAAGGAGAGCCTTTCCTCACACTGACCCCAGGGGTGTTGGTGGAGGAACTTGCGCCTGGAATGCCACCACCTTCCGCGCCCTCCCACATCACCGTCCTCTCTTTGTTACACTCTCCAACCCCCCCGGCATCGCCCCTACTTTTTGTGAGAGTGTATCCTCCATGCCTGAAAAACCTGCAGCCCCGCAGGACCCCCTGCCCCCCCCCCACACCTGATGACCTGGCCTGCCTCCCCCCCCACCCCTGAGAATCCTGGGAGGCCCCCATGGAGGCCCCGGGATGGGGCAGGCCCTGCCCCCGGCACCCCCACCCCCAGCACTGTTGACACAGCTGCAGGACGAAGGGACCCGCGTTTCTCCCCTCCCCGAGCCCAGGGCTAATGCGTGTGTTTCTGGCAGCCCCACAACTGGGGGCAATGGGAACACTACCCCGACCCAATCTCCTGGAAGTCCCCACGCTGAGGTCGGCCCTTTCTGGGGACTGGAAACAGGCACTGAGCCGCCTCTGCGGGCTG
Source organism: Vespertilio murinus (assembly GCA_963924515.1). Lineage (NCBI taxonomy): Eukaryota > Metazoa > Chordata > Mammalia > Chiroptera > Vespertilionidae > Vespertilio > Vespertilio murinus. The sequence continues at coordinate 20,128,696 of OZ004713.1, forward strand.
TTCCACGGCGCGGGAGCTCCGAGAGGCCGCGCCTGACCCGGGACACAGGGCTCCATCCAGGGGCAACCCCAACGGGCACCCTTGACCTGAGGATCCTAGAACCCAACGCTTCACCAAGACCCGTGGGCAGGTCGCAGGACATGAGGGAAATTGAGTCCCCACCAGATAAACGGCCCAGGTCTAACAGATATATGCTAGAACTAAAGACCCTGAAAATAACTTGGCCTCTCCAACCCTAAAAGGTGCGCTAAGTGAGAATTACCTCTTCAGCCGTGCTCCAGGCCGGATGGGGAAACCAAACCAAACCAAACACCAGGCAGGCACCCCTCTTGGCCTGTGGGGGCGACGGCGGGACCCCGGGAATTCTGTGAGATCAGGGAACCTGTACTTAGAACTTGGGCGGCGGTGCCTTGTCTGAACAGGACGACGCGGGACGAGGCTGATGCCTGGACGCGCCCGCCCACGGCGGCTGACAGGTTTGGGGAACAAAGCGTGTGGAAATCTCAATCACGGCACAGGACCCCGCCGGTCAGCCCGGCCTCCTCCCCTTCCTGCCGCGATTCCTGGAGAGCCGCGCACTCTGCTCCTGTCTCCAAAGAAGGAGCTGTCCCTCTGCCTTCCAGCGTTCTTCAAGGGACCCAGACTGGGGCTCCTGTTACCTCTGTGTCCCCGCCCCACGCAGGATGACACGGTCAGAAGGATAAACACACACACACACGCACACGCACACGCACACGCACATGCACACGCACACACACACACACACACACATACATCCCGCCCGCCCAGGGGCCACCACAGGCCTCAGTACTGCAGGAACCACAAGTCACTTTCCTCTTCCACTTACGGAACGAAAAATATTCCAGGAGATTATCTGACTTGTCTTGGGGGGTGGGGGGATGGGAACGGGACGGCGGAAGGACAGCCAGAAACCTGACAAGCCCAGCACCTGCCTGTCGGCTTCCTGGTGAAACGTTCACCTGCCACCCTGGACTCCAGAGGAGGCCCCGGGGTCTGACCCCGGCCACCGGCCAGGGCGCCTCTGCAAGAAAACCTGGGACGACAGAGCTGACTCTGTCTGCGACATCTCCAGGGGGGCCCAGGACAGCCATGGTGACCCAAGCGAGCTCAGAGCAAAGGCTGGAGCCTGGGGAAAAGCCGCCGGCGGTGTGCGGAGAACAGGGACCAAAATGCCTGCCGGGCCGGCTCGGGCAAGCCCCTTCAGCGCCTGGGCTCGCGGTGAGGCTCCGTGCGGTCTCAGAGGTGCGTGTGGGAGGATCTCACAGCTCCCACGTCCGGCCGTGGGCCCGCGCCGAGCTGCAAGGTGCTGGGCCGCAGGCAGAGCACCCACACCATCGCCCCGATGAGGAAGGGTGCCCACGGTCACACACAGGGGCGCCCAGTCCAAGTGCCTGCTCCTCTCCACACGCCCCCGGGAGCCACACTCCCAGGTAAGCCAACCCTGCCGCCCACGCCTGTGGGCTGAGGGCTGAGGCCTGAGGGCTGAGGCCAGAGGCCTGAGGGCCGAGGGCTGCATTACGGAGCAGGAAAAGGCTTGGTGGGCGTCGGGGAGGGCGGGCGGGCGGCACCTATAATTAAACAAAACTCAGACTCCCAGTGCTTTGGACTAACACGGGTGCTATTTCTGTTCAGTGTGGACCCAGGCCCACGACAAGAGCAAATGAAAACAACCTTGACGGCCATTTCCTTGCTTCCTTTCCCCCACCCAAGGGGCACCAGTGGTTAACAGTATGGTGGCGACCAGTGGGTCAGAGGTCAGCCCCTCCGCCGGCGCCGGTTTCCATGGCGACAGGGCCCATTCATCCAGCACACAGAGCCTCTTCACAGCCACTTACACACAATTGAGCTATTACTGAGAGCCCAGGAGAGCGGCGTCTGGAGCACAGAGCACTAGACAGGGCAGGGTTTAATGGAGCTGATTAAATGGTCGTGGGGGAGTTATCCCAGGGCAGGGTTGGGGAATGCCCTTCAGAAACAAGTCACACCCCGGGGCCTCGTCCCTTTCCCAGCGCCCCTCCCCTGTGCCGGAATAACTCGGGTGTCTCCGAGCTCCCGCTCACCTCGCCTTGCTTCCCACGCAGCCCGCGCGGGGAGGACAGACCCTGCCACACGAGGTTCCGGGACCTCTGGCATCTCCATCCTCGGCTCAGCACGGCCGCTATTTTTGCGATTTAGAAAGATACCAGCTCAGAGACACAGAATGGAAACTTAGGTAGGCGATATCCTTTGGGCATAAAGTAAATCCCAGGAGATGGAGAATGTGGCTCCAAACCAATATTCTTTGGGGGGGAGACATTCTTTGACATTTGTTTGGGAAGTATAGAAGTCCCTTTTTTCCCCGGAAAGAATGAGGGCGTTTCTTAAATGCATTGCCACCTGTAATTTACCAGACACAGATTATCCTACCTAAATCCTACCAAAATTCCCACAGCCTCTAAATATATTTTATTGATTTTTTACAGAGAGGAAGAAAGAGGGATAGAGAGTTATAAACAATGATGAGAGAGAGTCATCCATCAGCTGCCTCCTGCACACGCCCCACAGGGGATGTGCCCGCAACCAATGTAAATGCCCTTGACCGGAATTGAACCTGGGACCCTTCATTCCACAGGCCGACGCTCTGTCCACTGAGCCAAACCGGTTTCGGCTCCCACAGCCTTGAAATCAGGGCGGAGCACAGTACAACTGCAGGCAAAGTAAAGGCCTTAGGAAAAGAGGATTCTGTCGCACAAAAACTTTGGGTGAGTATCTTACACCTAACCACCCCAAGCTAGAAACAACCCAAACCCTTCATCCGGGGATCGGCTCCTGGGAAAGGACCCTGACACCAGCTGCAGGGAGGGCTCTCCGTGCATTTCACCGTGTGGAGCCGGACTCCGAAGGCGACAGACGCCCTGCACGGACCCACCTCCAGGTCATCCTGGAAAAGGTGGAACGACAGAACCAGAGACCCGACCCGTGGCTGTCAGGGTTGGGAGCTGACTCGAGGGGAGGGGTTCACCAGGGGCACTTCGGGGGCGAAGGAGGGTGGACTGTGGTGGGTTCACTTTGTCAAAGCCCATAGAACTGTATGTACTCCACAAAACGCGGATTTTATGTTAAAGAAAAAAAAAAGTCCGGTTTGGCTCAGTGGTAGAGCGTCGGCCTGCAGACTGAAGGGCCCCAGGTTCGATTCCGGTCAAGGGCATGTACATTGGTTGTGGAAACATCCCCAGTGGGGGGTGTGCAGGTGGCAGCGGGTCGATGTTTCTCTCTCCCTTCCTCTCTCTGGAAAAATCAATAAAATATATTTTTAAAAATTAAAAATAAAATAAATAAAATAAAAGTCCTCCAAATTTAGTCTTTTAGAGAACAAGCAAGGAACCCTTGTGCTGACTCTCCAGACCAGGATAGAGCAATAGGAAAATCCGCTTTGTTCGCCTAAATTCCTGGTCGGCAAACTGCGGCTCACGAGCCACACGCGGCTCTTTGGCCCCTTGACTGTGGCTCTTCCACAAAATACCACGGCCTGGGTGAGTTTGTTTTGAAGAAGTGGCGTCAGAAGAAGTTTAAGTTTAAAAATATTTGGCTCTCAAAAGAAATTTCAACCGTTGTCCTGTTGACATTTGGCTCTGCTGACTCATGAGTTTGCCGACCACTGGGCTAAACTATGTCTGCTGAGCTCTTGGGACAGCCCCTGCCTTTCAGGCCTGCCGCTGTGATCGCTAACCAGGGCGGGGGGAGGATGCGTGTGCCCAGGAACCGCAGCACTGGTGGATAACGACGACCCTGAGGACACCCAGGCCGGGCGAGGAGCCTCGGCGCTCCCGTGCTCTGAGGCCCTGCTCTCTCTGCCAGGGGAGGGAGACATCCTAGTGGAGAGAGGCTCTCTCGGGAGCAGACGAGGAAGACAGTGGAGGGAGGATAAAGGTAGCGGTGATGATCTCAATGCCATCTGCTGCACAGGGGTGAGCACAGTCAAGGCCTCCATGTGCACGGTCAGTGCGACCTCCCAGAGGAGGTCCGCACGTGGAGGATGAGACGGACGATGCCAGCCCGTGTCCTGGGAACCTCAGCCTCACCAGCACACCCACGCCACCGCTGTGGCCCCCGTGTTCAGAACACGGGCTCCACGGAGGTGGGTGACCAGCATTTGCTGAATGGTGAGAAGTCTCGGGGGAGACGCTCGGAGGAGGATAAGTGACTAAAGAGGAAGGAGAAAAAGCCCGTGGAGGATTTGCACAGGTCATCCGGCCCAGCGGAGAATTTCGAAGTGTTCCGAGAGAGCTTTCAAATAATAACCATAAACCCAAACATACAGAAAGCAAAAAAAACCAGAAACACAAAACACTCCACGAAATAAACCCTCGAAAGCCAGAACGAGTGGCATGGAAGCTTGGACTCTCCCCCTGAGCGGCTCGGCCTAAACCAGCCGTGGGCAAACTACGGCCCTCGGGCCGGATCCGGCCCGTTCGGCTGTTCTATCCGGCCCACGGAGCCGAAAGAGCGGAGGGTTCTCTTGCTCTCCCCTCCGCTCCTTCACCAGCAGCCCAAGATGAGAGTGCCAGCATGGTCAGGGTGCTTTTGTTCCGGCCCTCCGGTCCAGTTTAAGAACCCATTGTGGCCCTTGAGTCAAAAAGTTTGCCCACCCCTGGCTGATCCAGGAGGCCCTTGGTCAGACCTGGAGGGAACACAAGGAAGGTCCCCAAGAATCTCAAAAAGATGACGACAGATACTAGCTAACACTTCAAGTGTCTTACCACGTCCAGGCACTTGGCAAACATGAACTCAGTCATCACACCGCCACCGGAGTGGGGGCTGCCAGAGGCCCACTGCGCAGAGGAGGAAACTGAGGCACAGGAAGCTCCCTGTAGCCCAGAGGACACGAAACTGCCCTGACCCGAGGGTCTGCACACATAACCACCACACTACTTTGGACAAAACGGGATTAAACCCACGAAGAAAGGAGTTAGCAGAGATGGATGTCCCACACACAGAGACATCCCGCCACGGAGAGAGAGAATGGGCGTGGGAGGGGGGTGTGGCTGAACCGACAGCTGCACAGACAGGGTAGATTCCGCCCCGTGGGTGCCTGTCAACAAAGCAGTTTCAGTGGCTGAGCATCGCCCTATGAACCAGGAGGTCACAGTTTGATTCCCAGTCAGGGCACATGGCCAGGTTATAGACTTGATCCCCAGTACGGACGTGCAGGAGGCAGCCAGTCAATGGTTCTCTCTCATCATTGATGTTTCTATTTCTTCTTTCCTCTCCAAAATCAACTAAAAATACATACCGTATTTGCCGGCGTATAAGACGATTTTTTGGCCCTGAAAAATATGCCTCCAAGTGGGGGGTAGTCTTATATGGCGAGTATATAACAAACTCTGTATTTTGAGTGGAAATGTTAGGGGGTCGTCTTATACGCCAAGTCTCTTATACGCCGGCAAATACGGTATTTTTCAGGGCCAAAAAATCGTCTTATACGCCGGCAAATACGGTGTATATATATACATATACATATGTGTGTGTGTGTGTGTGTATGTATGTGTATGTATGTATGTATGTATATTATATAATACACACACTAGTGTACGTATTAAAGAAGCCGTTTCAATGGCTGACCTCCTCCATGGTGCCCAAACAATGCTGTTCTGTTCTGGTCTGGTCCTGAATACCCTTTCAGGTGGTCGCGAGTATAGTGGCAGGCTGAGGACGCTCAGGATCTGTTGTCTGGCGACAAGCAGCGTGAAGAAGACACCAGAAGGCCGTCTTTGGAAGAGTGGCAGGCCGTCACACGGACGAGGAGGACTCAATTTGCTCTGGGCGGCCCCGTCCCTGCAGGTGTCCAGGCAGAGGCCAGACAACAAATTGTCGGGCCAGAGAGCCCTGTGATCTTAGCCGGCGAGGAATTGCTCTCAGATGTGACGCGATCCTCAGGTCTCCCAGAGGAACTTGGGGATGGAGATGCACAAACGAGGCCGCTGGGAGGAAGCGTCCGACGGCCACATGTGCGTGGCTGGGAGGGCGGCAGCCCCGAGGCCCAGGCACCCACACGGGCCTTTCCCACGGCCCGTGGCCGGTCGAGCCGGCGGCAGGAGCTGCTCCAGGGTCAGCTTAGCAGCCTCGCCCACCAGCGAGATCCCTGCAGGTGACTCACAGGCTTGTCCAGGCCCCACGGCTTCTTGGAACGTGGATTCCTTCTTACCCCCTAAACAGAGCTAATCCTGGGGGAACCGAGACTTAAGAAGTGGAGGAGTCTGTCCGAGCTTAGACTGTTGTGAAACACACAGGGACAGAGTGTGTTCCTTTATGACAAACTGACAGCAATGAAAAGGCTTTATCCACCCCCCACCCCTCGGGCTTTTCCGCTGGCAGCACGACCCCGCTGATTGTACACTGTGAGGGGTTTGTACTTCCGCTGTTTCTGCCCCACGGAGAAAGGAGTGCCGTGAAGGGGTCAGGCCCTCGCTCAGGTTCCATAGCTAGTCCATGGCTAGGTTCATCGATCCCCCAGCCTTTCTGCCCACCTGCCCATCACCCTCTGTCCACTCTGAGTCCCAAACCACTTGGAAGCAAATCCCAGATCCCAGATAGCACATATTTCATTGGTAAGTATTTCAGGATGTATTTCTAGAAGAAATTTTTAACATTCCTAAACAATGATAATCTTGTCTTTTAAAATTTAGGGGTTCTCTAATATTATGATCTATCTAGTTATGCTTTCATATTTCCTTCCCTGATTATAAATAACCCCAGCCTTACAATTTATTTCAATCAGGCTCCAGATGTTGTCCTGGTCCATATGTTGGTGTAGGGTAGGTCAATATGCACTGAGTGGCCAGATTATTATGATGTCTGAACGCATAACAATCTGGCCACTCAGTGTATATCCTATATAATAAAAGGTTGATATGCAAATTGTCCCTTGGACTACAAGTTCAACCAGCAGGCAGGTCGGCCAACTGTCCATGTCCCCTCCCCCTGGCCAGGCTGGTTGGACCCCACCCATGCACAAATTCATGCACCAGGCCTCTAATATATATATGTGTGTGTGTGTGTGTGTGTGTGTGTGTGTGTATATGTGTGTGTGTGTGTGTGTGTATTTGTGTGTATATATGTATGTGTGTGTGTATGTATAGATAAGATAGATAGATAGATAGGCCAGATTATTATGCATTTAGAGATCATAGTAGTTTGGCCACTCAGTGTACATCTCCTTTTTTAGCCTTTTAAGCGTTAGCAGAGCCTCTCACTTCCCTTCTTCTTCCTCACCCTCTCTGTATTACCTGTAAAGGAAATCAAGGTATTGGTCCTACTGTTTTCTGCAGTCTAGAGTTTGCTCCTCACAACTTCATGGTGCCATTTACCATGCTCCTCTGGACCACCTGCCGTCTCCCAAAGGAACCCAGTGTGGCTACTTGCTTAGTTTTGCTTTGTAGAGCCATGTGCACTTGAGGGTTTAAATAAATATGATGTTATTTATTGATGCTTAAATGGTTTCACCTTTCCCTCTCATTCAGGTTGGCTCTCAATCCTTTTGACCTAGTAGCCCTACTACCCGAGTCCCCGACAGTAGACCAGGTCTCCCGTGGTCTTGGATGGCGTTCCTGCTTTCTTAGGGAACAGTATACCCTGGGCTCGTCTGATGCAATAAATCACGGTCCCTCCTAGGAGTCTTGCTTTAAGTGGGAAATGGTATTAAGAGAACACAATCTGAGCACGGGAGCTGGTCACTGCTACAAGATTATTGTTTCTAGGCCCCTTTAGTAGGCAGAAAAGACCCATAAAATAAAGTATGTTATGAGTTTATATCGGACCTTCCAATTTGCATTCAGGACTAGCACAAGATTTTTCTTAGCTTCCTTGATCTCCCGTCTGTGTCTTCTTTCTCCAAAAATTGAAAATCCTTGTTCTCAGCGACAACAACATAATTCCTCACTCACTCCCTTCGTAACACATACACACAGACTCAGAATAACACCACAACCATCACTAACATGGTTGATGAGAACAGTTCCAGAGGGTGTTGGGGGTTTTGGGTCCTGATGCCACGTCCCACTGTGGATACACAAATGACTGTGTTTGTACAACTGGGTTCTGCCTAGGTCTCCTGACTTCCGGTCTGGTTCTGTCCTCTGGGCTTAGGCTTGTCCAGCCCTCAGCTAGAGGTGTGGCATCTTGCCTGCTCACGGCCAGCTCCAACCCAGAGCTGGACCCAGTGCAAACAAACCAGAGAGGTGGCCCCAACCACAGCAGACACCGGACTTCAACTTGGCTCCCCTAGAAAGTCCACACACTCAGACCAGCGTGGATCCGGGTTGGGTGAAGCCTGAGAGTGCCTTGCCCTCTGGCAGCGAGTGACTTGGGTGGGTGGCTGTTCCTCGTGGGTGTCAGGCCTACAGCCCAGCAGCTTCCCTGTGTCCTGTGTAAGCCCACGTGGCCCGGGAACCTCTGAAATCCCAGCATGCTGTGAGACAACGCTAGGCGGGCATCTGACATGGCGACCACAGAGGAGGAGGTGGTCCGGAATTCTTTCAAACACCAAAATACTTTCTAATAATGACTTTTAATTTAAAAACGGAATCAAACTATTACCTATTTCTCTGTAGTTAAAAAAATATTGCTTAGTTATGGAACTAATTCTATCTATAAGTGATAAAACTATATATCTATATCTATCTATATCTATATATATAGATAGATATAGATATACACTAGAGGCCTGATGCATGAAACTCAAAAGCAAGGGGCTTGGCCCTCACAGCTCCAGATTCATCCGGAAGGTCGTCCGGAAGGATGTCCTGAAGGTTGTACGGCTGTCTGGTCTAATTAGCATGTTACACTTTCATTATTATAGATAGGGGCCCGATGCATGAAATTCGTGTCAGGGGCTCGGCCCTCGCAGCCCTGGCTTTGTCCGGAAGGACGTCCAGAAGGCCATTCGGCTGTCTGGTCTCATTAGCATGTTGCGCTTTTATTATTATAGAGATATTTTTTAAAGTAGAGAAAATAAATGGAAACACTAATGTACCCTTTTACACCACATTAAATAATTCACCGTTCTCCCACAGTGACCTCGGAGCTCACCCCCAACTTCTTTTAACAGAGAAATGAAGTGCTGCCCACAGAGCTCAAGTACCTAACATCAGCCGCCCGGTTCCTCGTCCTCCCCAGAAGTAAAGCGTGTCCAAGCGTGCTGTTTTACATGCCTCTGCATGTCTCTACACGTCCATCACGTACGTGTTATCCACAAATTACAGACTCAATGTAAATGTTTCCTCCAACTTTATTTTTTTTTAACTCTGAATTCACTGGAAAATTGTGGAACAATGAAAACCCACCCGTCTTTCAACCAGATTTACCATCCACACGTTCCAAAAGCTGCTTATGTTTATACTTCCTTCCCCTATATATGTATGCATGCACACACACACACAGTGGAAAGTAATTTGTAGGTGTCGTGACACCCTACACTCCTACACCTAAGCACCAGGACATTCTCCTACGTGAGCACAATACAATTATCATTCTCTCCAGAGTTTTCAATGCTCACATGAATGGTGCCACATTTTAGATATTCTTTAGCAACTTCCCTTTTCCAATTCACACTGCCTCTGGAATTTACTCATGTCCATATACATAGATCTGATCGATTCACTGTACGTGTCTGTATTGATTTATCTGCCTACTGACTTCATATACTGATGGCTACATATGTTGTCCCAGTTTATGCTACTGCGTACAATGCAGCAATGATTATTCTCGTCCAGGTGCTGTGTGGAGGGGATTTGCTGGGTCATAAGGTAATGTGCTCTTTCCAATGCCACCAGACACTGCTACATCTCTCCTCGAAGTAGAAATCCTAAATGAAGCATCATGTGTTACCTGCACCCTCCCCAACACCTGTGTTCTTGGACTTCAACTTTTGCCATCTCATTGCTATTTTAATCAGCATTTCCCTGAAAGCACAGAACACATCCAATCTTTTCTGAACACCCTCTGTCAGGGTCATAACCGCCACCACACAGCACCCTTCTGAATTACTACTCCGCGTCTTTCCGTTAGCGTAGATGGTCAGCTGTCCCATAACCTGCAGATGACCGGGCCATCCAGTAACCAGAGAGCCTAACTCAAGTCCACAAACCCTGGTTACACATCTGAAGAGCAAGAAATCTACTAAACAACAATATGACAAATTTCCACCCCCCAGTGTAACGAGAGCCTGTTTTAACTACACAGTTCCTAGTTCTTGATTTTAATACATGTCTGAAACCACTAGAAGTCTAATACCTAGATAAGCAGCACAGACTTCCACCTCTGAGAACTAGTAAAAAATGAACAAGACTGAGGCCATAGAGCTCAGCGCCTTCCCTTAACAGAAGGAGGGGTGACCAGCCCTCCAGCACGAAGTCGGCCAACTGCAGGTGAGATGACGCCAACTGACCTCAGTTACTGAAGAGTGGGCAGGCCCTGACCGGTTTGGCTCAGTGGATAGAGCGTCAGCCTTCGGACTCGAGAGTCCCCGGTTGGATTCCAGTCAAGGGCATGTACCTTGGTTGCGAGCACATCCCCAGTAGGGGGTGTGCAGGAGGCAGCTGATCGACGTTTCTCTCTCATCGATGTTTCTAACTCTCTGTCCCTCTCCCTTCCTCTCTGTAAAAAATCAATAAAGTATATATTTTAATAAATAAAGAGGTGGGCAGGGTGGCAGCGTGTGCTGAGGGGAAATACACCAGCTACAAGCTGGACTGCTATTGGTTGCAGCTCACTTTCCCGCTCTGGGCTAGATGGTTTAAACGCCTTTGTTCTTTCAACTCAAAACATTTAATGGTTCTACAATACCACAAAAGCCGTGGAAATTTCATCTTATTTCGTCCCTACACCGATTGGGGTTCATAGAGCTCATCTTATCAAAAGCAAAACGGCATGGAACAAAAAAGGTTCTAACTTCATTTTTTAAGAAGTTAGAAAAAGAGTTAGTTGCACTGAAGGATATTTTCACTGCTGCGCCCCCCCCCCCTAAAAAAAAGGGGGGGGGGGCTAAAGTTAATGTTAGTATTTGGAAAAGGGAGCATTTATTGTCTGGAAAACCAAGTTTCTTGAAAGGGATAGAAGACACAGACATGAAAATTTTACCCCATAAACACACAGTCCACACCTCCCAGCTATTCTTCTAGGCATGGGGAGAGAAGGACACCATTTCTGACCCCAAGGAGTTCATGACCTGATGGAGGAGACCCACAAGAAAACACGTGTTTTAATATAAACTGATTGGTGTGAGTTTAATGCCAGGGTGAGGGGCACATCACTCGATCATGACCACGAACAGGAAATCCATGGCTTGTTTGGTCAAGTCATTTAGGAGCATTTACCACCGCATGCATTTCCACAGGGCACGCGTGTGTCCTGGGTTGGAGACATCCGTGTCTGGGCATGGTTAGGACAGGGGGTGCCTGCCTCACACTCGATACCCATTGGGAATGGAAGATGGTTGGCCCCTGAGCGCCTGGGACGATGGGCCATGACAAGGCGACTCTCTCTCGTCCCCAGGGACCTTCCCGTCACAGGAATGGAAGGCAGGCTGGTGGTGCTCTGCTCAGCGAGGCTCAAACGTCCCAACTCAGTGCCTTCTCTCTCTCTCTCTCTCTCTCTCTCTCTCTCTCTCTCTCTCTCTCTCCAGGTGGTGGTCTACTCTGCCGGACCAGCCGCTCACCTCGAGAACCAGGAGGGCGGTTTTCCCGTTGGTTCCCCAGCCTTTCCAGCTCCCGAGGGCCAGGACCCCACCCTGGGCTCCCTGGGAACCACAGGAGGCGCCCGGTAATTGCTAACCGGGTGGACGGATGCATGCACGCCAGGCGTCCTTCCAAGGCGGGCCCGGAGGGAGGGGCTCGTAACGCGGGTCTGATTAATTTCACAACATGTAGGTCTTCTAGAAGCAAAAAAAAAAAAAAAAGCGGGGGCGGGGGGGCATGGAAAATGTGGGCGCATACGTTTGTTTTGTTTTATGTGAGGAGGGCAGGACAAACCGAGTTCACTTAACATGACCGACCCGCGCGCTGTTGGTTGTTTGGAATCCGGTTTCCGAAAACTCCCGGCACCGCGGGGCGCGAGGATCCCAGATGGCACACGGGGGGCCGCGGGGTCTTCACGGGCAGCGGAAACAGGCAAATTGCATTTTGCACAGTCACATACCTCCTCGACCGATCCCAAACCCGTATTTCCGCACCAGCCGAGGCACTCCGGGTGGGGGGCGGGGGCGGATAGAAGGTGCCTGGAGCCGGGGGGTGGGGGTGGGGGGAGAGGCTGGGCAGAGAGGGCCCACACTTGCCCATACTTCGTTAGCCTCCTTTCATCCTTTTTGAATAAAATCTGCATTCCTCTCCCGGGAGAAGGGCGGCCCCGCTCCCCACCTAACACAGCCCTGAATGCGGAGGACGCGGTGCCCCCCAAGCCAAGCCCCGCGGGGCAGCTGAACCCAGGCCAGCGCCAGCGCGGGAGCAAAAAGGGAGATTGTCCCCCCTTGCCCGGCTCAAGCGTTTCATTCTCTTCCTCGGCCTCGAAACCCTAATTTGACCACAAAAACCTGGCCTCTGGTGTTTCTGTTATGAGTATCGGATTCCTCCGGCTGAACTTGGCTGTTCACTGCCCGAACAAATTACATTAACAATACAGAGAAATGTATACAGGGCCTTAAAAACACTGCTGAGCGGGGACCAAAACAAAGACGGTGGTGTCCTAGCAACAAACCTCACTCCCCCCCCCCCTCCACCCCGGGCAGCCTCAGCCTCCAGCCTGGCCAGGGATCGTGCGCGCCATTGAGCTCCTCTCTTCTCTGCAAACAATTAGGGACAGAGAAGTCACAATTACAGATGGGATTTACAGCCAGAGGAGCAATCTATAAATCACAGGGCTCCCACCCCCCAGCCATTCCCAGCCAGATAATCAGAGCCAGATGTTCGCCACAGCTGCTTTAGCGCGGGTACGCTGCCTCCGTCCAACTTGACCATGCTCGCAGAGGCTGCAGCCAGAGAGCCCTGCCAAGCCGGAGGGGGCCCTCTGCACCCTGGAGCCCGCCCAACTGCAGGGAAAGTTGGGCCGTGTGGGAACTGCGCGTTGAAGGCACTGTCGCCAGCGAGCGCCGGGCCCGGGCTCCCTGGAACCTCGCACAAGTTAGGGACAGGGACCAGCATCGCTAACACCCACCCGTCACCCGTGAAGCTCGAAGCTCGCACCTCGGTGAAGAACACTCTTAGGGTGGCACCAATTCACAGACAAAGAAAGCGAGCGGCGAGGGGTCGGCAGCTCTCCAGAGGGTCAGGGCGGTGAGCAGAAGAGCAGCACCCCAAAGCCTGCCGTCCGTGCACACAGCAAGACTGGGGCTGGGGTGGGCCTTGCACTCCGTGGGCCAGCTTGACCCGGATCCCCCAACGGATCGCAATGTCCCTGTGGAACTGAGAGGCTCTGAGCCAGGATGGGGTGGCTGTCAAACTTAAAAGATACCTGTCGTCATTGTAGTCTTTTTTTAAAATATATGTATTTTATTGATATTTTACAGAGAGGAAGAGAGAGAGATAGAGAGCTAGAAACATCGATGAGAGAGAAACATCGACCAGCTGCCTCTTGCACACCCCCTACCGGGGATGTGCCCACAAACAATGTACATGCCCCTGACCGGAATCGAACCTGGGACCCTTCAGTCTGCAGACCGACGCTCTACCACTGAGCCACACCGGTTTCGGCATCATCGTATGCAGTTGGTCTTTTAAATTCTGGACTGAACCACGCCCGAGGTTTAAGACCTGGGGCCACGGAAGAACGAACTCCAAATGTGGAAAAATCTGGGCCGTTCAAACACTACCACGGTGCTTTTCTTCACAGACCTCGTTATGTGTGTGTTTTTCTTCATTTTAACATATTTATTAAGATGCTAGGGGCCCAGTGCACGAATTTGTGCACCATGAAAGGAACTGTGGGCACAGGGGCGGGTTTCAAGCCATCCTCTTCGTCCTCGCCCAGCCCCTGGTTTCCTGTCTGCCAGCTGCCCCGTTCCCACCACCACCGTCACTCACACACACTGCTGCCCCCATTGCCCCTCAGGAGCAGGGGGTGGTGGAGAAGCTCTCAAGGGCAATCGGGGCCTGCAGCCGCCACTCATACAGACTGACAGCACCGGTGTTCAGCGCTAGCAGCAGGTGTGAGCGCTGGGTGGGACCGCAGCGCCCAGGAGCCAAGAATGTTCAGTAACCACCAGAGGCTTGCTCTGATGACAGCAACCAGACTTGGTCTGGCGCCTCTGTTCACCTGCTCCACCCTCCCACCTGCTGCTGACGCATGCCATGACCCTCACGCGCATGCACCCCCTGGTGGTCAGCGCACATCATAACAACCGATTGTTCGGTTGTTCAGCCATTCAGTCTATTTGCATATTAGGGTTTTATATACTAGTATATAGATAACATACAACCCTAGCTGGTTTGACTCAGTGGATAAAGTGTAGGCCTGCAGACTGAAGGGAACCAGGTTCGATTCCAGTCTAGGGCACATGTCCGGGTTGTGGGTTCAATCCCCAGTGGGGGGCATGCAGGAGGCAGCCGATCAATAGTTCTCTCTCATCATTGATGTTTCTATCTCTCTCTCCCTCTCTGACATATATATATATATATATATATATATATATATATATATATATCCGAAACCGGTTTGGTTCATGGATAGAGCGTCAGCCTGAAGACTGAAAGGTCCCAGGTCCCAGGTTCGATTCCGGTCAAGGGCATGTACCTTGGCTGCGAGCACATCCCCAGTAGGGGTTGTGCAAGAGACAGCTGATTAATGATTCTCTCTCATCAATGTTTCTAAGTCTATTTCTCTATCTTCCTCTCTGTGAAAAATCAATAAAATTATTTATATAGTGGCAAGTGGACATCTTAAACACACAGCTCCATTTTTGCATATGTATAAACCCATGTAAGATCAAGATACGGAACACTCTAGAGCTCATTTTAGAAGTTCCTCGCATGTCTCCTTTCTGTCAAGACTCCTCTGCCCACCCCTCCCCCGCCCCCTACCTGCCCCCCCCCACCACTGTTCTAACCGTTACTGCTGTAGTTTTGCTTGTTTCTGAGCAGAAGGAATCACACGGTGTGCAGCTAGTGTGAAGACGTGTGGGCAGTTGGGTTATTCCCAGGGTCAAACCGAGGCTCTCAAATCAAAACTACCAACAAGGAAAACACGAGATAACACACAGTCCCGTCCGCCCCTACGGCTGGACCTTCCTAACGCCCCCCCCCCGCCCCGCCCTCCAGGCCCTGCTCCTGGAGTCCGAGGCGTCCTGTCCTTGGGGTGGGCAGGCCCCGGTCACGTGTCTTCGCGGGCTGCCTGGTAACGGGACCTGGGAGCAACTCGCTGTGTTTACCCCCCTTGTCACCCCGCATCCCTTCCCCGCTGACAGCCCGCACCGTCCACTCCCAGGAAGGGCAGCGGGGCATGGCGGATGGGAGGAGGCTCTCCTGGTGGGAGGAGGACTCAGCAGGCTGGAATGTGGGCTCCGGTGCTCTCTCTCCGGGTTCAAGTTCAGGCTGCGGAGGCAAAGCTCCACCATCATCCCTCACACACCTCTCACACCCGGGGGGTCCTCGGGGGAGCACCCCGCCTCGGCAAGGCGGCCCCCCGCTTGCCATCCATGCACAGCAGGACTGGGGTCGGGCTGGGCAGAGAAGCTGTGCCAGGTGGGCTGGGCTGGGGAGGTAAGAAGTGTCCGCTGAGATGAGGCAGAGAGAGATCCTCCGAGAAGCAGACCCTCTCCTGGCACCGGGAGGGGCAGGGCTGTCTCTGCGTGGCTTTCTCCCCACGATCTTGACCTTCCCCTTCGCTCCTCGGCACGGGCCCGATGCCACCTCCCAGGATGGCTATTCTTAGCGGCACCCAGCACCTGTTTGTTTCCACGGCCGCCTCAACATGCCAAACCTGCTGGCGGCTTAGGACACAGGACACCTCCAGAGGATCTCTGCGGCCGGCCGGCCGGAAGCGGCAGATCCTCAGGAATGCGGACGCTCGGCTAAGTATTTATGGCTGACACAGGAGCGCGGTGACCCTCCCTTCCACACAGAACTCCGGGGCACGCGTCCCATCCACCGAGGCTATTTCTGGGCATGACTCCGGCCGGGGAGAGGCCGTCGGAGGGACGCTCTTTGGATGTGGAAATCGAGGGATGACCGCAGATTCCCGGCTCGTGGGGGCTAGGTGTCCTTATCTGTGATGAGGACTCCCAGAAAATTTCAGAATTCGAAACAGACACAGGCCACGCCCAAGTCCAGTATTTCTTTTTCTTTTTTTAAAATATATTTTATTGATTTTTTTTTCCCCCACAGAGAGGAAGGGAGAGGGATAGAGAGTTAGAAACATCGATGAGAGAGAAACACTGATCAGCTGCCTCCTGCAAACCCCCTCCTGGGGATGTGCCCGCAACCAAGGTACATGCCCTTGACCGGAATCGAACCCGGGACCCTTCAGTCCGAAGGCCGACGCTCTATCCACTGAGCCAAACCGGTTTCGGCCCAAGTCCAGTATTTCAAAGCCCAGCGCAGTCTCCAGCCACTGCCCCTCATGTCCGCCCAAAAGCGGGTCCATCCCCACAGCCAGCCTTACCAGCCCACTCCTTTCTGCCCCGAGTCCTCTCCTTCAGGCATCTTCTGGGCCTTCCCCGTGTCGCCCCTTTTCCCAGGGATGTGCACGTCCCCTCCACCCCGCTAACTACCTCACCGACTTCCAGGACTCCCCCATTCCAACAGGGGACGAGTGGTATCCCCTTCTCGTCCTGGGGTTCTAAGGGCCAGTCTGTATCCTGATCCTGGAAGTGACACGGGAGGCTCTTCCGACCCTTCCCATGACACTGCGTGGACACCAGTGACCTCAGCGGCGGGTGTTGCTGTGCCTGCCCAACCTCTGAGCCAGCTCAGCCCTCCTCAGGGGCTGGGGACAGACACCTTGAGCTCGAGCACTTGGCCCAAAGCTATTTGAACCTCACAAAGCGCTGAGAAAACTCACAGGTGATAAGAGGAAAAGTATTTGCAGCATTTTCCTTCCTCTCAGCCTCAGGCTTGCTGTTTCCCCTTCCGGGCATCCTCTCCTCCCTCTCCCGGTTCAGGCTCAATTCAGAAGGTAACTCCCAGCAGAAACGCATCAAGACCCTAGCCCAGCCGTGGGCAAACTACAGCCCGCGGGCCGGATCCGGCCCGTTCGGCTGTTCTATCCGGCCTGTGGAGCTGAAAGAGGGGAGGGTTCTCTTGCTCTCCCCTCCGCTCCTTCACCAGCAGCCCAAGATGAGAGTGCCAGCATGGTCAGGTTGCTTTTGTTCCGGCCCTCCGGTCCAGTTTAAGAACCCATTGTGGTCCTCGAGTCAAAAAGTTTGCCCATCCCTGCCCTAGGCTGTGGCCAGCCTCCTGGGTGCCACAGTAAGACACACGAACGCTCCCCCGGGTCAGCGAGAGCACGCGTGGCAGTGACAGCAGCCACGGCAATAACCGGGTGCTTCCGAAGAGGCCGCCCTCCCTTTGCTCAACCGCCGGATCCTCACAACAGGCCTGTGAGACGGCCCCGAGGTCAGCACTGCTGCGTGGGGTCTCCTCCCGTGGCCTGGATAGCGATTCCAGTCCTCACGGTCCCAGAGAGACCTTCTAACACTGCAAGCTAAGCGAGGGCAGGAACAGGTCTTAGAACCCATCGCGTTGTATGGAATCCTACACAGCCTCTGGGCCTCCTAGGACCGTGTCTGGCAAACTGCAGCTCTCGAGCCACACGCGGCTCCCTGGCCCCTTGAGTGTGTGGCTCTTCCACAACATACCACGGCCTGGGCGAGTCTATTTTGAAGAAGCGGCGTTAGGAGAAGTTTTAAAAACTTGGCTCTCAAAAGAAATGTCAATCGTTGCGCTGTTGACATTTGGCTCTGTGGACTAACGAGTGTGCCGACCACTGTCCTAGGAGGGTCAGGGAAGGGCTTGCCCTCATGGAGACCCCTTCTCAGGCCACCACTGTTCTATGCCCTCCATGTACCGCTCCTTCCGTCCTCACCTGCTGAGGTCGGCGATGCTGACCTCCCTTCCTGCTTATCCTTCTGAACTCACGAAGGTCGCAAACAGGCGTCTCGCACTCAGGTCACGGACTTGGGGGCGGCGCCACGCACACTCCTCCCGGCTCACGGCACGGTGGGAAAGAGCTGTTGGTAGGACCTACCTCGGGAGTTCCCGCAGGAAAATTAACGCTTAAGTTAATTAATTAACGAGGGAGCTGTTTATGTCAGAGTCACAGAGCTGCCCACGTCTGTGCTGAAGACTGAGCCCGCCCAGGAGAGAAAGGCTATTTCAGCAGCTATTTTACCCAGTCCCTGCGTGGGTGGGGTGGGGGCGGGGTCAGTCTCAAAGTGGAAAAGGCAGAGCCGTCTCTGGGAACAGACCATGGTGCTGGGCGGCAGGAGGCAGGGAGAGGGTGGGCCAGTGTGGCCTCCGGGGCCCTCGGCCAGGCTCCGGGGGTTTCCTTACCTGTAAAACGGGGAAGAGGGGTTTGGTACTAACAGGGGCTGCTGCGCCCTAGGGCCGATGCGAGGGTTTAACTGGCTGACGCGCGCGTTTAGAGCCATTTCTGGCACATGCATGGCAGGCACGCCGGAAGTGCGATATTTAGAACCCCAAGCGGTAGCTCCTTCGACAACCCGCATGAGAAGGACGAGACCTTAAACCATTTCCTGATTCATTCCTATCCTAACCCATTTCCCTGCCTGGAAGGAACCACCCGCATCTGCTCAATTAGATGTCTTAGGAACTGGCATATAGGTCCTTTCTTGGGGGGAGGGAGGGGTCACCCCATCATTTGGAAGTGCAGCATTGCAGCAGTGGGCGTCTGTGCAAAGCCAGGGCTCCCCGAGGCAGCCCTTCAGTCTCCCTCTGCACGTCTGCCCTCGGCGGGCCCAGACACCTGCAGCCGGCGAGGCGGAGCTCTGCAGAGCATCAGCACCGATGGCTCTGCACCAGAAAGCGTGGCAGCGTCCTCCCTATAGCTCCCACTCGCTCTTCTGAGCTCAGCAGCCCCTCTGGGCTCTCGGCGCGTGAGCAGCTCCTTTCGGGAGCAACGGCCACGGGCAGCCGCAGGAAAAGCAGCAGGCTTGCCACCAGCCCCTGGCACTGCGCCCTCCCCTTCCCTGGCCCCCTACTCCCCCCCCCCCCCGACTGTGGGGCATGGCAGGGGCTGCACAACATCCAGCCGAGCCCTCTCTGTGAGTCGTGAGCCCGAGCAGGACAGGTGGCCGTGGCCTCGGGTCGCTGTGTTCAGAGCCTCAGGTGAAGGAAGGCGAAGGCGAGGAACTCGAGTGGGGTTCCATGCCCTGTGGACCCTCATCGCCTCCCTCCCTCCCTTGGGCTGCTCCCGGGGACTGGCTTCCTTACTCACGGGCAAGGCAGGCCTTTCCCGGGGGGCTCGCTGCTCTGACCCGCGTGTGTGCCCCCCCCCCCCCCCGTGCCCCCCTCGGAGAGACGCTCAGCGTTAGACCGCCCTGTTTGACGTTGAAGGTGGCGCCTTTCAGCTTAAGAGAGATATTTGGCCCTGCTATTCAATGACTACTCTGAGAGTCCAGAAAAGATATCGATGACGTACAAACCGGGCTCACCCTGCCAAGCCCCGCCTAGTCTGGAAAGTAACCTTGCTCATTCATTTCATACTCACTCCTGAGGAAAAGGAAAAAAATTTTTTTTAATGATCCATCACTTCCTCTAGACCAGCTGCAGGCAAACTTCGGCCCGCGGAGGGCTCCCTTGCTCTTCCCTCTGCTCCTTCACCAGCAGCCCAAGATGAGAGTGCCAGCATGGTCAGGTTGCTTTTGTTCCGGCCCTCGGATCCAGTTTAAGAACCCATTGTTCCCAGGGGGCCGTGTACCCCGGGTGAGCCGTGTGTCCCAGGGGACCATGTGTCCCGGGAGAGCCGTGTGCCCCGGGGGAGCTGTGTGCCCCGGGGAAGCAGGGGGACCCGGGGGGAGGGGCAGTGTGAACCAGAGGAGGAGTGGATTCTATTCGTGTGGTCCTGAGATAGTCACCATTAAACAAGCAGACTGCCAAATGAGGAGCAGATTCTATTCATGGGGTACTAAGATGGTCACCATAAAACAAGCAGATTGTCAAATGACAGTGGGGAGGGGAAGGAGACCTGGGGGGAGATAAGAGAACAACCGAAGGACTGGTATGCATGAACATAAGTACAACCAATAAACACAGAACTCTGGGGAGGGAGGGCATGAATGGTAGGTTGGGGGGGGGGGGGGGCGACGGTAAGCTATGTACACATATAATACCTTAATAAATTTTTTAAAAAAGAAAAAAAGAACCCATTGTGGCCCTCGAGTCAAAAAGTTTGCCCCTGCTCTAGACAGTGAAAACTAAAGATACAGAAAAACTGAGACGGACGTTTTCGTCTTCCTAGAGCGGTCCCTGCCAGTCCCGAGAGGTTCTCCCTCCACCGGACACATTCAGCTACAGATGTGTGGCAAAAAAAAACCCCGAAAACTGTGCATATGACAAGATAAGCACATGGCTAGAAGCCAGCACGAACACACGGAATGGCAGGAATGTGGCTTTCCCGCCTCGGATTAGATACGGCTCCCTCCCTCACTTCCTCCAGGCCCCCGGCCCGACAACGGCGAGGCTTCCCTGCGCCCACGCACGCCAGCCCGGCCTCCCTCCCCGCAGGGCTCGCCCGCTCTGGTTTATTCTCATCACACCTGGCACACTGGGGGTTAGCGCACTGTCTCCCCCCAACCAGGCGGTGGGTGAGCTGAGAACTGGCGCCTGACTCCCGTCCACAGGCCCAGGACCCTGAAGGCACCTGCCCGTTGGTCTGTCCGCCCCTAGGGCCTCCCAAACATCTATACCTGCCGTTCGGTAAATGCCGATCATGAGTTAGACGCCATGGATGAGATGGATGCTCCATAAACGAGGAGAGGAGAGCAGAAATGGAGAGATAGACCCCGGCAAACGTGTGCGTACGAAATACAAAGCTATGCTTGCACGAGGCGCCCGAGGAGAAAGGGCAGATGGTCTGAGGAGGGGGAGGGTGGGACGGGTTCAGGAGCAGGGGCGGGGGGCAGCTCTCCTGGGCGGGTGACGCTGAAGCGGAGACCTGGAGGCTGAGGGAGGTCTCAGGACGAAGAGTGGAGGGGATGAGAAGCGGGCGGGGGGTCCTAGGTGGGGAGAGTTGGTGGTCATGAATAAGGGAGAAGGTAGCCTGAAAACACAAAACGTAGTCAGACCGTGTCGGCGTGGCTCAGCTGGTTTCCGGTCATCCCGGACACTGAGGGGCTGCTGGTTAGATGCACAGCATGGAGCGTGCAGGAGGCAGCCGATCGATGTTTCCCTCTCACATTGATGTTCCTCTTTCCCTCTAAACATCAGTTTTAGCCCTAACTGGTTTGGCTCAGAAGCATCGGCCTGCGGACTGAAGGCGTCTCAGGTTCGATTCTGGTCAAGAGCATGTACCTTGGTTGTGGTGCAAGATCAATGATTCTCTCTCATCGCTGTTCCTAACTCTCCATCCCTTTCCCTTCCTCTCTGTAAAAAAAATCAATAAAATATATTTTTTTCAAAAGAAGAAGAATGAATGTGTTTTTAGAGTCACAGATCTCATATAAGTTTGTTTCCTGGGGTTTACTTTCTTCTCCTAAAATTACCATCAGGCAACAACCATTTCACGCTGCGTAAAACGAATGAAGGCCACCTCACCGAACTCGCAGCTCGCCGGAAGGAGGCGCTGCCTCTGGATCCCCAGCCCCGGGGCAGTGCCTGGCCCCGGAGTTCCTCCACTCGGTCTAAACACTTGGCTAGCTTGGTTTAGCACCAGCCCCGCTGTCAATCCAGTGTCTGCCATATGCTCTCTGTAGGATTACAGGCCCTGGAACCGACTCTCCGGAAAATTAAATGAAACGGTGATTTATGTATGACAAGCAGCCATTCCGGAGGAAGCAGTCCGTCAGTGAGTGGCTGGGATTACTGCTCTGTCTCTAAAACGCAAGCGGCGATTGTAGGGAGAAGAATACGGTTAACAATGACACAGAATTGTGTACACCTACTTTTGTCCCACCCTGTATAAATAATAGGATGCTCTTTGTTACAAAATAGACAGAACAACATGCAGAGGTTGTATATGTACACATCCACACCAGCCTGGAAGGGCACACACCAAAAAGCTAAACCTGTGGAATGGAGAGCGCCTAGGCCAGTGGTTCTCAACCTTCCTAATGCCGCGACCCTCTGATACAGTTCCTCATGCTGTGGTGACCCCCAACCATAAAATTATTATTTTAAAAAATATATATATTTTATTGATTGTTTACAGAGAGGAAGAGAGGGATAGAGAGTTAGAAACATCGATGAGAGAGAATCATCGACCAGCTGTCTCCTGCACACCCCCTACTGGGGATGTGCCCGCAACCAAGGTACATGCCCCTGACCGGAATCGAACCCGGGACCTTTCAGTCCGCAGGCCGACGCTTTAACCACTGAGCCAAACCGGTTTCGGCCATAAAATTATTTTCGTTGCTACTTCATAACTGTAATTTGCTACTATTAGGAATTGTAATGTTAATTCCTGTGTTTTCCGATGGTCTTAGGCGACCCCTGTGAGAGGGTCGTTTGACCCCCAAAGGGGTCTCGAACCACTGACCTGGGCAGAGAGGGGCAGGGAGGGGCGGGACAGAATGTCATTGTACATGTTCTGTTGGAATGCTTAACTACAATCGCATGCATTTCTCCAGTGATCATACAAGGAATGACAAAATAAAATCTTTAACCCAGCTGATGAACTTGAGTTCTTTTCCTCCATGTAAGCTTGAGCCTGTTTGAGGTCTCTGTTCTGTTCCTTTGGTCTATTATGGCACCATTATAAAAACTCTTAAAAGTGCCCGTTAAATTTTTTAACTTCTGAATCTATTTGGAATTAACTTTCTTTCATACTAATTTCCCAGTTAATTAAGTCTCATGTATGCATAATCTGAACTTGCATTTTAAGTACTCCACTATCTATCTACTACAAATTTAATACTTTAAAACTATGACATTGCCGAAACCGGTTTGGCTCAGTGGTAGAGCACCGGTCTGCGGACTGAAAGGTCCTGGGTTTGATTCCGGTCAAGGGCATGTAAATTGGTTGCAGGCACATCCCCGGTAGGGGCTGTGCAAGAGGTGGCTGGTTGATGTTTCTCTCTCATCAACATTTCTAGCTCTCTATCTCTCTCCCTTCCTCTCTGTGAAATATCAATAAAATATATTTTTTTAAAAAACTGTGATATGGAATTGATACTTCATCTGTCGTGGGGACATTCTGTGTTCTGGTCATTTTAGTTGATCTGGTGTCAAAATATACATAACATGTCAGAGATAAGTTCTAGTTTTTTGGGGGGTGATGAAATCTATCTACCTCAAGCAATATGTATAAATTAACTTACTAAAACTTACCCAAGCCCTAACATGTAAGAGATAAAACTTTAAGAGTCTTAGAAGGAAGCACAATCACATATTTTCATAACAAAGGATTAGGCAAAGGATTTCAGATATGACACCGAAAGCATACACAACAACCACCGTAACCAAAACAGACAACCTGGAGTTCATCAAAATTAAAAAGTTTTGTGTCTCAAAGGACACAATCAGGAAAGTAAAAAGACAACCCACGGAACAGGAGAAAATATTTACAAATTATATATCTGATCAGAATCTAGTATCCAAATATATATATATATATATATATATATATATATATATATATATAATTCTTACAAATCAATAAAAAAAGATTTTAAAAAATTTAAAATATCAGAGGCGTAAACCGACATTTCTCTAAAGAAGACATGCCAATGGTCAATAAACACATAAAAAGACGCTGAATGCCACCAGCCATCCGGAAAATGCAAATCAAAACCACAGTGAGATAGATACCAGCGGCCCCTCTCCCCCAGGTGGCTACAACCAAAAGGAAGGATAGTAATAAGTGTTGGCAAAGACGCAGAAATCGGGATCCGCACACACTGCTCGTGGCAATGTAAACTGAGGCACCCACTTTGGAAAAAACTATAGGCCGACAGCCTCGCAAACATTTAAACTTAGGAGTTACCACCACGTGGCCCAGCAATTCCAGTCCTCGGTATACACCCGAGATAACAGAAAACGTACGGTACACAACAATGCTACTCGTAATAGGAAAAAGGTGGGAACACCCAGATGTCCACGGACGGATGAATGGGTAAACAACACGCGGTGGGTAAACAACAGCGGAATATTTAGTCAGCCGTATCCAGAAATGTGTGCCGATGCGCAGAGCAGTGTGAATAAACCTGGAAAACACTCCGGGAAGCCACCGAGGCCAGTCACAGAAGGCCACGTGACACGATTCCATTCCGTGAAATGTCCCGAACAGGCGACTCCAGAGAGAGAAAGTGGCTGGGTGGCTGCCAGGCGCTGGAGGGAGGAGGCGGGAGCGTGACCGCTCGTGGGGAAGGGTTTCTTTGCGGAGTGATGGAACGCTTTCGAATCAGAGCGGTGATGGTTGCACAACTCTGTGAACGTACTAAAGCCACTGGACCGCTCACGCTAATAAACGGGTGAATTTTATGGCACTTAAATTACATTTCAATAAAACAAACAGAACATATCTAAGCCACTAATGAAAAGGGGGGGAAAAAAAGATCTTGCACAATATTTCTGAAAATAAGCCCGGATCTTTACATCCCGTTGGCATGCCTTGAATAACAGTCCCCAGCCCTGGCTGCCCGGCAGAAGCGCCGAGGGAACCTTTAAAAACACCCAGAGGCTCGGCCCTCCGTCCCAGAGATTATGACTTAATGGGCCTGGGTGGGGCGCGGGACTCGTGGTGTTCAAATGCTCCCCGGTTGATGCTGACGTGCGGCCAGGACTGCACCGGGGGCTGCTGCCCAGAATCTGAGCTTTTGAAAGAGTCCCTGGTGTTGGCTCAGACATTTTATCCTCTCCCATAAACAGGAGACAAACGCCACGTAAAATGGCTCGCCATTTCTGGTGGTCAGAACTGGGCCTTCATTGTATCGTCTCTTCCTCATTTTAAAAAATATATATATATACTTTATTGATATTTTACAAAGAGGAAGGGAGAGCCAGAAACATCAATGAGAGAGAAACATCGACCAGCTGCCTCCTGCACACCCCCCACCGGGGACGTGCCCGCAACCAAGGTACGTGCCCTTGGCCGGAATCGAACCCGGGACCCTCCGTCCGCAGACCGACACTCTATCCACTGAGCCAAACCGGTTCCGGCTCTTCCGCATTTTTATCCGTTCGAGATCAGCAGGCCGCCGTTCTATACACAGAGAACCAAGTGTGAGATGGCCGGACACATCCTCGGGCCACCACAGCGAGGTGGGTGAGGGTCAGGCTGCAATGCCGCCCTCGGGAACCCAGCGCCCTTCCTTTTCTAGTCACGGCAGCGGGGCCGCTGGGAGGGTCCACGCAGCCCGGGTGAGGGACAGGCTGCACCCGCGGGGCCTCACAGCAGAAAGGCCGGCCGGAGCCTCCGTCTGGGACGACGGCAGACCCTCAGGCCCACGATCGGCTCCTTCCGGTTTGGTAAAAAGAGAACCATTCCGCTACCTCCGCCAACTCCCAAGCGACAAACCGGCCTCCCTTCCTCCCAGGGCTGGGACGCCGAGGCGGACTCCACCTCCTCATCCCGGTAAGCCGCCTCCAGGGAGCTCACTTATCCGGGACCCTGCCCGTCCGACTTCCACGATTTCCCGCGAAGCTGGCGGAACCCACATCGGGTCTGCATTAGGGTCCACGTGCGTCCCGGGGCCCCAGGAGCTGTTTCCAATCGGCAGAGTCGTGGCCGGTGTGTGGTGTTCATTAGTGTATTTGTGGGAGGCTTCGGGAGCCCCAACCCAGCCCCGGCCCGTGGGAAACTTCCTTCCCCCGATCAGAGGGCCCACCGGGCCCCGAGGACCAGGAGCGAGGGAGCTGGCCGCCCCTCTCCCTGCGCCTGCTCGGCGGCCCCCCCTGCACTGGGGAGGAACACACACAGACAGCCCTTGTCTGGGCTCTGATTGTTGCGTCACCTCCCAGAGATTCCCCGGCTCCTCCATCCCCTCTCCCTCTCCCTCCTCGGCTGTTTTATAGGTTGAATTCTAATCTGGGTTCCCCCACAAAGTCGCCTTTGACTAAAAAGCTAGTAAAACCCCAAACGAGAAAGTCAGGAGGCGTGGCGATGCCACGTGACTGTAACCTAAGGTTGCTGGTCAACTTGCGTCGGGTTTCACGCTCGTGTACCATCTGGGGGCTTCCGTCCCGCCCGCCCGCCCGCCCGCGTGGCCATGAAGAAGGTCTTTGTCTGTCCCCACACGGAACATGCGGCGGCCGCTCCCGGGGAGCCGTGCGGCAGGCAGCCTTCCGCTCTAGAACCACCGCGTGCCGGGCTCTGGGCAGAGGGGCCGGCTCTGCTCACCGACGTGGCGGCCTCCGCAGGAGCCGGCGGGAGCTGCCGGGCCACAGGCGGCTCCTCGGAGCTCTGCTGGGGTCCCACCTGCCCCTGCACAGCCAGGAGGCTGCTCCGGCTCTCAGGGCACACAGGTCCTGGGGCATAAAAACCCGACAGGCCGACGAGAAGGACCAGGGTGTTGTGCTGGGTTCCCGTGGTGGAGAGCCGTGTTATGTCAGCCGCCTCATCGGGCAGTTTATTTCTGAATTTTGTTTTTAATTGCAGAGAACTGAGAAAATTTTGATTTCCAGAGATGAGTGGTAGAGAATGCTAAATGGCTTTTTTTCCCCCTTTATCTTTACCTGAGGATCTTTTCCTGCATTTTTTTTTAAGAGAGTGGAAAGGAGGGAGGGAGGGGGAGAGAGAGAGACAGAGACAGAGACAGAGAGACTGAATGTCTCTCGCACATGCCCCCAGCCAGGTGTGGGGATCAAACCTGCAACCCAGGTATGTGCCCTTGCCAGGGAATCAAACCCACAACCCTTTGGTGTGTGGGCCAACCCTCCAACCACCAAGCCACACTGGCCAGGGCTAGGAGACTGTCCTTTTATCTTAGGATGGTCTTTACATAAAGTAGTGGTTCTTGCTCCCCCCACCCCCAGTATTGTCACACACACACCCCCACCCCCCACACAGGAGCATTGGTCGACATTTTTGGCTAAATCTGCTCTCTCCCCTCCATTAAATCTTAATGTCACAGGTGTCCTGTGTATATGCGTCTATGCATTGACCCATTGGAGGGCCATAAACCTCTCGTAGCTAGATCATTTTCTCTCCTTGGGAGCAATGCCAACCCAGTCGAGAAGGCATGAGAGCAATGGATTGGGAAAATTTTTGTTTCGCCCTAGCGGGTTTGGCTCAGCGGACAGAGTGTCAGCCTGCAGACCAAAAGTCCCGGGTTCCATTCCAGTCAAGGGCATGTTTCTCTCACATCGATATTCCTCTCTGTCCCTTTCTCTTCCGCTCTCTCTGAAAATCAATGGAAAAATATCCTCGGGTGAGGTCTTTTTTTTTTTTTTTTAAGAAAGAAAATTTTTGCTTCAAAGCAGAATCAATAAATACTAGAAACGACAATGAAAAATTCTTAGATGATAACGATTTCCCAGATACCCTACCTTTCTAAGCATTTTACCTGTTTTCACTCACTAAGCCTCCGGGTACTATTATTACCCTCATTTAGTAAAGGAAACAAGGCACCAAGAGGCAGGTGTGAGGGGAGAACTTGACCACGCCCACGCAGGTGGCACATGGCACAGCGGGGAGTCAGGCCGAGGAGCCCCCCTGAGCCACCAGGCACACCCCCTCCCGTGCTCCCGATGGGCTGCTCTCTCCTCATCCCAGACGTATGAACCAGGTGAGGGGCATCCAAACGCGCGATAAGCCTGACACCACCCATCATAACGCAGCTCCGCGGAGGTGGCCACTGAGCCGCGGAGAGGCCCAGGCCAGGCCAGCAGGGGCACGCGCGAGCATCTGGACAACGGCCTCAGAGGCGCTGCATGCCTGAGTATTTAGCAAAACTGGTGCTCCGTACAAGCTTCCTAACCAAAACCACATTTACAAGGAATTCCAGCTCAGACGGAAAGTGGCCTCGGACTAGCTCACACCCCGATGGGAGCCACCCGGCCGCTCCAGCGGGTGCACCGGAGGTCCCAGTGTGTTGAAATGCAGGATGTCTAATCAGACGTGTTTTATTTTGGTTGCACATTTTTACACAGTGAAAACAGAATTTTTCTTAAAAAAATAATCAAGTCCAACGTTTGAGAAACCCCCAAAGCACTGGACCCACAGTAGCATACCAGCCAATGGCCCTCCCGGCTGTCCGAGCTGACTGAGGGTGCTGTGTCGTCGCCCCCCCCCCCCCCGAGAGCCTCAGCCCAGCCTCCTGCACCCCCACCGCTGCCCCTCTGACCTTCCAGCCCATGTCCCTCGGCCGCACTCTCGCCTCCCCCCCAAGACCCGGGCGGCACTAGCCCCTCAGCCCCCTGGGTGGGTCTGCTGTGCGTGGGCTCAGGCCACGCGTGGTCCTGCTGTCGTCTCCTCTGCAGCAGGCAACCCCACTGTGAGCAGGATCGTGCCCAGCCTGTCCAGGCCGCTTCTGCGCACCGGAAAGAGATGCCGCTCCGTCTGCTCTTCCTCCCCAGCACTCAGGAGAGGGCTCCTGCCCTTCCCCTCGGACAGGTGCCTGTTCACGGCTCCTTTCTTCCCATCCATCACTCCTTTACTGAATGCCTACTGGGTGCCAGCAGCTGGGGGACCAAAGCAGACTAACGGTAAACACGTGCTGTTTCTTGCGTTTCAGAGGAAAAAGAACGAGGGGGTCCAATCTGGGGGGGTGGGGGTGTGTGAGTGGAAACCATCTGAGTAAGGAGTGAGGCTAACAACACTCTAAGCCAGGGGTGGGCAAACTTTTTGACTCGAGGGCCACAGTGGGTTCTTAAACTGGACCGGAGGGCCGGGACAAAAGCAACCTGGCCATGCTGGCACTCTCATCTTGGGCTGCTGGTGAAGGAGCGGAGGGGAGAGCAAGAGAACCCTCCGCTCTTTCGGCTCCGCGGGCCGGATAGAACAGACCAACGGGCCGGATCCGGCCTGCGGCCCGTAGTTTGCCCACGGCTGGTATAGGCAGAGCAAACCCCAAGCAGGTGACTCAGAGAGGGTGGAGTCTGGGCCACCAACAGCAGGCCCCTGAGGAAGGGGCTGGGAGAGGGGTCGTCCTCTGCGGGGCTTGCTTCTTCCGCCCCGGCCAGGGGTCCCTGCAGGTAGGGGTCAGGGTTGAGAGGTGATAACGCCTCCATCACCGTGACTGGGCTTCCCATCTGTCAATCAGGAGTGATCATGGCCCCTCCCCCAGGTGGGGGTGGGCAAACTGCCGCTAACAACCTCGTGCGGTGTCCTTGGCCTGCCTAGGCCCTGCAACCGACCCTCAGAGCTCCCGGTGACTGGCGCTCAGCGGAGGCGCGGCTACTGCCGAGAACATGCAGAACTCGGCACAGGGGACAAGCTCAAGGGGGGGGGGGGGCTGCTGCCGTGGGTGGTGTCTCCAGCCACCCCCACCCGTCTGTGAAAATGCTCAAGCTGCCAGTGTGACAAAACTACGAAAACTGCTTGACAGCCCAGTTCGCAGATACAACGTAGAAAGGGAGTTAGGAGAGGGAGAAATAGGGAATCACTATTTAATGCACACAGACTTTTCGTTTGGAAAGGTCGAGGCCTGGGTATGGACGGTGGTGATGGCTGACTTTATGGGCCAGGAGGTCACGGTTCGAGTCCCCGTCAGGGCACATGCCCAGGCTGTGGGCTTGACCCCCGGTGTGGGCCGTGCAGGGGGCAGCTGATGAATGATTCTCTCTCAGCATTGATGTTTCTGTCTCTGTCTCTCCCTTCCTCTCTGAAATCAATAAAAATGTATTAAAAAATGGTTAAGATAGTAAATTGCATGTTGTGTCTATTTTACCACAATTAAAAACAACAACAATAAAAAGGACCTGCTTACTTATATTCAAAATGTCTTTCCGTCTCCCCCGAAAACAGGCACACCTCTGAGACACTGCACATTTGGTCCCAGCTACCCCAATATTCTGCAATAAAGAGAGTGGTAATCTTTCTGCTGATGGAAGGCCTTGCCTCCAATTTGTAAAAACCATAACGTGCGTGAAGCACAATAAAGCATAGAGCAGCCAGAGGTGTGCCCGTAGAAGAAACAATGTCACCCTGAAAAAGAATTAAAAGCACCCATTGACACTCTCCCACCTCCGAGAGTCAATCCAACAGAAATGCCTCATTTGGGCAAAGATGTAAGTGTAAGTATGTGGGGCATGGTGAAATGGGACAAAAAGAATCAAGTTGGCCATTGGGGAAGTGATTAAAATCCAAGTCTTGGCCATGCTCTGCAACCACGAAGAGCAGGAGACAGTCCCGTCTCCGCAGACACAGCGGGCGCAAAGGAGGGACTTACTATCGGGTAAGAGAACTCGCCCCTGGGGCATCTGAACTCCGTGCCCGCGCTGAGGAATCTGCGCCCCCTCGGAGTCCTGGTGGGAGGCAGGATCCACCTCCCCCTCGGAAGCTGAACCGCCAGCAACATCAACAGCGGCGGCACCCTCGCCATTCCGGTTTTGTGGCATAACTGTGGCCGGGGTCTGGGCTGCTGCCTAGTTCCCACAGTCTGACTCCGCGGCCTTCCCAGGGCGTCTGGGAACCACCACCCTGAGTGTGTCCCTGAAAGGAATTCCTTTGCTACTGCGATCCATCAGCTGACATCTATTGCTTTACAACGAAGAAGCCTACTGATAAAGATATTCAGATTAGGGCCCCGGCTTTTCAAAAAAAAAGAAAACAGGCCCTTAGAAGTCAACAGATAACGGCGGCGAACATTTCCTGAGCACCTACTATGTGCGGGCACTGTGCTAAGCTCCTTTCATGTGCCGGCGCAGTTAGTCTTCCCCACCCTCCTGGGTCTGCAGTATCCCTCTCACTTTGCAGATGAGACGATGGAAGCATAGGAAAAGGGTTTGGTAGGTAGTGGAAGCGGTTCACAAACCCAGGAAGCCTGGCTCCAGAGCCACAATCCCAGCTATATGCGAATGGCACAGTGCAAACACTTGGGAAAAGGACGTAGGGCGACCAACTGCCCACACCTGCTACCTCTGGGATGGGAGGGGGCGAGAGAGGGGCTGAAGGGGGCCTCTGATGTGTTTCTTCTGTTTGGTTTTAAGATTTTGCTACAAGAACTATTCATGTGCTACTTTCAGATGTAGCAGTGCTTTTGTAAGATTAAACCTGAACCAGGGCGCTTGTAAACAAAAGGCCCTTGCCTCTGAGACTCCACTCCGCTGCCCTGGCTTCCTGCTGCCACCCCAACCCCCTGAGAGACTTGAGGGTTCAGCTCCAAACCGCATGCTTGCGTTTCCTCCTGGTTCTCCTGTGATAATCCACGCTGGGGTGTCTGCCGTGACGCAGCGCACAGCTGGTGTGGAAACCAGATGCTGTTCACCCTGGGCTCAAAGGCCTTAAAGCCCCATGTGGTCCTGTTCATCCTCATAGGTCTTCCCATCCATCCGTCCATCCATCCATCCATCCACTCACCCACCCACCCACCCACCCACCCTGATCACTTCTTCTACAATTTCCACTCTCCAAGGCTCAAACCAGAGCTATTTCTCCTGGCAGCCAGGGCTCCTCCTCTCTTCCCACGTCATTTCCTGAGCACAACCCCTCCGCTGCTGGTGGAAAGGTGCCATGTGAGGGGTCATTTCTCCTCAGTTTGTCCACCCTCTTCCCTTTTACTCAGATGGCCTTCATCCTTCTTCCACCCCTCAGGGCCACTCCTGGGCTCCTCACGCTGACCCCCCGCTTTTCACACGCCCCTCCTCCCCCCGCCCCTACTCCAACCAGGGCAAGTCTTTCTAGAAACAAAACAGTGCCTTGATCACTAGTTTAGTCTGCAGTAGCTCTGACAACCAAGCACTGTTTTTTTTCACAAGCCTCTAGCTAGCCACATGAGGATTTTTAAAAATCTTATTTCAAAATAACTCCAGACCTACAAAAAGAGGTGCAAGAATAGTAAAATGAACTCCCTCCACCTACGTACCTCAAACGTTAACACTTAATTTGCCTTCCCCCTTCTCTCCCTCCATTGCCCCCTGAACCCTCTGAGACTGAGGTGCACCCCCTTTACCTCGAAATACTTCAGTGTGCATTCCCTAAAAAAGGCATTCTCTTACATTACCACTTTAGTTACCCGATCAGGAAAACGTAACACCGATACATTAATATCGTCCAATCAACAGACTTTATTCAAATGCTGCCCATGGGGCGGGATCCAATCCAGGCTGGACACTGATTAGACTGCCTCTGCCAGCTTCCAGACACGCCTGAAACCTCTGAGCCTGTC
This sequence comes from Vespertilio murinus, assembly GCA_963924515.1. Lineage (NCBI taxonomy): Eukaryota > Metazoa > Chordata > Mammalia > Chiroptera > Vespertilionidae > Vespertilio > Vespertilio murinus. The sequence goes on from OZ004713.1 coordinate 20,161,121, forward strand.
TGTGGGAAGAGTTCCTGGAGAGAGAGCGGCCCCATCCATCCAGAACAGAGAGGCTTCTTCCACTGCACGATTCCAGGGTGTCAGGACTCATCTCATTGAAGCCCCTCCGGTTCCACTGTCACCCCATCTTGCAGATGAAGAAACTGAGTCTGTAGGGGTTGAGCAATTTGCTCCAGGTCTCCAATGCTTAAACTCAGGATCAGGAAAATGAGGGCAGCCCTAACCGGTTTGGCTCAGTGGATAGAGCATCGGCCTGTGGACTGAAGGGTCCCTGGTTTGATTCCTGTCAAGGACACGTACCTTGGTTACAGGCACATCCCCAGTGGGGAGTGTGCAGGAGGCAGCTGATCTATGTTTCTCCCTCGTCAATGTTTCTAACTCTCTATCCCTCTCCCTTCTTCCCTGTAAAAAATCAATAAAACATATATATTTTTTTTTAAAAGAAATGAGGGTAGAAAACACACCTTGTCATTCACCGTCCGGCCAAGCTTCTCTGGGCTGAAAGAAGGCCCCTAGGTCAGAGGGAACCAGAAGCTCTAAAAGAGACCCCTGAGGCCAAAACCGGTTTGGCTCAGTGGTAGAGCGTCGGTCTGCGGACTGAAGGGTCCCAGGTTCGATTCCGGTCAAGGGCATGTACCTTGGTTGTGGGCACATCCCCGGTAGGGGGTGTGCAAGAGGCAGCTGATCGATGGTTCTCTCTCATCAACATTTCTAGCTCTCTATCTCTCTCCCTTCCTCTTCTGTAAAAAATCAATAAAATATATATTTTTTAAAATAAAATAAAATAAAATAAAATAAAATAAAAGAGACACTGAGGCCACACGTCCACCAGGCACAGGGCCCACGGCTCCCTGGCCGTGGACACACGGTCACAGGCAGCAGTCACCTCGATGGGGGGAAACGGATTGTGCAACCACAGGGACAGCAGAGCGGCGCCAAGTTCCATGCGGCACGGGGCTTTCTCTCCGGGGCCCGAGACTGAATTTTCCTCCCCACCCTGAGAAGAGCTTTGTCCCCGAGGAGCTGAGTATGAGACGAGGCAGAAAACTGGCCCCAGTGAAGGGAGAAATCAACTTCCAAGGCACTGAATCAAGAGCACTGAGCTCACACTGTACGCCCGTGCTGACCACGGCGGTGGGATGGCGTCCCATCGCACCGCGGTGTTCCGTGACCAGCCTGGGCCCCGCTGGCTCCACACCAGGTCTGTGTGACCTCCGGCAGCACCTGCACCTTCGGGAGAAGCTGTGGGGCCAGGTGCTTTGAAGCCGGTGTCACGTTAAGTAGACCCACCTCCCTCCGTTAGCCACGGAGCGAGTAAACGCCAGCCCGGCGAGGAACGGCACGCACTTGTCCCGGGAGGCCGTGGCCGCCTCCCAGGTTCCGGCCGTCTGTCCTCAGCACAGATGCGGCCACTCCGGCTGCTGGCAGTATGCAAACGGTGTCTATGACTCCCCAACTAAATCGCGAGGTTCTCAAAGACTGAAGCCGTCTAACTTTTTGAGTGCCGAGGCCCTAATAAAGGTGTGTTTCCTTTTCTTCCCTTTTTCTTTATTTTTTTTTAAAGATAACTTTAATAGATGATATAGATATAGATATAGATATAGATATAGATGTAGATGTAGATGTAGATATAGATATAGATTATTGACTTTTTACAGAGAGAAAGGGATAGGGAGAGAAAGTTAGAAACATCGATCAGCTACTTCCTGCACACCTACTAGGGATGCAACCAAGGTACATGCCCTTGATCGGAATCGAACCTAGGACCCTTCAGTCCACAGGCTGACACTCTATCCACTAAGCCAAACCGGTTAGTTCCTTCCCTTTTTCTTTCTCCTTTCTTTTTAAAAAATATATTTCATTGATTTTTTTTACAGAGAGGAAGGGATAGGGATAGAGAGCTAGAAACATCGATGAGAGAGAAACATCGACCAGCTGCCTCTTGCACACCTCCTACTGGGGATGTGCCCGCAACCAAAGCACATGCCCTTGACCGGAATCGAACCTGGGACCCTTCAGTCCGCAGACCGACGCTCTATCCACTGAGCCAAACCGGGTAGGGCCTTCCCTTCTTCTTAACACTTAAAACTGAGGTTGAAATGCTGACAGCTTGGTTCGCTACAGCGGAGTGATGCTGCCAAAGCCCTCACCTTGGCCCCTCGGAGCGTGAGCCCTTCCCTCCACTGAGGCTCCGCCGCTGCCCGTGGGGCCTCAGTCATCCCACTTGTCGATGGGAATAACGGCCTTTCCTTCCTTAAAGCCCCCGCATATCCCCTACACAGCACACGTGTACGTCCTCTCCCAATATCACTGCCGAGGGTGTGTACCCAGCAGCTTAATGGCTTCGGTCAAAGCGCTCAGCCCAGGAAGTCCCCAACAAACGAAAAGATTCCACTATTTCTTCTGCTCGCACCGTGCCTGCCGCCGTGAGGTCATCAAACACAAGGCCCCTTTGGCACTCGGGCCTGGCTGTTCATTCCCCCGGTTCTCGGCATGGCCCTCGGGCCCCTGTCCACAGGGGGGACACAGCCAGGGCTGAGAGCCGGAGGCCTGGAGGGTCCTGGCCGCCAAAGGGCACAGGCCTCTGGGAGTCAAGGCCCTGTTCCCACATCCACATCCGCCCCCGCGTGGCTCCACGGCCCAGCGCACCGCCCCTTCCTGCAAACGGAGGCCGAGCTCTGCAGGGTCTCGGGCACCCCCGACGCAGCCTTCCAAACTCCAGATGCAGGCCCCTCTATGGCCGCTTCCCACCTTGAAAACATCCCTGTCCGCCGAAACTGGTTTGGCTCAGTGGTAGAGCGTCGGTCTGCGGACTGAAAGGTCCCGGGTTCGATTCCGGTCAAGGGCATGTACGTTGGTTGCGGGCACATCCCCGGCAGGGGGTGTGCAAGAGGCAGCTGGTCGATGTTTCTCTCTCATCGACGTTTCTAGCTCTCTATCTCTCTCCCTTCCTCTCTGTAGAAAAATCAATAAAATATATTTTTTTTAAAAAGAAAGAAAAAAGAAAATAAAAAAGAAAACATCCCTGTCCTCTCAGGGTCAAATCTACTTTCTTTCCAGACTTCTTTCAGGAGGCTCCCAAACGCTGAGAGCCACCCCCATCCCCCCAACCCCCGGGAGCAGGCTACACTGCAGCCTCTTCAAGGGAACAGCAAAGGAAGCCAGCGCACCCCGGCCTATCGGGGCGGAGCACCGGCTGAGTTCATTCCATTGGCAGCACTTATTGAGCGCCTCCGGTATGCAGGGATGTGACGATAAAAGAGACCAGATCTCTGGCCTTAAGCAGGGGATCAGCGGGGTGGGACACGGAGATAAAAGCTGAAGGTCAGAGTCAGAGATGAGCCGGTGCAGGCCCCAGCCTGCACATTCCTTCCCTCCCTCCCAGAGCCCCCGAGCGCAGAGGACGCAGGAGCCCCCCGTTTCGGTCCACGTCGGCCCTCGGGACGCACTCCCGGGCCCCGAGCCCCGCGGAACAATCGGGGCTCCGGGAGGCAGGCCGAGCGGGCACATTCTCATGTGCAGCGCCCCCTCGGCCGTTGTGTCCGGGCGGCCGGGGTCTCGGAGGCGCATGAATGCCCCTGAATGGGCCCATTCAAGCTGACGGACGGGAGCTGAAAGCTGCGCGCACACAAAAGCCGCCGGGCGGCCGGGGGCGGCGGCCCGGGTGTGCCCGCGGGAAGAAGGCCGTCCCGCCACAAAGGGTGGCGCGGAGACATCTCTGCGGGCTCGGTGGCATCCTCTGGGTGTCCGCTGCACAGCACCCCTCCCCAAAGCGGGCGGCGGCGGCGGCAGCAGACCGGGGCCCTGCCTGCGGAAGGCTGAGGGGGCCGGAGGCAGTGAACGCCTGACACACACACACACACACACACACACACACACACACACACACACACACCAGGAGAATTCCCTCTCCTGGAACAGCGGGGCGGGGCCCCGGGCCAAGGCGCCGATGGGTGCCCCCGGGTGCCCGCCTTGTACGTGAGGAGGGCTGCGTTCCTGACACCCGTGGTGACCTCTCAGGGCTCCGGCTGACCTGAGATTGTTTAACGTGTCACCAAGAAAAATGATCTCGAGAGGACACGGCCAATATTTAAATGAGGAGTGGGGGGACAGGGTCCCATTCTTATGTCACTCACTCGGTGTTCGCCAGGGGCGGGGCGGGGGAGAAAATCTCTCCGGAACGACATGTGCATTTGTAAGCAGAACCAGGAAGGGAAGCAGCACCCACCTGGAATCGCTCTAATTGCTCGGGGGGGGGAGGGCAGGCCCCGCTGGCAGAGGAGCGGGCTTCTGTTCACACCACGGCACACAAGTCTGTCACGCTCACAGTTCACAGTCCGGCGGCAGCTCTGGAACTCGTGGGTCTCAGCCCCGAGCTCACATTACTTGAGCAACAGCCCCCCAGGAAGATAATTAAAGATAGTTCCCCCCTCATTATGCAATGCTATACAATGAGCAATTAAAATTATAGTTTTGTCGTAATAAAAAAATTACATCCCCGAGGATTACGTCCAGAGTTAGGGGGTTCACGGGGCGGGGTCTGAGACTGCATAGCGGTTTTCCTAAGGAAATGTTCAGTGTTCTGACCAATTCTGCGAACGGATAGGGACATCATGGAGATAGAGAGGGACCCCGGCACGACTGGGAGTATTTTTAAATACTAGGATAATTTAAACACAGTAAAAAGGACAGAAGCATCAATAAGTTCATCATCCCAAATTCACAAATGTTAACATTTTGTCTTATTTGCTTCAGGTCCTGTTTTTCTTCTTTTTTTAAAATACATTTTATTGATTATTTTACAGAGAGGAAGGGAGAGAGATAGAGTTAGAAACATCGATGAGAGAGAAACATCGACCAGCTGCCTCCTGCACACTCCCTACTGGGGATGTGCCTGCAACCAAGGTACATGCTCTTGACCGGGATGGAACCCGGGACCTTTCAGTCCACAGGCCGACGTTCTATCCACTGAGCCAAACAGTTTTGGCTCAGGTCCTGTTCTTTTTAAAGAAAACATTACAGAACCAAGAAGAGGCCTTATATGGAGGCAACCACATGTCCATATTTTCATAGTTTTTTTTGGGTTGTTGTTAATCCTCACCTGGGGATATTTTTTCCATTGAATTTTTTTAGAGAGAGTGGAAGGGAGAGGGAGAGACAAACAGAAACATCGATGTGAGACACATCCATCGGCTGCTTCCTGCATGCATGGAGGAGGTGGGGGAGTGGGGTCTGGCCTGCAGCCCAGGTAGGCACCCGCACCCTTGACTCTTCCGTCTGCAGTTGATACTCTAACCCAGGGGTGGGCAAACTTTTTGACTCGAGGGCCACCATGGGTTCTTAAACTGGACCGGAAGGCTGGAACAAAAGCAACCTGACCATGCCGGCACTCTCATCTTGGGCTGCTGGTGAAGGAGCAGAGGGGTGAGCAAGAGAACCCTCCGCTCTTTCGGCTCCGCGGGCCTGATAGAGCAGCCGAACGGGCCGGATCCGGCCCGAGGGCCGTAGTTTGCCCATGGCTGCTCTAACCACTGAGCGAACCGCTAGTGCTATAGGTTTGCCATTATGGATGGGACGTAAACAGACTACAATACTATTTTGTGTTTCTTTAAACTTTTGTTTCTGAAATAATTAGATTCACGGGAAATTGAAAAGAAATGTACAGAGAGGTCCCAGGAAGCCTTCACCCAGCCTCTTGCAGCGCTAACGTTTTGCATTTCTATCAGAAACCAGGATGTGTACATTGGCACAATCCACAGAGTTTATTTAGATTTTACCAGTTTTACAAGCATTCCTGTGTGTGTGTGTGTGTGCATGTGTGTCTATGCAATTTCATCACGTGTAACTACTACGATCAAGGTACTAGCCAGCCCTCTCCCCACCAGGCATGCTACCCCTTTATAGAGACGTCAACCCCTAATCCCTGGCAACCATTAATTAGTTTCCCACCTCTGTAATTTTATTATTTCAAGAATATTATGTAAGTGCACTATGTAACCGTGGGCTTTCCTACTCAGCACAGTTTCCTTGAGGCTCATGCGTGTGGTTAGCTGTACTGATAACAGGTTCCTTTTTCACTGCTGGGTAGCATTCCATGTACCGCCCTTTATTCAACCACTCGCCGCTGAAGGGCATCCGGTACTTTCTGGTTTGTGGCTATTTTGAATAACAGTGCTACGAACATTAACCTAGAGGTTTCTTTGTGGATTCACATTAAAAAAAGAGCCCTGAGCAGGGATCAGAGCCTCGGCCCACATGGGTTCAATTCCCAGTCAAAGGCACGTGTGCAACGTAACCAGTCGCTGTGTCTCTCTCACATCATTCTCTCTCTCTCTCTCTCTCTCTCTCTCTCTCTCTCTCTCTCTCTCCCCTCCTCCTCCTCTTCCTCCCCTTCCTCCCCTCCCCCTTTCTTCCTCCTTTCCACTCTCTCTAAAAAAGCAAAAGCAATGGAAAAAATACCCTCAGGTCAAGATTTTAAAGAGAGAGAGAGAGAGAGAGAGAGAGAGAGAGAGAGAGAGAGGTAAAAGAGCCCAAATAATTTTGAAATACAAAGGCACCTCTCTTTCCAGTATTAAAGATTACTACATAATTCTAACAGCATGATACTGGTAAACGGATAAATAACATGTAGATCAAATGAAACTGGACCAATTAAACATCCATAACAAAAAAGATCAACCTCAACTTCACACCTTATACAACAAGTAGGTCAAAACAAATGTAAAACATAAAACTTTAAGAAAAAAAATAGGACACATGGAGAGATCTGATTCCTCTAATTCCCAGAACACCAGGAAGAGCCTTTTAACACGTCTCCTCCCCTGTCTGTCCCAGATGACTAACATTCCACTCTCAGACCATCATACCTTTGGCTTAGGGTCTCATCCAGAAAATTCCTTTGGGAGAGAGAAAATATGAGTTTTCAATCTCGGGGTGAATCAGAGTATGAAATCCTCTCCAGCTGATAGCTGAGAGGAAGCAAGTGGAATGAAAACATGTACTAAGCACGTGGAGAACAGAGGAGGGTGAAAAGGAGTAAGAGGAAAAATATGTTCTGACAAGTCCCACCTACTTGATCATGCCAAAGTCAGCTCTCTCAGAGCCTCTCACTGGTTCAGGATCTCTGGCGGTGCAGGAGGTGATGGGGTTTCCCCGGCCTACGCCCACCCAGCCTGAGCAGTGGTGCCGACACCCACACAAAGAAAAGGTGTGAGGGGATGGGGGGCCGTTGATGCGTCCCCATCAGCATCCAGCTCAAAAGAAAGCGTATACATTCCAAACAGGCTAACACTATGCAAAACCTATTTCTTACCCACCTAGTGTTTCCCTTCCTGGCTTTACTATTTCTTTTATGTAGATGGGTTATGGAACTACTCGGACAAATGCCTTTTTTTAATTTTTATATATTTTATTGATATTTTACAGAGAGGAAGGGAGAGAGATAGAGAGCTAGAAAGGTCGATGAGAGAGAAACATCGACCAGCTGCCTCCTGCATACCCCCTACTGGGGATGTGCCCGCAACCAATGTACATGCCCTTGACCGGAATCGAACCAGGGACCCTTCAGTCCGCAGACCGACGCTCTACCACTGAGCCAAACCGGCTTCGGCCCAAATGCCTTTTTTGAGAGTGGCTTTTAACTCTGTGTGCAGCATGGCTGAGGAATGGGGTGAGTTTTCCAGCCACAGAAATATTGGGCATATTACCATCTTCCAAAGAATCAAAAACAACCAAGGGATTTTAACGTTAAAGAGCTTTGTAGAAACAAATTTTTCATCTCTGCTGAACTAATTTAAATTGTTGTCATGTAATCTGAGGAATAGGCATCATGGAAACAACCGGAATGGAAAACTTAGAATCCAGGAAGTGAGGTCCCACTGTACCTGTGCTTGCTTTCCTCACCTACAGTGGGAAGTGTTCGGAGAGGAGGCATCAGGTCTCCACAGCGCCCCCTGAGGGGAAGGCGGGGCCACAGCAGCTCGGCGCCAGCAGCTCAGAGCCTGACCTCAGCTTTTCCTTGCTACTTTTTTGATTGATTGATTGATTGATTGACTGACTGACTGGCTGGCTGGAGAGAGAGAAACATCGACTTTCTGGCCCTCTTATTTATGCACTTGTGGGTTGTTCCTTGTCCGTGCCCTGACCAGAGATCGAACCCGCCACCGTGGCATACTGGGGACAATGCACTAACTGGCTGGCCAGGGCTCCGTGTTTCCACGGGCCCGAAATCATTTCTCTCCTGCCTGGGAGCTGGCCCTGCACCTGCTCAGAGGTAAAATGGGGCGGCAGGACATACACCCAGAGCAGGAGGCAGGCAGGGTTCAACCACCCTGGACCGCAAGCACAAGGAGGGCCCGCCCAGTCCAGTGGCCGCCGCAGGCTGAGACAGGCCTTCTCCCTGCGAGGCAGCCTCCTGAGGAAACTCAAAAGCACAGACAGGACCCTCCGCTCTGAGCCACGCGAGAGGCGGCGAGGCGCCCGGCTGCCACGGTTAGTGCTCGGGCACGAACCCCGACGCCTGCTGGGGACTGGCTTCTCCGCGCCCCGGCTGACTCCACTGTAAAACGCAGTGACAAACCCCCGATTCCATCTGCAGGTGCGGCCGCGCGGCCCTCGGGACAGGCCGCTGCGCCGATCCCAGGTCACGCTCCTGGTGCACACGTGCCTAACGCTGACCCCCCACCCACCCCCATCGTCCCTGCGCAGGCGGTGCGTCCGCAAGGAGCGCTGTGAAAGATCCCGCACGCCGGAACGAGCTCCAGATGTGGGGTCGGGAAGCAGACACGCTGAGCCTGTCACTCAGCTTCACCGTGACACCACAGGGCAGGCCCTGACCTCCAGGAGACACGAGGAGCCTCTGCCTCACGGGGGGGTGCTGGCAGGGTCAGAGGGAGGACTCCCGGGGGGCCCGGCACAGCTGGCTGAAACAGGAGCTCAGGCCCGGTCGAGGGGGGAGGCCGGGCTCTCTGACACGGGCAGCCAGGCGGGCAGACAGCACAGGAGCGGGCGCTCACTCAGAGGGCAGCAGTCCCTGGGCCTGCCCTGCCCCATCCCACCCCATCCTGGGTCCCAATCTGAGCTGTGCATGGGCAGGAAACGCGAACAGGACGGCCCTCCGCCCAGGCAGAGCAGCACCCACCGGGAGAGGCTCTGTGCTGACCCGCTCCTGGACGCTGGGGCCTCAGGGAGAGGCCTCTCCGCTGCTCGGATGCCGGAGCTGCCACGGCCTCAACACTGCAGGACCCTTTCCTGCAGGCCGCCCTTAAACTCACCCCTCGTCCCACTCACTCTCCTCAGCACCCCATCTTAGCACCCTCCCCCCAAAAAAACTTCCAAAACCACCTCCAGGTCCCCTTCACCCTGAGACACACACACACACACACACACACACACACACACACACACACTATCTCAGCCAGACTCCACTCTCCGAGTGCTGCCTCTGCCGGCCTGGTCCCGCCCCATCCTGGCTGCCACCTCCTCCCTCAGGTCGTCCCTCTGGCCTCTCCACGGTGCCCACCCCCAGTGCCTTTCAAATAACTGGAATGGCTTCCCCTCTCCTCGTGCTCCCCGGCCCCGTTAACGTGTAACTGACACGTAGCCCTGGGTAAGTCCGAGGTGGACGACCGGATGCCTGAGGCACATGCGTCTGTTTTACGAACCCCTCCCCTCCCCATCCGCCCAGGTCCTGCCTGGCTTCCCCACGTGGCTGGAGACCTGCTGCACACACAAGGCCCTTCCCCGCAGCCGGTGCACGCAGACACATCCCTTCCTCTGGTCCAGCCTCTCTCCCAGAGACGACGCCTCAACATGGAGTCGGCCAAGCTCCGGCGACCGGGCCTGGGACCCGAGCCAGGCAGGGAGTGAGGGCACTGTGCCTCCCGAACGTAACAATGGTTCCGAGTTCCCCTTCCGCACCCCGAGTCCCAGATCCACCTCCCTCCCTCCCTCCAACAATATCCCCCACCCAGAGCCACTCATCACCTCCACCCTCTTCCCTAAACCACAGCCCGACTTTGCAAAGGTCATGGTGGCAGAGACCGCCCACCTACCCTCGCCCTCCTCCAGGCCGGCCTCCCACAGGCCACCCACCACCCGCCGACGTCACTACCGTGTTTGCCTGCCGTTCCCAGCGCTGGGCCTGACGCTCCACGAGTGGGCCGAGCAGACGGAGTTGGCGGGGCTGCCCCCCACCTCGAGCCGGGCTCGGCAACGTGACAGCGTCTGACACACCCGCAGGCCTCGCTCAGCCCTCACTGACCGCATTTGGGTTGCTCTGGACTCTACGACTAGGTAAGTCAACTGAAAATGGCCTTGGAGCCATGATCTCTTGCAGCTTCCGGCGTGGAGACAGATACGTACCTGCTGACTGACCCACTGATTTTGCCCCCACGTCAGTCCTGAACCATATGACACCCCTAGTCATCATGGCTACAATTCTGACTGAAACACACCTCCTGCCGTACATAAGCAAGCAGGGTCACCAGGTAACAGAGATGAGGAAAGACACCAAGAAGGAGCTGGGAACACCCACAACGAAGTCCATCGCGCACCACAATGAGCTGACTGGTGTGTGCGGCGTCCTCCGAGGCCTGAGAGACAAGGTTGGGCTTGAGGTGCCGCAGAGCACCCGTCGCAGGACCCTGGTCTCCAATGGCCTGCACCTGTGCTAGGGGGACAGGTGAGAAACCGAACCCCACGAAGGTTCTGCCTTCTTGAAAGGCATGAGTAGATGCAAAACCTGCTTGACTTTCTCCACACATTTGAAATCTGGCATTTCGGGCAGGAATCGGGCAAAGAGGACCTGTGATGCCCCTCCCGCCCCGCTTTTTAAATCCTCACTGAGGATGTCTTCTCCACTGACTTTTAAATATATTTTATTGATTTTTTTATTTTTTATTTTAATTTATTGAGGTATTATTTGTGTACATAGCTTACCATTGCCCCCCCCCCCACTCCCATTCATGCCCTCCCTCCCCAGAGTTCTGTGTTCGTTGGTTGTACTTATATGCATGCATATCAGTCCTTCGGTTGTTCTTTTCTCTCCCCCCAGGTCTCCTTCCCCTCCCCGCTGTCATTTGACAATCTGCTTGTTTTATGGTGACTATCTCAGGACTACACGAATAGAATCCGCTCCTCCTCTGGTTCACACCGCCCCTCCCCCCGGGTCCCACTGCTTCCCCAGGGCACACGGCTCTCCCGGGGCACATGTCTCCCCCCGGGGCACACGGCTCTCCCAGGACACCCGGCCCCCCTGGGGCAGACGGGTCACCTGGGGCTCACGGCCCCTGGGGACACACAGCTCACTATTTTATTGATTGTTTTTACAGAGAAGAAGAGGAGAGGGATAGAGAGTTGGAAACATCAATGAGAGAGAAGCATCGACCAGCTGCCTCTTGCACACTCCCTACTGGGGATGTGCCCGCAACCAAAGTACATGCCCTTGACCGGAATCGAACCTGGGACCTTTCAGTGTGCAGGCGGACGCTCTATCCATTAAGCCAAACCGGTTTCGGCTCCACTGATTTTTAGACTGAGGAAGAAAAGGAAGAGGGGGTGAGGAAGGCAAGGGGGAGGGGGAGGAAGAGAGAGAGAGATGGAGATATTGATTGGCTGCCTCCCACTCACGCCCTGACCAGGGGCAAGGATCAGACCTGCAACCGAGGTACATGCCCTTGGCTGGGAACCGAACCTGCAACCCTTTGATCCTCAGGCTGACGCTCTAACCACTGAGCCAGCGGCGGCCAGGGCTGTGCTGCCCTTCCTCACCGTGGCAGAGACAACACGCCTCTATTTTCCCCCTGGGCCAGCAAGAGGACCCTGTTCCTCAGGCTCCCGTGGCGTTACGCAGAGCCCCGGTGACTGACGCCCCCTCTCTGACATCCCTCAACTCCTGGCTGGATGCAGACGCTCCCGCAGAGAACCACAAAGCCAACCACAGTGGTTTTCAAAGGCAGCCCCTGGACCGGCAGCGGCGGCTGGAACTTGTTAGAAATGCAAATTCCCAGGCCCACTCCTGTGGGGGTGGGGCCCAGCATCTGTCTGAATGGGCCCTCGGGCAATTCGGATGCCCACTGGCGGTGGGAGCCAGTGCTCAGAAGATGGCAGCGCTCTCGGGAAGACGTGGGTCCCCCTGAGTGAACGGACCTGCGCTGGAGAGAGGAATAAACTCTCTCCCCCATGTTCAGCCACCTGGGGGCCGTTCTGTAAAGCAGGCCGGTGCTCTGTCCCAGCTAACGCACTCCTAACCACTGGGCTCCAGGTCCAATCTACTCTTCTTGTTCGTTTTCCACCTGGGGTTTTCCTGATGTCAAGGGCTGGCAAGGGAAGCTCCCCCGAGAGCAGCGAGCAGGGGTCACTTTATTCCGATGGCGACAGCCTGCCCAGGAACCCTTTCTATCCTCTCATTCATTCGTTCCCAGCCCGGCTGGTATGCTAACAATGGGGGAAGCGGAAGTCACTGCAGGGCCAGGATCAGATAGCAGCCAGCTGCTGCTGTTAACACATTCCTGCCGCCCTCCAGCACTCCTGCCTGCAGCACCCGGCACCGGGGCCAGCACCTGCCTGTTTGTCTGTTAAGGGCGTCCAGAGCCGGCTTTGGGCCCTAACTCACGGGGTATCCACAACCCGGTCCCCGCAGCTCCCACAGGCCAGCAGCTGTGGCTGCAAAACCAGCCACGTCCAGGCGGTCCTAAGAAGCGTGAATGTCCGTCTTTCCATCGGTGACCCACAGCAAGTGCGGTGTCGAGGGCCTTGTCTCTCCTGGCCATCTTTCCCTTTCCTCTCCCAAGACACTCCCCTTTTTCCTCGAGCACCACCCCCCCTCCTGCCCCGTCCACAGCCTGCTGACCCACCCCCTTCTCCAGTGTCCGTGGGCACTCCACCTCTGCGACAACTCGGCGTGGCCTCAGACACCCGAGTGCCCACCCCGGGCGGTTGTCGGCCTCACACCACGTTCCGTGCCCCTCCCTTCACACACCACTCTTACGGCTCGGGGCTGCGTGCTGCATGCCCTCCACATGCCCAGAGCCTTGGCACCAGACCCAGGGCACTCATCACACTGGCATTCACTAAATGCTTGCTCAGCAGTGGGCGGGTGAGGGACGTGGGAGACCCACAGCACCCAGGTGAGTGGCCTGATGACACCGTACAGGCGCCAGCAGGACCAGTACGTGGAGGCCTTAAAACACCGAGGCACAGACCAGTCTGCCTTTCTGGGGACACGTTTTGGCCCCTGACTTTCTCCTCCAGGCAGAAGCCCTTCCGCCTCCTCCAGCGGGCTTCTCGATCCTTCAGTGGTTATGGACGCCCCACCCCGTCGGCTCTGGGGCCCGCAAAGCTTTCCTCGCTGCTAAACTCTCTCTCTCTCCCCACCACATAACAGTCTCTTAGCCACGGGCCCTTTATGCCCTTCGCTGAGGTCCCCAGCAAGCAGGGCCGGAGGCCAGCACAGAAGCTCACGGAGCCGCACCAGCCTCCCACACCTGCTACCTTCCCCGGCAGGCCCTCCCGGGGCGGCGCTAGAGGAGCCGTGGCTGACTTCCACTTGGTTCCTGGCCACACACCAACCCGGGCCAGGCGCGCATTCCCGCATTCCCGCCACGCTCCCCTGCCCCGGGCATGCTGGCCCTCCTGTTAGGCAGGTCTGCAGGGCGGTGCTCTCTCCTCTCAGGAGCCCCCTGTTCCCGGCTCCTCTCCCTTTTGTTAATGTCTCCCCCACCCCACCCCCCCAAAGAAGCCCCAAGACAAATGGGGCCACAGGGTAACCAACCCGTCTCAGAAATTTATGAAACCTGAAACCACCAGCAGCCCCTCTCTCCTCTCCTCTCCTTCCGGCAGGAGCGGCAGCTGGCGCCCCAGACGGGAAGGCGCTGCCCGCCCGGAGCCCCGTGCAGGCTGCTGGGACGGGCTGGCCTGGGACCCTCGCTTCTCACCAGCAAGCGAGGAGGCCATCTAGCTGGTCATGGCCTGGAGCAGTCAGTGGTCGGCAAACTCATTCGTCCACAGGGCCCAATGTCAACACTACGACTAAAATTTCTTTGGAGAGCCAAATTTTTTAAACTTAAACTTCTTCTAACGCCGCTTCTTCAAAATAGACTCACTCAGGCCGTGGTATTTTGTGGAAGAGCCACACTCAAGGGGCCAAAGAGCCGCACATGGCTCGAGAGCCACAATTTGCCGACCACGACACGCCTAGAGTAAATCACCACACCTCACAGCCCCTCGGTTTCCCCATCTATAAACAAGGCTAAGCCGAAACCGGTTTGGCTCAGTGGTAGAGCGTCGGTCTGCAGACTGAAAGGTCCCGGGTTCCATTCCGGTCAAGGGCATGTACATTGGTTGCGGGCACGTCTCATCAACATTTCTAGCTCTCTATCCCTCTCAATTCCTCTCTGTGTAAAATCAATAAAGTATATTATTTAAAAAAAAACAAAAAAAAAAAAAAACAAGGCTATGAGGTACTAAGGCCCCAGGGTGCTGTGAGCAAATAAACACAGACACCGGGAACCTGCCCGGGTGTACAGCAGACCCCACAGGGGTCAGCTCTTCCATCATCATGGTGACACACTCCTCAAGCCTCCCTTCAGGAGGCCCCTAACCTTGAGAGAACGTGCAAGACAAGGAGTGCAGACCACTGTGAGCTAGAAGATCAGGGCCAAGGGGGGAGCTCAAGACCACAGAACCTTCCAGAACCCATGACCTCCATGGAAGAACATCTGGAGAACTTACGATTACGATGATGGGTGGAGCTCAGTCCTTCTGAACCTCTCTCACCCAGGACCGGAGCGGATCAGTAACCTACTAAGCTGGCAACGACGACCTCACTCTTAGAAGCCATTTAAGAAAACATCGTATGTACTAGTAAATAAATACTTATTCATTTCAAGTTTGCAGATCTCTTTGTAAAAAAATATTCATTTTTTTAACTGACTTCCGAAAGGGAGATAGAAATATCAATGATGAAAGAGAATCATTGATTGGCTGCCTCTTGCACACCCCACACTGTGGATCAACCCAGGCATATGCCCTGACCAGGAATCGAACTGTGACCTCCTGGTTGACATTAAACCACTGAGCCACGCTGGCTGAGCTGTAGATCTCTTTAGTTTTCAAAATATGTGTGTTCATATATATATATATATATATATATATATATATATACACACACACACACACACACACACACACACACACAGTGTTTCTCTGAAAATAAAACATCCTCCGAAAATAAGACCCACTTACAGGTTTCCTTCTGAGTGAAATATATGGCATCACCCCGAAAATAAGGCTCCCAGGCTCTGTCTCAGAATGAAAATTAATTTACCGTAAACTGGTCGCTAGGGCCTCCCTGACTGGCGTCTAGCAACCAGTGACATTACGCGGAGACCTGACATCACTGCTGTGTGAATGGAGAGAAATCAGCGTGGAAACTTTGTGAAACCTAAACTGCAACAAGTTGTGACTTGGGTGAAGAATTCATGGGAGAACATCACTGACAGTTGCATTGCAAATGCACTGCGAGCAGGCTACCTTGGCAGGAAGTGCTCATTTAAAGACAGTGCTATTGCTAAACATGAGAGATTCGGTCCACTGATTCTGAAAGAAATGGAGTCACAAGAAATTCACCAGGAAATTCAGGAATTGGATTGTTATGATGATGTTCCAGAAGATGATGACATGATTGTCACTGAATAAATGAGTAAATTCTTGATACTGCAGGATTCACAGTTCGTCTGGTTTGTGTTGACAACAACCGTACTACCATACCATATACAGGTAATAAATTTCCTTTATTTTCATTTAACTATAAATGTGTACCGTATTCTTCTTCATGGAAAAATAAGACATCCCCTGAAAATAAGACCTAGCCGCATCTTTGGGAGCAAAAATTAATATAAGACACTGTCTTATTTTCGGGGAAACACACACACACACACACACACACACAGTATTCACATGTATGTATTCATACAGACACATTTTTTGAGCTTGCAAATCTTTGTCACTGATGAGCACCAAGAAGGGCACCCAGATGCTGCGAGAAGCCCCAGGGGCCCCTCTCCTGTGTGGGGACCCAGGGGAGAGGGGTGCGAGGAAGACTGTTGAGGGGCAGCACCTGTGACAGGCCGGCAGGAAGGGGGGGCCGCACCGTGCACAGAGCCTACCACGCTGTCTGTGTGCGACAAGAACACGAACCTTCCGCAGCCGAAAAAGCAGAGTGTGTCCAGGCTGAGGACACGGCGTGAGCAAAGGCTGGGTAGGTGAGCGTATGTGGTGTTCTGGGCTGGCCCCACCGCAGACCTCGCGGGAGCAGGCAGAAGGACAGATCAGGACCGTTATGCCGCCCAGTGTCCGCACATGGACTTAGCAAATGCTTATCGAGCGCCTGCTATGTGGCCTGCACCGGGGACCGGCGGTGAACGTGCAGGCAGGGTCCCGGCCAGCATGGCGAAGGTCCTCCAGGGATGTGGGCAGACCAGCCGCCCGAGAGCCCCACGTGCTGAAATAGCGGGTCTAAGCAAGCTCCCCCAAACACGGAATATTTTTAAAAAGCACCCACATAATTCTATACCTATTTGGAAAACATGCCTCCGTGAGTTTAAATCCCTCCAAAGAGGGATCACCTCCTGCCGGGCAAATGCTTTGCAAACCGTAGGTGTCCACACAAAAACATCCCCCAGGTGATCTAGCCGGCAAGAGAACACCGCGGCCCACCCCCCTTCCCAGCTCGGGCCTGGCCCCTCCTGCTCCCTCCTCCTGGTCTAACCTCCCTCCTTCCCAGAGCAGCCAGGGACTGCAGGAAGCTTCTATTTTCTCTACCAAATGACATCATGGTGGCGAGGGCCTGAGGTGGTGAGGGGGGCAGGCTGGAGGGGGATAAAGGGGGGCGGGAGGGGGAGGACGGGGACGGGGAACATATGTAATACTTTCAACAATAAAGAATTATTTTTTTAAATGACATCATGAGTCCCAAGTCTCAGGAACACACACTCAAAACAAAACTAAAAGCCCATTTGTCGTCTTCGGCTACATTTTTCAAACTGCCTAAGTGTTCCAGAGCTGAGGAAAGTCAGAGAACACTGTTTAGAAGAATAGAATATTAAGTGTTTGTCTTTTTTTTTTTCCTTCCTGCATTCAGCATCTAATAATAGTTATGACTCAGGAGAAAAGTTTTACTTCTTTCTTTCAAAAAAGGACAAGAAATCATTTTATGCACTCGCCACGGAAAATGCTTCGCTCATCCAATCTCACACGGGAAGGGGAGCTACCGACCCTGCAGCAGGGCCCCGTGGCCACCAGGCAGGCCCTCGGCCCTGTCCCGTCTCATCCCCACGCTGGGCGGCAGGTGATGCAGGGCTCGGCGGGGACCAGGGGTGTGGGCAGGGGCAATTCGGAGGTCTCTTGAGTACGCTGAAGAGAAATCCCTTTCCAGACCCCACTCTCTGTGTCAGTTCTGGGTGACAACGATAGGAACGGACGCTCAGATCGTAGAGATGCCCGCGGACGGAGGCTCTCAAAGCGCAGTCCCGAACCGGCGGCATCAGCACCAGCCAGACCCGCGTCACAGACGAACTTCCCCAGGCCCACACCCCAGACCCACTGCATCGGAAGCGCTGGCGGCGGGCGGGTGGTGGTTGGGGGGGCCCAGCGGGTGATTCTGAAGCCCGGGAGAGCCATTACTCCAGCGCCGAGGCCACGTTCCATCCCAGCAAAAACCAGAAACTGTTCTGTGCCCAACGGGCAAGAAACAAACCCCAGGTGTTTGTTCCCAATTCCATTTGAAAGGCCGACGTCGTGTTGAGTTCAAGGTGAGCAGCTCTATCGATTGTAACGCGGCAACAAAGGCAACGAGCTACTTACTCTCCCTCCCTCCGCTGTTCTGGGGGAAAGAAGACCACGCCTGCAGGATTCAGGGGACTTTGGAGGATCTGCAGCTCACCCCAGCTGGTGGCCGCTGGATCTCACCTGGGGCTAACCACCAGCCCTTTCTCCTCCGACCTACCCTCCTCTTGACTGCCTCCTCCACCCAAACTCCACCTGCCCACACCAGGCTGCAGCGAGGGGCCCAAACCCCAGGGGGCGGGCTGAGGGCCACAGCCCCTCGGAACGTGAGACACTCATCACAACAGTGTTTAAACCGCAGCCCTGACTGGTTCTCGAAGCTCAGGCAGGGCAAGCGGCAGCCACGGCCGCACCAGGGCGACTCGGATTCCAGTGAGTCCCTGTAGCTACAAAATGGACAGATAACTGTCCAGTTAGTGCTCCTCACATGTCAGCATTCCTGCCTGGAGAGTGAGCCCTCTGGGCGGGTGGGAGAAAGGTCTGGATGCTGGATTCCAGCCCCCATGACCCTCCTTTTCCCTCAGCCCCGTCCCCTCCCAGACCCTGCTGGACCCATGAGCCCTAACCGGTTTGGCTCAGTGGACAGAGCGTTGACCTGCGGACTGAAGGGTCCCAGGTTAGATTCTGGTCAAGGGCATGTACCTTGGTTGCGGGCACATCCCCAGTAAGGGGTGTACAGGAGGCAGGTGATCGATGTCTCTCTCTCATCAATGTTTCTAACTCTCTATCCCTCTCCCGTCCTCTCTGTAAAAAATCCATTATATATATATATATATATATATATATATATATATATATATATATTATTTTTTTTTAAGAGACCCGTGAATGTATGACGCAGGCAAAGGCAGAATTGATCAGTGAAGGTATTTGAGGGGGAAGGAAAACGCTAAACAAAAACAAACTGCGCCCAAACCGGTTTGGCTCAATGGATAGAGCGCCGACCTGCGGACTGAAAGGTCCTGGGTTCGATTCCGGTCAAGGGCATGTACCTTGGTTGCGGGCACATCCCTAGTAGGGGTTGTGCAGGAGGCGACTGATCGATGGTTCTCTATCATCGATGTTTCTAACTCTCTATCCCTCTCTCTTCCTCTCTGTAAAAAATCAATAAAATATATTTCAAAAACAAACTGCGTTTACTACCATGAAAGGAAGCCAAAACAGTAACCAACTAATATGAAACGTGGGAAATCCTGAAAAGTGTGTAAAAAGGGCATTGCTTTCTTTTGTCTTCTAAGAAATTAAAATGGTTCAAAACGAATCCCTTTCCTCTCTGAAGAGCATGCTGGGAGCACCGGACGTGGCCCCACACGACACCACTGCCTTTCCTGCCGAGCACCCTCCTTCTCTCGGGCGGGGCCAGGCCTCGCCGACTTGTCCAGTCGGGTCCAGTCAGGGTCACCGGTTAACACATGGGTGTGTGCTGCCCACAGAAGAGGCTCAGCCGCCCCAGGGCTTATGTAGCCCGGAGGCTTTTGTGTTCTTTAGTCTTCCACCGACAATGACTAGCACTGAGGGGGAAATCGGTGTACAGCGAATGAAGCGACCACCCAAACTCTGTGTACATCCTCTGATTATATCTATACTAGTGACCTGGTGCACGGATTTGTGCACGTTGAAAGGAAATTAGTTAGAAGCTGGCTGGCGGGAGGGGACTGGGTGTGAAGGGCTAGACCCGCCCTGGGTCTCTCCCCGGTGCCTGAGGAGTGAGTGAGGACCCCCCCAGCAGGTGGGGCTCCTCGGCGTGGCCTGCAGGGATCGATCGGGCGGAAACCGGCTCTCTGACATCCCCCGAGGGTCCCAGAGTATGAGAGAGCCCTCTGTTGTACAAGGTGTGGAATGCAACTGCAAGTGTTCAGTAAACCAGATTTGGGGCTCCCTCCTCCTCCTCCCTGGTTTTGGGGTGCATCACCCAAGAACCGTCTCTACCAAGTCACTGCAGCTTGGCAGCTCCTGTGTTGAGCGTCTGCCCCCTGGTGGTCAGTGTGTGTCATAGAAACTGGTTGAACGGTAGGAGGGAGACACTTAGCCTGTTAGCCTTTTATATATATAGAAAGATAATGTGGGGTCATCAGAATAACTACAAAGGAAACTCTCAAATGGAAACAGGTTTGTTAGGTGATGATGAGATTACCATCTTTTTTTCTTTTTTATATCATGTAAATATTGACTTTACACTTTAAAAATGTTTTAAATACATTTTGTATCACACACACACACACACACACACACACACACGTAAAAGTTGTGCCATCTAGCTTTCCAATCTCTTAACTCCAATTCTCAGAGATCCCACTAATAGTGTCTTTTTCTTAGGAACAAAGGAGCCCCCCACACCCCTGTCCCCATCCCTGCCCCCCCCAAACTGACCCGAACATGCCTGGTACAGGGAGACGGGGAGACGAGCCAAGCAAAACAAACAGGCGGCGGCCCGCACCGGGACCGGGACGGGCAGAAGCACTCGGTCACGCTTCCACATCCTGGCTCGCGTTACAGCCAACTTTTGTTTACCGGCCTACGGGTTCTCTTCCGGCCCTTCCCGGCTTCCTATTTCCATTTTCTCCTTTCTCTGGTCACTATTCTCCCTCTCGACACAATGGACACAGACAACAGAGAAGCAGTGAAAAAGCTCCACTCAGTTACCTGCTCCTGCCGATTACCCGATCCATCTGGAAAGCAGAGAAAGACGAGCTCACAAAGAATGGGGCGTTCCTCACTGCTACTGATTTGCTTATCTCGAGCCACCCCCCCCCCCCAGCCCCAACCCTATCGCCAAAGGCTCGGGTCTGTGGCCCGCAGGGAAGGAAACGAGCTCTCAAAAAGGACCCACTGAGGGGAGGCGGGACGGCTGCGGTTCTGTGGAATCTACACAGACGCCCGTGGTCAGAGGGAAAAGCCAGTGCTTAGCACTGGATCAGACGCCAGGTTGCTTTCCAGTCAGTGCAGCTACGCGCTTTCAGGAATTAACAATGGGAGGTTCAAGCAGGATTGGAAATGACTTAAACCTGATCCCTCCTCCAAAGACCCCGGGCAGCTGGGCAGGTGCTTCCATTCACACATTCCTGCCTCTCTGGTTACATGGCAAAGGGCTCCCGACTCCCACACACCGGCCGGCCAGCCGGCCGGCCCCAGGGAGCCGCTGTGCGGGCACTGGGCGCTGTAAGACACCGTCCGTGCCCGGCCGCGGCTCTGGTTCGGCCAAGGCCATAAGGCAAGGCAACATCCAAGAGGCAAAACCACACCCATCAACGAGAAAACATACACGTACACACCAGCGATCGCTTGAGGTAATGATTTCAAAAAGGCCCGAGGAGCTGGCCCAGTAGAGGGGTCCGGAGGAGGAGGTGGGTCTGGGCGGGCACCGGAAGTGGCTGCGGGGAGAAACAGCAGGCCCGGGAAGCTGGGGACCTCACAGCTGATGGAGGAAACCAGCGGGCAGGAGTGGAGGCTGGGGGGACATGGAGGCTGCGGAGTTCAGGTCTGATCGCCTCACACTGGACACCAGTAAGAAAGGCCGTCGGAGTGGGGAAGGTCCACGGCCGAGGGGACAGCCAGCTAGATGAGGTGTGTGCGCTTCTGCAGGTCCCCACAGCCCCTGGAGGGGGCAATATCGGCTCCTTTTTTTAATTTGTTTGCTTGTTTGTTTGTTTGTTTATTTTTAATCCGTACATGCTTAGAGAGAGGGAAGGAGAGAAGAAACCCAGATGTGAGAACACATCTATCGGTTGCCTTCTGTGCATGCAATGCCCCAAATGGGAGGACTGAACCCCTCAACTCGGCACGTGCCCTCGCTGGGAATCGAACCAGCAACCTATGGGTGCCCAGGCCCACACTCGCCCCAGTTGAGCCACTCCAGCCGGCCCAGCCCCCGTCTCCACGTTAGGAGTGCGGAAACCCCACCAACATCGCGCTTTACTTGACTTTTCAAAGTGGCTCAGTGGCAGCCAAAAAGCGGAAAGAACCCAAATGTTCGTCCACGGGTGAGTGGATAAACAGAACGTGGCACAGCCATACCGTGGAAGAGGAGTCGGCCATAAAAGCCACGGAGCACCGATGCACGCCACACCCCGGGTGAACCTCGGGAACATGCTCCCCGAGAGAAGGCGGGCAGGGCAAACACACGCTGCGTTATCCCTCTGGCCTGAAACGTCCAGGGCAGAGGGAGACGTCAGACCAGCGGTTGGTTGCCACGGGTTGGGGGGAAGGAAGAATGGAGTGACGGCCTTCAGGGTGGCGAACACGCGCTAAGTTTACACAGTGGTGATGGCTGCACAGCTCTGAGAGTACACTGAAAACCACGGGACTACACCTCTGAAAGGGTGAGTTCTACGGCATGGGAATGACATCTCAAGAACGCTGCTTACTTTTATTTTTTTATTTTAATATATATATATTTTTGATTTTCCAGAGAGGAAGGAAAAGGGATAGGGAGCTAGAAACGTCGATGAGAAACATCAACCAGCTGCCTCCCGCACAACCCCCACTGGGGATGTGCCCGCAACCAATGTACATGCCCCTGACTGGAATCGAACCCGGGACCCTTCAGTCTGCAGACCGACGCTCTATCCACTGAGCCAAACCGGTTTCGGCCGCTGCTTACTTTTAAACCCGGCTTGAGGGGGGGCTTTCTAAATATGCTTGCTAGTCCTCCATCTTCGTACAGTGTATCTGATCCGACGTCATCTTTATTCAAAGCTCAAGGTCATCGTTTTAATCATCAACGGGCACGACTGTCATTAAAGTCACGAGCCCCTCACTGACGTGCCTCGGAGCACCCTGCACCGTGTCCTGTTTTGTCTGCCTCCTGCCTCCACCGCTCACTGTCAGGCTGTCAGCCAGCCCCGACCTGCCGTTGGGACGCCGCCTCTCCCCCCCCCCCCCCCCCACACACACACACCTCCGCCGTGCAAGTGCAAGCCTGCGCTTGTGTCCGAGCTCAGGACGGATCGTTCCACCGGCTCCTGGGCGACGCCCCTCTGCCGAAACTGCGCAGAGGAGGTGGGGGAAGATAGCTCTGTTAGCTCCATTTCCCTCTGGAAAGGAGATGTATTTGACGAGTTATTTAATCTTCCTCTGGAAACAAGGTGTGTGTGGGGGAGCGGGGGGAGTAGGCAAATCTGGATTTAGGGGGTGAAGGGGAGTGGGGAGGGGGCACTACTGTTTACACAGGGGGGGTCAGGGCAGGCGGCTCTGAGAAGGTGACCCTCAAACCCGAGGGGAGGGAACGGCCGGGCAGTTCCGGGGTGAAGGGAGCAAGACGTGCAGAGGCCCTGAGACCAGAGAGCAGTGAGAGTGAGGGCCTCCCTAGAGGGTTTGGGCACCAGAATCAGGGATCCAACAAAGCAGGTGAGGGAGCGGGGTCGGAGGGGTCCTGGGGAGGCCAACTCGGGGAGCAAGAACTCCGACTTCACCCCGCATGAGAGGGGAAGGCCTGTTGCCTCATTACTATCCCAGCATGGCTCGTTACTGGAACACCGTTCATTGCCGGGTGCCGGTCGTGCAACCTGTCGGGCGAGTCGGAAGGACGCAGCTGAGCATGCGAGGGAGGAAGCACCTCGGGGTCTCCTGGGGGGTGCATGACGGCGATCTGCCTCCTGGAGGCATCATCAAGGAGACACTTCCAACGGTCGGGGGACAGCAGGAGGAGGGCCACCTGTCGATGGCCCAGGAGGACACGCGGAGCATGGCAGGCTGACCGGCGGTCTCTCCAGGGCACCGCCGGGGCTCAAGCAGGAATGAGGGTGGTGTTAGAGTGAAGCGGGGTGGGAGGGAATGGACAAAAGCAGCGGCGGCCGAGGCCAGAGACGCTGGACGTGTGTGATCTCCAAGCTTCGCCGCCACCGGTGAAGGTGATGCCACACCCCCCCTCCCCGTTCCACAGACGACAAGACGGAGACCTGGAGAAGCCCCGGGACCGGGCCGACGCAGCGAGGCTATCACACAGGCGATGCTGGGCCCCAAGCCAGGCGGTCCAATCACTTGGGACCGCTGGTCAGCACCACTTCTTTTGTTGTAGTTGTTTGAATCCTCACCCGAGGATATTTTCCCATTGAGAGAGAGGGAAAGACAGAGAAATACTGATGTGAGAGAAACACACCGATTGATCGATTGATCGTCTCCTGCACGGGACTTGGTCAGGAGCCTGCAACCTAGGTACCTGCCCTCGACCGAAATCAAACCCCTGGACCCTTCAGTCCATAGGCCGGTGTGCTATCCACTGAGCCAAACCGGCTAGGGCAGTGGTCAGCAAACTCATTAGTCCACAGAGCCAAATATCAACAGTACAACGGTTGAAATTTCTTTTGAGAACCAAATTTTTTAAACTTAAACTTCTTCTAGCTCCACTTCTTCAAAATAGACTCGCCCAGGCCGTGGTATCTTGTGAAGAGCCACACTCAAGGGGCCAAAGAGCCGCATGTGGCTCGAGAGCCGCAGTTTGCTGACCATGGGGCTAGGGCGATCAGCAACTATTTTTAAATATATATATTTTATTGACAGAGAGGAAGGTAGAGGGACAGAGAGTTAGAAACATTGATGAGAGAGAACCATCGACCAGCTGCCTCCTGTACATCACGCACTGGGGATGTGCCAGCAACCAAGGTACATGCCCTTGACCGGAATCAAACCTGGGACTTTTCAGTCCGCAGACTGATGGTCTATCCACTGAGCCAAACCGGTTTCGGCCAGCAACTATTTCTGAACCACGAGAATGGCTGCTTCATCTGGACCCTATGGACCCTGAAATTCACCCACAGCGGAAGCTCTGAAGGTTCTGGGCGGAGGCAGAACTTCTCATTAAAGCCTACTCCGGGCCCCGAGTCGGGAACACACACAAGGCTGCCAGCCCGCCTGGCGTCACAGTCACCCCAGGGGCCCGGCCCTTACGGGTCCCCTGGTCTTTCTGGACCAGAATATCCACGCCTGAAGCCCAGGAGTCTGCATTTTAAACCAGAACCCCCTCCCCTACCCCACCCCATCCCTGACCCCACTTCACTCCGACACCATCCTTCCCACAAAGGAAGTCTGCACAACCAACGGCCTGGCGATTCCTTTAGCAAACGGGAAAAGGGATTTCAAGGTGTGCATTTTCCGAAATAATGGAAAATCCCAGGGAATTCTCGGCCCACGGGCCGCCTGCACGTCCCCCTGCGGAGGCCCCCGCCGGGGAGCAACTGCGGGAAAGAGCGACCTCCACACCTACTGTGTGCAGGCCGCCCGCACAGGGAGGACAGGGCGTGTCCAGGTGGACTCGGCCAGCTCCGGGGCACCGCTCCTTCTAGAGACGCCCAGCCCTCAGGCGTGCATGAGAGAAGCTGTTCCGATTCCAGCAGGGGAAAGCGTGTCGGAGAGAACCCCTCGTTCACGGGGAAGGAAGCCTGGGGAGCGGCCGGGGGGCGTTGGCAAAGTAACCGAGGGCCTCTTCCGGGGGGGGGGGGGGGTCCTGGCTTGTGTTAGAACGGGGTTTGATGGCAGCCAGGAACGACCCAGGATTAAAACCCTGAGCAGTTATTTGCTTCTGAAGTTGTTTTAATGTCTCAGTTCCCTACGTTGCTCAGTTTTCTTTTGGTGCGTGTGTAGGCCTCCCTGTCACCCCCCAAACTGCCTTCTTCATCTCATAGTCAGATTGCTCACTCACTTGGTTGAAAATGCTAGACTCGATGCTTCTGAAAACGGACTCATGGTCTGTGCCCCAACCCTCAGGCAGAGAGCGAGTCGCGCCCCTCTCTACACCAAAGTAAGGGCGGTGCAGACTTCCCGCTCACTGGGTGAGGGAGCCCTTCCAGGCAGCAGGCTCGTGGCCCTCGGGGTCTCATCTCCCTCTCCCTGAAGCACTTACCTTTCGAGTCTGCCTTAGCATGCTCTAGAAAAGGTTCCCACTACCTCAACTTTTCATTACAAGAAAATATTGTTATTTTTCTCCAATTCTGATCTTTCACAGTTATATCAAACTAGAGGCCCGGTGCATGAAATTCATGCATTGGGAGGGTAGGGAGGGTCCCCTCAGCCTGGCCTACACCTTCTTGCAATCCAAGACCCTTTAGGTAGGGTCCCCAGGCCTGGCCAGTGGTGATCAGGGCCTATCGGGGGCTTTCCTTCCCCCAGCTGCCAGCAGCTGGTTCCTCCCACACCACTGCTTGCCATCTATGCAGTGCTTCCTCGCCCCCCCACCCCCCTCCAACAAGTCACCAGCATCTGCGGGCAACAGGCCATGGAGTGCAATCGCTTGGCTGGCCTGGGCCTCCCTCTGGGGGGCGATCTGGAGCAATGGTGGCCCCCCCACACACACCCGACCAATCGCATTGCACTCTCCTTGGCTGGCCTGGGGCCAGTGCGTGTCATAACGTGTTTGTCCGGAAGGTTGATCCGGACGGTTGTTCTGCTGTTCGGTCGTTCAGTCGATTTGCATACAACGCTTTCATTATCATAGATGAGTTTAACGGGCTACCTCACACCCAGGTAAATCCTAACCACCCAGTAAACTGCCTCGACCGTCAGCCCCTTGCATTCCAGGCTAATGACTCTTCATCACGGGGCCTGCAGTTACACATTCCAGCCTGCCGTGGAAGAGGCTGCAGACAGAATGCGAACCCAGACCAGAGCTGCCTGGCATTGCGTGATGGGAGCTGGCTGGACAGTCACTCAGCCTCACGGCACAATGACCATTTGCACATTACATCGGTATTATGTAGGATCAGGTGGTGGTGTTTCTGGAATTGACACTAATGGGCAGGGTACGTTGAATAAATGAAGGAAATGGAGGCAGGATGTTATCTTGAGATTTCTGTCTTAGAATGGTTGCAATCTTGGCCCCTGCCACAAGTTTAGTTTCAAAATTTGTATTTACAAGCAGATTTTGGGCCCTCCTCTGATAACGTCCTGGGGTTCTGTCTGCCGGTCGGTGAATGGTGCTCAGACCTGGCAGCCCCAGGCTCCTCCCCCTGTTCCCTGACCCTGGGCTGGGCCCCTCATTTGTGACCGAGGTTCACAGAGCCCCCTGAGCCTCAAGGGCTGTGGGGCCTGTCTGTCTAAACTAGCCTTCCCTCCTCTCTCCCTCCCCCCCTCCACATCCTCAGCCTTGTGCCCCAGCACTTGCTGTTGGGAGCTGGTCTGGTACCATGTACTCATTCTTCCCTCCAGGCAGCCACGTGGCTGGAACCCGCCTGGAGAAAGGGGAGGGTGTGTGTGTGTGTGTGTGTGTGTGTGTGTGTTGGGGGGAAGGGAGAGTGGCTGCCTGCAGGTGTGGAGGAGGGTGTCACCTCTGACTCTAAGAGTTGAGCGCCTTGCTGAAAACATTAACCAAAGAAACTGGGGAAACCAGCGCACAAAAACTGAAAGCAGCCCCGCGCACCAACATCCCAAATGGACGCCGCCGGGCACGGTGACGCACCGTCACCTGCGCGCTGAGAGCCTGGAGCGTCCCACGTAACCAGCCGGCCCGGCCAACCGGGAGGTGCTGACCACACAGCCAACACTGACCGGCTTCGGGGAAGAAGTCGCCGTAGTTCCGGACGCACACTGGGATTTGCATCACGTGCCTGCCCTTCTTCCGCGGGCCTCGGCCCTCACGGCAGCTCTCCTCCTTCCTGCATCTGAGGCCGGCTGGCAGAGCAGTCCTCCACATGGTCCTCCAGGGATGCAGGAGGGGACGGGCAGGGCCCAGGCCCCTTCCCCGCCACCCTCACTGTGTGGCCCCGGCCCCGGCGGGCCAGGGTGCCCCAGTCCCTGTCTGTCTGTCCCTGCATCCTCTCCGAGGCTCAAGCCCCCCTGGACCTGGAGCTGGCTGTGCCTTTGTTTCCTGTTTCTCTCACTCCCCTTCCCCACCCACATCCCAGAGAAGCACCGACCCCAAGCCCTGGGCGCAGAACGCTTTCCGTGGGACGCGAGCACCACCGCCCCCCAGACTCCTGCGGCCTGGTTCCAGGTGCGGACTAGACCTCGCAAATGGCAACCACAGCTCGCGCACTGGGGTCCAAATGTTGTTACCCAGGCCTCTGCACACGTGAAATCACCACCCCACCCCAGCCCCGAGGCTGTGGACAGCGCTCTGGTGAACACAGCGAATGTAACTCACGGTGCCGTGTGCCTCAGAACTACGTTTAAAAATAGGTTCTGTACACAGCGCTGCATTCTGATTGTGGTGGTGGTTGCACAAATCTCTACATGGAATAAAACTGCACGGAAGCGGGCCCTGCCAGGTAGCTCAGCTGGTTAAGAGTGCCGTCCTGATACCCCCCCAGGTTGCGGGTTCAATCCCCAATCAGGGCACATATAAGAAGCAACCAATGAAGGTATATAAAGTGGAACAACAAATCAATGCTTCTCTCTGAAATCAATTTTAAAAATAAAACCCGCATGGAAGCGTAGGAACACCTATACTGTGACGGCATGTGGGAAATGGTGGGGAAAGGTCTATAATCCAGTTAACAGTAATGTACACCGTCGATGCTGAGTTGGAGCTATACAGGACATCACCACGTGGGCAACTGTGTGAAGAGTTCCCAGGACTCTTCTTTAAAATATGTTTTTATTGATTTAAGAGAGAGAAAGGGGAAGGGAGGGCAGAGAGAGAGAGAGAGAAACATCCATTGGTTGCCTCCTGTATAAACACCCCAACCAGGGATCGAACCGGCGACCTTTCGGTGCACAGGACATCCCTCCACCAACTGAGCAACAACAGGCCAGGGCCCCAGGATTCTTCTGCTTTATTTTTGCAACTAACTGTGAGTCTGTTTCAAAAGAAACGAGAAAGCAAACACCAAACACAAAACAAGCCCCAAGCTCATAAACCAACCATTTACATTCAGAGCATTTGCACACCCACCGGGGCCGGCGAGCTGGCACACGGTCCCAGGCCATCTGGACGGGCGCTCGGAGCCCAGCTCTCGTTCCTAACACGGCAGCGCGGGCACCGGAGCACGGCGCGCACGCTTCCAGGCCGGCAGGAAAGGCCCGCCCCGAGCGCTGGGCTCTGGGAGGAGCAGCCAGTAATTCTGTCAAAAGTCCCCGCTGGCAGCCCCCTCACGGAGGGCCTGGCCAGGGACGGGGACCGGCTTTCGCAGGCAGAACCCAACGAGGCTGGCGGGGCCAACCTGAGGCTGGGTCTCTTCGACAAACGCCTACCTAACCTGCGACGTCTTTGGAAAGAAGACAGGCCCAAGTCCACGTGAGCACATGTGCAAACACATACACATATGCCTGCGTACACATACATGTAGACACATAACACGCACACCGCTGAGTCCTAAGGAGAAAAAAATAATTTACAAACATTAACCGAGCCAGTGATTGTCAAGACTGTAATCTAGAATTACCTCCACTTAGAGGGATGAGAAAGCTTTATTACAAACACAAACCAAGGCTTCCTCTTCAGTGCCACAGACACCCCCACTCCCCCCCTCGCCCCCAGCTGCCTGGAGAAGCCCGTGGGTCCTCAATGCTATTAAATGCACGAATCAAATACACAGCATTGCAAAGGAGACCCATTACAGTGAAATGCTGTTATCAAAGTATGTTTAAACTGTTTCGCTGTGGTAATACTTAACATATTAAGTGAGAGCTAGCAGCCCTGGCTGGGTAGCTCAGTGGGTTGGAGCATCCTTCAGATATGCCAAGGTTGGGAGTTCAATCCCCGGTCAGGGCGGGTACAAGAATTAACCAATGAATCCGTAAATAAGTGTAACAACACATCGATGTCTCTCTCCCCCACCCAGCCCCCAAATCAATAAATTAAAAGACCTCACAGTGTATTAGTTCTGAAGTAGTGATTAGGATAACAATGCTCTGAGACATCTACGACGATTCGTTTTTGTTTACGACTCTTAATGTGATGTCAAAAAAAAAAAACTCTCAGCAATTCCTACTGGTGGCCATCACAGGAACTGCTGATACAGTATGTATGATCTGTTGTCTACATTCATAACAAGAGGAAATGCAAAATTTCAGTCAGCGGAAGTTAAACGTGATTTTTTTTCCGTCTAAGCTTCGGAGCCCCCTGAACTCTGCCTGCGGGTGGACTCGTGTGAAAAGGCCCCGGAGCGAGCCGCTGAGACACAGCCTCCTTGGGAGTGAAGCGCTGCCTCCCTCCTCCCTCCTCCCTCCCTCCTGCCTCCTTCCCTCCCTCCGCGTACCAATGACTGTACATTCCACACAGGCCCCGCCACCCACCACAGGCCTCGTCAGTTTCCACAAACCCACTCCACGGCATTTAGCATCAGCCCTGACTCGGGCCTTTATCTCGGGGGGGGGGGGGGGAGCCCCACCTTGTGGCTCACCTCTCCTTCCAGCCCCTCAGCGGCTCCTGCTCCTGTGGGGAAGTTAGGGGGGCTAGTGCATCTTCGGGGGAACCTGACCGTAAGCCATCCTCCTCCAAGTGGGCAAGAACCAGGGCACGGGTGCCGGCCGGCGTGGTGGCAAGCTGGCGCTGCGTGCCATGAGAAGTGAGGCCTGGCCCGTGTCTGAGGGACGCAACGGAGGGAGTGGGGGCGAGAAAACCACAGAGGGCGTGCCCCGCCCGCGAAGGGGGCGGGGGGGGGGGAGCCTGGATGGCGCTAGGGAAAGGTTAAACTGTCCGCCCCACCGATAAAGTGACCAGACACCGGATGGTGGGGAGGCCTAGAGAATCCGGGGTGCGAGGCTGGTGACGATGCTACCACCAGCCCGAGGTCTCATGGGGGTGGGGGGCCACACCCCCAAGCAGGGGCCTTTTCAATCCTTTCCTTCGCGGAGGGAGGCGCTCTGGACGAGAGAGAGCCGAGGTTCACAGGCTTGGCTGCGGATCCAGAAGCCCCGGGGGAGCTGTAAGAAAATTCCGCCCCAGCCCCGGCCCCACCCCGGACCAGCTGGGTCCAAATCTCCGGGGGAGGGGGCTGGGCGGGAGCGTTCTTTAAAAGCTCCCCGGAGAGGATTCTAATGTGCAGCCCGGGTTGAGAGCCACTGGACCCTCTGACCTCTGAGGGCCTCGCCTCCTCAGAATCCGGCGAGAGTGCACTCGGTGTTTATCTTAGTGGTTCTCAGGAGCGTGCGGGGCGCGGCCGAGGCCGGGTTCCCCCGAGGTCCGGCCCACGCGGCCGTCGTCGGGTGTGCGCGGAGGAGGGTTCGGACGGATGGACGGACGGACAGGGGGGTGATGGCAAAGAGGGGATCGAGTTAAAAGTGCCCTTCGCCCTTTCACTAAAACACCAATTCGGTGAGCTCTGGTTAGGAAGCTCCTACGTGCCAGGAACTCAAAGATGAACCAGAAACCAGTACCCAGACCTCCAGGCGCTCACGGTCTCTTTCCAGAAACAAGCCGCCGGCTGTTCGGGTGGAAAGGACCACTCGGAGGTCCGCAGAGGAGCGGGGAGTCAAGCTGCCACCCCACAAGATGACCCCGGAGGCGATCTTAAGGGAGAAGAAAGAATGTCTTCCCTGAGGACAAGTGGATGAGAAGGCTGGACCCACGACGGATCACATCGATTCTGTTCAGCTAGAAACAGAGAGGACACGGCCACAGAGACCAAGGGGACACGAGGACCACCGTTCTGTGAATCCAGTATTTCACGAGGGGTGGGCTGGTCTGGGTAAGGCCGCTGATCCCTGCCCCTCCGACTGGGGCTGGCCTCTGCCCCTATGTGCAGAGCAGCCTCCAGACCCCACTGCTGCTGCTGGGGGCGGGGTGGAGGGTCTGGACTCTAAACCCTAGCTATGCACCAACTTTTTGTTGTTGCTGTTAACTCTCACCCGAGAATATTTCTCCATTGATTTTTCATGAGAGTGGAAGGGAGGGAGGGAGAGAAGAAAAGATAGATGTGTGATTGGTTGCCTCCCACACGGGCCCTGACCAGACGAGGGGGGGGGGTAGAGAGAAGAGATAGAACCTGCAAAGCCAGTGGATGTGCCCTTGACCTGGAATCCATCCCGAGACCCTTTCATGCTCAGGCTGGCACTCTTAACACAGAGCCACCCTGGCCAGGGCTATGCGTCAACTTTTAAAAGGGAGATTTTCATAAACACATGTTCTGGGCCCCACAACCTAGAGACCCTGGGCACAGGGGTCAGGCGTGTGTACTAAACAACAAAACAAAGGAACTCCCGCAGAGAATCAGGATCCAGGGTGTTGTGATGGTAGTTCTAAACCTTTGGGGCACCTCTGGTTTTTATCTCCCTTTGGGGCACCTCCAAATCTGCTTCTGAGGGCAGAGAGCCAGGCCTGTGGTCCACCGCCTCCCCTGTGGGCTGGCCTTGCGGGGCCCTCGGCCCCCGGCTCCTCTGCGGGGCTGCTCACCCCGAGCCCACCCAGCGAGGCAGACCACCAGGAGCCTGAGTTCTTCCTCCCGGGAAGGACCCAGCCAGGCCCAACCCCCCGCCCAGCTCGGACTTTGGTGCCAGGGTCCTGGGACCCAGCCCCTGGCCACGGGCCACCCTGCGAGTGCAGGCCCCATCACGTTAATGCCCAAAGACCCTCCGCCCCGGTGGTGACCGTCCTCACCCCTCCGCAGGACTGGCCCCGGGCAAGGGTGCACACGGGAACGCCATTCCCGTTGCGTGCTTCGCGCGTTAACCTGGCTCCCAGACCGAAGGCGGCAGCCACAGGACGTGGTCATCCTCTGCACACAGCCTGGGACCTCATTCCCTTCCTCATTCTTACGTCAACGCCCTGCTCCCAGGACCCGGGGGGGGGGGGGGGGGGGGAAGCACTGGGCCCAAGGAAGAGCAAACCAGCACCGCCCCCACCCCTACCCCCTGTCCCCACCCCCGCCCCAGTACCCCTCCCCCCTCTCCCAGGGCAGGACCCAGCTTCCCACCTTCAAGAAAACTACAGTCGCTCTGGCCGGTTTGGCTCAGTGGACAGAGCGTCGGCCTTCGGACTCAAGGGTCCCAGGTTCGATTCTGGTCAAGGGCATGGACCTTGGTTGTGGGCACATCCTCAGAAGGGGGTGTGCAGGAGGCAGCTGATCGATGATTCTCTCTCATCAATGTTTCTAACTCTCTATCCCTTTCCCTTCCTCTCTGTAAAAAAAATAAAATAAAATAAAAATAAAATATATTTAAGCCAGACCGGTTTGGCTCAGTGGATGAAGCATCAGCCTGCAGACTGAAGGGTCCCGGGTTCGGTCCCAATCAAGGGCATGTACCTTGGTTGCAGGCACATCCCCGGTGGGGGGTGTGCAGGAGGCAGCTGATCGATGTTTCTCTCTCATGGATGTTTCTAACTCTCTGTCCCTCTCTTTTCCTCTCTGTAAAAAGTCAATAAAATATATTTTAAATACTATATATATATTTTTTCTTTTTTTTTTTTTTGAGAAAACTACAGCCGTCAGACTGACTGTCTTCTGTTCTCCTCACACACAGACCCATCACTTCAAGTTCTAGCACGGAAACCAAGCACCCAAATCACATTTCATAGGCTGCGTTTACCCTAAAAACTCTCCCGAATTCATTCATGCCTCCAAACCACCAGAGACCCTAAAAACTTAGCAGAAAAATGGGGCAACCGCAACCTCTCTTGGAGACTCCACAGCCACCACTTGGATGAAATGAGAAAAATCCCTCTCCGGAGTCCGAGCCGTCACCGCACCCGGGAGGAGGTGGGCAGGGGAAGTCGATCTTTAACCCGAGGGCAGGGTGAGCGGTAAATCCTTACTCCGCGGACACAGCCCCAGCGCCAGCCCCGCAGGGGCGTCATGTCCGCGGGCTGATGGATCCCACATCTGTGGGCCTGATTCCCCCTCCCCAGCACGGGAGCCCCGTCAGACGGGACGGCCACCCCGTCTCTCTCCAACTGAACAGGAATGATTTGTGGGTTCTCGCTGAGGTTTGCAAATGATCTATTGGAACAAAATTAAGCCTCTTGACTTTTTTTTTTTTTTAAGATGTACCAAGACTTTAAAAGATGGGTTCAGATCCATTGTCGAGAGTTTCCTGTGCACTTTTTTCCCAAATCATCTTTCTCCCTTGGGCAATGTCCAGCTTAGAGTCATTACAGACAGCATTCCCTGAAACTCAGAATTTATCTGCACCTTCCTACGATGCCTAATTTCTAGCATAATTTCGAAGCTCGGGGCTACGAACAGGAAGACAGGGAGGGAGCCGGAGACGCAGCTGAGGAGGTGGGGAGGGAGCGTGCTGGGGTGGTTCAGGCTGACCGGCCCGTCCTGGGGGGCTCGGAGGGGCCAGAGCTCAGCACAGTCAGAATGAGGGGCAAAGGGAGGTGCGAGGCTTTCAGAAGAGGGCTTGGTTTTCATGTTTTTATCGGAACGCCAATAGGCACCGATAAAAATTTCTGGGAAGATGCACACCATGTGGCCGACAAGTCCTTGGAGCGAGCTGGAGAACAGAGCCGTGCTGCCAGGGGAAAGGAGGTGGGGGGAGGGCAGGACCACTGGGGGAGGCACCAGGGATCTTAGGGACGTGGCACGGTGGTGGTGGTGGTGGTGGTGGTGGTGGTGGTGGTACAGATCTATATGTGTGTTTTTTATTTTAATTTTTTTAAATATATATTTTATTGATATTTTACAGAGAGAAAGGGAGAGAGAGAGCTAGAAACGTCAATGAGAGAGAAACATCGACCAGCTGCCTCTTGCACACCCCCCACCGGGGATGTGCCCGCAACCAATGTACATGTCCTTGACCAGAATCGAACCCGGGACCTTCCAGTCCAAAGACCGATGCTCTACCACTGAGCCAAACCGGTTTCGGCAATATATATGTGTGTTTTTTAAAACATATTTTATTGATTTTTTTTTAACAGAGAGGAAGGAAGAGGGATAGAGAGCTAGAAACATCGATGAGAGAGAAACATCGATCGGCTGCCTCCTACACACCCGCCACTGTGTATGTGCCCACCACCACGGTACATGCCCCCGACCGGAATCGAACCTGGGACCCTTGAGTCTGCAGGCCAATGCTCTATCCACTGAGCCAAACCAGTTAGGGTCACATCTATATGTTAAAACGCATAAAACTGTGCACCAAAAGGAGTCAAATATTCTGTATGTTAATTTATTTTTAGATTTAAAAGAAACAAGAATCCACAACAAGTCTTCGGGTAGAAGGAGAACAGTGCTGACTAGAGATGAGAGGTGGGGTCCCCATGACCATGTGACAGTGTCCCCCGACCCCAGCGGGGCTCACCCTGCAGAGCTCCCCTGGGCCGACGCCAGTGCCCATCCCTCAGCGCCCCTGGGAGGAGGAGCCAGGGTAGCAGAGACGCCGTGGAGGAAGCAGGGTCCCCTAAGCAGTGGACGGAGAGCGTGAGCCAGAGGAGGGCTTGTGAGAGGCACCAGGAAGCCGACGGGCGTGGCAGGAGGGGGCTGCCGGCCGGGCGGGCAGTGCGACCAGCGGGTGTTTGGTTCAGGACCAGGCCCGCTGCGAGGGAGCCTTGAAGAGCCAGATGCCACACTTCCCCCTCAGCACCCCCTCTTCAAGGCCTCCCCAGCCCGGGGCCAAGAAGGCCTCAATGTGGTCTTTAATTCCCGCAGGGCTCCTCCCAGGTCTGCTGTCAGGGGGCCTGCCCCCCACACCGGCCGGCCGGGGCGGGCAGCGATGGGAAGCCGTAGGAAGGGTCCCGCCTGTCTCTCCCCACCCCCACCAGACCTTCCAGAGAGCAGCCGCTACGGATGCCCTCACGGCCCCCAGGTTCACGGGGAGAGGCCAGTCCTGGGCAGCAGGCGATGCCCAACACGTCAAGACCAGAGAAAAGCCGGGCGGTGGAGGGGGGAGAAGAGAGGGGGACGAGGGCTGCCTGCCTGCTTCCTGAGCGCCTCGTCAGGCCCAAGCCTATCTGTGCGGGTGACAACAGGGGTGCAGGCAGGAGGCAGAGGGCCGGTGGCTGGGCCGGGCGGCTCCCGGGGACGGGCTGGCCTGCCCGCAGGCCGCCCGACAGGACGGCGGGGCTGGAAGAAGCTGCAGAGGCGGCAGAAAAGCCAGGAAGAGTTTCCTGCCTGGAGCGCCCGCCTCTCTCGTTCCAGGAATCCCCTCTTCCTGAAGCCGGAGCCTGCTGCTATTTATTTGTACAAGGCCGGACCCCACCTTCCCGGCCGCGGAGCCCTCCTCCGCCACAAAGCCCGATTGTGCTCCCACGGCTCCCTGGCAGAAACTTGCCCGAGGGAAGACAGTTTGCACCAGGGATGGAAACCCTGTCCGATTGAAAGGCCCAGTTCGGCAGTCTCGGAGACCTTCGTGAGGTGGGAGCCACCTTCCCAGGACGGTCGGGAAGGCGTGGCCGCGCGTCCAGCGGCCGCGGTGGCAGGAGGCCTTCTGCAGGTGAGCGGCGGCTCCGGCTCTGGCCCGTTTCCAGAGAGCCAGGCCTTCCCGCGGGCCCCGCCGAGAGACGAATTAGCGTGCTACTCTGCTCAATTATCCACTTACGGCGGGGCATAATGACGCTTTATTAACGCAGGACTCGCGGAAGGAAGATACCGCCACAGCAGTAACCCCCAGAATTCCCCCCCCTCCACCCCGAAAATAAGACAGGAGACTTCGTCATCCCCCAAAACTAAGTTAGCCTGAACTAGAGTGACTCTGCACTTCAAACGCAACTTTTCTCAGGACTTGCAATGCAGGCGTTCTCTCTGCCCTCAAACCTCTCTCTCGGCAAAAGGTCTGGTCAGACGTTACTCCTCAACAGGCTCCTATCTCCCGAGATGCAGCTGAAAAGCCCGAGGGAACGCTGGGACCTCAACGCTCAGGATGGGTGTTAGCTGCCCTCGGAGGCATGGAATGGTGTCTTGGGCACCGAACCCCAAAGGACAGAGGGGTTTGGTGCAGAGGCGGGGGCACTGCCTGTGTTCTAAACGCCAGCCATCGCCCATTCGGCTTAGTGGACAGAGTGTCGGCACGCGGACTGAAGGGTCTTGGGTTCGAGTCCTGGCCAAGGGCACATACTTCAGTTGCAGGGTCCATCCCCAGCCCCAGTTGGGGTGCGAGTGGGGGGGGGGGGCAGCCAATCACTGTGTCTCTCTCTCTCTCACATCGATGTTTCTCTCTCTGTCTCTCCCCTCCCTTCATTCTATCTAAACATCAATGGGGGGAAATGTCCTTCAGAGAGAGTAAATCAAAAAGGTGCTCTGGCCGAAACCGGTTTGGCTCAGTGGTAGAGCATCGGTCTGCGGACTAAAAGGTCCTGGGTTCGATTCTGGTCAAGGGCATGTACCTTGGTTTCGGGCACATCCCCGGTAGGGGGTGTGCAAGAGGCAGCTGGTTGATGTTTCTCTCTCATCGACGTTTCTAGCTCTCTCTCTCTCCCTTCCTCTCTGTAAAATATCAATAATTTTTTTTTAAGTGCCCTGGTCGGAGGGGGCCGGAAGCCAGGGGAGTGGGTTCCCGGGCCTGGGCCTCGGTGTGGCTACAAGAGCAGTAATCCTGGACGGGGCTGAGGGAGGCTCTGGCCGACGTCGTGGGCCACACCTGGATTCCCACTGGCTCCCCCCGCAGCTGCCCTGCCTTCTGCACAGGCGGCCAGAGCTCAGCTTCCGTGGGCTGGCTGCTTCCTCATCCCTGGGAATGGCTAACGCTCACTAGTTAGGAGGAGGCTCTACACCTTCCCTCCTCCTCGTGCAATGCTCCCTTTCCTCTAGCTCAGCCGTGGGCAAACTACGGCCTGCGGGCCGGATCCGGCCCGTTCGGCTGTTCTATCCGGCCCTCGGAGCCGAAAGAGCGGAGGGTTCTCTTGCTCTCCCCTCCGCTCCTTCACCAGCAGCCCAAGATGAGAGTGCCAGCATGGTCAGGGTGCTTTTGTTCCGGCCCTCCGGTCCAGTTTAAGAACCCATTGTGGCCCTGCAGTCAAAAAGTGTGCCCACCCCTAACCTAGGTCCTCCGTACAACATTCTGACACGAGTGCCCAGTCTCTCTCCCTCCGAGGAGGCACCTCTTAAAGCCACGTCTGCACAGATGGTGAGCAGTTACCACTAATTGCCCCTCACCTCTTACTAACCCCAAGACCTCCCCGAGCAGGGAAGGAGGGAGAAAGGAGGGCGGGCAGGAAAGCCAGTGGGGTCTCTTTCCCCCGGCCCCACCCCGCTTCCCGGGGGCCCATGCCCCGTGGTTCCTGCTCCCCATGCAGAGGCCTCCCCGGCAGGTGCCGCGGACCCACGTGAGGGCCGCGGGCCTGGAATCGGCGGGTGCTCCAGTTCTGGTTTCTCAAAGGTCAGGCTTTGTCGGCCATTTCCAGAGAGGAACCTCAGCGCCCAGCTCCCGAGAGGCGCCCCCGGGTCACCCAGCTCAGCCGCTCCACCCGCACAACAGGCCACGTCCCTCCCTCAAGCTCACACCAGCCATCAGTGGCGAGGCTGCCCCTGCCCTGGACAGCTGGAATCTCTAGACCAGTGGTCGGCAAACTCATTAGTCAGCAGAGCCAAATATCAACGGCACAACGATTAAAATTTCTTTTGAGAGCCAACTTTTTAAAACTTAAACTTCTTTTTTTAAAATATATTTTATTGATATTTTACAGAGAGGAAGGGAGAGAGATAGAGAGCTAGAAACATCGATGAGAGAGAAACATCGACCAGCTGCCTCCTGCACACCCCCTACCGAGGATGTGCCCGCAGCCAAGGTACATGCCCTTGACCGGAATCGAACCCGGGACCTTTCCGTCCACAGACCGACGCTCTACCACTGAGCCAAACCGGTTTCGGCAAACTTAAACTTCTTCTAACGCCACGTCTTCAAAGTAGACTCGCCCAGGCCGTGGTATTTTGTGGAAGAGCCACACTCAAGGGGCCCAAGAGCCGCATGTGGCTCGCAAGCCGCAGTTTGCCGACCACGGGTCTAGGCTAAGGCAGGAATAACCACGCCCCCTGCACTGCGTCATCCTGAGGAAGGAGTTAATGGATGGAACACTCCTCTGGGACCCAGACAAACAATCAGAGAACAAAACTATTATCCCCACGAGGAGGCCTGTCCAGAGAGAAGAGAGCCTCGGGTACCAGTCCCGTCGTGTTTCTCACAGGTCAGCGACCTTAGGAATTCTCTTCGCCTTCCTGGACCCCCCGTTTCCTCAACTGGAACTAAAACCCACGGGGAAAATAGTGCCTCCGGGGTCCCTTGTTTGTTTAAAAAATAAAGTCATACGCGGAATAATACGAGGGAGGCGTCCTCGGACAGAGCGAGGACGTGAGCGGAATGAGAACAGAGGCACCCAATGTTCGTGTGCACAGTGCGCTCACGGAAACCTCACGGGCACCGAGACTGCAAACACACGCCGCACTTCCGAGCTTCCTTCCATCTGCAAAGCGGTTACTGTGCCCGTGAAGGCTGCCTGCAGACTTACCTTGGCTTACGCATACAGAGTCCCTTGTAGCGCCTCAACCTGCCAGGCCCAGGGCTCCCGGCTCCCTCAAGAATGTGCTGGGGAGCTCAGCCCGG
Source organism: Vespertilio murinus (assembly GCA_963924515.1). Lineage (NCBI taxonomy): Eukaryota > Metazoa > Chordata > Mammalia > Chiroptera > Vespertilionidae > Vespertilio > Vespertilio murinus. The sequence goes on from OZ004713.1 coordinate 20,200,310, forward strand.
GGGAGGAGAACACAGCGGGGTTCTGTGCGCGCCCTCCCCCAAGCTCCGACACCCGCCGGGGGCACGCCCGCCCGCCCGAGGAGGCCCGAGGAAGCGGGAGCCGCCTTGGGCAGCGGGCCACGGGGGTCATTCCTTAAGAAGAGGGCATTTTGCCAACCGTGTTAGCGGGCGGGACTGGGCGTCTGTTTTCCCACGTCAGCAGGGCTGGTGTCTTGGTGAGCGAGGCCCGTGCACAGGCCCCACCTCGCTAGTTTAATCAGAAACAAAGAGCCAGCCGAAACCGGTTTGGCTCAGTGGATAGAGCGTCGGCCTGCGGACTGAAGGGTCCCAGGTTCGATTCTGGTCAAGGGCATGTACCTGGGTTGCGGGCACATCTCTGGTAGGGGATGTACAGGAGGAAGCTGATCGATGACTCTCTCATCAATGTTTCTAACTCTCTATCCCTCTCTCTTCCTCTCTGTAAAAAAATAAAATTTAAAATAAAAAAAACACCAAAAAAAAAACAAAAAAACAAAACGAAGCGCCATCACAAAGCGGGACTCGGAGGTCACGTGGAGGAGGGGAGAGGAGCGTCGGCTTTAAGGAGGGTTATGTTGTCCTCGAGCTTTGAAAAACAAGAGTCCCGAACTCCCTCTCTCCACCTCATTACGGCTTCTTTAACATTTGTTTTTAATTTACCCTAGATCGTAATCTTCACGGAGGGCCACGTATGAGCCAAGCTCGCGCTTGAAAACCACGCTGGGCCTTTAGTTGGCCTGCGTTCATTAGTGTACAAAGGGGCATCTGATCTCCCGGCCCCCAACAGTCTCAAACACGAGTCCTTGTCGGCGCAGCACCGGCTAGCAGGCCCCCAGACAGGTACCAGGAAACCAAGGCTCTGGTACAGGCTGACACACGGTGGGCCACCGGGACCAGTTACTTCAAACACGGACCTCGTCTTTTTTTTTTTTTTTAATGTATTTTATTGATATTTTACAAAGAGGAAGGGAGAGAGATAGAGAGCTAGAAACATCGATGAGAGAGAAACATCGACCAGCTGCCTCTTGCACACCCCCTACCGGGGATGTGCCCGCAACCAATGTACATGCCCTTGACCGGAATCGAACCCGGGTCCTTTCAGTCCGCGGGGGGCCTCGTCTTTAAATACACTGTCAGGTCCCTGCTAGCTGGATGCACTGAGTAACTGAAGCAGAATCAGGAAGATCTACAGAATACTAATTATCCACATTGGGGGGGGGGGGGGGGGACAAAAAAAAAAAAAAGGAAAGCAAAGTACCAAGAGTATGGCTAGTACCACAGACCAGGAGTCAGCAAACTCATTAGTCAACAGAGCCAAATATCAACAGGAACGACGACTGAAATTTCTTTTGAGAGCCAACGTTTTTAAACTTAAACAACTTCTAATGCCACTTCTTCAAAACAGACTCGCCCAGGCTGTGGTATTTTGTGGAAGAGCCACACTCAAGGGGCCAAAGAGCAGCAGTTTGCCGACCACCCATCGCCACAGACCCATCCACGGTCTCCCAAGGTGGGTTTTTGTGGAGCACTGCCTGGAAATAAAGGGTTCCACGGTCCCTTCCTTCGCCCAGCCAATGTTTACGCAGGACCTGCGACGTGCCCGGTGCCGAGAGCGAAGCAGGTCTTCTCCCGGCCTTCTGCGGCGAGTTCAGGATCCGGAGGACACAGAGTCTGACGGGGCCACGTGTCCGCCAGCAGGGAAAGGGGCTCATGGGGGACCGGGAGCTGAGGACTGGCTGCGGGGAAACTGCATCCAAGCTGCGGGGCAGGGAGAGTGAAGTGAGGCTTCTGGAGGGGGAGGGGGCCGCCAGGGGGAGGGCAGAGTTCCAAACACAAGGAAAGCCTTGGTCCCATCGAGTCCGCGGAGCCCTACTCAGTGCACTCCCCGGAGAGCCCCCGGGCCCCCGGGCACGCTGAGGGCTGGGGAAGCCCAGCCGATGGAGCCTGGGTGTCCCACCTATTGGCATCCCCGGGAAGTGCCTCTGAGAAATGCTGATAGAGGCACTATTGTTCTCACGGCCTATAAGAAACTTCTGCACGAAACAAAAGCTCTCGTTCATGCAACTGGGAAGCTATCATGTGTCCTCTCGGCACGGCCAAAATACCTTGGATTTGCTAATGTAATTCTAAAGTATTTTCCTTGGCACGGGCCTGTGAAAACATATGTCGTCCACATCTCCCTGGATTGCAGAAGAAAATAAAGTCCCCCACAAGCTACAAGCTAGCGGGCCAGACTCAAAAGTTCTAGCTCCAGCATAGACATCTGCCTTATTTTTTAAACAGAGGCCCAAGCCTCAATGCTGGGATAAACTGAGAAAAGGTTCCTAAAAAGGGAAAACAGAAACGATCAGCCACCAATGATGAACGTATCAAAAAGATTATATACCCCGAGAGATACTAGGCGTGAACAGTGATTTCCCTTGCTAGCCTAAAACTGTCCAAGAGAAAGACGGGTTTTTGCAGTTTATTACATACTGTGCATTAAAAAAAAAAAGGAGTGCAAATAAATAATAACAAATATTCATAGACACGCAGATGTTATGTGCAAGGCGCTGTGCCAGGGTAAGCTCAAGGAAACTATGACAGCCAGGGTCAAGAGTATGAAGCCTAGCCGAAACCGGTTTGGCTCAGTGGTAGAGCGTCGGTCTGCGGACTGAAGGGTCCCGGGTTCGATTCCGGTCAAGGGCATGTACATTGGTTGCGGGCACATCCCCGGTAGGGGGTGTGCAAGAGGCGGCTGGTCGATGTTTCTCTCTCATCGACGTTTCTAGCTCTCTAGCTCTCTCCCTTCCTCTCTGTGAAATATCAATAAAATATATTTTTTTTTTAAAAGAGTATGGATCCTAGAGACCTAGAAATCCAAAACGGACACGACAGTAAGTACGTGCCCAAGGAACAGTGTTGAGTAGAGACTGAACTTGACAGGGGCTAGGGACATCCTGAGACCCAGGGCCACCAAAGCTAATAAGGACGTAACCTTTACAACGCCCTTACCGTGTGTGCCAGGCGCTGTTCTACATGCATGTGGACAATCTTATGTGTAGTCTTTGCAACTAGGAGGTAGGTCCTAGGAATATATCAAAATACGGCCTGTGACGCAGCGTCCGATGGAAACCTGTTACTCAGCTGCAGCTCCGATCCTGAGAAGGCCTGAACTTTTCTGCCGGATCGATGATCATGTGATCACAGACATGACCAACGTGTCTACTTGATGTCACCATGGAGGAAATAAGGAAAGGAAGCATGTTTGATTTGCTGTCACTGTCTGAACATGCCCTTTCAAAAGCAGGGGAGCATTCTACATGTAACTCCGGTGGAAATCTCCTTATGAACTTTATCCATCCAAATGCTATCAGCCGGCAGAAGTGTGTGTGTGTGTGTGTGTGTGTGTGTGTGTGTGTGTGTTTAATTGAAAGAATAAAATATAAGCATGAAAGATATTAATTTTATATAGAAAGCAAATGTAATGAGCAGCTACAACTATTAAATAAACTAGTGACCCATGCACAGTGAAAGGAAATTCATTAGAAGGTGGCCAGCAGGGTGGGACTGGGCTAGATGGGCCGGACATGCTCTGGAGCCAACCCTCCCGTGGGCCCTCCCCAGTGTCTGCGGAGTGAGCGTCTGCGGAGTGGGGTCCCTCTGCCTGGCCTGTGGGGATCAGGTCGAAATCAGATCTCGGACATCCCCCGAAGGGCCCCAGAGAGCAAGAAGCACTCTGCAAAGCTGCTGTCATACAGGATGTGGAACGCAAAAATCGAGCAACCAGGCAAGGAATCAGGCTCCCTCCTCTTTGGTTTCAGGATGTGTCACCCAAGAACCACTACTGCCAAGTGACTGCAGCTCCTGCGTTGAGCGTCTGCCCCCTGGTGGTCAGTGAGCATCATAGCAACCGGTCAGATGGTCAGACACTTAACATATTAGCCATACAAATATATATATAATAGATAGGATTAAATCCTAAGATTACATTTAAAGTGAAACACTATATACTTTTAGTGCAAGTAAGTGTTCATGAAATGTTTTTGAATTACAATAGGCACCCTGGCCAGGTAGTTCCATTGGTTAGAGCGTCTTCCCAATAGGTTAAGTTTGCTGATTCGATCCCCAGTCAGAACACACACAAGAATCAACCAATGAATGCATAAGTAAACAAATCAATGTCTTTCTGCCTAAAATCAATAACTAAAAAGTAAAAAAAAAAAAAAATACAGTAGGCATATTACATTCTACAGTTAACTCTTCAACAACTCAAGTTTGAGCTGCACAGGCCTACTTATTTGTGGGTCCGCACAAAAACAAGATCCTCTCCGTTCAAACTTGTACAGGTCCAAGGGTCAACTGTACTTCTAAACCCCGTGGCAATGTTGCTGAACTCCTAACAGTAAACATAACACTTAGGAGCTGTATGTGCACCCCTCGCGTTCAGACTATGGTTTCTAAGTCACGTATTTCACTAAAAAAGGAATCAGAGCCCCTTCTAGGAGTGGCTGGCTCCAGGTCTGGGGCAGGGAATGCAGAGGGTCCTGGAACACCCGGCCATTCCAGGAGGCAGGGGAGCATCAAGGACATAAGGGCTTGAAGAGGCTTCCACTGACTACAGGTGGGGCAATCTGAGGATCAGTGAGGATAATAATTGTTAATGGACTGAAATACACTAAATAGGTTTCAATACATGAGTCTATAATGATATATATTTTTTTAGATATCATAGCTTCATTGATTACCTTTGCAGGGTAATAGGAAACCAACTGACAACTGGTAAATAAAAGGAAAGACTGTTCTAACCGGTTTGGCTCAGTGGATAGAGCGTCGGCCTGTGGACTGAAAGGTCCCAGGTTCGATTCCGGTCAGGGGCATGTACCTTGGTTGCGGGCACATCCCCAGTAGGAGGTGTGCAGGAGGCAGCTGATCAATGTTTCTTTCTCATCGATGTTTCTAGCTCTCTATCCCTCTCCCTTCCTCTCTGTAAAAAAATCACATGGGAAAGACTGCCTTTCCCATGTGATCCAGAGTGGAGGTTAGAAAACCTTTTCTACAAAATGCCAGATCTTTTCAACTCTATGGCCATGCATGGCCTCATCACAACTACTCACCTAAGCCCCTGTTGTGCAAAAGCTCGACATAGGCAATATGCAAATGAATGCACATGACCGTGTTCTAATAAAACTTTATTTACAAAAATAAGTAGTGAGTTGGATTTCACCTATGGATCTTAGTTTGCTGACTTGATTAAAGGCAACTAATAGCAGTTCTCTTTTTTAAAAATGTTAGTACCGATAGGTGAAGAAGGAACGATAAAAACAGACTTTCACCATTTTTGAAATGGATAATGAAGTAATGGATGTGGGTGATGATGATCAGTGATTGCTAACGTCACAGAGACAATCAGTCTTTAAGCGTCTCCCGATGTAAGAACAACATCGATGAAAGAGTCTTGCAAAAATAAATTTAAAAGGCTAGAGAAAGGGAGAACCCTGAAGCTTGATCGAAAATCTAAATCCAGCTAACACTTTTGAAGAACTACAGGGGATAGAAAAACATGTTAAAAGACATCATAGGGTTGCATCTGACAAAACCCAGACTGTGAGAAACTCCACGGGAGGCATCAGATAAAAAACTAAAAACCTAATTAGGAAGTTCTTTACATCCTATTTAGAATGCAGAGCAGAATGTCAACTTGCTACCTCAATAATTCACAAGATTTTAAGAGAATGTACCATAATTCCGTGATAAATCATCTTTGATCCAGACATACTACAGATAATTTTTTTAAAAAACTATGAAAAGAAACTTTTATTTTAAAAAAATGAGGGGCCAAAAATATCTTGCTCCTTCATTTAATATTCACAAGAATATTATAGAGTGTCACAGAAACAACTAGCAACTTACACAGCTGCGAAATAACTTTCTGCACCACAATGTCTAACTTTAAAAGTGTGCTCATCAATTTGGCCACTACCTCAGAAATAATTGTTTCTGGCAAGAAACACCAACGAATAATAAAACCAGCGGATGAAAGTTTGGTGGAAAACAAGATATTCCTACAGTCACAAAGGACTTCCCCACAAGATACTCATTAAATTAAAGGAGGAAAAATAGCAACTTTCTTGCAGAAACCTGGCAGTATCACTTTAACGGAGTGGTCCCAGTGAACCCCGCCCGTCCTGGGGTAATTGATGGCTCCTCCAGAGCAGCACTGAGAATGCATGTCAATGACACATCAACGAGGCAGGGTTCTTGCCCTCAGTAAACACCTAACCTAATCATGAAGACACCTCTGAAAAAAAAGCAAAAGTCAAGGTTCTTTACAAAATAAAAAGTTTGTAATCTTCAAAAGTCAAGAACACAAGAGACACACTCTGAACTGAAAACTGTTCTAGACAACCAAGTGTGACATGTGACCTCAACGCATCCTGGATCTACCCCCAGACCAAACTTTTGCTACAAGACTTTAGAAAGACAATTGTCAAAATCTGAGTAAGATCTGTAGATGAGACAATAGGGCTACCTCTGTGTTCATTTTCTGATTGTGGGAACTATATTGTGGTAAATACCCTTGGTTCTAGAACATTCACATGGGGGGGGGGGGTAGAAGAGGGTCAGGGCGAATAAAAGGCCATGGAAGGAGACTGGACTTGGGGTGGTAGACACAATATATACAGGCGTATTACAGAATTGTATACCTGAAATACGTGTAATTTTATTAACCAATGGAACCCAAAGTGAGTTCGATAAATAAAAATATAAATTAAAAAACTAACGTAGCTGAAACTGGTTTGGCTCAGTGGTAGAGCGTCGGTATGCGGACTGAAAGGTCCCAGGTTCGATTCCGGTCAAGGGCATGTACCTTGGTTGCGGGCACATTCCCCGTTAGGGAGTGTGCAAGAGGCAGCTGGTCGATGTTTCTCTCTCATCAACGTTTCTAGCTCTCTATCTCTCTCCCTTCCTCTCTGTGAAATATCAATAAAATATTTTTTTAAAAAAAACTAACGTAATTTTCTGAAAAAGAACAGACACAGGAAGTTATCAAGGAGCAAAGGGGCACTGTGTCTGCAACTTATTCTCAAAAGTTAGAGAAAGAGAGAAAGATAAAGGAAATGTAGTCAACGTTAACGTTTTGGGAAATCTAGAGAAAATTACATGGGATTCTTCATACTGTGTTTCACATCTTTTTCTGCGTCTGAAATTACGCCAAAATAAAAAGTTAAATAAATTTATACATATACAGGGTAGAGCAGAAGTAGGTTTACAGTTGTGAGTATGTGAAACAGTTTATTCTCATATTATGATTTATTATTAGAGGCCTGATGCATGAAATTTGTGCAAAGGGCTCAGCCCCAAACACCGCGGCTGCCTCTGCCTTGGTGATCACCTTGGTCCCTGCAGCCCTAGCTTCGTCCAGAAGGTCGTCTGACCTAATTACCATATTACACTTTTATTATTATAGACTAGAGGCCCAGTGCACAAAATTCATGCATGGGGAAGGGGTGCCCCTAAGCCCAGCCTGCACCCTCTCCAATCTGGGGCCCTTCGAGGAACATCTGACCTCCCAGTGGGTTCGGGCCTCAACGGGCAGGAGCACATCCCTCTTACAATCCAGGACTGCCGGCTCCCGACCGCTCACCTGCCTGCCTGCCTGATTGCCCCTACCTGCTTCTGCCTGCCAGCCTGATCACCCCTAACCACTTCCCTGCCAGCCTGATCGATTCTAACTGCTCCCCTGCCGGCCAGGTCACCCCTAGCTGCCCTCCCCTGCCGGCTTGGTCACCCATAACTGCCCTCCCCTGCAGGCCTGGTTGCCCCCAACTGCCTTCCCCAGCTGGCCTGGTCATCCCTAACTGCTCTCCCTTTCTGGTCTGGTTCCCCCCAACTGCCCTCCCCTGCTGGCCATCTTGTGTCCACATGGAGGTGGCCATCTTGTATGTTGGAGTGATGGTCAATCTGCACATTACCTCTTTATTATATAGGATAGTATTATTTTACATACAAACAACTGTAAACCTACTCATGCCCCACCCTGTATATATACAGTTGACCATTAAACAACATGGTTGGAACTGTGCAGCTCCACTTATACACACATTTGTTCAAGGATCAAATACACATAAATTCCATATATATTAATTAAATGTATGTATATATCAACCTTGATTAAGAACTCAAAACAAACTGGCAAGTCTGTTCAATTGATATGTTAGCTCTTTGCAAAGGGAAGTAATAACCATGTAAATTGAAAACCTGAACTAAGTTCCGAAGTTGATGTACTAATTACTTTTGTTTCAGCATTTCTGGTTTCCCCTGACTACCATTCAATCATTTCCTATAAAAATATTCTTAAATACTGCAAGGAAAACCCACTTATTAAAGTATTGGTTTAAATGTTTTGGCCACCAGACCTCTTCATAAAATTATAATAAATCTGTACATTATTTTTATGACATTGATTACTTCTCTTTTATATTTTAATCCTCATCCAAGGATATGTTTGTATTGATTTTTTTTTTTTTAAGACAGAGGAAGTGGGGAGAAACAGAGAGGGGCATCACAGTGAGAGAGAAACTTCGATCAGTTGCCTCACATACTTGTCCCGACCAGGAATAGAACCCGAAACCTAGGTATATGCCCTGACTGGGAATCAAACCACCACCCTTTGGGGTCCGGGAGAATGCGCCAACAGAGACACCCAGCCAGGCCTATTATTGCTTTTTATATCCCAGAAATGCGTTCTATGATGTTGATATTTAGTTTTGGCCTTGGACAAATCCTGGTTTTAAAACACAGTCCATTTAGCCAAAATGTGAGTTCAGTGACCCTCAAAGACTAATATTATCCCCGTTTTGCCAAAGAGAGCCCTGGGGCCCAGAGGCCCAGGGGCGCGGAGCCAGACCAGGGCTGGGCTGGGAGTCCGGCCCGGCCGGAGGCGGCCACGCCCCAGGCCCGGCACACTGGCGGCCCAGGAGAAAGGGCTGGTCTGTCAGGAGCACGCTCCTCCATCCGAAGGCCTTGGGCTTCTCCCCACCACGTTCCTCTCCTCTCTCAGTGCAACTGCTCATTAACCAGTCAACTGCCACGTGTCCAACCGGAAACCATTCCCACACGGCGCGGTATTTTTAATTTAAATGCGTCTATAGACATTATAGCATACAAAAGGTTAAGGGGCCTCCAAACTCCACACTCTCACCATCACAGCCCCTTCCTGCATGACCAACCGCGCCTCGGAGGGCCCGGGAACACCCTTCTGAAGACGATTTACTTCTCACTCCAAAGCTTCAGCAACAGTGTCTCTCCCTGACAAGCATTTTATTATTTTTTTTAATGTATTTTTATTGATTTCAGAGAGGAAGGGAGAAGGAGATAAGGATTGATGATGAGAGAGAATCACTGAGCAGCCGCCTCCTGCACGTCTCCTGCTGGGGATCGAACCTGCAACCCAGGCATGTGCCCCTAACCAGAATCAAACCCAGGACCCTTCAGTCTGCAGGCCGACACTCTATCCATTGAGCCAGCTAGGGCCCTGACAAGCATTTTATAACAGAAAAGCTTATGTTGTAAAGTACCTATACCTCTCCTCTATGCATGCCACCTAGAAAAGTTTATTTTATTTTATTTTTAAAATAGATTTTATTGATATTTTTACAGAGAGGAAGGGAGAAAGATAGAGAGCTAGAAACGTCGATGAGAAACATCCACCAGCTGCCTCCCGCACAGCCCCTACCGGGGATGCGCCCGCAACCAATGTACATGCCCTTGACCGGAATCGAACCCGGGACCTTTCAGTCCGCAGACCGACACTCTACCACTGAGCCAAACCGGTTTCAGCTAGAAAAGTTTAAATAGATAAAGTAATTAATAAGCATTGACTATATCTATATCTATATCTATATCTATATCTATATCTATATATCAAGCGACCAGAAGGACAGGTTGCTATGTCACATTCTGCCAGCCCAATTGGGGGTTGGCTCCTCCCCACAGCCGGCCCCAGCTGGATCAGGGGTGGAGCTGGCCAGCCAACTTCCCTCAGCCCCTCCCCCTGGCCAGCCCAGCTTGCTACCCCCCCCCCAATTGGGGGTGAAGCCAGCTGGCCAACCTCTTGCACCCCCTCTCCCCTGACACCCCCATTGGTGCAGGCCTGCCAGACCCCACCTGTGCACAAATACGTGCACCGGGCCTCCAGGTTACACATGAAATAATATTCATGCACCAACAGGAAACCGGGAAGGTCAGGAGCAGGAAGCAGGCGACAGCCCACGTTAGCAGATGCACACAATAGTACTAGATACCATGGTACTAAGGAACCAAGTTTACCACCTCAAGATGTGAGGAAAACACAAGGGATACTGAAGCGGAGGGGAAAAGAGGAATTGCAGAGCACAGAAAAACAACAAAAGATGAAGACTGCAACGAGCACCATCTCTGGACCTGAAGAGAGAACAGCCATTAGAAGAGTCTGACGCGACCCCAGGCAGAAACAGCGATTTAAAAGTGCCTCCTACGTCAAAGGGCTGGAAATGCCACCGGAAAAAAAAAAAATTAATACAGAGGCGCTACTCAATCTTCCTCTCCTCCCGCACTTGTGCAAACCACTTCTTTGTATCTTGCTCCGAGTGGCATTTCCACCTTAATCTAGCTGTCGGCTCCCAGCAGAAGGGAAACTGCGGCATTGTGGCTGGAATAATGGCTCTCCCACCTTCCCGAGAGGTGCCCCCAGGTCCCCGCCCGCTCTCGCAGCCTCAGCTTCCTCATGGACAAAACAGATTATAATGTCAGATGCGCACCAACCAGCTGAATGTGGAAAAGGTGTGAGCGGTGCCTGCGGGGCTGCTTTTGAAAACCCTGGTGTTTAAATATTCACGCTGCCAACGTTCAACAAATGTCTGCGAACCACTCGCTTCTCCGGGGTCCGACGTCACCGTTTCACAGAAAAGCGTTCCGAGGCACTGCCTCTTTGCCGGCGGGCTGTGGGTCTCCCGTGGTGAAGAGGGCAGCGTTCCCATCACTCATGGCTGTCTGACCCGGGCACGTCCTAGCCTCCCGGAGCCGTCCTCAGCCTCCCGGAGCCGTGCTCCTCGCCGGTGGGGTGGGCTGGGCGGTCCCCCTCCGGCTGTGAGGGCGACAGGGCACCGTGCTGGGCGCCTGAAGAAGAATCTCAGGGCGGGACCATCCCACCCCCACAACCCCAGAAGGCACGTGCTACAAAATCAACTGATGTTCGTGACTGATGGGGTCTTTTTTGGAGTTTGGGGAGGAGAGTGTCGTCCCAAACCTTCGAAAACCGCTACTGCCAACCAATCTGGACTTGACCAGCTTTTCCTACCAGTCATTCTTACTTCTTCCGTTTTCCTGCCTCATGGGCAGACCCATCCATTTCTTTTTTTTTTTTAATATATATTTTATTGATATTTTACAGAGAGGAAGGGAGAGAGCTAGAGAGCTAGAAACATCGATGAGAGAGAAACATCGCCCAGCTGCCTCCTGCACACCCCCCACCGGGGATGTGCCCACAACCAAGGTACATGCCCTTGACCGGAATCGAACCCGGGACCCCTCAGTCCTCAGACCGACGCTCTACCACTGAGCCAAACCGGTTTCGGCCCCATCCATTTCTTAATCACGGTTACCCTCTCTCCTATAATTACACCTTTCTGTTTCCCCAAACAGTTTTTATCGACATTTGGACAAATAATGGCCCCATTCACTTACTGAGGAACAAGACATCTCTCTCCCTGAGATGTGGTGCCTTGCAATAATACCCAGAGTCCCCAGGAGGGCTTAGCTAGCCCCCCGAGGACCTCCCCTCAACCCTACTCAGAAGCCCCCTTCCTAACGTCTCTACCACGTCACTGCTTCAGAAAGAGGCCACCTGGAAGATAATTCCTGAAGGGAAGAAAAAAAAGCACGGAATCCCCTGATTCCTTTCCCAATTTCAAACCATTGTACACACACACACACACACACACACACACGCACACACACACACACGCACACACACGCACACACACGCACACACACACGTACACACACACAGACGGGAGGGGGGGAAACACTAATAAATCCTCTGCCACGTCCAAAGAATTCTCTGTGTAAATGCTTAGTTATTTCTTTAACAGTCAATTTACCGAAGCAGTTACAGATGAACGGGACTGATTGTTAACTTAGAGAACTTTAAAAGAGCAACCCATTTACAGAGTCCTTTATAAAGTGAGCAATGAGGAAATCGTGTCCGCCCACGTGGTTCACCAGAGCTCGGTATGTTCACCAAACAACGCTGTTGTCCAAACGACAGAGGCCGCCAGCCAGTGGACTCCTCCCACCTCCCCCCCCCCCCCCGCCCTGCACACCAAAGACACACGCGTGTGTTCTCCTAACCCGCACTGAACGGGACCCACGTTCCAAACAGCTCACACGCCGGTAGATAACCACTTATTCCTCCGAAAGATGGGGTTCCGGGGGCCACCCGCTGAAGCCCCTTCACCCCCCGGGGCTCAGGGCTGAGGGACCACGGGAACCACAGCCGCACACTCGCTTATCCGACTGTTTATTTGGGAAGGAACGATCCCAGGTCCACTCTGCAAAGCTGGAACAAATCTGCCCTCCCTCCCCCCCCCCCAACCAGTAGCTCACATCAGGGCTTCTGAGCGGAAAACAAAGGTCGGGGCCCTTGCCCCGAGAGGAGGAGGAGGAGGAGCCAGCTCTATCAGCCACTGCGCAAAGTCACAGGGCGAGGTGGGAAGACCCAGACTTTGGACGCACAACCAAGTTCACATCTCTGCACAGTCACTGGCCAGGTGGCGTGACCTTGAACAAGACACTTGACCTCTGCAAGTCTGTCTGCCCAGCGGTGAAATGGGGATGACAAGTATCTACTCCCCATGTATCTACTTTTCATGGTCAGAAGCCATGAAAAATATTCAGGTTTCAGCAGCCATTGCCAAGTGCTTTCCATTCGGACTGGGGTCATGATCGCTCTTCAAGAACAGCAAATGCGAGCCCCACTGCACCGCACATTTGCCGGCGTTTATGAGCCTCGTGAAGACAAAGTCTTTGTTAATTCAGCGGGCCGGAAAGTGACTCGCCTTCATTGGCACTTTCTATTTCATGGCAGGTTACACATACGGGGTAGTCATTTGTCCTTTCTTGTTTCGTGGATTTTTCTGTGTGTACTTTGTATACTTTATGTAATGAGGGTGAGCACTTGGGACCTTGTTTCTCCTCTTAAGTAAAAAAGATGTTTAAAATGCTGTAACAGCTTGGAGTCTGAGTACATTCCCTGTTCGGAGGACTCCGGGTAACTAGAATTATCGCCCAACCTCATCACTTCCACAAAAACTCTTGAAAGGGCCATGTTTAGGGAAACATTTAAGTCAGGTTCAGGTTGCTTTAAAAAAAAATTACTGATTGATTGTAGAGAAGGAAAGGGATAGAGAGGGAAAGAGGGATGGGGGAGAAAAAGGGGTGGAGGGAAGGAGGAAGGGAGGGAGAGAGGGAGAGATAGGAAGAGAGAGGGAGAGAGAAGGAGAGAGAGGGAGAGAGAGGGAGAGAGGGAGAGAGGGAGAGAGAGAGAGAGAGAGAGAGAGAGAGAGAGAGAGAGATTTGTTGTTCCACCCATTAAGCATTCATTGGTTGTTTGTTTAAGTACCCTGACCGGGGATCGAACCCACAACGTTGGCATATCGGGGCGATGCTCTCACCAACCAATCAGGGTGGAAAACATTTTTATACTTTTCAAACTTTGAAGCCTATTTCTAAACCAAATGTTCATTTTCCCATGAAAATCTGTGGGCTTCGTACTTGTAATAAAAAGGACAGATTTAAAATTCTGAAATTTACTTTAGAAACGTAGCGGTATCTGTCACCTGAGGTGACGCTGGGAGTCCCGGGAGAAGCGGCAGGTCCCTCGCCCCCCTGGGCGCCCTTCCTTTCCGAACGCCGAGGTTTTGGAAACTGCCTTTATTTCACTAAATCCAATCCAGGCTGAGAGGAGATAATATAAATGCCTCCCCAAAAAATACATTAGTCCATTTGGGGCAGCCTTCTACATGCTTTTAAGCAGCCCGTCCCTCCTCCCCACCCCCAATTACTGACCACACTGCAGTCGCTGCCCCTGATGGCCAATGAGCCGTATTTCATTCCCATCCCCATCCCCCTTCAAAATCAGGCAATAAAAGAGGAAAATTTTCCCCAGTTATGTCACATCTTTCAACCAACGCATAAGTGTTTCATTATTTAACATGTAGCTCAGAGGTTCCCACCGTTTTCAGATTTATGGTGGGGGCAGAGAAAGGGCCTTAGTCTCCCGACTTACTGCAAACAGGGTTCCGAGAACCCCACCCCAGCCAACTTGCCCTCGGTTTTCCTGAGACGCTCAAAGCCATCTGGCCATTCCATGCCCTCCCCCCTCAACTTCTGCCAACTCCACCTCTGCCTTTTTCTACGCCCTCGGCTTCGGCCCTTGGGCCAGCCTGCAAAATCAGAACACCTACTCTTTTTAAAAAATATATTTTTTATTGATTTTTTTACAGAGAGGAAGAGAGGGATAGAGAGTTAGAAACATGGATGAGAGAGAATCATCAATCAGCTGCCTCTTACACACCCCCTACCGGGGATGTGCCCGCAACCAAGGTACATGCCCTTGACCGGAATCAAACCCGGGACCTTTCAGTCCGCAGGCCGACGCTCTATCCACTGAGCCAAACCGGTTTCGGCCAGAACACCTACTCTGAAGCAATCTCCATCCACCAAGGAAGACGGCTTTGCCCTCTTCCCCGAGTCCCCAGTCTCCTCTCTCCTTCCTGTCTTTCCCTCCATTCATCCTTACCCTACTGCTCCTGCAAACAAGCCCCCACTCCAGCGCCCTAAATATACTACCTAAAGCCCACGGCTCCCCTTTCCCCCTTCACGCCACACCCATTCTTCTTCTTTTAAAAAAAAAATATATATATATATATATTTTTATTGATATTTCACAGAGAGGAAGGGAGAGAGATAGAGAGCTAGAAACATCGATGAGAGAGAAACATCGACCAGCTGCCTCCTGCACACCCCCTACCGGGGATGTGCCCGCAACCAAGGTACATGCCCTTGACCGGAATCGAACCTGGGACCTTTCAGTCCACAGGCCGACGATCTATCCACTGAGCCAAACCGGTTTCGGCTCACACCCATTCTTCTTAAATGGCTGCCTGGAGTCGGCTTTTCCAGCATCCTCCAGGCTATGGTGGGACAGAAAATGAAGTGTGTAAGGTGCACAGGGTTAGAGAGCAGGCTGCTCACCGCTGCGGGAGTCTGTCCACTCGGGGTTCTGGCAGAGAAGTGGGGGACAGGGCCACACCTGGGACTGGTCCACTGCGCAGCCCCGTGGCACCCGACGGGGAAGCCCTAAGCTAGTGTCTGCCTCCCTCTCGTGATCACGGCACTTGCCTGGAACGCTTCTCTCTGTGGGCACCACCAACTTCCTGGTTAGAGAATCCCCAAAGCCCCTCTCCACTCCTCCATCCTCTTGGCCCTCTGTGGCATGTGTCACTGAGAACGCCCCTCCCCTTCCCTTCCCCTCCGGCTCCCTCCCAGGCAGCCACAGTGTCTAAGCTCCCCCTCTCCCCCCCTGGCAAGTGCTCCGTTCCGTTCTCCTCCAGTGACTTCTTCCTCCATGAGCCCCTCTCCCCTCTTCTCTGGCTCCCCTGCATCACCCAGCGGCTGCAGCTAACTATTCCCTCAAAATCCCTCAAACCCAACGCGTCTCCAATGACAGCTGGCCGTTTCCCAAAGGGAGAGCGCTTCTTTTTAAATATATATATATCTTAATGATTTTTTTACAGAGAGAAAGGGAGGGATAGAGAGTTAGAAACATCGATGAGAGAGAAACATCAATCAGCTGCCTCCTGCTCATCTCCTACTGGGGATATGCCCGCAGCCAAGGCACATGCCCTTGACCGGAATCGAACCTGGGGCCCTTCAGTCCGGAGGCTGACGCTCTATCTACTGAGCCAAACCAGTTAGGGCCAAGGGAGAGCTTCTTACTTGTGGGCTCTGGTTCCCACCAAACAGTCAGAGTCGGTCCAGATGAGTGGGGCAGACGGCAGGCCAGGGCCCATCACAGGCAGTCATTACCCCAGGTCACCAGGCTCAGACCCCGGAGCTCACTGTGACAGCAGCCACTTGCTGCCCATAGTGTCATCCCTCCCTGCACTAATTCAACCCACCATCCTAGTCTCCCCCATCCTTTCCACTGGGATGCCCTTACGCCCCTCTCATCCCACCCTTGGACCCCTGTGAACCCCCTGACTGCTCTGGCTCCTTCCAGGTCCTCTCCCTCCCATCACGACGACTTCTCTAAGCACATCACTTCCCAGCATCCCTTTCCACAGTTCTCTGCTGCCTCTTTTTTTTTTTTTTAATTGATTTTTTTTCAGAGAGGAAGGGAGAAGGATAGAGAGTTAGACACATCGATGTGAGAGAAACATTGATCAGCTGCCTCTTGCACACCCCCTACTGGAGATGTGCCTGCAACCAAGGTACATGCCCTTGAACGGAATCGAACCTGGGACCTTTCAGTCCGCAGGCCGACGCTCTAAAGCCAAACTGGTCTCAGCATCTCTGCTGCCTCTTGAATAAGAGCAAATTCCTTCACTGGCATTCAAGGCCTGCCCCTTACCCTTCCAGGTCAATAGAATAGCTTGCATTACCCCGAACACCCCTGAACTGTTCCCTTCCTCCACGCCCCTGCTCTCCCTGTGCTGGCTTCAACCTCAAGATGAGGGGAAGGAGGGCTTCCACTGTCCACTCCGAACACCTCTGTACTATTTATTTACATTTATCATGAACAAGAATTACTTTTTAAATATATTTGTAATTTTTTCCCTATTACGGTTGATATTTAATATTATTGTATACTAGAGGCCCAGTGCACGAAAGTCATGCACGGGGAGGGTCCTCCGGCCTGGCCAGCAACCAGGGCCGACCAGGTTCCCACCTCCCCGCCTCCTCCTTTCCCAGCTCCCTCAGCGCCCTGCGGCCACTGCTGGTCACCCACCGCTGGTCACCCACCATGTCCCGCCCCGCCCCCTGGGGGTCAGTGCACATCATAGCGAGTGAGCGAACGAACTCCTGGTCTCCTGGTGGAACTCCCGAGGGAAAACTTTGCATTTTAGCCTTTTATATATATAGATTAGTTTTAGAGGCTATAAATCAGCAAGAATTGCTCAAGGAATGACTGAGGGGGACAGAAGTGGGCTGGGAGAGGTTAATGCGGAGAAAAGGAGGATTTATGTAATACTTTCAACAACAAAAATAAAAAAAGAATGACTGAGTTTTCGGGCGCTAATGTAAAACAACTTCCTTGTCCTGGCCAGTGTGGCTCCGTGGGTTGGGCGTCATCCTGTGCATTGAAAGGTTGCTGGTTCAATTCTGGGTCAGAGCACATACCTGGATCCATACCTGGATTGCAGGCTCAATCCCAGATAGGGGTTGTGCAGGAGGCAGCTGATCCATGTTTCTCTCTATTTCTCTCCCCTTCTCTTGCCCCCTCCCTCTAAAAACCAATAAAAACCAGTAACAACAACAACTTCCCTCACCTGCCTCCCTTGATCTTGCTGACCCAAACAATCTTTCTATTCTCAAAATTCTTCTCTGGACTTTATGGGCTCTTAACATAGACTTCATATCACAGTAGTTTGTGCTAACATTGCTTCTTTTTTTTTTTTTATCTATACCCAAGGAAAAAGGGAGGGGTGAGGGAGGGAGGGAGGGAATAGTTGCCTTCCATATGCTCCCCAACCGGGGATCAAATCCATAACCCATCGTATGCCCTGACCGGGAGTCAAACCAGCAACCTTTTGGTATTCAGAACATTGCTCAACCAACTGAGCCACTCCGGCCAGGCTAACATTACTTCTCCCTAACACATTTTTTAAATCCTAGAGAGCAAAGTTGGATCTAATTCATCCCATCCCTCACAGTCCCTCAGCCATTGCCCACAACGGGTCCATTCCATAAACATCAGACAACGTAGAGAACTCAGACTTACCCTTAAAGGTGCCAATCTAAAGTTCCCCGGTTTAGCAAGTAAAAGCTGGCTCTAACTTGGAATATAAGCAGGTCCTTTGCATGATCAATTTTCCGATCTATAATGCAAAGGTAACAAAAATATTTGTGGCATAAAAAGGAATTTAAATAATTCCAGTGGGGCCGAGGCCAGTTTGGTTCAGTGGTAGAGCGTTGGTCTGCGACTGAAGGGTCCCGGGTTCGATTCCGGTCAAGGGCATGTACCTTGGTTGCGGGCACATCCCCGGTAGGGGGTGTGCGGGAGGCAGCTGGTCGATGTTTCTCTCTCATCGACATTTCTAGCTCTCTATCTCTCTCCCTTCCTCTCTGTAAAATATCAATAAAAATATTTTTTAAAATAATAATAATAAAAAAAATAATAATTCCAGTGGGTTAAATATTTAAATTCTTATTTATGTCACAAACTTTTTGTTAATTTTGCACATCCCTCTAAAGGCTGGAATATTCTATTAAAGGTTAGAGTGTGTGTGTGTGTGTGTGTGTGTGTGTATGCTAGCCTACTTTCTCCTCAAGAATCCATAGAAGTGAGATCCATGAAGAATGGGAACAACCTATAACTTTCTAAAATTGTAACAGAGCAGGCAGATTTTCCCTGCCAGGTGCACCCATCCTTTTCCAACGAAAAGGCGGGCAAAGTGTGGGTCCCTCTGCAGGCCTTGTCACCCCAGCAATCCAAGCGCCACAACGTCAACATCGCAGGCCGGGCCCTCGGAAAAGCTCGTTCCATGTGGAAAGCCCTCATTAAACCCTCAGTTATATTTAGAAAAAAATGGAACAGAAGTTATATTTAGATGAAATGGCTTAAAGGAACTTTTACCGAGAGCAGCGTGTTTATCCTATCTCCCATAGGAAAGGTTTTGCTCGGCTTTTACACACAACTCCTGAAAAACAGACAACGTCTCTACTTTGTGTCAAAAAGAAATCGGGAGCACCCAGGATATCAGCAACACTGCCCAGGGGAGGCAGGGAGATAATCGGAAGGACTTTAAAAAAAGAAAGAAAAGAAAAGAAACATGGGTTTGGAGAATAAAACCATTTCATACAGAAACCTGAGTTGAGACGGTCTGAGAAGGGTGTGGGGAATGTGGTGCTGCGCGGTGTGAGAAAAGCTCTTAAACTTATAAACTGGACCCAAAAAACCGTATAGATTTCCTCGGCGCTCTCCCTAGCAGCAGCGTTCTCTTCCAAAATGTCATTAGCGCTCTCATTGTGGTCACAGCCAGACCATTCTCCATCCTTGTGCAGCTAGCTCCCCGAACCAGTCAACATTTCCCTTTTGGCTCCTGTTAGTCAAACTATTTTTACTGGGAAACCTATTTTTGACCTCCACTTTCTTTTGTGTTGGCCTGCGTTTTCCTAACAACATTCTCATCAGCAGCGCTGAGGGGGTTTAGCAAACTGGAGAAGCCTTTTCAGGAACGAAGGCATCGTTTTTGGGGGGTGACTGCAGAGGCGAAAGATGGTTTGTGGCGGTTATCCCTGCCTTCCCCGGGCCACGGGGTCCCCAGGGCTCCAGATGGGAATGAATCATGGCCCGGAGGCTTGGCACACGCCCCAGGTTAAGGGGACCTCTTCTCTAAAGAGCCTCAGGAAGAGGCCACTTCCCAGCCTCCCGGCCGGCCCCGATGGAGGGCAAAGGTAATGCGGGGGTAAGTCCCACGGCAGGCCGGCCCGGCCAGGCCTTCCCGCAGGAGCCACGCCAGCGCGGAGGGCGCTGCAGCCCCGCTGCTCGCTATTCCCATGAACACCCCGAAGCGCTCTGGCTAATCCCTGCTTTTGCTTCTGGCTTCGTATCTCCAGAAAGTGTGAGCGCGACACAGAACTGAAGTCACCCCGTTTTACCCCACTTGCGGGCCTTAGAGCAACAAAGCCCACGGCTGTGAAGTTGAGAGAGGAAGCAAACACAGACCTAGGCACTGAGAGAGACCAGATTATACATTCCAGCGCTCCCCTCCCCCTCAGCCACATCCCTCCCCCCCTTCCTCCATCCCACACCTATCTGCATCCATTTTAAGAGGATGGGACCTCCACAGAGAGCCTACCGTTGGCCTACAGCGAGAATCGCCATGAGTCACATTAATACAATCACCCAGAGGAAAGCATCATCTCAACCTTAAAGTCCAGACGAGTGCTTAGGGGTTTCCTCACTTGCCGTGCTGACAGCCCGTGATGCCCAAGGACAGAGGATCAAAGAGCAGGTTCTACTGAGCTGGCCGAGCTGCAGGCAATGCCCCCCTACATCAGTTACCTTTGGAATCAGGCTGGCCTAACGCAGCGATAGGCACTTCAAGATCACAGAAACGACGGGGGAACGGAACTTCTGCAGACAAACCACCGGGGAGACAAAATGCACATATAAGAATGGGCTGGGACACCCTAAGTCCCTTGGGATGGGTCAAGAGTGAGAGGGTGGGTGTCCTCGAAGGCTCGCACACAGGGTTAGCCACAGGGGCAGAGCAGGGCACAGCTGCAGAGGTGAGGATAAGCTGGCAGTCAGAGGCATTGGGGGGGGGGTCGGCTTCCCCAAGGAGGGCTCCGAGAACCCCACACAGGCCTGGATTCAGTAATCAGGAGTCCCCCGCATCACCGAGAACCCGCCTTAGAAGTGTTTAGGCAAAAGAACGTGTGAGATGGTAAAAGGAAGGAAGGAAGGCGAGGGCTGAGGCAAACAGAAGCCCCGCCGTCTGGGGCAGCTGTCAGTCACCATTCAAACAGCGAATCCACACGCCTGATAAGAAACGGGAGGCGGGAGGATTAGCGGCTGAGGGAAGTAACTGGTCCTGTTTGGGACGCGCCTGCACCAGGCCCCGGCACCTTGGCTAATGCCACCAGACTCCTCTTCCCGGGCATCGAATGGGAAACGGGAAACTGAGACGTTTGGCAGCACACCCCTCTCCAAGGACATGAAGTTACGGGAGCCCTACCCAAACTTTCAGAGCTGAGCTCCATCTGCGGACATGGAAGGGAGTCGGCGAAAACCCAAACAAAGCGGCCACGGCCACAGCTTGCATCGCTCAACTTCTACTCACACCTTTTTTCCTTCCATGTGAACGTAAGCTGGGAACATCCAGTTTACATTCAGAAAAACTTCCCGGGATGCTCCGAAACCAGGGCCCCAGCCGCAGATCTTCCCTGCTGGGCCGGAGAGGGCTGTGCGGTCCCGCTGCCATCTCCGTGGGTCAGAGCCCCCACATCTCACCGGCCAGCAGGGCAGAGCGCACCATGGAACCCACAGCAGAGTCCTCCCCACCGACCTTGACACCAGGCAGGGATCGTCCATTTAGCACCAAGCGTTTCTCAGGTGGCCCTTGAATTATAATTATTATTCCAGGGCTGCGCAAATACAAAGTGCGTTTGTCCTTAGGCCCTGCTCCTAAGGCGCCAGTGCCTCCTGCCCCCGCACCAAGAACCAACAGGAAAGCGGAGAACCACTGCCCAGCGCGCGGCGCCCAGGGGTCTGCACGCTGGAGCCCGGCACGCAGTAGCCAGGAGCTCACCCAACTAACTCTACCATCGGACCCAGCCCCTGGGCCGAGGAACCCCTGCTTGGGGTGGCGGCTCCTGGGAGCACAAAGCCTGGCCGGCCAGCCAGCCCGGGGTTTGCGCCCCTGGGGACTCCGGGGAGGGGTGGGAGGGGGGAGGTGGAATCCGCCCTCATTTGCACGTCGTCTGGGGCCGGGTCCATTTGCTTAATCACGGCTCTAAATGCCAGCGCGCAGCACACAATGCGCGCCCATTAACAGGTTTAAAGTGTCGCGGCGCTCGCTTTAAATGAGAAAAGTCGGCCACAAAGGAGGGAAAAGCCAAGTTCCTCAACTGGAGGCATGCCGCGCGGGTTGCCCTCGACATCTCAGCGCGTCAAAAGCCCCCGGGGAGCTGCCCGGAGAAGCTGGGGCCCCCCGAGCGCGCGCGGGGGCTGGGGGCGGGCAGAGGGGTGCGCGCGGGCAGCCCGCCTCCGCACCGGGCCCCGCAGGAACCCACCCGCGGCGGCCGGCGACACCCACCGAGGCCGGGGGGCACCGTCGCCGGCCCGGCTCCCGGGCCCACGGCCCAACTGCCAAGGAAAGCTGACCCACTTCCAGGAAGGAAAGCGAGACCCACCCGGCCCGACGCCGGCAAACATCCAAGTTTTCCTTCGCGGGAGGAGCAAAGGGCTTTGGAAGCCAGAGGAGACCCCAGAAGTGGACCCCAAAGCTTCTCCCCAGAAAAAAAAGGGTTTCTTTAAAGTTTTTTTTTCTTTTTTTAAACTTTCATCCAGGCACTGGCTAGCGCAGCCTAACGCTCCGCCGCCCCAGAGTCGTTCAACTCCGCAGAGTTCGGCCCCGGATCCTCCGGGGCGGCCCCCTCCCCCACCCGCCGCCGGGCCCGGGGGCGCATCCCGCCGGCCGGGCCTCCCGCCCGCCCGCCCGCCCGCCCGGCGCGGCCCGACAGGCGCTCACCGTGCGCGCTCCTCCGGGGGACAGGGGTCCGTTGGGGAGGTACGGGCTGCTCAGGTCCGGGATCATCAGGAACGGGTAGCCGGGGTACGGGGGGCCCTTAAAGAACGCGCCGTCCTGGGGCCTTCTCACTGCGGGCAAGACCAAGGCGGGGTGAGGCCGAGCGCCGCGGCCGCCGCCGCAGGGGCCCCTGGACGGAGGGGGACCCGGGACCCGAGCGCCCCGGGCGCGCGCCCCGGGACGAGGGGGCCCGAGAGCGGGGACGCGGGGGACCGGGGAGGCCCGACCGGAGTGAGGCTCGGAGCCCCCGCGGGGGGCCCCGGGAATGGGGGCTGCCCCGGACCGGCACGTACCTTCGGCGAAGTAGTCCCGCGGCTTCTGGAAGGCGTCCCGAGGGGGCTGCGGGCGCCTCTCCGCCTGCGGAGGAGACACAAAGGCGAGGGCGGGTGAGGAGCGGGCGCCGCGCCGGGGTCCGCGCCGGGGTCCGCGCCGGGGGTCCGCGGGGCCGGCCGCCGGGGCCGCCTTACCTCCGAGTCCGAGCTGCTGCTCTGGTTCTCCGACTCGTTGACCAGGGACGACTTGACTTCGTCCAGGTCCCGCTGCGCCGAGGCGCTGTCGCTGCTCGGCTCCTGCTCCTCGCCCCCTTCGTCCTGGAAGGGGATCAGCTCGTCGTTCGCCCCGAGGTCGTCCCCTCCACCGGCCGCCCCGGCGCCCGAGCCGCCGCCGCCGCCGCCGCCGCCGCCGAGCTGGGGCATGGTGGGGCCGCGCGGGCCGGGGCCGCCGCTCTCCGCGCCCCGAGCCGCCCGCGCCCGGCCCGGCCCGGCCCGGCGCCCCTCCCGCCTCCCGCCTCCCGCGCGCCCGGCCGCTCCGCTCGCCGCCGCCGCCGCCGCCGCCGCCGTGGCCGCCGCAGCAACAAAGTTTGACAGGGCGTGGCCCGGCGGGAAGCGGGGCCGGCGCGGCCGGGCCGAGCGGGGGCGGCGCGGCTCGGGCCCCTCCGGCAGCGCCGAGCCCAGGGCTCCCCAACGCGCCGCCACCGCCTGCTCCGCCGGGGCGTCCCAGCAGCGCCTGGCCCGCCGGGGAGGGGCGAGCGGGGCAGGAAGGAGGGCCCCGCCGGGCTGGGCTGGGCTGGGCAGGGGGGCCGGAGGGAGGAGCCCGGCCGGCTGCAAGCTGACACCCGCGCCGCGCCGAACCCCGCCGCCGGCCCCGGGCGCGCACACACTCCCTCGCATTCACACTCGCACGCCCGCCGCTCACACCTTCCGGGGGCTGCGCCTCCCCGCCGCGCGCCCCGCCCTCCCCCCCCAGACTCGCCCGGGCGCCCCACCTCGCACCCCCAGCGGCCCTCCCCCCGCCCTCCTGCCCGCCCGCCCGCGAGCCGCGGGAGTCCCGCCCCCGCCCCCCAGGCAGCCCCTAACTTTCTTCCAAATAACCCCCAGAACTCCGCAAGGATTCCGCACCCCCTCCCGCCGCCGCCGCCGCCGCGGCGAGGGCGCGCGCGGGCGGCACTGCCCCCTGTGGGAAAGCTGCGGACGCGCAGAGCCGCCGGCGACTCCCGCCGCCCGCCCGCCCGGAGTTCTCCGGAGCGCGGGATGCCGCCGCCCGGCCTGGCGCCCTCGCCGGCGGCGGCGGCCCGGAGCGGAGGACGGGGACAATGTATGGCAGCCGGAGTGTGCTGGGCAGCCTCCCGCGCCTCCTGCCTGCGGGCCTTCAGCGTGCTGCTCCCCGCCCTAGTCCGGGCTTTGTACCGTCTGCAGGTGTCCCCTGAAATCCCAGAGACCACTTTCACATCGAGGTTCGGTGCTGGGTCCTGAACCAAATAACTTAACCGTCTTGGGTGCAGAGAGGATTCGCATCTGGTTCGTTGGCAGGAAAATCCTCTGCCGGTGACCTCTGAAGCCATTCACAAATCGGCCTCAGTAGCCAAGGGGTAAATGGAAAGAAGAAAAAAAAACCCAACCAGCCTCATACTTATTATGCTTGTTCCCATCACATTAAGATAACACCCCTCTCCAACTAGTTTGGGAAAGTGTGAAAAAGTGGGTCTTGTGGTCATCCCCAGTGGGGAACTACAGGTAGGAGCATAAGTTTTAAAAGCGGACTGGAAGGCAGGAGGGAGATACCTAAAACCATCTGAAACAACGGGCCGAGGAGTCTTCTAAGAGCGATCCACCACATATGGACCAGGGCACAGATACAAGAAAGCGCAAAGTGGCTGGGAGGTCTGTAAAATGAGTTCTGGGTCTTTCTTACCAGATCAACAGAACGAGGTCCCTGCACGTATACATCCTGGGATGATTTTGGAGAGACACACCCTTTAAGGAAAGGCAGCCACTCTCATTTGTTAATACATGACACTTACTTTTTTTTTTTTTTTAATCACCCTTGCTGGTTAGTTCAGTCCGTTCCAATATGCCTGCGTTGTGGGTTCGATACCCTGTCAGGACACATACAAGAAGCAACCAAGGAATGTACAAATAAAGAACAACAGATTGGTCTCTCTCTCACTCTTCCTAAAATCAGCAAATAACTTTTTTAAAATTACATATGTCTGTTTCTGCATAGAAAAAGCCTGAGAGGGTGCACACCAAATTATTATCAGTATTTCTGGGGAAGGGGCTAGATGAGAGGAGAGAGGCCGTTTTGTTTTCTACTTCCTACATGTTTTACAACAAGCAGATATGCCTTCTCTAGTTTTCTACACAGCTCATGAATACAGCCTGATGAAACTTTTTATCAAACAATATAGATGCATCTTGAGTAAAAAGTAAACTTTGCCGAAACCGGTTTGGCTCAGTGGATAGAGCGTCGTCGTGGAGACTGAAAGGTCCCGGGTTCGATTCCGGTCAAGGGCATGTACCTTGGTTGCGGGCACATCCCCAGTGGGGGGTGTGCAAGAGGCAGCTGGTCGGTGATTCTCTCTCATCGATGTTTCTAACTCTATCCCTCTCTCTTCCTCTCTGTAAGAAATCAATAATATATATTTTTTTTTAAAGTAAACTTTCTGCCAAAACTGGTTTGGCTCAGTGGTAGAGCGTTGGTCTGTGGACTGAAGGGTCCCAGGTTCGATTCTGGTCAAGGGCCTGTACATTGGTTGCGGCACATCCCCGGTGGGGTGTGTGCAGGAGGCAGCTGGTCGATGTTTCTCTCTCATCGACATTTCTAGCTCTCTATCTCTGTCCCTTCCTCTCTGTAAAATATCAATAAAATATATTTTTTTAAAAAGTAAACTTTCCTCCTCCCCCCCTTTTTCATGACTCCCTCCAGTTAAACACCTTCCGGTTACTAGTTTGATGACCATCCTTCCAGACACCTTCCCAAGCAGTTATCTACACGTGTAAGCACAGATACAATATTCAGATTTACTTTCACATAAATAGGATTATACCGTTCATATTATGGTGTGATATTTCATTTTTATAAGTTTTTAAAAGTCAAAAGGCTTTTCATGTTTCCCAGAAGCATATGAAAAGCCTATTGTATCAGCTCTCCATCGTTGCTCGAACAAATCACGGTAAACTGGGTGGCTTGAAACACCAGAAATGCTTTCCCTTGCTGTGGTGGAGGCCGGAAGTCCGAAATGAGTTTCACTAAATCAAAATCGAGGTGTTGGCAGGGCCACATTCCCTCCCGAGGCTCCAGGGAGAATGTATTCCTTGTCTCTTCCAGCTCCTGGTGGCTGCCAACATTCCTTGAGATCTCATCGCTCCAATTTCTGTCTCGGTGGTCACATCGCCTTTTCCTTTGTCTGACAAATCTCTCTCTCTCTCTCTCTCTCTCTCTCTCTCTCTCTCTCTCTCTGCTTCTTCTTAGAAGGAAGAACACTTGCATTGTCATTTAGGACCCACCCGGATAATCTTGGGTAATCGCTCCATCAACAGCCTTAACTTAATTCACATCTGCACAGACCCCCTTTCCTTATGTGCGCCCTGAGAAAGAAGATAGTTACTGAGAAGGGTTCCCGGCGGCTAACTGGACTCAGATGTTAAAAACAGAGCCGAATAGCCCTTTCTCCCCAGGGGCCTCCCACGCCAAGCCCACTTCAAGGAGAAGCCCACCCTCAGCTGCCTGCCTCCTGCACTGAACCACCCGCCTGCACTGAGTTTCTGCCCTCAGAGCCAGCCAGCCCTTATAAAGGAGTTCCTGGAATTCTGTTTCAACCAACATGACGGAGACTTTCCCCGTCCAATCGGAGCTGCACAGTTAAAACCCTCCCCCCCCATGTTCATCCACCAATCATAGCAGCTCCCTCCTGACCAATCAGGACAGTGCCTTTTGGACCCATCAAACTGTGACCGTTTGGAATCCTCATTTTCATTGAGGACAGACCAGTCAGGGACCAGGGGAAGGGTCTTCTGTCTACAGAGTGGCCAGATTATTATGATCTCTGAGCGAATAATCTGACCACTCAGTGTATATGTCCTATATAATAAAAGGCTAATGTGCAAATTGTCCCCTTGACCAGGTCAACCAACCACCCATGTCCCTTCCCTCTGGCCAGCCTGGCCAGACCCCACCCATGTACGAATTCATGCACCGGGCCTCTAATATATATATATATATATATATATATATATATATATATATAGCCTCTAATATATATATCAAACTGTGGCTGTTTGGAATTCTCATTTTCACGAGGATAGACCAATCAGGAACCAGGGGCAGGGTCTTCTGTCTGCAGAGCGGCCAGATTATTATGACCTCTGAACGCATAATAATCTGGCCACTCAGTGTATATAAGTCTGCTCCCCTCTGGCTTGGGGTGCACACTTTCTCTTCATACCTAAGGCTGGCGTTCCCAGCTCGTGCTGACCTGGCGCTGACCTGGGGCTGACCCCAGCAGGTGCAGTAGTGCAGAGCTGTCTAGTTGCAGAATAGCCTTGCCCCAGGGCCACTTCACAGACAGGCTGTTTCACAACTGTGCTGCTTCAAAATTGAACTCGAGCAGCATCGAGCTGTTCCACAGCCGTGCTGCTCTCACAGCTGTGCTGGATCATAACCGAGCTGTCTGAACGAAATAGTTTCCTTCTTCACCACACCCCAAAGGGGGGACTCCCGTTGGCATTGAATTGGCGCCAACAACCACCGGTGGACATTTGTAAGGTAGCACTCACAGGTTCTGGGGATTAGTGCAGGGACGTATCTTTGGAGTGGGGCTTGATCCATTTACCACATGCATCAACCTCCAAGAAATGCAAATTAAAATAGCACAGAGATAAGATTTTTCATCTATCAGATTGGCAAATGTAGCATCAAATAGTAACACCCAGCACTGGCCCCTGTGCAGAAAGAAAGTAAGCTTCTGGGCATACCATTGTGTAACATGTCTGCAGGGAAAACCTTCAGAAGTGTGAAACTGACCTATGCACCTCTAAGATTTTATACTAAGAAATAACTAGGTACACGAGGAAGCTTATAGCTTTGTCTTCATCACAGTGAAAACAATTTCAGTGTCTCCAAATAAGGAATTGTTATTTTTTTAAAAAACCCTGGTGTCCTCAGTTAGTGTAATGCTCTGGCAGTATGAAATTGTGTGTGGAAAGAGGCTCGTGATAGTGAGAGTATCACTACAACGAACCTGCATAGACTTTGCTTTCCGTTCTAACAAGTATGGAGGTCAGACCGACCCTTCCACCAAGAACACTTAAAAATACTCAACAACAACAGCAGCACCGAGCTGCTTTCAAGGCATTAGAAACAACCAAATCAGCCGGAACTTAAGGAGTCAAGTATGAAAGAGGGGGGAAGTTCATTAAAATGAATTCACATTTACTGCTGTTTTATCCCCTCCCTCCAAATATTTGGTGATTTGCAGCATCAGGCACAGTGGCCACACAAGAAGCAACTGTCTGGAGCAGGCAAACCACAGCCTGAATCTGGAAGGGCCTGTCAGCTCAGAATGCTTTTTACATTTTTTCAATAGTTCTCCCAAAATCAAAGAAGGACGGCAGTTTATCATATGAAAATGATACAAAATTCAAATTTCGGTGTTAATAAAGTTTTATTGGATGATAGACATACTATAGTTTCCATATTGCCTATAGCTGCTTTCACACTGTAATGCCAGAGTTTAGAAGGTGCAACAAAGCCTGTATGTGGTGCTCCCATTGAGTTAGACCTCTGCTCGCTCACCGCGTTTTTCAGTGAGGCAGTGTTTTGAGTGTCATGTACACTGAGTGGCCAGATTATTATGATCTCTGAATGTATAATGATTTGGCCACTCAGTATAGCCTATATCACAAAAAAGATATAGGCTATTACAAAAGATTTGCATAATAAAAAAGATTATTATGCAAATAATCATAAAAGATTATTATGC
The DNA here is from genome assembly GCA_963924515.1 of Vespertilio murinus. Lineage (NCBI taxonomy): Eukaryota > Metazoa > Chordata > Mammalia > Chiroptera > Vespertilionidae > Vespertilio > Vespertilio murinus. Next base: position 20,229,146 of record OZ004713.1, read on the forward strand.
AAATTGTCCCCTCAACCAGGAGTTCGACCAGCAGGCAGGCCAGACAACTGCCCAGGTCCTCTCCCCCTGGCCAGGTTGGCTGGACCCCAACCATGAATTAGTTCATGCACCGGGCTTCTAATAATATATATATATATATATATATATATATATATATATACACACACACACACACACACACACACACACACACATACACACACACACACACACACACACACACACACACATACTGCTGAGTGGCCAGATTATTATGCATTCAGAGATCATAATAATCTGGCTACTCAGTGTATATTACTGTACATTTTATTTCTTCTGTTATCAGATGCATACCCATCATGTCAGAACAAGAAAAGTGGACCATGAATGTTGTGCTTTTAAGGCATAATGGGGTGTGGGTTATTTTATGATCAAATTATATAGCTGCCAAAACCGGTTTGGCTCAGTGGATAGACGGTTGGCCTGCGGACTGAAGGGTCCCAGGTTCGATTCTGGTCAAGGGCATGTACCTTGGTTATGGGCGCATCCCCAGTAGGGGATGTGCAAGAGGCAGCTGATTGATGTTTCTAACTTTCTATCCCTCTCTCTTCCTCTCTGTAAAAACTCAATAAAATATATTTTAAAAATAAAAAATAAAATAAAATAAATTATATGGCTAAGCATTTTATTTATTACTAGAGGCCCAGTGCACAAAATTTGTGCACAGTGGGGGGCGGGGTGCAAGGTGTCCCTCTGCCCAGCCTGCCCCTTCCCCAATCTGGAACACCTCCAAGGATGTCTGACATCCCTCTCACAATCCAGGACTGCTGGCTCCCAACTGCTTGCCTGCCTGCCTTCCTGATTGTCCCTAACCGCTTCTGCCTGCCAGCCTGATCACCCCCTAACCACTACCCTTCCAGCCTGATTGATGTCTAACTGCCCCCCTGCCAGCTTGTTTGCCCCCAACTTCCCTCCTCTGCTGGCCTGGTCACCCCTTACTGTCCTCCCTTGCAGGCCTGGTCCCTCCAAACTGCCCTCCCCTGATGGCCATCTTGTGGTGACCATCTTGTGTCTACATGGGGGCAGCTATCTTGATCTTGTGTGTTGGATTGATGGTCAATCTGCATATTACTCTTTTATTAGATAGGATAGAGGCCCAGTACACAGGCGGGGGGCCAGCTGGTTTTCCCTGAAGGGAGTCCCGGATCAGGGTAGGGGTTCCTTTGGGGCATGGGGCGGTTTGGGCGAGGGGCCTATGTTGGTTTGTAGGCCAGGGGAAACCCTAGCCAGCTCACTCCAGCTCCTTGGCTGCCGTCATTTTTCTTGGGATTTATCTTCTATAATTGAAACTTTGTATCCTTGAGTGGAGGCCTGGGCCGGCCAGGGTTTGTGGGAAGCTTGGCTTCCTCCATTACCAGGGAAACCCAAGCCTCCCAACTGCTCTCTGTGGTGGCAGCCATCTTGGTTGGGGTTAATTTGCATACTCGCTTTGATTGGCTGGTGGACTTGGCTTGTGGGCGCATTGGAGTGATGGTTAATTTGCATATTACTCTTTTATTAGGTAGGATGCAATAACACCAGCTATACTAAAAGAATATGTCAACATTCAAATATTAAACAAACTCTCATAGAAAATTTTCCAGCTGAGATGAAAGGGTGAGAAAAAATTTAAAATTGAAAATAACATCTTATCACATAAAAACTTTTTCACAAACTAAATTTTCTAGAAGCTCATTTGTTAGTCAAGCAAAGAAAACTATTTATAGATGATGAGTTAATGACATTGCATTTGATTTCAGTAGCAAAAAGAAAATGTGTCTAGAGAAAATAAACTTGGGTAGAGGGCTACTACCCTTTAAGTATTGCTAAAAGAGTGGAGGACACTGGGGAAAACACCAATAGTCAATTAGAAGGCAAGGCAAATGATCTCAAATGTGTTCCCTTGTGATGAATTGATATACACTGAGTGGCCAGATTATTGTGATATCTGAATGCATAATAATCTGGCCACTTAAAAGGCTAATATGCAAATTGTTCCCTTGACCAGGAGTTTGACCATCAGGCAGGGTGGCCAACCCCCCATGCCCTCTCTTCCTTGTCAGGCTGATCAGACCCCACCCATGCACAAATTCTTGCACTGGGCCTCTAAAAAAAAAATACACACACACACACACACACACACACACACACACACACACTTATTGGCCAGATTATTATGCATTCAGAGATCATAATAATCTGGCCACTCAGTGTATGTTGACAGTACTATTCAATTATTGCTTATTTATAGGGTCAGTGACAAATCTAAGTGACTGAAGAACTAGCCTTCACGAATAGTCTCTGGAACAGCTACAAGCTGTTCTATTCTCAACTTCTATTTTCAAAGAAGTTGAGAAAACTAATTCAGTGCAACCTAGGATGTATTACCACTGATAGAGTTAAAGTATACGGGTGGCAGAAAAAGGCTTACCTGGAGAAATGTACAAAGCACGGTGTTTATAGCCTGTGGTGTTCATTATATTATCCACCACAAGTAATTTGCAGAAATACTTGAATCTATTACTTGTTTCTGAACCAGTAGTATTTTTTCTTTTTAATCCTCACCGAGGATATTTTCCCATTAATTTTTAGAGAGAGTGGAAGAGAGAGGGAGAGACAGAGAGAGAAACTTCGATGTGAGAGAGACACATTGATTGGTTGCCTCCTGCACGGGCCCCGACCAGGGAGCAGCCTGCAACCGAGGTACTATGTACCCTTGACTGGAATCGAACAGGGGACCCTTCAGCCCGCAGGCCAATGCTCCATCCACTGAGCCAAACCGGCCAGGACTGAACCAGTAATATTGATGGTGAACTTTATTTGTTCTTGTAGATTTCACTATCATCAGTTTTGTGAAATTTTGTCAGAAATAGAACCTGAATCTACTCATTTGCCCTATGACACAGCAGTTTAATGGCTTAGCAGTAGTGATTATATATATATATATATATATATATATATATATATATATATATATAATATATTTTATTGATTTTTTTTTCCACAGGAAGGAAAGGAGAGGGACAGAGAGCTAGAAACATTGATGAGAGAGAAACATCAACCAGCTGCCTCCTGCACACTCCCCACTGGGTATGTGCCCGCAACCAAGGTACATGCCCTTGACTGGAATCGAACCTGGGACCCTTAAGTCCGCAGGCCAATGCTCTCTATCCACTGAGCCAACCTGGTTAGGGCAGCAGTAGTATATTTTTATTGAGGTTTTTGGTTTTTTTTAGCTCAGAATTGAGGTTGAAAATTTTAAAACAAGAACAACTGCTCTCAAGTGTCATCATATAGTAAATCACTTTTAGAAATACTTTTTGCTACAATACTTTAGTCTTGATAATGTTACTAAATAAATTAACCTACAACTAAAAGGCAAAAAAAAATCCCTTACATGTGAAACTTACACAGCAGTAAAGTCATCTTGATGACAGCTAGTGTTTTATTTAAATCACAAATACCGTTGAGCTGCTTTAAAAACTTCCCAGGTTGCCAGAAGTTAAAACAAAAAGGTCTGCATTTTCACATAAATTTGCAGCTGATCTGACACCATAAATAAAAAGCAGAAAAGTAAAAAGTTAGTAAATTATATATCACTAAAGTTAGATTTTTGGTGCTTCAAAGGACACCATGACGAAGGTGAAAAGACAACCCACAACATGGGAGGGAATTTTTACAAATCATTTTCCTGATAATGGAATTGTATCAAGCATCTATTTAAAAAAAAAAACTATTATAACTCACTAATAAAAGAAGCAATACCCCGATTTTAAAATTGGCAAAGAATCTGAACAGACTTTTATCCAAAATAGATAAGCAAAAGGCCAAGAAGCCCATGAAAAGTTGTTCAACATTATTATTTCTCTGAGAAGTCAAATCAAAGCCACAATGACAACCCATTTCATATCCAGTAGGATGGCTAAAAGAGAGATAATAACAAGCGGGGGGGGGGGGTGTTAAACAAATTAGAAGCCTCATACGCTGCTGGTGGCAACATAAGCATGGTGCACCTGCTTTGGAAAACCATATGGCAGCTCATCATATTGCTAAACATAGTTACCATATGACCCAGCAATTCCAGTTCTATAGTATATAAGACTCTCTTTCACGGCCCACGTAGAAAGAGTTCCAATTCAGGGTTCAGGTTCTGGAGAAGGGCCGCACACAAATGAAGAGACTTGAGACTTGAGACTTGAAGAAATTCAACTTCAATTATTTTTTTTATTAAGGTATTATATGTGTACATAGCTTACCATTGCCCCCCCCACACACACACACCTCCCATTCATGCCCTCCCTCCCCAGAGTTCTGTGTTCGTTGGTTGCACTTATATTCATGCATACCAGTCCTTCGGTTGTTCTCTTATCTCTCCCCAGGTCTCCTTCCCCTCTCCATTGGGTCCCAGTGTCTTCACACACCCCGCTGTCATTTGACAATCTGCTTGTTTTATGGTGACTATCTCAGGACCACATGAATAGAATCTGCTCCTCATTTGGCAGTCTGCTTGTTTTATGGTGACTATCTCAGGACCACACGAATAGAGTCCACTCCTCCTCTGGTTCTCACCGCCCCTTCCCCTAGGTCCCACTGCTTCCCCTGGGACACACGGCTCACCCGGGGCACACGGCCCCCTGGGACACATGGCTCACCCCGGGGCACACGGCCCCCATTTCGTGGATGGATTTATATTTGAGTGAGAGTAAACACTATACTCATTCCATGAGTTAAAGAGTTTTCCCTGCCCTAGCTTGTTTGGCTCAGTGGATAGAGCATCAGCCTGCGAACTGAAGGGTCCGGGGGTTGATTCCAGTCAGGGCACATGCCCGGGTTGCGGGCTCGATTGCCATTAGGAGGCAGCCGATCAAGGATTCTCTCTCATCATTGATGTTTCTAGCTCTCCCTCTCCCTTCCTCTCTTGAAATGAATAAAAAAATATATTTAACATTTTTTTCCACATATATACAAACCCCACTGAATCATCCTAATAAATGATTGTTAAGCATCCTTTAGATTTTGAAAATAAAGTTGTGCCATAATCCCATCCCTCCTATGGGTCCCATGATGGAGAACTCGGTAAATCAAAGCCATGAGGAGCTGCGCTTGCATTAGGGTTCTGGAAATGACCACGTAGCTCTGGACAGGGCCACTCGGTGTCAGGAAGCTTTGGTTCCCTCATCCATGAAACAGGGGGGCAGAGCCGTAAGGTGCCTGCCTGGGCTGCTCTTATTATACAGCAAACCAGCTGCAGAGGACACTGGGACCCAATGGAGTAAATCTGAACATGGCTGAGAAATAGAAGAGATCACAATATATCAAAAGATGTCTTCCTGTTTCCTTTTTCCCTCCAACAAGTTCACTTTCCTTTCTTAGTTTACTTCTGACTTCTCTTCATTTTATGTTATTGTTCCTGGCAAAGCTACAGGCTTTCTTTTCTTTTCTCTCTGATTTTGAAAGAGGAAATCACACTCCAGCACTTTCTTCTAACTACAGCTCAAAAAGCACTTCAGCATCTGAAACCCACGTCCAATGGACTCGCCCAGTTTTAATCAAAGGAGTTACATTTTGATGCCGAGAGTCCTGTGAATATCCAAATTCTGGTATGCGGTTTCCAATCCCATTTCTTTTCATCTTTTGCTCTACTAAATGGCATTATTCTATTCTTAGTTTTCCAAATTATGAAAGGAATATTGGCCACATAAAAAAGAAATCTGGCCCTGGCTGGTTTGGCTCAGTGGATAGAGCGTTGGTCTGTGGATTGAAGGGTCCTAGGATCGATTCCAGTCAGGGCACATGCTCAGGTTGCAGGCTCAATCCCCAGTAGTGGGCATGCAGGAGGCAGCCAATCAATGATTCTCTCTCATCACTGTTTCTATCTCTCCCTCTCCTTTCCTCTCTGAAATAAATTTTAAAAAGAAAAATGAAAGAAAGAAATCTGAAGCAACACTCACCAAGCAGCGAACAGTGCTATTTGCCAAAGATAAGCTAATGGGGGACTTTTTAACCTTCTACATCTCATATGCGTTTGTACACACACACACACACACACACACACACACACACACACACGTATGTATGTATGTATTGGGTTCATAAACCAATATATATATATATATATATATATATATATATATATATATATTCTTAAATTTTTATGCTCCTTATAGAAAGTGGACCATTCATAAAATGATGGCTTTTACAGCTCCTCTGGTTTTCCTTCTGGTTTTTTCTTTCCTTCTAGTTGTAGAATTTCCAGTCAGTCAACTTTCCTGTAGTTCTGGATAGTGTCCACTTTATATTTTAGTTGTATTTTTTGAAATTGTTGAGTGTGGCTGCAGTTAGGCATTTACCTCTGCCGCCATCTTGTTGCAATCTCCTGTTATTGATTTTTAAAATGAGAAAATATATGGACATAGTTAATAGAAAGAGAAATGAAAATAGCAAAGATGCTCAATGTTTTTCATAATAAGGGAAGTGCATATTAAAATTACCCCGGGATAACATTTCTCCTCTATCAGATTGGCAAAAATCCCAAAGTTTGATAACATACTCTGATGGTGATATGCAGGGAGTCAGGCTCTCTCGAGGCGATTTGGCAAAATGCAGCAAAACTAAATATGTGTCCACCCTTTGATTTAGCAATCCTACTTCTAAGAATCTTTCCCCAAAGACTCACAGGTAAGATTACGAAATGGCATGCAAACATGGAGCTCATTGCAGAACTATTTATAATTATAAAAAAGACCATAAAAACCACAAATGTCCATTAAAAAGGGTCTGGTTGAAGGTCATAGTCATGCAATGGAGTAATATATCAATGTGAAAAGCAATGAGAAGATTCCCTATTGTTATGGACTGAACCATTTCCCTTAAAAAAAAAAAAGTGCATATTGAAGCCCTAACCCCCAATATGATGGTATTTGGAGATAGGGCCTTCACGTTTAGATGAGGTCGTGAGGGTGGGGCCCTCATGAAGGGATTAGTGCCCTTATAAGAAGAGACACCAGAAAACTTACTCTGTTTCCCCACCATGTGAGGCTATAGCGAGCAGGTGGCAGTCTACAAGATAAGAAGAGAGTCCTCACCAGGAACCAGCCATGCTGGCATCTTGATCTTGGACTTCCAGCCTCTAGAACTGTGAGAAAATTAATTTTTAAGTCGTTTTTTTTAATTTTATTAAGGTATTATCTGTGTACATAGCTTACCATTGCCCCCCCCCCCACCTCCCATTCATGCCCTCCCTCCCCAGAGTTCTGTGTTCGTTGGTTGTACTTATATGCATGCATACCAGTCCCTCAGTTGTTCTCCTATCTCCCCCCAGGTCTCCTTCCCCTCCCCGCTGTCATTTGACAATCTGCTTGTTTTATGGTGACTATCTCAGGACCCCATGAATAGAGTTCACTCCTCCTCTGGTTTTCACCGGCCCTTCCCCTGGGTCCCACTGCTTCTCCTGGGACACACGGCTCACCCGGGGCACACTGCACCCTGGGACGCACGGCTCACCCGGGACACCCGTCCCCTTTGGGGGATACGGCTCACCCGGGGCACATGGCCCCCTGGGACACTCGGCTCACCCGGGGCACTCGGCCCCCTGGGACACACGGCTCACCCGGGGCACTCGGCCCCCTGGGACACACGGCTCACCCGGGACACCCTTCCCCTTTGGGAGGTACGGCTTACCCGGGGCACATGGCCCCCTGGGACACTCGGGAGAAAATTAATTTTTGTTGTATTACAGGCCGCCCAGTCTGTGGAGTTTTGTAATGGCAGCTCCAGCTGCTGAAGATACCCATCTACCTCTATGGATAAATGGGAAAGGAGGAAGGTGCAGGATAGTGCATAATATACTGTTCTTTGGGTGAGAGAAGTGTAGAAATATACAAACCTATTTGCTGATATTTTCATAATGAAAAATATAAATATACAAACCTATTTGCTGATATTTTCATAATGAGAAAAAATGAAAGCATAAGTCACCTGGGTCATTCTTAGGCTGTTCCTAGTCATACTTGCAAACGCCAGCTGTGCTCAGGAGTGTCATTAACCATCGCCGAGTGAGCACGGCCCTCTGCTGCACCCCATGGCTCCCCAGGAGAGAAGCACCTGGCTTGCACGCTGGCACCTGTGACCCAGAGGCCCCCCCTCCGTCACTGTGGTTTTGAGCGCGTGTCCGGAGCAGGTTTTTGTTTGTTTTTTGCCATGACTCAGGATCTTCCCAGGGCAGGTCCCTCCTGGCCCTCACACGGGCCTCTCCGTGGACTGGTTCAGCTGTCGTTCTCCGCACCGTCTGTCAGGCCCTCACACTCACAGAGAGAACGCGAGTGTGCCAGAAGCCTCGCTGAAATCCAGGCTCTCCTAGAGACACGCCACGCGTTTGGAGAGCCTCTGGCCCCCTTTCTGTGTTACTGGGTAGCAAGAAGGCTGAACTTCCAAAAAGCGTATTTGGGTTTATTGTGCAAACTTTACGCAAATCAGGATCATACCCTATTTTTTTTTCTCGCTTTCCATATTCTGAAAATATCTTCACATGCCATGAAATATACTTTATCATGTGATTTTTAGTGCTGGCATGGTTTTCCGAAGTCTGCATGGTATACATCCAAATGGTTTTTTTCCGAGGTATTTCCCACCATTCGAAATAATGCTGGAATAATCTTGTAAATACGTTTCCACTGCCTCTGGGTTTCCTCAGGAGAGGTTTCAAGAAACGGGATTATTGCTGAAACCGGCTTGGCTCAGTGGATAGAGCGTCGGCCTGCGGACTGAAAGGTCCCGGGTTCAATTCCAGTCAAGGGCACGTACCTTGGTTGCGGGCACATCCCCAGTGGGGGGTGTGCAGGAGACAGCTGCTCGATGTTTCTTTCTTTCTTTTTTAAAAAATATTTTATTGATCTTTTACAGAGAGGGAGAGTTAGAAACATCAATGAGAGAGAATCATTGACCAGCTGCCTCTTGCACACCCCCCACTGGGGATGTGCCCGCAGCCAAGGTATATACTGTTGACTGGAATTGAATCTGGGATCTTTCAGTCCGCAGGCCGACGCTCTATCCATTGAGCCAAACCGATTTAGGCTGGTCGATGTTTCTTTCTCATTGACATTTCTAACTCTCTATCCCTCTCAATTCCTCTCTGTGTAAAATCAATAAAGTATATTTAAAAAAAAAAAAAAGAAGGAAACGGGATTACTGAGTCAAGGCCTGTGAGTACCTTAAAACTCCTCAGATGCATGTGTGTGATATTTCTAAATTGTCAAGTTGAAACGCCGCATTGAACAATAACACCTGAGACAGTATCAACCCATTATTGTCGAAGTGTCAAGGGAAGAATGGTACCGCCCTTTGAATGGCTTTTCTTCACGAGCTGACCCTCACAGCGGGTAGACCATAGACGTGTTTTAATGATTTGGAGGAAAGGCCAGGAGACAGGAAGGGAGGATAATAGTGACATCCTTTTGAAGGACAAGCCTTTACCATGTGCCTCAGCTGCTGAGCGGCCGGCAGGTGTGAGTGATGGAGCTCGGAGTCACACAGACCTGGGCCTGAAGTCCAGCGCCTTCAGATGACAACCTGGGGCAGTCTCCTGCCCTTTTCTTCCCGTAAGAATGGAGTTGTCTGAGTTCTTACACCCTTGGGCCCTGTGGCGATCTCACCCGGTAACCCGAGGGACGCTTGGCTCTGGCCTGCCCCGGAGTAAACACTCAGCAATGTCACTGTCAGGGTCATGATGTGTACAGACGTCCCGCAATGTTCCAGAAATGCTAACTGAGATCATGGCTGGGTGGTATAGTATTTTGTGTGATTTGGGGTTGTTCTTTCTTTTCTTACCTGGTTCTGTGTTTTCGAAGTTTTTCATATTGATCGTGTGTTACTTAATGAATGCAAAAGACTTTTTACGAATGTTTTCTTTTTAAAATGCACCACCTGCCGAAACCAGTTTGGCTCAATGGATAGTCAGCCTACAGACTGAAAGGTCCCAGGTTCGATTCCGGTCAAGGGCATGTACCTTGGTTGCGGGCACATCCCCGGTAGGAGGTGAGCGAGAGGCAGCTGGTCGATGTTTCTCTCTCATCGACGTTTCTAACTCTCTATCCCTCTCAATTCCTATCTGTAAAAAAATCAATAAAAATATATATATATTTTTTTAAATGCAGCACCTTCTAGTTGGAAGCCCTTACGTTGCAAGGTTTGGAAACGTGCTTCCAAGCCCCCTCCAAGGCAGCCGCGCCGCTGCCCCACCTGCAGCCGCCTGCCCGGAGCTCGCAGGCTGCAGGCCGCGTGGCTGTCTCAGGGCCGCCGGCCAGCTGCACAGCTGTGACCCTTCCAGTGTGAGCTGCCCTCACTGCGGAGAATTGAGGGCCTGGCCGACCGGGGAGAGGGTCCTGCTGGAGCCGAGGGGAGACGAGGGAGCCAGGAACTGCTGTGGTAGCCCCAGCCCATCCGGTCCCACCATCTGCACCTCTGGCCTGGGAATCCCCAGCAGGCCTCGGATTATTTTTAGAACCGATGGAGGAGGCCTTCCAGATCACCTGGCCTGCGGTTCCGCCAGGGCTGCCCGGGAGAATCATTCAAGAAGCATCTTAAGCCAGACAGGTGGCCGAAACCGGTTTGGCTCAGTGGATAGAGCGTAGGTCTGCGGACTGAAAGGTCCCAGGTTCGATTCTGGTCAAGGGCATGTACCTTGGTTGCGGGCACATCCCCAGTAGGGGGTGTGCAGGAGGCAGCTGGTCGATGTTTCTCTCTCATTGATGTTTCTAGCTCTCTATCCCTCTCCCTTCTTCTCTGTGGAAAATCAATAAAATATATATATATTTAAAAACCAGACAGGTGCTCGAGCCCCACTCCAGACCTATGCGGGGGGGATTCAGCAGGGGACCCCGATGGGCTGAGGCCCGCAGGCCAAGCAGCTCCCCATGGCCCATTGTGGGTCTTGGACACAGACCTCAGCTGGGAGGGCAGCACACGCGGTTCCAGTTTCCCCTGGTGCACTGAGAGGGCGTCGTGGAGTACAGGGGTTTCCTCAGGCGCCGTCTCACCCGTGAGGTGAGGGAGGCAGGCGGATGTTATCTCTGCCTGGAGCTGAGGGATCTAAAGCCCGGAAGGGAGAGGTGGATTGCGAGTCTCAGGTGGAGCCGGAACTATAACCTGACTTAATTACCAAGACACCCCGAGGCAGGACTCCTTCCGGGGGAGCCCTGAGGGGGTTGGGCCTTGGAGGGCTTGCATTCCTGAGCCCTGCCCCAGGCCCACGGTGTCTGCACATCTCCGGGAGGGAGAGAGTGCACAGTCTTTAGAAACTCCTCAGGGGGTTGTAATGGACACTAAAGTTTGAGTTAAGTTCAAGATGGCCGAGCAGAAGCAAACCTCAAAGAAACGGTCATTAATATTCTTCGAGAAATAAAATGCTACATTTATTCAGGTAGAATAGGATGGCATTTCATTATTATTTTTTTAAAATGACAACCTTGAAAAGGAAAAGGTAATGGAGATACACTTACAAAATTCTGAGTGACAATGTTTTTTAACCCATAAAATCCTGCTGAGCCCAACTATCAATGAAATGCGCCTAACGCATAATGGTGCTTTCAAACTTTCAAAGTAAAAAATGGAACCATCCAGCAAGTAAGAGCACAAAAGAATGTGCCTTTCTCAGAAAGCTACTGTGCATCACACCGAGAAACAGCCCGTTGGGGTGGAGCCAGAGGTCAGAGCACAGAGGACTCTGGGGAGAAGCCCTATGAAAAAATCTCACCACGCGGCATCGTATAGAGCCGCTGGACTGCAGGGGAAGACTGGCCAGAGGTTTGGAGAAAGCTAAACAAATAAGAAAGAATGAGGCAGACACAAAAAGTTATGTTAGAAAGAAAATGCTATCCTAATACTCCACGTGGCTTAGTTGTGAACGGTGTTTAATAGGCATAATAATGGAATAACTGATTATCTTTCCTCTAAAGGCGAGAGGGAGTTGGTGAATAATGAATGAATAATGAATAAGGCAGATTAGTAAAAGACAGCAGCATGTGCATTCTTTTAAAATACAGAGGCAGGCCTAGCCAGTGTGGCTCAGTATCGTCCCAGGCATCGAAAAATCGCTGGGTTGATTCTGGTCAGGGCACATACCCAGGTTGCCAGTTCAATCCCCTGTTGGGGTGTGTACAGGAGGCAATTGATCAATGTTTCTCTCTCACATTGATATTTCTCTCTCCCTCTCTCTTGCTATTTAAAAACAACTCCACCAAAAACAAACAAACAAAAACACCCCACAATGAAAAAACAGAGGTAAATGAAAACAACCTAAAAGTGGTTGCTTTTAGAGAATTAGGGAGGTGAGAGGAGGGGAGAGAAGGGGGAACCAGCAGACTAATTTTATTACAGACGTTTAGCTATTGTTTGGCTCCTTAAACTATAGGCATATATTACTTTGGTTTAAAAACAAGTTCCATAGCCTCTGAAAGTACCTGCAATGGTGTTTGACCGGATAGCATCATTGCTTGCTTGAGCTTCCGAAAGGAAGAAGATATTTGCAGCACTTACACTCAATCAAGATTTGTAGGGGGATTATATAAAGAACTCCTATCCTATATAATAAAAGAGCAATATGCAAATTGACCCTAACAGCAGAACAACTGGGAATGACCGGTGCCTGTGATGCACACTGACCACCAGGGGGCAGATGCTCAAGGCAGGAGCTGCCCCTTGGTGGTCAGTGCGCTCCCACAGGGGGAGCTCCGTTCTAAGGCTGTCCGCAGGGAGCAGACCTAAGGCGCAATCCGACATCCCCTAAGGACTCCCAGACTGTGAGAGGGCGCAGGCCAGGCTGAGTGCCCCCTTCCAGTGCACGGATTTTTGTGTACCAGGCCTCTAGAATATCAATAAGGTGGGTAGGACCTGAATCTAAAGAAAATTGGGCAAAAAAAAGGAAAAAAAAGAAATAGAAATCCATGTATGGTTCACAAATATATGATAAGTTTCTCACTAAAAATCAGGGCATACACCCAGCCAGCATGGCTCAGTGGTTGAGCATCAACCTATAAATCAGGAGGTCGTGGTTCGATTCCCAATCAGGGCACATGCCTGGTTGTGGGCTCAGTCTCAGTGTGTGCATGCCAGATCAACGATTCTCTCTCATCACTGATGTTTCTCTCTCTCTCTCCCCCTCTCCCTTCCCCTTGAAAATAAATAAAAATTTTGTGGGTTTTTTTTTTTAGATCAAAAGATAAGAGCATTCAGTCATTTAAAAGGTCCTTCCAAGAGATTAGGGGCGTCCCTCCTCCATCCTTTCCAATCGAACAGTCGGGCCGTCAGAAGTTGAGGAGCACTGACCCCCAGCAGGAGCCCAAGGCAGAGAAACACCACCCTTACGGTCTGTGAAAGTGAATTTGTTGAGTGACATGAATGCCAGTGGGATTCACAGAACACCCACACGTCTTTGAGACACGCTGCGAGCTTGGCCTGAAAGGGACAGAGGTACACGAGAAAAGGCTGCTGGGCCTGCAGACGTCACTGGCAGGAAGCAGGCTGGGACACTCCTCGGGTGCCAACATGCACTGCCTTCCGAGGGAAACGAAGGGCGGCCCAGGGGCGGAAGCAGGGGCCGTGGGGCGCAGCCAAACCGCAGTCATGGAGAATTGGTCTCCGGTCTTGAACCCTGATCAGGGAGCTTGCAACACCTAGCCAGCTGCATTTTAGAATGTCTATGGACCAGTGATTGCCTTTGCCTCCCATTTTCTCCATTTTTGTTTTTTTTAAAATATATGTGTATTGATTTCTGGAGGAAGTGGGGAGAGAGAGAGAGAGAGAAAGAGAGAGAGAGAGAGAAGAAGAAGAAGAAGAAGAAGAAGAAGAAGAAGAAGAAGAAGAAGAAGAAGAAGAAGGATGATGATAGAGAATCATTGATTGGCTGCCTCAACAGGAGCATTTCTCACCGCACCCGCAGCCCAGGCATGTGCCCTGGACTGGAATTGAACCCGGGACTCTTCAGTCCACAGACCAACGCTCTATCCACCGAGCCAAACCGGCTAGGACTCCTTTTCTCCACTTTGGACCGGGAATGTCTCTACCAGTTATCCTATATCTGTCCCACCACTGGGCATAGGGTGGGGTGGGGCAAATATCTCATCGCTTTATCCTCACAACGCCACCAAGAGGAACCGTCCTCGAGAGCCGGACTAGAGCTGAGGAGCTGCATCCACGCCTGACTTCTTTGGGACTCGGAGCGAATGCCACGGTGGGGAGGAGACTTTGGGGGCCTTGGGAAGGAGTGAATGCCTTTTGCACGTGACAGGGACGTGAATCTTTGGGGCCAGAAGGTGGACTGTGGTTGGCAGCTTCTAAGAGGGCCCTCGATGTCCCCACCTCTGAGCATCCTCCCTCCTGTGTCCTCTCTCCTGCCTGTGGCGGCCGGCCTGGTGACCCTTCCTGAAGCCAGGGGCACGTCCTCAGGGCGCTCCCGTGCACGGCCGTGGGCAGGGGTTCGGGGAGAAGAGCTGATGGCAGCCCAGGCCTGACATCCCCGACGACTCTGCCTCTTCCCCAGCCTCTCCACCCGCGGCTTCTCGCCTCCCGTGAGCGCACCACCCTAAGCTCTGAGCGCCCCCCAGAAACCTCACAGGCACTGGGGACCCTCGGTGGGAAAACAGTCCAGGCTTCTAGGAAGAGTCAGCGGAGGAAAACAGTCCGATTGCGCAGGGGCCCTAGTTCTCCTGGAGCCCAGGGGCCTCACCCCCCGGGGCAGAGGGGTGCGGCCTTGCAGCACGGCCAGTCCCTGGCCACCGCCCGCCTGGCCAGACCGGGTGCCACGGGGCCGGGCGTCTTGGCTCATCAGCCTCTTCCTAATGTGAAGGCTGCTCTGGGAGTCAGGTGATTGACAGCCGGGGCGCCCCTGGGGCTCATTAGGGAAGCTGGGGGCGGTGTGTGTGTGTGTGTGTGGGGGTGTCTAGGAGACCTGCTCTCCCCTGACAGCCCCGGCCAGGCGGCGGGCTGGGAGCAGGCAGGGGAGGGAGGGGGTGGGTCTTGCTGGGCTACATGTCCTCTGCTTTGTGCCGGCTCCAGGCCCAGCTGTGCCCGCTGCCCACGGCGGAGCAGCGCTCCTGAAGGCCCAGCAGCAGCCCCGAATATTCCTAAGTGCCAAAGCCTCCCTTCCCCAGGCCCCGGGGGTCCCCCTCAGACCCCCAGCATGCCCTTCCCCACCTTCCCTTCCAGGGACCCACGGCTGCTGTGCACCCCACTCTTCCTCCCCCCAGGTTCCCGGTGGCGCCCCCGGCCTGGCTGTCCTCGCTCTGGCTGCTGTTTGAGACGCCGGAGGACCGGTCATCACACGGGGTGCTAAAAACCAGGTCTGCATCTCTATGTCACAACGTGGGATCATTTTCCTTTTCTGTTTACACCCTTTACAGGGCTCAAATATTTCCTATCTCTTGACTTTCAAAATGGGGAGAAACATAGATACTACCAGTCTGGAGGGGAAGGTGGTTTCTCGCCTGGTGGTCGAGAGCCAGCACTCAAGAGCCAGACGGGCAGGATTGGCATCCCCACCCTGGGTGACCGACCGCGGGCAAGACGCCCAGCTTCCCTGCTATGGGATCATGTGTAAATGGAGCTTGGCCTCATTTTACAAAAGAGCGTGGCTTCCTCTACATAAGCCCGGCCCTGGTGGCTCAGGGGTTGAGCTTTGACCTATGAACCAGGAAGTCACGGTTTGAGCACATGCCCTAATTTCAGGCTGGATCCCCAGTAGGGGGCGTGCAAGAGGCAGCCAATCAATGGTTCTCATCATTGATGTTTCTGTCTCTCTCTCCTTCTCCCTTCCTCTCTGAAATCAACAAAAACATATTTTTTAAAAAATGTAAAGACTAAGTTCATGTGGGTAAAGTGCTTACTGATAAATGGTATTTGTTCAATAAAAACGTTGGACTCAGCTCAGCAGCTGTGAAAGGCAGAGGAGTCATAGGGCCAGTGGCTCTCACTGAGGTCCCTGCTCCTGTTTCTCCCCACCCTCTGGCCCCTCCTGCCCCGTGTCCAGAGGTTGGAGTTTGCGTTAGAAATGGCTGCTACTCCAAGCTATTGGCCGGACACTGCCCAGTCCCCAGGCCCTGGCATATCTGGTGCCTTTGGCCTCCTCTTTCCTGTCTGTGAATTGCACCCTGTGGACCACGTGGGCCTGTGGACAGCACCCCCGCCCCCGCTGCCCTCCCATCACTCTTTTCCGTGTCCCTGAATTCCTCTCTTTTCCTCCTGGGCCACCACGGGACCCTAAGACTGCCCTGTCCCTGAACCCTGACAGTAACTGCCTGGTCTTCCAACAGCACCACGTGAGGCTGCTAGCCTGACCCTCCCCTTGGGGTATGGTCTAGGACAGGGCTGGGCAAACTACGGTCTGCGGACCGGATCCGGTGAGTAAAACTATTGAATTAAAAAAAAAAAAAAAAAAAAAGACCATACCCTTTTATGTAATGATGTTTACTTTGAATTTATATTAGTTCACACAAACACTCCATCTATGCTTTTGTTCCGGCCCTCCGGTCCAGTTTAAGAACCAATTGTGGTCCTCGAGTCAAAAAGTTTGCCCAGCCCTTGTAGAGCATTGGCCTGCGGACCAAGTGGTCCCAGGTTTGATTCTAGTCAAGGGCATATGCCCGGGGTTGCAGGCTTGATCCCCAGTAGGGGGCATGCAGGAGGCACCCAATCAGTGGTTCTCTGTCATCATTGATATTTCTATCTCTCTCTCCCTTCCTCTATAATATCAATTAAATATATATAAATATTTAAAAACAAAATAAAAAAAATGACAACACTCTAATGAAAGGTGTAAAAGAAGGTCAAAGTAAATGGAGAAACACAGCATGCTCCTAAATTGGCAGATTTATAATAAAGGTGTTAATTTTCCTTAAATTCACTAAACTCACTACCAATAAAAATCCAAGCAGGCTTTTTAATAAACATAGACAAGATGATTCTAAAATTTGTACAGAAAGGTGAAGATTAGCTTACACAATCTGAAAAAAAGAAGGAAATTCAAAGAAGTGCAATATCCATTTTAAACCTAAAATAATCAAGACAATGTGCTATTGGTGAATGTTTAGATACTCATATCAATGAATCGAAATTGGCGATTTGATTTTTGACACTGGTGCAGCGGAAGAAGGGTAATCTTTTCAACAAATGGTATTGGGCTGATAGCACATCCACGTGAGAAATGCACTGTGGCCCCCTGGCTGGGAGCTCAGCTGGCTGGAGTGTCACCCCCGATCTGCCAAGGCTGCAGATTTGACACCCATGCCCCCCAGGCAGGAATTCAACAAGCAAGCAAAACAAACAAACAAACAAACAACACACACACACACACACACACACACACACACACACACACCAAACCGAAGAACGCATGAATGGGCCCTGACTGGTTTGGCTCAGTGGGTAGAGCGTCGGCCTGCAGACTGAGGGATCCCAGGTTTGATTCTGGTCAGGGGCATGTACCTTGGTTGCGGGCACATCTCCAGTGGGGGGCGTGCAGAAGGCAGCCGATTGATGTTTCTCTCTCATTGATGTTTCTGGGTCTGTATCCCTCTCTCTTCCTCTCTGTGAAAAATCAATAAAGTATATATATATTTTTAAAAAGAATGCATGAATGGGTGGGACAACAAATCCATGTTTTGCTCTCTCTCTCCCTTCCTCTGTCTCAAAAACCAATCAATCAATAAATTTTAAAAAGAAAAAGAAACTTTGATAAAAACAAAAAGAAACTTTGACTTAAACTTTTTGCCTTATTTTTTTATTAAGTCAAAATAACTACAGAAACAACATTAAAAATTTTTGTGCATTGCCTGGCCAGTGTGGCTCAGTGGTTGAACATCCATCTGTGAACCAGGAGGTGACAGTTCTATGCCTGGTCAGGGCACATGCCCAGGTTTTGGGCTCGATCCCCAGTATGAGGTGTGCAGAGGCAGTGGATCCATGATTCTCTCTCATGGTTGATGTTTCTGTGTCTCTCTCTCCCTCTCCTTTCTTCTCTCTCTAAAATGAAGAAAAACACATTTAAAAAAATGTGACACGTATACACAATAGGATATTATGTAGCTATATAATGGATTGCAATTCTGACCTATGCTTTAATGTGGATGATCCTTGAAAACATGCCAATTAAAAGAACACAAGGTCACATAATTTTAAAAATATGTATTTTATTGATTTTTTTTACAGAGAGAAAGGAAGAGGGATAGAGAGTTAGAAATATCAATCAGCTACCTCCTGCACACACACACACACACACACACACACACACACACACACACACTGGGGATGTACCTGCAACCAAGGTACATGCCCTTGACCAGAATCGAACCTGGGACCTTTCAATCCACAGGCTGACACTCTATCCAATGAGCCAAACCGGTTAGGGCAAGGTCACACATTTTTAAATTCCATTTATATGCAATGTCCAGAATAGGTAAGTCTATAGAAATAGAAATGGGATTGTTGGTTGCCAGGGTTTGTATAGAGGGGAGAATAACTACAGACGTTTTGTGTTTATTGTGTGTGTGTTTGTTTTTTGTTTGTTTTGTTGTTTTGCTTGTTTGTTGAATGCTGAAATGTTTTGGAACTAGAAAGAGGTGGTGGTTTCATAACATTTTGAATGTGTTGAAAGCCACTAAATCATATACTATAAAATGGTTAATTTTATATTATGTGAATTTAAACTCAATAAAAAATAATTGTATGGTTCTTGAATGATGTAATGGAATTTGGTAGGAACATAAATTTGTTTATAGATATAAATGTATGAAGTAACACTATAAAAGTTTTAGAAGAAAATATAGAAGAAAATCTTCATGACCTGGGGTTAGGCAAAAAATTCTTAGCCATGATACTGAAAGTATTACCCATAAAAGGGGAAAAAATGAACTTCATCAAACTAAAGGCCTTTGCTGTGTGAAAGACAACATTAAGTGAAAACACAAGCTATAGACTGGGAAAAATTACTTGCATATCATATATTTGATGGGACTTCCATCAAAAACATAAAAAGAGCTAAACTAAAAAAGAAAATAAACAAACTGATTAAAGTTTGGGCAATAGAGACATTTCACCAAAAGAGGTACACAAATAACTAATAAGCATACAAAAAATGCTGAATATCATCAATCAATGTGGAAAAGTACATGAAAAGCACACGGAGAGAGACTTTGGTGGAGATGTCAGAGGAGGTACATACGGTGCCTGCTTTCTCCTATGACCACCTCAAAGTTACAACTAAATCATAGACCAACCACCTTTGAGAAGTGAGGGGCCCCAGCCCCACACTGGCCTTCCGAGCCCAGAGCAAGGGTGCCTGGAAGAGGACCCACAACACCTGGTGTGAAAGTCAATGAGCGTGAGTCAGGGAGCTGCTATGAGCTGTGCCTATTAAAGGGCCCAAGCCCCAACTCACAAACACTCACCAGAAGCTCCAGAGAAGGCGGGGAGAAGGCACAGCAGCAGCGCCTGGGACATGTGGGGAGGAACGAATGGTCTGGCTTCAGGGCGAGGGCTGGAGAGGCAGCTCTCTCTCCAGGGCTGAAGTGCTGGCAGGAGCACTGCTCCTGTGCTGAGCTCTTTCCCCGCACAGCCAGCAGGCATAGGTGGGAGCCAAATCGGAGTCTCCGTCAATTTAGCTAACACCTCTCCCCCCACCTTGGAGGTTCCCTGAGACACTGCCCCACCCAACCCTCCCACCTGGCTCCAACCTCTCCCCGCAGCTCTGGCACAGGAGCAGCCTTTCTCAGCTCATGACATGGGCTTTCCTAGAGATATCTCCCTGGTCCAGAAATCCCGAACAAGCAGCAGCTGGTCTCCGTGTGTTGTGTACCTCTAGGTAAGTGGCCCCCAGCCTGGCACTTGGTAAATGGCCTAAACCCTGGTGACAACAGATGGCCTCATTTCACAGCAGAGCCTCTCCCAGGCACCTCCAAGGCCAGCACAGGTAGCTCCAAACCACACGTGATTGAGTGGTTTCTACCAGGTGCTTCGGTTGGGGCACAAGCAGTCACTGACCTGGGCCTGCCCCTCCCAAAGGACCCCGAATCAACACACACGATGGCCTGCTTCAGACTACACCAGAGCACTGCCCCGTCAGCTCCAAGCACAACACACCCAAAGGGTGGACTCAGGAGGCACCAGAGCCCCACTACAGCAAACCCCACACTGTAGGGTCAGCCCCACGTAACAGCTCATCTACTATAGTCATAGCCAGTCCTCACAGCCAGTCAATCTGAGGCTCAGTCCCATCCATTGATGTGCCAATGACAATCAAGGCTCAACTACAACAGGAGGGCACATGTTACCCATACCAGGGAGCACCTGGTAGAAAGTGGCACCTGGCTCAGGTGAGTAGGAAGACTGTGTCACTGAGCTCCATAAGACAGCTACTCCATTAGGACTCCCTGCCAAGACTGGGAGATGTAGCAGATCTACCTACAAAGTAGAAACAAGCACAGGGAGGCGGCCAAAATGAGGAGACAAAGGATGCAGCTCCAAAGGAAAGAACAAGACAAAACTTCAAAAAAAGAACTAACCAAAAGGGAGGCAAACAATCCACTATACGTTGAGCTCAAAACACTCATTGTAAGCATGTTCAATAAACAGGTGGGGACTAGATGAGCACAGTGAGAACTTCAACAAAGAGACAGAAAACATAAAAATGGAGATGGAAAGCATAAGAAAGAACCAGTTAGCAATGAAAGCTACAATCAGCCAAACGACGAATACATTACATCGAATCAAGAGCAGATTAGATGAAGCAGAAGAATTAAATCAACGATTTGGAAGAAGAGTAGTGGAAAACACCATGTCAGAACAGCAAAAACAAAAAAACAAAAAATGAGGAGAGTTTAGGGACCTCTGGGACAACATTAAGCATAACAACATTCTCATTGGGATACCAGAAGGATGGGAGAGAGAGCAAGGGATTGAAGACCTATCTGAAGCCCTGGCCAGTTCGGCTCAGCGGATAGAGCGTCAGCCTGCGGACCAAAGGGAACCCTGGTGCACTGTTGGTGGGAATGCAGACTGATGCAGCCACTATGGAAAACAGTGTGAAGTTTGCTCAAAAACTTGAAAATAGAACTACCATATAATCCAGCAATCTCGCCTCTAGATATTTACCTGAAGTAACCCAAAACACTAATTTGAAAAGATATATGCACCTCTATGTTCATTGCAGCATTATTTACACCATCACCAATATATGGAAGCAACCTAAGTGTCCATTGATAGAGGAATGAACAAAGAAGACGTGGCGTATATGTACAATGAAATATTACTCAGCCACACAAAAGAACGAAACCTTGCCATTTTCAACAACATGAATGGATCTTGAAGGTGTTAGGTGAAGTGAAATAAATCAGATAGAGAAAGACGAATACCCTATGATTTCACTTATATGTGAAATTTAAAGAACAAAACAAATGAACAAGCGAAACAGAAACAAACTCATAGATACAGAGAGCAAAGTGATGGCTGCCTGATGTGAGGGGGTCCGGGGGGCTGGGTGGAGCGATGAGGGATTCAGAGCACAAGCTGGCAGTTACAAAGTAGTCGTGGCACATAGAGTAAGGCGTAGAAAATATCGTCAGTATAACTGCGATGGCTGTGTGTGGTGTAGGTGAGGATAGATTGTTGGGGGGATCACCTTGTAAGTTATATACCTGACTAACCACTATGCGCGACAC
The DNA here is from genome assembly GCA_963924515.1 of Vespertilio murinus. Taxonomy (NCBI): domain Eukaryota; kingdom Metazoa; phylum Chordata; class Mammalia; order Chiroptera; family Vespertilionidae; genus Vespertilio; species Vespertilio murinus. The sequence goes on from OZ004713.1 coordinate 20,250,865, forward strand.
CTGAAACTAATGTAATGGTGAATATCAACTGTAATTGGATAATTAAAAAATTTTAAAGCAGCCGAAACCGGTTTGGCTCAGTGGATAGAGCGTTGGCCTGCGGATTGAAAGGTCCCAGGTTCGATTCCGGTCAAGGGCATGTACCTTGGTTGCAGGCACATCCCCAGTAGGGGATGTGCAGGAGGCAGCTGGTCGATGATTCTCTCTCATCGATGTTTCTCTCTCTATTCCTCTCCCTTCCTCTCTGTTAAAAATCAATAAAATATATTTTTAAATATTTTAAAGCACATTGAGATACCATTACATAGCCACTCAAATGGTTATAAGTAAAAGTACTGTAGGGATTAGGCAACTATCAGATGTTTATGCCTAATATGCATTGGTGCCTGGGAAAATGACCGATGGGTAGTACCAACTTTACCGGACCTACCTCTGAACTAGACGCTGGACGTAGCTCCATGTAACTGTCACTTACTGTGTGACCCCTGCCTGCTCCTAGTCTAACAAGAGCCCATGATAGAGTTAATCAACTGGTGGTCTATGACCAACTGTCCTCAAAAGTTTAGATATTTCCCTTTTCCAATGCTCAGTCGCCCAAGAAAGTAATTCTCTTTGATAGACGACCAGAAGAAATCAGTATCATGTCAATTGCATGTGCTGGAGGGTCCTTCATCCTAGAGTTCTAGCCTAGCCGTGGGCAAACTACGGCCCGCAGGCCGGATCCGGCCTGTTCTGCTGTTCTATCCGGCCCACGGAGCCGAAAGAGCGGAGGGTTCTCTTGCTCTCCCCTCCGCTCCTTCACCAGCAGCCCAAGATGAGAGTGCCAGCATGGTCAGGGTGCTTTTGTTCCAGCCCTCCGGTCCAGTTTAAGAACCCATTGTGGCCCTCGAGTCAAAAAGTTTTCCCACCCTTGTTCTCGCCTCTTCTTCAATCAGTGGGTTCGGGCTTTGAAAATTGGCTCAGGGTAGAAATTGAACAAGGGGTGTGACTTTAAAAAATATATATATTTTTAATTGATTTCAGAGAGGAAGGGAGAGGGGGAGAGAGAGAAACATCAATGAATCATTGCTCGGCTGCCTCTTGCACCTCCCTACTGGGGATCAAGCCACAACCCAGGCATGTGCCCTGACCAGGAATCAAACCGTGATTAACCTCCTGGTTCCGAGGTTGATGCTCAACCACTGAGCCATGCAGTTTGGGACTGGTGTGACTTTTGATTGTAGCAACTGCCCTCAGCTTCATAGTTATCATCCCTGATTTCTTTGGTGGTTCGATTTATTGGCTAAGCAACTGTTTTGCCTGTGGTTATCCTAAGGTCTAGCAGTCCTCGCTAAAACTCCTCTGCTTGGAATCCGTCGGCTGCCACTGCAACCTTGCTGCTCCCCGTGGTGACTGCAGCTCCTGGCTCCGTGCAGTTAAGAGCCGCCACCCGCCCTCTCTTGCTGCGGGGTCCCCTGGGCCATGTCTGCGTCTGAGTGAGCCTTTGCAGAGGAGAAACAGGCCCTGAGATCACACAGCGGGGAGAGGAAGGCCGCCTCCATCCGGGCAGTGGGGCCAGACACCGCACTTTTACCCAGTTCCCTCGCTGCCTGGGAAACCCCGGGCTGAGGGCTGGGCAAGGAGTGGCATGTCCGTTTGTGTTGATCCACTGCCCCCACGTGGCCACGATGCTCCCGAAGACCATCAGGCTCCTGATGCTGTCCCCGCCGGAAAGGCGCCCCCAGGTCACTTCCTGGGAAACACACAGCCCCGCTGGCCTGGGACAGCTCTGAGCAGGCTGCTGAACCTCCTGGGCCGCAGTTTTGTCCTTTCTAAGATGGGGTGATGGTAGCAAATGAAATGGAACAATACAACCAAATTACTGGGTTACACAAGCTAAGGGCCCACATAAGCATCGGCAATGGTGCAGCCCTGCTCAGAGCCTTTCTCTCTACCCTCTCGCCTTTGCTGCAGTGCGCGAGCTGCAAAGTCAGCTGCGAATGTTGGGGGTGGGTGCTCTACAAGAGCCACCCCCCCCCCCCGCCCCCCAGGCTCCTGGAAAGCGCTCTGCTGGCCTGGCCTGGCCCTTGCTGGCTTGCCTGAGCTCCCAGTTGAGGAGAAGTTGCTGAGATGATGGGGGGTGGGGCTCAGATCCATGATTTTGAGACTCAGAGGTCCCTCAGCGGACAATGCCCCACTGCCCTTCAGGATGGAGGATCTACTGCCCGTGGCTGGGGTCATGAAAGTGTAGTTCCTCCCCACACCTCTCCTCCTGAGACCGGAGGCTGGAGGTGTGAGAGGCCAGTGCCTTCCGGACATGCCCTCTGCCCAGCGACGCAGCCAGCCTGGGAGAAGCTCACGGAGCCGGAGGGCGGGCTCCCAGTCGGGGAGGCTCCAACGCCGCCCACTGGCCTGAGCCCCAGCTGGGAGGGGGTCTGGGACCTGGCATCCCCAGGTTTTCCCTGTGAAACCAGAGCCAGACCTCCCTGCCTCTTTGTCAATATGGAGCCCATTCACGACAGCCGGCCACCGGCCTCCCAGACCAAGAAGGGAGCTCTGGCACAGCTTACGGATCCCCATCGCCGCCGAAGCCGTCCCTTGGGCAGCAAACACAGCAGCAAAAACTCTGCGGGATCTGCTGCCTCTGGCTCCCAGGATCCAGCCTGGCTCGTCCACCTCCAGGACGGAGGCGGCTGGAAGATCAGGTGGTGATGGTGAGGTGGCCCAGGGAAGGTGCCACAGTGCAAACGTTCCTCGTGGGTGACGACCTCCAACCTTTGGAAACGGCCGTGCAATTGGGAGGCGGAGCTCAAATACAGTGCAAAGGCCGCCGGTTTGATTCTAATCCTGAGAAAGAAATTCTGGGGCGTTCCGAGGCCAGTGCTTCTAAAGGTTAAGTCATTTTAAGTGTCCTACCCCCAAATTTCCCCAAGGATGGCTGTCTGGATGCTCTAGGACAGTGTTTCCCAAACTTTTGACATATGTGCACCCCTTCTATAATTTTTGTAATGCTAAGTACCCCTCATCAAAAAAAAGGATGTATTTTAATAACAATCAAAATTTTTTTATTTTTTTGGTACATACCCAAAATAATAATAAACAAAAAATAAAATTATTCATAATAAAATATAAATAAAAGTTATATTATAAATAACATTTATTTGCACACCGGACCATCTCACGCCTCACAAGACTGTCTTGACTCGACTCATGAGAACGTAGAATTAGGCGCAGCTAAGCACGGTGCAGTGCATATCCCCACCAAACTCCGGTGCAGCGCGTACCCCCACCAAACTCTTCCCGTACCCCTGGGGGTACGCGTACCACGCTTTGGGAAACACTGCTCTAGGGAGACTTTTCTAAATTCTTGACTCCTCTGGATTTGTTGTAGTAAAGAGAAGGCAGATGTTCTGAAGAGGTCAGAGAACTTTAGTAGAACAGATCGTCTTGGATTTTCTAGAAATGTCCCAATTGTAACTTACTCTCATATCAGAGACCGTGCCCGGTGGATTTTGCTTTGTGTGGCTGAGTCGGACCTGACTCACCTGAGTTAGGAGCTCGGCTCTGGCAGTGGTGAGGCTGGGGAAACTTATTTAATCTCTGCATCATGGTGTTCAGCATCCCCAGGGCAGCAGCGGAATAATAAATAATAATAATAATAATAATAATAATAATAATAATAAAAAGCATCTGCAAAGTGAGTGGGGTCCCTCCGGCAGGTGTGGTCCCTCAGCCTAGCCTGTGGAGATCAGGCTGAAACCGGCAGTCCGACATCCCCTTGAGGAGACCCAGAATGCAAGAGGGCACTCTGCAAAGTTGCTGTTGCTTGACAGCACCTGTGTTGAGTGTCTGCCCCATAATGGTCAGTGAGCATCATATTTACCAGCTGGTTGGCTGGTCAGCTGGTCACTTAGCCTTCTCTATATATAGAGGCCCAGGAAATTCATGCACTGGACTGTGTGTGTGTGTGTGTGTGTGTGTCGGGGAGGGGGGGGCCCTCAGCCTGGCCTGCACCCTCTTGCAATCCAGGACCCCGTGGGGGATGTCCTACTGCCGGTTTAGGTATGATCCCACACCCTATCACAATTTGGGACTGCTAGCTCCTAACGGCTTGCCTGCCTGCCTGGTCACCCCTAACCACTCTGCCTGCCTACTTCATCGCCCCTAATCGCCTCTGCCTCGGACCCTCCCCCCTGGTGGCTTTGTCTGGAAGGACGTCCAGAAGGTCGTTTGGCTGTCTGCTCTAAATAGCATAGTATGCTTTTATTATTATAGATGATACAACACAGACATTGAATTCAAGGATAGCCACATGAATGACATGCCAAGTGATGTGTGTAATAGTTTGTTTACATATGTCACCAAGAATATGTCCAAATAAGAAAACTCCGGTTGCTGGCCAAGTGATGCTATAAAAGGTAATCCGTCTAAGCCAGGGCTCAGAAAATTAGGCTGGGCCGAAACCGGTTTGGCTCAGTGGATAGATCGTTGGTCAGCAGACTGAAAGGTCCCAGGTTCGATTCCGGTCAGGGGCATGTACCTTGGTAGCGGGCACATCCCTGGTAGGGGGTTGTGCAAGAGGCAGCTGGTCGATGTTTCTCTCCCATTGATGTTTCTAACTCCCTATCCTTCTCCCTTCCTCTCTGTAAAAAAAATCAATAAAATATATTTTTTTAAAAGAAAAAAGAAAATTAGGCTGGGAGCCGGCTACAGTGTCTGTAATTTAAAATACTGTAGCCCAGCGGCATGGCTCAGTGGTTGAGCATTGAGCTATAAACCAGGGAGGGCATCATAGTTCAATTCCTGGTCAGGGCACATGCCCGGGTTGTGAGCTTGATCCCCCCCCACCCCCCCCAGTGTGGGGAGTGCAGGAGGCATCTGATTGAGGATTATTTCTCATCGTTGATGTTTCTATCTCTCCCTCTCCCTTCTTCTCTGAAATCAATAAAAACTGTTAAAAGTAAAAAATACTCCTGCTGAAACCGGTTTGGCTCAGTGGTAGAGCGTCGGTCTGCGGACTGAAAGGTCCCGGGTTTGATTCCGGTCAAGGGCATGTACATTAGTTGCGGGCACATCCCCGGTAGGGGGTGTGTAAGAGGCAGCTGTTTCTCTCTCATTGACATTTCTAGGTCTCTCTCTCCCTTCCTCTCTGTAAAATATCAATAAAATATATTTAAAAAAACACTCCTGTATAGTCAGTGTGGTGTTTCCCAAGGTAAGCTCTCACTCGCTCTGAGAGTGGTCCGCTAACAAGGTGGCTGCTGTCCAATTGGGCCGGGCTCCAGGGCAGCCTGACAAGCTCTTTTGTAATTCACCCGCCTTCCGTTCTCTCACTGCATCTCAAAACCCGGGTCTCAGTGGTGAAGCTAGTGTCTTGTTAATGGTCAGGAGAAGCTCTCCTAGACAAAATGAAAAGCATTCAGGCTCGGCCAGAAGAGTGGACGTGACTAGGGTGCAGGAACCCATGAAGCCTTCGGCCTCTACATGGGCCGGTGCGTCCTGGTTGGCCGGGTCTGCTTGCCGATACCGGAGTGTTACACGTCTTAACTGGGAACTGTGGTGCTTCCGCCCCAGGTAAACCTTTTATACACGGTATGGTCAGAATCACAAAGGAGCGAGCTGGGACTTCGTCCAGTTTACAGAATCGGATGTCCCAACGGTCTTCGTGCCAGCGTGGCTATTAAATTCGGACTGTTTCGTATGTGAGGCAGAATTCTAAACACGCTCACCAAAATCTGAAAGCCAGATTTAAAGGAGTACCGTTCTCTCCAGCTCAGATTTGTCACCAGATTCATCTACCAACTCCAACAAAACACTCCCAACGAGGTGAGGGAGAGAGGCCTGAAGAATTCTCTTGGGGTGTGGGGGGAGAGGAAAAGGGGGGGAGAATTCTGTAAAATTAATGGGGCTTAGACCAAAGCTCTGAACCTACCGAGCTCAAAACGTATGGCTTGAAAGAGATGGGGGTGAGGGGGGTTTGTGTTCACAGAGGAGCCAACACACCACAGGCGGCAGCCAGTGCCTACAGAGGAGACAATGGAAACACCAGGTTCCTGGCGGTTAAAGGCCCTTTAGATCAGGGGAGAAAAACCACAGGCCTGAGGGGTGTGTGCACGCGGGGCCCACAGGGTTTTCAGGTCACGTGTGCACACATCAATGTCTGTGCACAATCTGGGCACCTAGGGGCCTTATCAGGGGCACAGAATCATATTTGTCTTTTTTAATTGAACTTAAAAAGAAAAACAAAACACCAAACAGACGAAGTTCGACTTCATAAAACCAGAGGACTTGGGGGGACCATCTTACCTTGTAATCTGAGGACCCAACCGAGGCATTAGGTATCGGATAGCAACTACGATGCCACAGGATTTAGGTCCTGGACCAGCTTCTCTGAGATGAAGAATCTTTCGAATTGGAATCTGCTCACCAAGTGGCAACATCTGTATGTGAGGCTGGCAGCAGGGTTCCTTAAGGAACTCCCTAAGCTTATGGATTTACAGAATTTTGACAGAGAGGGGCTGAGAAACCACGAGTTAACGAGTCCTAACCAGAAACAAAGCACGGTTGAAGCTGATGGGCCCGAGTGACTATTCTGGAAGTCACTCCAACTTGGCTTTGGAATACTCTGCCATGAAATGATTCAGATAAGGCCAGGTTTAAAGCCACAGAATTTCACAGCGTTGTCACAATTGACCAGAAAATCTGCACTGTGGCTCCATCGTGCATCCCAGGTTAACCTCTCCCCACTGCAACCTGGAGACAGGGCCTGTTCCCAGGCCGGAGGGAGGGCGGTTTTGGTTTTCAAGCGCCCAGAGGAGCTTTAGAGACAGAAAAGCATGCCCTTGGCGCCAGCACTAGCACCAACTTTAGTGTATCTCTGGAAAATCTTCATACCTACCGTTAATGAAATCAATTTTGCATGTGCCTCCAAAACTGTACATGCCAGTAATTTAGGAACAGATTTTATATTAGCTATGGGGCTTCTCCTTACAAAACTGATGCAAAAGTTTTGTACTAAAAGTGAGCTTTTAGTACCCACTCCCGTTATCTATAACTTTCATACTTCAGTTTCATAGGGCTGTGCTAACCATATTAGACTCCAGTGACAGATTTTTTTTTCTGAACAGAAATCCCATTCAAAGCTCCATTTCCTCCAACCACCTCCTTCCACTACCTTTCCTCTTCACCTCCCTTTCCCATTTGCCCTTAGGTAGAACTTGAGACTACTGAGGTTTGTGTGGATTCCAAAAGCCACGGAGTAAAACACAGGTAAGCAGAATACTTGCTGTGAGGGGCCATCAAGAGAACTCTTGGGAACCCTTCCTTTTCTTTTTCTTAAATTTGTGGCCTATGGGTCAGAAAAAAACCCACACTAGGCTTAGTGACCACTGTGCATTATTGAAAAATCAAGTATTGAGGAAAAATATTGGGGGAGAGGATAATGGGATGGGCTTTTGTGTTGCTTCTGTTATTCTAATAAATAACCTGCTATCCTAAGCTATATTTCCTTGGGGGGTGGCGGGGAGCACAGAAAGATGGGCTTTCTGTTAAATTACCTACGTCTAATTATGAGACTATACTACTGCTAGTATAAACCCAGGCTCGTTCTGTGGGTTATGATTTATGATCCAAATCCAAACATTTCACTGTAGCCATTAACAGAAATTATATTTTATGATTATAGCCATAAAAATCATAGGAATGTCTTTTTGTTCAGAGTTAAAATATTTTAGGGAGCTAAATGAATGACAATCTGAGGAAGTCATGGGGGAGATTCTACTATTTCAGTCAGATTTCAAATCCCGTTGTCCTCTGTGATGAGAAGTCCAGGAATGTGATGGCCATGGAAAGCCTACCCACAATTACAGTTTAGCAGGAATGGCTCCGGGAGTCTTAAACACACAGCATATGCTATTCCATGAATCACACATACAGAAGTGAACATTCTCGGTAGCTCTTCCTCTTCACTGTGAACTTTTTTGGGTTCTCTGAGTCATGACATCAAACTTCTTCCAGAACACTGAACAGAGAGACTTCAGCTACTAACAACCAGGACGTGAGGACAAGCTCCACACAACCCTGACCAACTTAACTAACCCCCAGACTCTCAAAACTAAACTAAACCAAACCTCTCAAAACTCAGCATCTGCTAAGAAATGTGAGGGTGCAACCAAAATAAACAAGTGTGTTGATTTTGTCTCCTCTACATCAAAGCCTTTGCAATTATTGTTTAATAATTCCAAAAATATGTTAATTCAGAAACTAAAGAAAAAGGACACAAGAATTTGAAGGACTTAAAATATATTTTTATATTGATAGTCTGTCTTTCTACCCTAAGATAATACATCATTATTGATTACATACAGGATGAGGTGAGGTATTTGTAAAATAGCTGGTAAAAAATAATTAATATACAGTATTCTACATGAGATGGAATCTTGTCTTGTGTTCAATTCATCACCTAAATTAAGCTGCCCTAAACAAACTTACAGTTGTCTCCTCAGACCATGTTAAAAGGGGATCTTACATTTCCCCAGAATTTGTGCAGAAAAGGGAAAGCATATAAATTGGCAGTTTCTATGCCTCACATACAAAGTATTGCATTCACACAAAATCAGGACCTCTCAGTTTAGCATAAAAAGAAAAAAAAAATACTGGATTAGAGATATAAAATCTCTTGAGTAATGGTTAGTTAGGCTAGTTCACCAACAGCAAAGAAATTCAAGTGGTCAACAGTCTTGAAAATGCTTTATTGAAATGTGTGACTTATGTGCAGAAGATGGGTTTGAAAAGACCACAGCTTGAAAACTGGGTTTGGAAACGTTTCAGCAACTGAGAAAAAGAAAATCGCTACTGGACTGGACTTCTAGGATGACCAGAAGCCTGCGGTAAAGTTCTCCTTTAAAACATTTCCGTCACAGAAACTCAAGGAAACAAAGCGGTTATATTTGGAAACGGTTGGAGTCTGAGGTTGCGGAGGAGAGCGAGTTTTCTAGACAGGTGGGTGACTTCTTTTTTGGTTACATCTGGATGGACATGGACTTCACAGTTCTCGGAAGAACACCAGAGGGTGCTCAAGTCTGTATGCTCGTTGTGTTGCAGACACAGAAATACACAGGAAGGAAGAGGACTAGGGAGAGGAGACTGAGAGAAGGGTTCGGAGATGAGAACTGGAACAAGACATGATTAGGTTATAAATTTATCAGAAGCTGTGCGCACCTTTTTTTTTAAAAGTCCTACATTTACATTCCAAAAACTGCCCCCCAAACCCCAAACCCGCTGTCCCTGCCTTGGAGCTATTGTGAAAGTCTATGCACAAAAACTGCAACAGAAAATAAAAAAATATCCCGGCCCCTCCAAACCCCAAAAAAGCTGTACATTTTTTTTTTTTTACACATAGGATCAATAATATAGGCATATAGGTGGCATGATTCAATTAGAAGGCTTTACTTTTTATGCCTGAAAAAAAACCCAATAAATAAAAGGTGCTGAAGTTAGCATTAAGAATTTGGTTGTAATATATCGACAAAACCCGGAAAGGCAAATCCTCCAAGCTCCCCTGATACTGATCTGTCTCAGCAACTATGAAGCACATACATAAAACAACGCAGATATGATTGAGAATGTGAGATTTTCAAAAACAAAGACGACATAATTCAGGTTAATTTTGTTGAACAGCGAACAAATGAAATTCATCTACACCTGAATAAAACATATTTAACAATTGGAAAAAACTTTAAACAACCACAAAAAGTAAAAACTTGAAACAAACATGAGCAGATTTGTTTTAGGGCACACGGGCGCCCTGCAGCAGATCCCGACAGTGGCTTTACTGGTGTGTCTTCTCGAGGCGAGTTACAGACAGCCGAGCTCCACGCGGGAAGGTAACGGACAGGGTGAGGACAGTCACAGCGGGGCCGGCACCCGCTCACTCCCAGGTTCGGCCGCAGAGCTGGCGTTATGCGTAGGAGGCACACAAAGAAAGGTGATTCAGGCAGACATTATTCAAAGCTACTTCATCATGTAACTCTTTTGCCTGGTAACCACTGAATAATGTTTGGGAAAGCTTTGGGCTTTTTATTTTTAAGTTTTACTCCTTGTATTTAATATTTTAAATAACAAGGGCACTAAAACTCATGCACGCTGCAAAAAACCTCATGCAGTAGTTAAGGTAAACCATCCAAGCAGTTTTTATTCATTAATATTCATAAATACACACAGCAGCTTCATTAGAGATTTCAATTTTTCCTCTTCAGTTTGAATGTGGAGTATTAGGAGAGCCTTTTGCATGTCAAGGTACAGGAAGCAGAGGTCGCCCTGCACTGCTACCTACATTTACCTGCTAGAAGTAAAAATTAGTTAAGTGGAAATGATTATCATATATATTTTCTCTCTTCCTTTTGAATGTACACAATGTAACAAGAGTGACAGACCTGAAATTACAATCACCAAACAAACCCAAGATAGTTGTTGTCCACTTTCATTGGCAAATACAGCACAGAGGACATTGTCTGCGAATTGGGATGTCATCAAAGAGGAGGTGGTGGAGGCTCATTTCCTTTATTACTCTCTTTTAAATTTAGGTTTTCTAAAGCAACATCTAAAGGCATAATATCTACACAGCCCATAGCACCAAAATCTGCCATCTCCCCCCGTTCATCCTCGTCCGAGGAGGAGCTCTCCTCGCGCACCAAGGTGGACAGAAGGAGCTCTTGAACAAACAGGCTGCGGTCTGCGCGCTCGCTTTCCATGGACTGGCGCTCTGCTTCAGACATTTTAGGATCATTCAACCTGCGCAAGCCAAAGAGAAAAGATCTTATTGGACAAATATCAACGGACAAAGACATGGCCAACTTCCGCAATGAAACTCAGAATCTGAGGCACACTAGTGGGACACTTTGCTCTTAATTTATCACCGTAATTTTGTTGAAATTCCACACGTTTGTAGCAATGCTGTTACCTGAGGTGCAATCTATGCTTTCATTAGATTCAGTAAAACAAGTACATTGGATTTCTCACCCTTCCTTCAGAGAAAACTGCAGTGAAAATTGTTTTGAGCAAAACAGACTTTCTTAATAGATGAGATGCCTGGGGAAGCAGTGATTTCCTGAACCAGGATCTCACCCACGGGTGTAACAATGGGAAATACTGGTAGAGCAACCTCGGTCACAAAAAAACAAAAGCTGTAGTGATTAGAGGATTTGACTGAAAATTTTCCTACAAGCTCCCTTGACTTTTCTCTGATGCCATGTACCGTATTTGCCGGCGTATAAGACGATTTTTTGGCCCTGAAAAATATGCCTCCAAGTGGGGGGTAGTCTTATACGGCGAGTATATAACAAACTCTATATTTTGAGTGGAAATGTTAGGGGGTCGTCTTATACCCAGTCGTCTTATACACCGGCAAATACGGTATTTTTCAGGGCCAAAAAATCGTCTTATACGCCGGCAAATACAGTAATTCTTCCTGAGACGAAGGTATATACAGAAGCCCGAGAGGACAAGAACCACCCACTCCCCCCCCCCCCCCCTCCCCATTCCTCCTACCGAGGACCCAGGAAGCAGACTGACCTGAGGTTTAACGGCCCAGAATGCTTATCTGCCTGGCGATAGGATGGATGTTAAGAGCTGAATTTTTGTAACTAACCTCTTAAATAACTTAAGCAAATTTCTGCTTAATTTCAGCACTGATTTTATTTCTCTACATTTTTAGTAGAGAAAGGAAGCAAAGAAAGAAAGTAGAGCCGAAGCCGGTTTGGCTCAGTGGTAGAGCGTCAGTCTGTGGACTGAAAGGTCCCAGGTTCGATTCCGGTCAAGGGCATGCACATTGGTTGCGGGCACATCCCCGGTAGGGGGTGTGCAGGAGGCAGCTGGTCGGTGTTTCTCTCTCATCGATGTTTCTGGCTCTCTATCCCTCTCCCTTCCTCTCTGTAAAATATCAATAAAATATATATATTTTTTTTTAAAAAAGAAAGTAGAGAAAGGAAAGAAAGGGAAGGAAGGAAGGAACACTAGCTGGGGCACTGGGGTCAGGAAAAGTAGCCACACAGGGAGAGGAGGGGAGGGGAGGGCACAGTGAGTGGCGGTGCAGCAGGCACGCAGGGCAGGCTGCCCCGAGCCGGGGCGCCGGCGTGCACAGCGGCCTGCTCCAGCCCCCTCTGCTGTCCCCCCGGGGCTGAGAGCCACGGACAGGGCCTTCCCAAAGTAGCAACGAAGAATGCACACTGGGTACTTCCTAGAGGCCAGGCTCTGTGTTAAGTGCGTTTTGTATGTAGTATCTCCTTGAACTGCTATGAGTTAAGTTCTGTTGTTATCAACATTTTAAAGGAAGAGGAAACTGAAGAAGAGGTTAAGTGACGTTCAAAATTTCATAGCTGTCAAGTTCAACACCACTGAATGATCAGATCTATGGCACAGAGAACAAAGGAAAATTTCTGAATTTCAGAACTTAAAGCAAAAGGATGTGGAAAGTAATTACATAAAAAGCCATTAAATGAACACTGAAAGGAAATGACTGAGGACGTTTATGGTAAAAAACAAAGAAGACTGTCATGAGTCCTGGCCGTGTGGCTCGGCTGGTTGAGTGCCATCCCATGCACCAAGAAAGAGGGCACAGGTTTGATCCCAGTCAGGGCACGTGCCAGGGTGGCGGGCTTGATCCCCCATGGGAGGCGTGCAGGAGGCAGCCGATCGATGTCTTTCTCTCCTTCTCCCTTCCTCCCCTCTCTAAAAATCAATAAAAACATAAAAAAAAAGAATATTGTAGTATCAAATGGAATATAAGACTGAGCAATAGGCTATATATTCTCAATCAAAAACTATAAAAGTATTAAAAATTGAAGTACATTCCACACTTTTAGTTTTGGAAAAAGGCCTCCAGAAAGGGGAGTTGGGGGTGGGGTGGGGGCGGGGGTGGGGAGAACAACCCTAAGTCTAAGTCAAAGCCTTAGTAGTGTATGAACGTGTATATATTGTAGAAAAATAAAGTATGGCCGAAACCGTTTTGGCTCAGTGGACTGAAAGGTCCCGGGTTCGGTTCTGGTCAAGAGCATGTACCTTGGTTGCGGGCACATCCCCAGTAGGGGGTGTACAGGAGGAGGCTGATGGATATTTCTCTCTCATCGATGTTTCTAACTCTCTATCCCTCTCCCTTCCTCTCTGTAAAAAATCAATAAAATATATTTTTAAAAATTCTTTATAAAAAAATAAAGTATGTATAGGAATAACTATATAGTAAGCAGAAAAACTAGAAGCATACAGACTGAGGCTCCAATCCTTTGGAGAGCATGTAATTCTGATATCACTGTTTTGTTGTTCTAGGAAATAGCTGAAAAGAGGGCAGGTTTCTGGTGGGCCAGAAGCACCCGGGAGGAGAAGTAGCCAAACTAGCTGGCTCCACCTCCAAGGCTGAAACCTGACACAGGCACTGAGTCATTTCCAAAAGGTCAACCACTTCGAATCCCGAAACACTGTTCCCACCATCGGTTCGGGGCAGCACGGACAGAAGTCCCTGGCCAAAGCCGGGCTGGGTCACACATGCCACGGAGGAGCTGTGGGAGCAGAGACCAGGCTTTTGCTGGAGACACTGCAGCCGCTCTCCTGGCCTTGGACACAAGGCATGTTCATACACTACTTGAAGTTCTGGGAAGTCCAACAGTAAATAAATTACTTCTGCTACTACTTAGTTTTGCCCAAACTTATTCATTAGGGGGAAAAATGAACATAATTAACTACATATATTCCTTAGGATATATAAAGTTCCAGGGAATATATTTTTGGAGAAATACTGCCTCAGGTAAATAGTGATTCAGGAACAAATGCTACAATGGAAGATGTGGAAATGGCCTACAACTGCGAGGTGCTATGCAGCGTACGGCATCGGGTGGCAGCAGAGGCCTTCGAGACCCGAGGGAAAGCACCCAGTCGCCACAGCACCCTGGGAGCTGGATGTAGAAAACCCCCATCAAGCCCACTGAGTGTGGGGCTAACAAAGCAACAATGGAAAAGCAAACGAAGGGTAGAAAGGTGTCTTTTCTAAAGGGCACTGGCAAGACATTCATGCCGCCCACAGGCCAGTGGGCTCTCGGAGGATAATGCATTGCTAGGTCTCCTTTCTGAGGTAGGAACCTAGATTTGGCAACTCAGAGGTTTGCTGCTGGCCAATCCCGACAGGTAAGGTACATGGCGTAGGCTGGAGCTATCTGTGATTTATGGTGAAGCAACATTTTCTCACAATCTACAGGTCAATTCCCCACTTGAAACTTACTTCTTACCCATAACAAATGATAATAATGGGCCCCATTAACTGGGCCTTTACTGAGCCAGACCCTATACACACCAGTATTTCAATTCATCCTGGAAACAATGCTCTCTCAAAACTCATAGAATATTAATGATAACATTGAGGTTTGGAGAAGTTAGTGACTTGCCTAATGTCCAAACTATTAAGTGCCAAACTGGGGTTCTAGTCAGGGTCCACAAACACTTCCTATTCTGCATCCATAGTACATTATTTACTAGTACAACTCGGTAAATGTGCCAGAAATATGTAAAAGTATGAAAAAAAAACATTTACATAGAAATAATATTTCCTTCTAACATCTGTCACACACATTGCATTTTAGAGACAACAGTATTTTTAAAAATATATATTTTAATCAATTTCAGAGAGGAAGGGAGAGGAAAAGATAGAAACATCAGTGATCACAGAGAATCATTGATATACTGCCTCTTGCACGCCCCCTACTGGGGATTGAGCCTGCAACCGGAGCATGTGCCCTTGACTGGAACTGAACCTAGGATCCTTTAGTTCAATGCTCTATCCACTGAGCCAAACTGGCTAGGGCTATTGTAGTTTTCTTCTTGATTTTTAGTTTTACTTTATTTTCCTCTCTGTTCCATTAAAGCCCTTAGTCCAGATTCGCTCTCTATTGGGCCAAAGTCTACTCGTCATTGCTCTTTATAAACTCCTTTATATTTTAAAAGTCACAGAAAATGCCTGTGAGGTTTTGGGCACAGGAACATACATATTCAGTTGCTAATGGTAGTTTTTAGAAGCAAATACAAATTCTACTCCATCCAGTAGAGCCACTTACTGTGTATCTGAATATTTTTTTACACTGTGATAAACCCTTTTTTAGTACTTTTATGTGTGCTGACTGTAAGAATTTGAATACCACTTCTTTACAAAGTCACAGGAGAAAATCATGTTATGAAATCCTCTCTTGTATCTTTTAATATTTCATAGCAGACTGAAAATGGTAATAAAAATAAATTAATTTTTTAACAAATTAGGTACAATAACAAATGTACCTATTCCATTCCATATATGTAATGATATGGTGTTTACATTTTATGGGCAACCTGGGAAAAGAAATTCTTAGGGAAATATTAAATGTGCAGGTTTTTTTTAAATTGATTTCAAAGAGGAAGGGAGAGATAGAAACATCAATGATGAGAATCATTGGTCGACTATCTCCTGAATGCCCCTACTGGAGATAAAGCCAGCAATCGGGCATGTGCCCTGACCAGGAATAGAACTGTGACCTTTTGGTTAACAGGTTGAGGCTCAACCACTGAGCAACACTGGCTAGACTGAATGTGCAATTCTGATCAGAGACCCTTGGGCTTTAATGTTTTGATCAAGGACAGAGTGTTCAAGAAGATACATAAGCACAAAAGAGAAAGGATCATTTCAGAGTGAGTAAAGCTAATGAAACGCTGCTCCTGAAAGAACGTTAATAAATGAGCTACCTTGTTAAAAGAAACTGGGAATTCTGGAGAGTCTGCTGACTGCTATCCGTGTTAGCTGGGTTGGGTGTTGCTGTGGACTGTGTGATTGTAGTGGTGACACTGCTTGTGTTAGTGCGCCGGCTGGCATTGCGTGCGGTCTCCAGTTGCTGCCGTGCGGCCTGGGCGTGCTGCCGTTCTAGCTGCAGCTGCATCTGCAGTTGTTGTAACTGAGAAGCGGAAGGGCCAGAAGAATTAAGCTGTCCTCCTGCAGAACGTCTCACTCCTGATAACTGAGATAAAAGCTCTGCCAATGGAAATGAAGATGGTTAATGTCTACTTAAACATTGCAGAAAACAAAACGGTGCACTCTTCTACCCGAGGAACATTAAAATGGAGGGCCCACAGGCAGGTACCCATGGCAACATTTAGTTTCACTGTGAAACTCAACACTTTTTAGAATACCTCTTGGAGGCAGGAGGTGTTATGTGTGGGGAATGCACATATGAATATTAACCCACATACAATTATTTTTGTTTTAGGCAAAACGTAACAGATTGTTGAAGTTATTTGCTTAATGAGCTAATTTAGTTATACTTTCTCTACTTTTTAGATTAAAGTGGTTCATCCTCTAATCCAGTGGTTCCCAAACCTGTCTGCACCTTGGAATCAATGGAGCTTTGACAACTACTGATGCCTTTGTTCCACACTAGAGATTGTGATGCACTGGTAATTGGTCTGGGGTGTGGCCTGGGGCTTTGGAAATTTTAATAGATCCCTAAATTATTCAATTATCTAGCCAAGACTCAGTGGTTCCCAAACTTGGCTCGATAATTGAATAATTTAGGGATCTATTAAAATTTCCAAAGCCCCAGGCCACACCCCAGACCAATTACCAGTGCATCACAATCTCTAGTGTGGAACAAAGGCATCAGTAGTTGTCAAAGCTCCATTGATTCCAAGGTGCAGACAGGTTTGGGAACCACTCAAAATATAAACCCTCTGCATGAATTCCACCAAAAACAAGACACTTCCCAGTTCTAGAGTAGTGCCGGATACACAGTAGGCACTCAAATATTTACTCAGTGATTGAATAAATGAACGATCAAAATAAAATCCAAGAGACCTTGCCCACTTGCCTCAGCCTTCCCTCTGGCACTGACACATGAGGCCAGAGCACCCCTGGAGATGCACAGTAGGCTGATGGGCCCCTGACTGTGCAGCTTCCTCTGCCTATTCTGACCTGCCCTCATTAAGAGTGAGGTGACTTCTGTCCCCGAACCGTCATCAAAAGGTGCAGTCATGCCTTCTCCCACCCGGAGGGTCACTGGAGCTGACAACTGCCTTGTAGACATTCCCAGGCTAGCAAAGGTTCTTCATCATTAAAACTCAGCTGAGAAACTATTTGAAGTTTTAGTTTTAGAACCTCGCTACCAAAGATAGCAAGTCAATACTGGATTCCCTTTGGATAAATAAGCATTTTTTTAAAATCCAAAACTCAGTTTATTCAATGTATTGCACATCCAATGCCCAAAGCACATCTGGAATGAAGATTTTACATGCATATCTCACATTTTAAAGGACAGTTATGGGTAAAATGGGTCCTAGTTTCCATCACAGATTTACGCCTGTCAGTGTGTCAGGCTGTGAGCTACACCACGGCTCCCAGGCACCGTGTGCACACTTCCACCCGCTCCAGGCCTCCCAGTCTCACTGCCTATCTGTGCCTGTCAATTTTAGGATACACTTACTAAAAAAAAAAAATAATAATAAAATTAAATTTACTGAAGCAACGCTAGCTAAAAACATGATATAAATTCCAGGTGTACAACATAATTCGATATCTGTATACTCTATTGTGTGCACATCCACCCAGTTTAATGTTCTCCCATTACCTACAGTGATTTCTGACATTTTATTTTGACCTCAACTCCAGTGTTTGTGGCCGGCTTCTAGGTTGCCCATGCACTAAACCCTGCAACTTGCTATAAGCTCCATGTTCAAATGTTGTTCTTTTAGTAAGACTTTCCCAAGCTATTAAAACATGTACTTTTCGGTATGTTTGATACCAACATAGCTTCCAAATCAAAGCAAGAACAGAGAAATTCCTACTTTACTTTCTTGTATGAGAAGAGCTGAATTCTTTAACTTGTCAATTAGTTTTCTTATCTGTGATTTTGTGGAGGTTGAACCTAGTGGTCTTTTAACTGAACCCTCTTATGATTTTCTTGGGTTTCAATGAAGGCCACAAACAGAACATAGAGCTATGTCTTACTCTTTTTTATGCCTCTAACTACTTTAAAAAATGTCACAATAATATGAACATTAGTTGTCTATTTTTAAAATACTTTATCATTATAAAAACTGGGGAATTTTGTGAAGGAATAGGAGCGTGTTAGGAGATTAGGACCCCAAATCCCACCGAGAAACTTATCCGTTTATTCGTCAAGCTAACTTACCAGCTATCGGGTCCATGGCTTCCCTATTGCTTGGAGAATACGAACTCTGAGAAGAAGAAAGTCCACCAGTAGAACTGCTAGTAAAGTGCATGTTTGATCTACGAGCACGAGGACCTCCTAGTCCCCGGCCAGGGTGAAACATTCTACGTACGTGTCGAACACCACTCGATTCATCATAACTCCAAAGTTAAGGGGAAAAACCAAATATTTTACGGACAGAAAAGAAAAAAAAAATCGCATTGCCCGGTCAGATACCCCAGCTGAGACATTCCCTAACCTTGCTCTCAGTGCTGAATTTCTTATATGTTCACAATGAAGTGACTACAACTAATAAACATCCGTTTTTAGATCCATGCTAATATATAAGCTAACCAAATCTCATGGTCTGTAACGAGAAAGGAATAATATGAATAATTTACACTGAGGAGCGAGAGTCCTCTGGGTTACTAGTTTTTTTTTTTTTTTTAAATATATATTTTATTGATTTTTTACAGAGAGGAAGAGAGAGGGATAGAGAATTAGAAACATCTATGAGAATCATCAATCAGCTGCCTCCTGCACACCCCCCACTGGGGATGTGCCCGCAACCAAGGTACATGCCCGTGACCGGAACCGAACCCGGGACCTTTCAGTCCGCAGACCGACGCTCCATCCATTGAGCCAAACCGGCTTTGGCTGGGTTACTAGCTTTAAAGCATTGTTGTCAAGTTCTTCAGTGCTGCTGCTGCTAAAAAAAAAAAGGTTCTGGAACTTAGGAGGCTTAGTGAGAAGCCACTCCTTCATGTCCAAGTTACCAGGTAGCACCCCAAACCCCTGAAAAACCAGAATGCTTCCAGGATCCCTGTGATGCCAGCATTTTGTTTCTAGAACTTCATGGTAATGCTCATTTGGAATCTAAAATGTAACAAATGCCTTCTGCTACTCTTCCATTTTACATAATTTAATCTTCTCTTGGTAACCAGAGACTCTTACAAAAATATCACAGAAATAGATATAAATGATGTGGGACATTCCAGTGAGTGGACACCAACTTCACTAGACACCCTTGAACTTGCAGGGAAGTTCAGGATAACAGCTTGGTTTTAAATTCCTTGCCTAGCTTCTTCATGGAGATGGAGTGAGCATGGACCAAACAGGCATTCTGTGTACTATTATAGGATTCTTCCTCACAAAATGCAAGTGACTCAAAGGCTTAAGTACTTGTGGCCCATTTGGGTTTTCTTATGCTCTTAAAAAAAGGAAACCACTGCTCTTTTCATGTTGCCTTCAGGGTCCCTGCTCTTAGGAGAAAAAGCATTTCCTCTGCTCAGCTCAGGCTGACGTGCTAATATCTCAGGCTGCGTCCATATCTTTACTTCCCATCGGCTTCCACGTATCACCCCATAAATCTAAAGGGCCATATTTCCAGTTAGAAAGTTAGGCACTGTGAGCAAGGATTGGGAGAAAGAAAACCAGGAAACCTGTTTCTTTTTTAGTAGATCCAAGGTTAAATTATGATTACCAAGAAGCATTCAAAAGAATAGAATAAAAAGTTTAGCCCTAGTCAGTTTGGCTCAGTGGATAAGAGTGTCAACCTGTGGACTGAAGGGTCCCAGGTTTGATTCTGGTCAAGGGCACATGCTCGGGTTGGGGGCTTGATCACCAGTAGGGGATTTGTGGGAGGCAGCCGATCCATGATGGGCATGATGAAGGCACCCAATCAATGAATCCCTCTCATCATTTTTTAAAAAATATATAGTTTATTGATTTTACACAGAGAAGACTTGAGAGGGATAGAGAGTTAGAAACGTCGATGAGAGAGAAACACCGACCAGCTGCCTCTTGCCCACTCCCGACTGGGGATGTGCCCGCAACCAAGGTATATGCCCATGACCGGAATCGAACCCGGGACCTTTCAGTCTGTAGGCTGATGCTCTATCCACTGAGCCACACCGGTTTCGGCCCCTCTCATCATTGATGTTTCTATCTCTCTCTCCCTTCTTCTCTGAAATTAAAAAATATATATATATATGAAGTCTCTATAAGAATAAAGTCTTGTGATTAGTGCTTGAATCACTTCAAAATGGAATGGACACTGACACCTTTACATACAAACTGAACTCTAAATTAATTGGTGATAGTTTTAGAAAAACAATTCATAACCTGAAACCCAAGCACAGAGTCTACAAAATCAATCACTGGTGGGCTGGTCAACCTCAGGGAGGTCACAGGAACTACTAGCAACTGCCTTGGGCTGGGCTTGGAAGGGGAAGCTGAGATGAGACTGGGAAGGGAGTTCAGAGCTGGACCAGCCGTGTGCTCTCCTACAGTCTGCACAGTAAACGGCTTTCCCTGGAGAAGGGGACTCCAGAGGGAAAAGAGCCCCAAGGGCACGTCTGCCCCCCATCCCACCTACCGTAGGAGGAGGCAACAGCAAACAGATTTTAATTTGAATTAGCATTTTCCTCTTTTGTATGAAAATACTGTCTTAAATATCTGTTTGTAATAAACTAACAATGATGAGCAATTTGTAATAAACTAACTTAACGAGCATGATTCATCTAAAGTCAGCAAATAAAAAGAAATAAGAAACTGTATTTCAACACTGAATCACTTTTAGGAAAATACCTAATAAACTAAATAAAATAAATTGAAGGTTAGTTTTTCTCTACGAGAATACTGTTCTTAAAAACAATCACAATGAGCCCTGGCCAGTGTTGCTCACTGGATAGTGTGCTGGTCTGTCTGTGCACCAAAGGGCAGCACGTTTGATTACTGGTCAGGGGCACACACCTGGGTTGCAGGTTCACTTCTGGTCAGAGTGTGTGCGGGAGGCAGCCCATAGATGTGTGTCTCTCACATGGATGGTTTTCTTTCTCTCTCTGTGCCCCCGCCCTCCACTCTCTGAAAAGCAATGGAAAAAATATCCTCAGGTGAAGATTAACAACAAATAAACCCCAAATAAAACAAAGGATATTAAATCTCTAGGGGCTCTGTGTTCAAGTGTCAGATGAGCTGCAAAGTCGTCCGTGACATGATTAGGATCGCCTCCAGGTAATGCTGCACATATAGGACAAATCTGAAATGAAAAGAAAGCAGATGCAATTAATGAACACAGATCAGACATCTTTCTGAATGATTATCCTATATAATAAAAGGCTAATATGCAAATCAACCAATGGCAGAATGACCAGTCACTATAACATGCACTGACCACTGGGGGCAGACGCTCAACACAGGAGCTGCCCTCTGTGGTCAACGTGCTCCCACAGAGGGAGTGCTACTCAGCCAGAAGCCCTGAGCCAGACTCATGGCTGGCGAGTGCAGTGGCGGTGGCGCGAGCCTCGAGCCTCTCCCACCTCCGTGGCAGTGCTAAGCTGTCAGTCAGATACTCTCCGAGGGCTTCTGGACTGCGAGAGGGTGCAGGTCGGGCTAAAGGACACCGCCCCCCCCCCCAAGTGCACAAATCTCATGCACCGGGCCTCTAGTCTTATATAATAAAACCCTAATATACAAATCAACTTAATGGTGGAATGGCTGGTGGCTATGACACACACTCACCACCAGGGGGCAGATGCTCAACTCAGGAGATGCTCCCTGGTGGTCAGTTTGCTCCCACAAGGGGAGCGCCACTCAGCCAGAAGCAGGGCTCATGCTGGCGAGTGCAGTGGTAGTGGCAGGAGCCTCTCCCATCTTGGCAGCAGTGCAAAGGACCCCTCATGGGTATCTGACTGCTGGCTTAGGCCTATTCCCCAGTGGGCCTAAGCCAGCAGTCCTACATTCCCTGAGGGGTCTTGGGCTGGTTGTGAGAAGGCACAGGCTGGGCTGAGGGACACCCCACCCCCAACACATCCCCAGTGCACGAATGTTGTGCACTGGGCCTCTAGTCTTACTATAAAGTGTATTGTTACCAAGTTTTAGCCAGGCAAAACACAGCTGATCCTGAACCAGTGAACACATGGAGGCCTGAGCAAGAACTGCAGCACATCGTGCTGTCACTCAGAGTGAAAACAGACAGTCCCTCGAGTCAGACACAATAGTTCCAGACAGTGCACACTTGGGCTCTGATGAGCTTCCCAACAGCTTGGCTGATTCATTTACATGGTCTAGCAAAATGGTTCCATAAAAAATATTTAAAATGTGCTATTTAGTGCACATCATGCTTAAGTCTAGTCTTAAATTGTCAAAACTGGAACATAAGCTTCCCCATAAGCTAGACTTCAGGGTCAATCTCCAAATAAGACAGCAAAACTCATATTATGGTGCAACTGTACAAATTTATATACTTTCAATGTGATATAAGACAGGCAATGATTACCGATCATATGCAAATGTGCTCTATAACTTCATGAATGGGACTTCCGGGGGGGAAATGGGTGGGTGGGGTGGAAGCCCATTTTTAGATCCTTGTTTTCCAGAGGATGGGAGGTGGGACAAAAGCTTGGGATCAGGGCAAAGTCAAGGATTAGAAGGCCAACTTCCTTTGGGCCATAGGGCAAGGGATAGGAGGAGGAAGTGGGAATAAAATGGCATATAGGGAGGCAGAGAAGGCTGGATAGGTTAGAAATGTGTCTTTTGAAACAGCTGTTTCAACAGAAGTGATGGAAGGAGGCAGGAGAGGGCAAGGAGAGAAAGAACTCAGACCTTTCAGGGGGGAGGCTTACTCTTTCAGAAGCCCAAAGGGCAGATGATGATCTAAGAGTGGTAGCTAAGCCCTGAAGTAGGAAGAACTTCAGTCTTAAAGAACACAGCTATGCATGCAGGCCTGCTCCAAAGGAAGCCCCGGGGAACCGGAACAGTCCAAGTTTAGGTTTGTGCCTCTCTAATAGAGTTAAGGAGATATGTGATTCATTTTGCCAATATGCGTGTCACGTGCTTAAATCCTTTCAGCCATGGGAGGAGAGTGGCATGGAGATGAGGCGGCAGGGAAAGGTGAGACTTGGGAGGACAACACTGAACACAGGGAAAAACTGCTCTGACTTCTAGAGCCTAAGTCAACACAACTGTCTTCTAGAGACTAGAAAGCAGAAGTCCCCTGAGAATATGACACTGCTTTGATCCCAGTTCTTTTGTGCCCTAGCAGCCAGCTGTCCTGATTGTCCACCAGAGAACTGAGAAATACCCTCAAGAACACCTTAAGCCCTGGCTGGTTTGGCTCAGTGGATAGAGCACTGGCCTGGGGAGGGCCTGAAGACTGAGCGGGTCCTGGGTTTGATTCTGGTCTAGGCCACATGCCAGGGGTTGCGGGCTTGATCCCCAGTAAGGGGTGTGCAGGAGGCAACCAAATGATTCTCTCTTATTATTGATGTCTCTATCTCTCTCTCCCTCTCCCTTTCTCTCTGAAATAAAAATATATTAAAAAAGATAACTAGAAACTGGAATTAAAAACAACAGCACACAAAAGTTGTGATTTTACTAGATCACCTTATATTGTTACTTTCTGGAGACACCAAATGTTTGATGTATCATTTCTCTGGCAACCATGGTCTTATAACCGGCAGCACAGCTTCTTTGCAATTTCTAGCCTCCTTTGATCCATGTTCTTCCACATAATCATTATGACTAGGTTCATCCTGTGTCAAAAGGACAACAGAATCACTGGAACCCTACCGTGCTTCCCTTCCCAGTGAGAGCCCAGGTGGCATGACGGTGAAGAAAGTTACGCCATTCCTCTGTACAGGTGTCAAATGTCTCTTTACTGTCCACCAAGCCAAGTGGAAAAATATTCTAATTTTAAAGGTTCTCTATTATCTGGTCTCACTTGCAGACTCAATTTATTTCCCATAACATCCATCTCTCCTCCTACTGCCCCTGTAGCCATCCATTTTGCCAAAACAGATACAGGTCCTTACAAGATTTGAGTAAGTACACTGTTCAACTCGATAGTATTCTAATTTTCTGTGTTGCAGTGGAAAACTGAAATTAACTTATGATTAAATATGAATTAATTCATATAAAGTTCTGTTTTTCTCCTCAGTTCCATTACTGAGGCTGGATCTGTTATCTGCTTCTGCAGAGTTAGCATTTAGAAATTCAATGATTTTTGTTATATACAAAGGTTTTTAGTTTTCCTTATGCTTGATTTAAAAGTCCTAAGTAATTAAGGTTTGCTTTTAAACATGTTTTGTGGACAGAAACATAAATTATATGTGTATATTGATGTTCTGGGATTCACAAACCTTGAACTAACATATTTAACCACAATAAAAAATAACTCCAGCCCAGCCACATGGCTCACTGGTTGAGTGTCAACCTGTGAACCAGGAGGCTATGGTTCGATGATTCCCTGTCAGGGCACATGCCTGGTTGTGGGTTCGATCCCCAGTGTGGGGCATGCAGGAGATAGCCAGTCTATGATTCTCTCTTATCATTGATGTTTCTATCTCTCTCTGTCCCTTCATCTCTAAAATCAATACAAAATGTTCTTAAAAAATAAATAACTCTAAAAGAGCCAGAGCTTGACTTCGCACAATTCTCTAGTTGTGAGCACCTGTGCTCTCCTAGGAGAAAACCGCAATGTAAAGCTTTACTTTTCTGTCTTCCCAGGGTAAGCTGGGTATTCTATATGTGGACTTTAAGAAAGGGAAAGGGGAACTGCTTTTTGCTTAATGGTGCCAATAAGAACAGAACGTGGCAGGGGAAGAGGAATGGAGGCGGTGCCCAAAAGGCAGCAACAATTTTAGTGAAGCACCGGAGACGAACCCCCTGAGCTGGTGGCGCTACACCGTTGACACGGCGTTAGAAACGGGAGCTGCTGAGGACGGAGGAGCCTGCCGCTCCCCTCAGCAGCTTGCTCAGTGAGGCGGAGGGCAGCAGGCTTCTAGAAGGAATGACCCCACTTTGAATACCAAGATTGGCATCTTAAAATAATTCTCCTAACCAGTTTATTTTATTTTTAAATGTGAGGGGCATAGGTGGGTAAGGGGTGGTGGGAGGAGGGAAGGCTCAAAAGTTACATGAAGAACTCTGTGCTACCTTATATTTTGCCAACAATTGCCATAGCTTCCTTCTTTACTTTATACTACCCTCCCGACAGGCCCTGCAAAACATTTTATGCACCACCTTGAAATGAACTGTCTGGACATGGAACTATACAAACCAGTATTTCATAGAAGAAAGAAGAAACCAGACCAGTGGCCAAAGAAATAATTAAAAATGAGTGTCTCTACCACCTGCTGCTCTCTCCCAGTACTTCCTTCCACAAGCTCTTCCTTTAACTGCTGTTCACCTTCCCCTCCAGGATTTCAATTCAACACGGAGGAAAGTAGGAGTAATGAAACCCCTACCCAGAGATAATATACTTTCAATAGTAGGCACAGACACCTTCCTGAAAGAGCTACTATTACCTCATTTTCAAGATAATCTCAGTGATTCCCCTTTTGATTTTCATACCATCTTAAGAAACTGATTTCTTATATAAGTATCTCTTAAAAGTATCACGACACATATACATAGGATTATCCCAGAACAAATCTGAAATGTCCAAAGTGTCTCTTATCATTTCCTTCCGTGCTATCAACTAAGTAATCTGCTTGTATACTAATGGCTATCACACTTAAAATCCAAAGTATAACTATCTGATTTTAAATAAGTAAATGTGCTCAAAATAACTACTATTAAAAAACTATGCAGCCCTGGCCAGTTTGGCTCAGTAGATAGAGCTTACGTCCCGGGTTAGATTCCAGTCAAAGGCACATGCCTAGGTTGCGGACTCAATCCCCAGCAGGGGGCGTGCAGGAGGCAGCCAACCAATGGTTCTCTGTCATCACTGTTGTTTCTATCTCTCTCCCCCTCTTTCTACCTCCCTGAAATCAATAAAAATATATTTTTTAAAAAGTTATGCAAAGATAGTTAAATTCTAAAGATAAAAAGTGAGCTATAAAACAAAGTGTTTTGAGTGTAAACTAACGAAAAGGCCCGGCTGGTGTGGTTCACTGGTTGAGGGTTGACCTCTCAATCAGGAGGTCCAGCTCAATCCCCAGTGCAAGAGGCAGCCGATCGATGTTTCTTTCTCTCCCTCTTCCTTCCTCTCTGAAATCAATAATAATATATGTTTTTTAAAAGTAATGAAAAACACAAATAGTAAAGATAACACATCCTGAGGATCTTTCTAGCTGAATGCAGTTGGACAGTCGCAACTATATTTTTCAAATCCTGTTTCTCCATATTATTAAATAAAGTACCTTTGTTAGTTCACAGGAAAGCAGACAGCATCCAACTGCATTCTTTGATTAAAAAAAAAAAATACAAGCAGTAACAATCAAAGCCAATTTTTTTTTTCTTTTAAGGTGTCTTTGGCTTTTAGATGTTACCTTTCCTGATAACCTGATTATATGGGTAAATTGGTAATTATAATATTTAGAAAAATTGTGGTTCACTCCACTATTATTGCTCCTAATAAGGAAACATGTGTTGAGAAAATAGATCAAATACATCTAATTATTTATAAACAAAATGTCATAACGATGATGATCATTTCAATTCTGTCCCTATGAATCCTTTTACTTGACACTCAAACAACTGTTTAAATATTAAACACATGTGCCCTGGCTGGATATACGCGCCAAGGTTGTGGGTTTGATAACTAGTCAAGGCACATACAAGAACTAACCAGTTAATGCATAAATAAGTAGAACAAATCAATGTTTCTCTCTCTCTCAAAATCAATAAAAAAATTAACCACATTATTTGCTAAAACTGATTATTATAAATAATTTTAAAATATTTTATGTTCTTTTATGCCAATGTTTTTCTCCATAAAATTTATCATTTAAAATATGTCTCAATTCAGATCATGGAAAATTTAAAAATAATTGTTCTCTTTGATTTTTATTTATCAAATTATTATAACTGGAACAAAAGACTACAATGCTATTTAAAAATTAAACTCAATTTGTTAAAAACACATCTTAGTCTTCATTAAAAAGGGGGGGAATGTCTCACTAACATATATGTAGCACCCATAAAAGTAGGAGACACCCCTCCCCTTACCCCTTCACTGAAGAGTAATGAAAACAAAGAGCAAACAAATTAAATAAAAAGTCCCAGCAGTGAACTTTAGAAGACTGTTATTAATTATGGACAAAATAATATAACATAGATTGCTAGAAGTGAGAAAAAAATGTTGGTAAACCAAAAAGTGCTTTTACTTTATAAAATCCTGAAGGCTTTCTAATTAGCTGAAGGACAAGTCAACTCAAATGCAAGATTTAAGAAAAATTTTAGGAGTCACTCTTAAAGTCCTTTTATGCTCAAACTAAAGTTTTCCCACCATGTTTCTTTCACAACCCAAACTAGAACCCTCCACCTATCTGCAATCCTGTTTGACCTCTATTGTTTATTTCTACTATGAGGTTGATGAATTTCGATAATTACATATAGTGCAACTTCCTTCAATTCTTTACACAATCAAAATCCAGTTAATTGTCCCGATCTTACCAAACATCATGATAACTATGAGGGTTTTTAAGAACTTGTACTTAATTTCAAAATCACATTGTTTATATTTGGTGTTTACATAAAGACTCCTGAGATTATACCCAATCTGCTTTTAAAATTTTTACCTGGTAATCACCTGCACTATGCATTCTATGTCAGATGTCATACTATCAAAATAAAAAACTTTGAGTAATCTTACAATAATCTTAGGAAAGAAGGAAAATCTTCAAGTTGGGTCTTAGAGTCCCTTGTTGAAAAGGGAAACAGAAATAAAGACAAGGACAACAAAGTTGTTTTCAAAATTAACTTTCAGTAGTCTTTCTCACTAGCTATAATTGGAACAGCTATGTCAGGTACCAGTAAATCCTTACTAGCAGTGACAGCAGTATCTGCGTGGTATATCCCAATGGTTTTAAATGGTTAGAAGAGTGAGATCCTTAAATCCTGTAGATACAAAGTGACTCTAGACTCTAGAGGACATAGGCGGGAAACACAGGGACAAAGCAAAGTAACAAACTGAGCATTTAGAAACAAAAATGTAAACAAGCACAGAAAAGGAGAACAGTCAGCTATTACTTGAACATAATCCCTCACCAAAATGACATGAGTCACTCAAACTCCAGAATTCAAAATGTCTGATTAACCCTGACTTTGCCAAATATTGGGGGTGGGGTGAGAGGGAATCCACAGCAATATCACCTGAATATTTATTTATTTATTTATTTATTTATTTTTAAAAATTTATTTTTATTGATGTTAGAGAGGACGGAGGAGTAAGAAAAAGATAGAAACATTATTGATCAGCTGTTTTCTGCAGGCCCCTTCCCGGAGATCAAGCCCACAATCTGGGCATGTGCCCTTGACTGGAATCAAACCCAGGACCCTTCAGTCTGCAGGCCGATGCTCTATCCATTGAGCCAAACTAGCCAGCATGTAATATCACCTGGACATTTACATATAACTAACATATTAGAGCTGATAATATGCTTCACATATATACAGAAAGGCATTCAAAATATTTAACTGCCCTAGCTAGTTTGGCTCAGTGGATAGAGCATCAGCCTGCAGACTGAAGGGTCTTGGGTTTGATTCTGGTCAAGGACTCAATCCCCAGAAGAGAGTGTGAAGAAGGCAGCTGATCAATAATTCTCTTATCATTGATGTTTCTCTCTCTCTCTTTCCCTCTCCCTTCCTCTCTCTGAAATCAATAAAAATATATACATCTTTTAAAAAGATTTAACCGGTGTGGCACAGCACCAGTCCTCCAGAATGGGTGCTAGTCAGTAAGCTGCTACGCAGTGTAGCTGCTCAATGCCAGCCTGGATCTAGGAAATGACTTACATGTTTCATAGAAGATCCTCGAACCTTTATATCAAAGATTCATGTCCGCTTATCATTTTAAAAATATATTTTTAAAATCCTTACCCGATATTTTTTCCATATATTTTTCAAAGAGAGTGGAAAGGAGGGAGGAAAAAGGGAGATGGAGAGAG
Organism: Vespertilio murinus; assembly: GCA_963924515.1. Lineage (NCBI taxonomy): Eukaryota > Metazoa > Chordata > Mammalia > Chiroptera > Vespertilionidae > Vespertilio > Vespertilio murinus. Next base: position 20,279,942 of record OZ004713.1, read on the forward strand.
AGGAGAAGGGAGACAGAAGGAAGACAGAAGGAGAGGAGAGAGGGAGGGAGGGAGGGAAGAAGGGAGAGGGAGAGAAAGAGAAACATCGATTGATTGGTTGCCTCCAGTATGTGCCACAATTGGAGCTGGGGATTGAACCTGCAACCCAAGTACGTGCCCTTGGCCAGGAATCAAACCCATGACCCTTTGGTGCATGGACCAACGCTCTAGCCACAGAGTCATACCATCAAGGGATAAAATATATTTATATTTTAGGGAGGGAGAAGGGCAATGTGAGAGAGAGAGAGAGAGAGAGAGAGAGAGAGAGAGGGAGAGGGAGAGGGAGAGGGAGAGGGAGAGGGAGAGGGAGAGGGAGAGGGAGAGGGAGAGGGAGAGAGAGAGAGAGAGACGCTGATGTGAGAAAGAAACACAGATCGGCTGCCTCCTGCACTTCTCCCAAGCAGGGATTGGGCGCACAATCCGGGCCTGCGTCCTGACCGGAATCAAACTGGAAGCCTTTTGGTGCGGGGACGATGCCAACCACATAAGCTACACCAGCGGGCTGCTTACCACTTTTCATTTCAAAATGTCTGGGTTTGTTATGGGTGGGAGCAGAGGTAGATGCAGTCAGTGCTCATGCGGACTAAGAGCTGATAAGAAGGGGGGAAATCCAATCAAATACCAATATGGAAAACAGGATAGCCACTGCCTAGAGTACAAACATGAGGAACTTAATGAAGGCATGTAACTGGACACACTATGTGAGCCAGACCACAAAACCATTTGTACATAGTCAGTAGTTAATTTTCAAACTGTGTATCTGGTATAGAGGAGTATAAAATTGTATTTACTTTTAGGAACTAACTCTTATTTTAAAGGAATAAGAAATTAGCTTTTCCTTTATAGATAGGACTTAAATTTCCACCGTATTCTCCAATTTCGGATGTGAAAAACTGAGCACCCCGTCTATGGGCGGGTGAGAGTGTTGGCTATACTGATTTTAAGGATGCCTAGTTTATAATAAGGGAAACCTCTCTCTAACTGTATCTAGGTAAATAAAGGACCACACCTGGCAGAAATTAAATCAAGGAGAAGTAATTCCAAGTTTTCCACAGCAACCAGAATGAAGATGCAACCCAGTCAATATTCTTTACCCTGGTGTTTGGGACTACACAAAAGGAAGCAAAGTCACCTTGACAGAATAAAAGGAACAAATTAAGAACTGTAGCGAAATGTGACAACAGTGTTCTCAGGCTTCCCAACATGCAAAATAAGAGCATTTCTGAGTCATCAGATAGTAAAAGTGGGTTTGAGGATGACATAATGTAAGTTTACCAACTGTTTGAATGATAAATCTTTAACAACTCTGAGCATCAAACCAGCAATGTAAATGGGAATGGGAATGAAAGTGAACCTGTGTTATTCACAGCTGTGACAGCAGAGCTACAGTGGAGAGATAGGACATTGGTTAGAGACTCTATAACCCAGAGGACTCTGGGTAAGTTCAAACACTGGCTCTGCCCCTTTGGCTGCATGTTCTTGGACACTACTTCATTTCTCTTCAGTTTTAGTTCATTTGTTTTGAGTGTACTTAGGGGGTCATTAGTTGATGCAGTGTTTAACTGCTTGTGCCAAAATTCTCCAAATTGCGCACCTGCAGTTCCATCTCTCACCTCTTTATTATTACCAACAGTAAAGGGGGGAAGAGGACTCTTTTGGGTGAACTTTATCATCTCTTGAAGTTGGATATATGCCGAATCACATGTCAAGTTAAATATCTAAAAAGCTTTCTAGGCAAGACTTTCTTGGTGTATCATTCTGGGTCTCGGCTTTTAGGTTGTGGAAAAGATCAGAGTGCAAGGAACTTCTAGGAACCTCAGAGCTTTGTGCTATGAAGCAAGAGATCTGATTGGAAGAAAACCAAGTACAGTAAAGTCAGTGAGATGTAATAATGGATTACTATTTAAATACATGACCAAAGATTCTTAAATTTCCTTGTGAAGACTTTCTTACAGAAGAAAAATGAGACAGGTATCAAGAATACTATGAAAAGAGCTGTGTGGCAGGTTGAAGTGCTTTTCATCTTTTCACAATGCATTTATTTCCTGAAGGCTCCTGAATTTGGTGAAGACTCTACACTTTGCTTCCAGCAAATGTGAATGAAGAGTGTGGTCAAATAGGGGCATTATCTTGAACACATGCTACTTCCTAGGCTGTATAAAATTCGCTGTTAAAATATAATTTTAGCCCTAGCTGGTTTGGCTCAGTGGATAGAGTATCGGTCTGTAGACTGAAAGGTCCTGGGTTTGATTCCTGGTCAAGGCACATGCCCAGGTTGCAGGCTCAATCCCCAGTAGGGGGTTTGCAGGAGGCAACCTATCAATGATTCTCTCTCATCATTGATTCTCTCTCTCTCTCTCTCTCTCTCTCTCTCTCTCTCTCTCCCTCCCTCTTCCTCTGAAATCAATAAAAAATATTTAAAAATATATATATAATTTTAATAATTACTATGCAAACTTAGAAGGTGCATGGTAGTGACCTAGCTTTGTTTACATTAGAAATAATTTATTTAACCCCATCATTTTAGATAATGAGGCTGTTCTACTTACCACTTCTGTTGATGTTTCTGCGTGTTCAGACGTAACATGTTCTTGAAGAGATGTCTCCGTATAGCCCATTTTTCCACAATAGGGACAAGTAAAAGACTGTGGCTGCTCTACAGAGAAAGCTTCCCCACCATAGTACAAATCTGAAAAATAAAATGGAATTGCACTGAGAAAGAATTATTATTAGTTTTTTAATTGTAAGAATGCAATCATATGGTACAAAAGTTTAAGTGTGCCTAAAAAAATAGCAATTGACTGAATGTGAAAAAGGATTTGCAATGATATATATATATTTTTAAAGTTGTGTTTAAAATCTTTACCAACAACTTTACTGTCAATGTGTGTTAGGTGCCTCCGTTTATATCTGCAATATCCTTATTCTCTCAAGGATTCCAGGACAGCCCTCCAATTCCTTCTCCACATGGATAGTACAGTCGTGAGACAAAAATAAAGCAAAGACCTTCCAATCCCTTCATTTACTGTTAAAACATCTCTCATTTCACATCTGGTTCTAATTTTATTTTAAATTTTAATTATGGAGACAGAGAAAGAGAGAGGGGTAAGTTTGTTGTTCCACTTATCTATGTATCTATTGGTTGATTCTTATAAGTGCCCTGGGATCAGGGATAAAACTCACAACCTTGGCGTCTCAGGATAACATGATCACCAACTGAGCTACCTGGCCGAGGCTTGGTTCTAATTTTCTTGCAATTTATTTTTTTCCGTATATACTGTGGCAGTACCAATGTCAACACAAAAAAATGGTCAGGGTGTACTATGTACAAGAACACAAGTGCTCAGAGGGAAGAAGCAGACAACCAGGATCAGTATGCCAACTCCCAGACGCAGTTTCATCATATACCATTCTTATAAGCAGGAAGGATCCTCGGCATTCAGTTCCTGTAATGCTAACTTGGACGCTACCATAACATACTCTGCTCAACTCGGTTAGTGAAGAACCAACCACTCTGAGAATCTGTGGGAATATCTGTTGCCTCATTAGTACATCTCAAGGAATAAGTCTATTTTCCTCCATAAGCAGTACACAAAAGATGTAATTGAAAGTATACTTAATAGGTCACTTCATTACAAAGAACTATCTCACTTTTTAACATGAAACAAATGCCTAAGAGGACATGACAATTTTTGTGAGATGAGAAAATGGAAGGAAGTGCTCACTAGGAGATTAATTTGTTCACATTAATTTCTAGGGAGATTTAGACTATCTTAAAAGTATGTATCCATTACATATATACTGACCACTTATTATGTGCATAAGACTTGTCAGGTAAATTTGGGATACTGAGGGTGAATATATAAAAAACTTCCTCAGCTATTAAAGGGCATCTACAAAAAAGGTACAGCTAACAGTATACTGGTGAAAGACTGGATTACCCCCCCCCCCCATCAGAAACGACAAGAATGGTTCACTCTTGCCATCTCTATTCAATATTTTACTAAAAATCTAGGCAAGAAAGTGACACGAAAGCCATCCAGATGGCTTTAATAAATTCACCTCTAACAACAGATGAATACCTTCCAAACCCTAAGGAATCCACAGAAAAACTATTAGAAGTAATAAGTGAGTTCAGTAATATCACAGGACACAAGTTCTATATACAAAAACCAATCGTTGTTCTATATACTTGCAGTAAAAATATATACATATACCGTATTTGCCGGCGTATAAGACGACTGGGCGTATAAGACGACCCCCTAACATTTCCACTAAAAATACAGAGTTTGTTATATACTCGCCGTATAAGACTACCCCCCACTTGGAGGCATATTTTTCAGGGCCAAAAAGTCGTCTTATACGCCGGCAAATACGGTAAATAAAAATTTAAAAATTCCATGTACAATAGCAAAAATAATAGAATACTTAGAAATATATTTAATGAAAGCACAAAACTTATTCTTTGATAACTATAAATCATTGTTGAAAAAATTAAATGACCTAAGTAAATGGAAAGAGATCTCATGTTCATGGACCGAGAGATTTAATATTACTCTCCCAACTGATCTACAGATTCAAAACAATCCCCTATCAAAATCCCTGTTGGCTTCATTGCAGAAATTTGGCAAACTAATCCAAAACTTATACAGAAACTCAAGGGCTCTCTAGAAACATCGATGAGAGAGAAACATCGACCAGCTGCCTCTTGCACACCCCCTACCGGGGATGTGCCCACAACCAATGTACATGCCCTTGACCGGAATCGAACCTGGGACCTTTCAGTCCGCAGACCGACGCTCTACCACTGAGCCAAACCGGTTTCGGCTGACTCACAATTCTTGATTTCAAAGCTTACTGCAAAGCTAGTTATCATGACAGCATGGTACTGTCTTGATAAAGATAGTCATATAAATCAATGAAATTGCTTTAGAGTCTAGAAATAAACACATTTATGATCAACTAACTTTTTTAACAGCATTATCAAGATATCTTTGACACATAAAAATTATATATATTAATGGTTACAACTTGATGTTTTGATTACTTAATACTATGGAAAAATCACCAGAATCAGCCTAATTAACATTCTACACCTCTACATAGTTACCATTGTGTTTGTTGATATAGAATACAATACTGTCAAAACCAGTTTGGCTCAGTGGATAGAGCGTCGAACTGCGGACTGAAGGGTCCTGGGTTCGATTCCGGTCAAGGGCATGTACCTTGGTTTCCGGCACATCCCTAGTGGGGAGTGTGCAGGATGCAGCTGATCTATGTTTCTCTCTCATCGATGTTTCTAGCTCTCTATCCCTCTCTCTTCCTCCTCTCTATAAAAACTCAATAAAATATATATTTTAAAAAAATAGAATACAATACTGCTAACTATGGTCATCGTGCTGTGCATTAGAATTTATTCATCTCTAGAGCTTATTCATCTTGCATAACAAACTTTGTACCCTTTGACCAACATCACTCTATTTCCCCCTATCCCTGCCAAGTGATTTTCAACAAGAATGCTAAGACATATTTCACTGGGTAAAGAATTATCTTTTAACAAATGATGCTGGGACAACTGAATATGCATATGCCAAAGAATGAAGTTGAACCTCTCTCATTCCATTTATAAAAATTAAATCAGCCGAAACAGGTTTGGTTCAGTGGATAGAACGCTGGCCTGCAGACTGAAGGGTCCCAGGTTCGATTCCGGTCAAAGACATGTACCTTGGTTGCCGGTACATCCCCAGTAGGGGGTGTGCAAGAGGCAGCTGATCGATGATTCTCTCTCATCAATGTTTCTAACTCTCTATCCCTCTCTCTAAAAAATCAATAAAATATATTAAAAAAATTGAATCAAAGTGGATCAAAGATCTAAATATAAAAGCTAAAACTACAAAACTCTTAGAAGAAAACAGTTTTAAATTTTTGTGATCTTGAATTATGCAATAGGTTTCCTAGCTATGATACCAAAAGCACAATGTAAGGAATAAAACAGGTTAACTGGACATCAACAAAATTAAAACTTTTGTGCTTCAAAACATATCATCAAGAAAGTGAAGACAACCCACAGAATGGAAAAAAATTTCTGCAAACCAAAATTTCTGATAAGGAACTTATATATAAATACAAATAAACCATTAAAACTCAGTAACAAAAGATATATCCCCATTTTAAAAATTTGCAAAGGATCTGAATAGACATTTCTTCAAAGGATATATATATACAAATGGCCAATAAGCACAAGAAAAGATGATCAACATATTAGCCATCAGAGAAATGCAAATTAAAACCACCTGAGACACCCATTAGTCTTTTTTTACTATAATAAAAAAGGACAGATAATAACAAGAACTGACTATATAAGAAATTATAGCAATGAAACATTTATAGGTTTCCTATGGATTGAAAATGTCTTCTAATCAACTGTAGGAATAATCTGTTTTCTGATAACTAGAAAAAGAATATGTGTGTATTATTAGAACAGGCAGTTTAACTTTACTCCTTCTTACTGAAGCACTCTTTTGTAACATATCTTGTCAGTTATATATGTTTCTGAATGGCTTTCATAAACAAGTAAACTATGGTTAGGAGAAAGAATTACATAGAATTTATAAAAGATTCATGTTATTTTTAATAAGTTTGGTACCTTATGTATGCTGTTGGAGATATAGTTCTTAGAACCTTTTGCCTTTACTTCTTCACACACATATACATAAAATTCTAAATGATAATACACTAAAATATTATTAAATACGTACCAAAATCTACCCTTGTTAATATGCACTGCATTGGGTGGTCAGTTGTATGCCTTGTTGTTGTTGCACCACTTTCATAACAAGACGCACAAAGATCGTAATCGTAGCAAATTAAACACTTATATCTGCGACCTCGAAAATTTCCTTTTAAACATGCATCACAGCTGACACCTACAAAAAAAAAAGATCATTAATTAGCAACTGTAAAAGACTACTCTCCATTTCACATTTATAAATTGTTAAGGTGTTCATTTAACCCCATATTTCCTTTCCAAAATGACTAGAAACAATATAAGAAAATATAGGACCATCCAAAAATATGGTGAATATGTTACTCTGTTTTACACTTAATGAAAATAACTTAAAATGTTTAATAAAATGTTACAAAATCAAACTCACAGATACAGCAACAGATGGGTAGTTACCAAAAGGGAAGGAGGTGATAGGTGTGTGTGGGTGAAATGGGTAAAGGGGGTCAAATGTATGGTGACAGATGGAAGCTAAACTTTTGGTGTTAAGAATGCTATCCTATCTAATAAAAAAGTTATATGCAAATTAACCATCATTGGACTATACCTATAAGCCACACCCACAAGCCAATCAGGAGTAAGTATGCAAATTAACCCCAACCAATATGGCTGCGGCCATGGAGCAAATAGGAGGCTTGGGTTTCCCCAGCAATGGAGGAAGCCAAGCTTTCTGCACACCCTGGCAGTCCAGGGCCTCCACTCAAGGCTACAAAGTTTGAATTATAGAAGATAAATCCCAGATACCAGAGCCTCCACTTGGGATGCCGGGGGCATGGCCAGCCTGCAAACCACCAAAGACCCCTTGTTCAGGCTGCCCCATTCCCCAAGGGAACCTCCACCCTGATCTGGGACACCTTTCAGGGGAAACCAGGTGGCCCCCACCTATGCACCAGGCCTCTCTATCCTATCTAATAATTCTACCTAATTAAAGAGTAATATGCAAATTGACTATCACTCCAACACACATGATGGCTGCCCCCATGTAAACACAAAATGGACGCCACAAGATGGCCAGCAGGGGAGGGCAGTTAGGGGTGACCAGGCCTGCAGAGGAGCAACTAGGCATCAATCAGGCTGGCAGGGGAGTAGTTAGGGGATGATCAGGTTGGCAGGCAGAAGTGGTTAGGGGCAATCAAGAAGGTAGGAAGGCGAGCAGTTGGGAGCCAGCAGTCCTGTATTGGAGAGGGTGCAGGCTGGGTTGAGGGACACACACACACACACACACACACACACACACACACACCTGTGCACAAATTTCGTGCACCGGGCCTTTAGTAGTGTATAATAGCATAATGTATAAATTATAATGTTGCACACCAAAAAGTTACATAATATTATAAACCAATGTTACCTTTAATCAAAAATTTATGGCTTGCCCTAGCTTGTTTGGCTCAGTGAATAAAGCGTTGGCTTGTGGACTAAAGGGTCCCGGATTTGATTCTAGTCAAGAGCAAATGCCTGGGTTGTAGGCTCCATCCCCAGTAGGGGATGTGCAAGAGACAGCTGATGATTCTCTCTCATTATTGATGTTTCTGTCTCTCTCTCCCTCCCTTTCCCTTTCTCTCTAAAATCAATAAAATATTTTTCAAAAATTATGCCTTGATGACCTTGCAAGAGGTTAAAAACCAAGTGAAAGAGAAAAAAGTAACTGGGATCACTAAAAATATCCTAGCATAGATTTTCATAGCATTGTAAGATAAAAAAACAGGAAGCAAAATCCAAGGTCTGTTAAGGCAGTGTGTCTAACAGGCAATTTCTCATAAAGCTGAGACCCTATTAAAGCAGGTTCTTGAATAATTCCATTTCATTATAATGCTGATGAGAAGAAAAAAAAACAATTCCATGTCAGGGTCACCACGGTCTCCCCATATCTGCGTGGCTTTTCTCTGGGGACTCTATTCCTCACAACCTCCCAAATATGTGAGGTAAAGTGGCAGTGTCTACACTGTCTCATGTGAGTGGCCCTGTGAGGAAGCGGGTCTCACCTTGTATCCCGAGCTGCTAGGAGCGATTCCAACCACCCACCAAGCTGAACTGGAACCAGCTTGGAATAGATGATCCTACTTGTTTTTATTCATCTTTCTTAAATGTATACACAACTCACTTATTTCAATGTTTAATACTAGAAATATTTTGGGCCTAATTATTTAGAAGTTTGGTGATTTTCTTTTATCAGATATATACCTTAGTAGTTTAACACTTTTTTGGGGGGGCTATGATGTGTTTTTATTTTATTTATTCTTTTTTAATGAATGTATTGGGGTGACATTGGTTAATAAAATTACATAGGTTTCAGGTGTATAATTCTATATCATCTGTATATTGTGTGTTCACCATATGCCCCTATACCTTCTTCTCTCTTCTCCCACCCCTCGTAATCACTATACTATTGCCTGTGTCTGAGTTTTTGCTTAATCCCTTCACCTTATTCACCCAGCTGTGCACACCCCTCCTTCTGAGCTCTCAGTCTGTTCTCTGCGTTTGTTTCTATCTTGTTAGTTTATTTTGTTCACTAGATTCCATATAAAAATTAAACATATAGTACTTGTCTTTCTCTGACTGGCTTATTTAACTTAGCATAATGCTCTCTAGATCTATCCATGTTGTCGCTAAGGGTAAGATTTCCTTTTTGTACAACTGAGTAGTATTCCATTGTGTCCACAGCTTTTTATCTGCTCATCCACTGATAGACACTTGGGCTGATTCCAAATCTTGGCTATTGTAAATAATGCTGCAATGAAGGCAAGGGTGGGCATTTATTTTTTTAAATTAGTGTTTCAGGTTTCTTTGGATATATTCCAAGGGTGAACCTGCTAGCTCATTATGCAGTTCCATTTTAATTTTTTTAAATATATTTTATTGATATTTTACAGAGAAGAAGGGAGAGAGATAGAGAGTTAGAAACGTCGATGAGAGAGAAACATCGACCAGTCGCCTCTTGCACCCCCCCACCAGGGATGTGCCCGCAACCAATGTACATGCCCTTGACCAGAATCGAACCCGGGACCTTTCAGTCCGCAGATCGATGCTCTACCACTGAGCCAAACCGGTTCGGCCATTTTTATTTTTTATAAAGCATGTTTTTCATGGATTTTTTAGAGAGAGGAAGGAGAAGGAGAAAGAAACGTGTATGTGAAGATGTGACATCAATCAACTGCCTCCTGTTCTGATAGGAAATCAAAAGTGACCTCTTGGTGCACGGGTTGACAGTCAACCACTGAACCACACTAGTGAGGCTATTTGCTATTTTTTGAGGTAATTCCATAATGCTTTCCACAGTGGCTGTACCAATCTGCCTTCCCACCAACAGTGCACGAGGGTTCCCCTTTCTCCATATCCTCACAACACTTGTTTGTTGATTTATTTTTTCATTTTAAAATCTTCACCCAATATTTTCCATTGGTTGTTTTTGGGGTGGAGGGGTGAATAGAAGAGAGAGGGAAAGAAAGAAACATTGATGTGAGAGAAAACATCAAATTGTTCCTACACATGCCCCAACCACCCAGGCCAAAGAAAAGCCTGCAAACAAAGTATGTGCCTTTGACTGAAATCAAACCTGGGAACCTATAGTCCACAGACTGACGCTCTATCCACTGAGCCGAACTGGATAGGGCTGTTTGTTGATTTACCAATGATACCCATTCTGACAGGCATGAGGTGGTTTTAATTTGCATTTCTCTGATGGTCAGTAACACTGAGCATTTTTTCAGGTCAATTGCTCAAAGCATCTACTCAGGTATTGTGCCCATTTTTTAATTGGACTATTTGTTATTTTGGTGTTGAGTTTTTTATAAGTTCTTTATAAACTTTGGAAATTAACTGCTTATCAGATGTATCATTAGTGAATATAGTCTCCCGTTTGGTGGGCTGTTTTCTCATTTTATTGATCCTTTCCTTTGCTGTGCAAAATTTTTTTAGTTTCAAATAGTTCTATTTGTTTTCTTTTCTTTTTTTGTTTCCCTTGCCTGGGTGATATATCAGGAAAAACAATATTGCTACAAGAAATGTTCAAGGATAGCGGCATAGGTAAACAACTGTACTCGTCGCCTCACACAAACACATCAAAATTACAACTAAAATACAGAACCACCATGATTCAGAACTGCCTGAAAGCTGGCAGAATGGCAGTCCTGTAACTAGAGAAGTAAAGAAGAAAGCACACTGAGACTGGTAGGAAGGGTGGAGGCATGGAATGGGCTGGTCTGACACTCACATGTGCCCATTTTTTAATTGGGAGGAAGAAAGATCGTCTCTGTGGAGGCTGCCTGTGAGGAGCAAGGGAGGTGTCCCAGCCCGACACCAGGCCCCAGCCTAGGGTTCCAAAACTGAACACCAGGCCCCAGGCTAGGGTTCCTTGTAACTGAGGGCTGTAAAAACCAGTGGGGATTGTGGCTGAGTGACACAGAGTATGCTGGAGACCCAGGTGTTCCTCTTAAAGTGCTGGTCACAAACTTACTCAGACTTGAACCCAGACACATATGGGGAGGAATTGGATTGTCTGGTACCAGGGCAGGAATTTGATTTTCTCCCAGATGGGAGTGCTTGCAGGGGTCACTGTTCCTGTTCTGGGACCCTCCCTATGGCAGGGCTGACTTCTGAGTTTCCATCAGCATGGCCCATACTCTTTGCTCTGCCCTGGTGATTCCCAGAGCCCCACTCCCCAACTGTTTGCATCAGCTTTTCCATATGAAAATAGCTGTCCTGCCTCAGTCTTCAGACTTTGCTAAAATCTCTCAAACAAGCTGCAGCTGGTGTCAGCATGCCCCAAACCTACCAATAAAAGGCCCAAGACCCAATAGCACTAGCCTGCCTTACTTCACAGTTGGGCCTCATCTGGGCACTCCCACGCTCAATACAAATAGCACACGATGCCAAAACCGGTTTGGCTCAGTGGTAGAGCATCGGTCTGCGGACTGAAAGGTCTCAGGTTCGATTCCGGTCAAGGGCATGTACATTGGTTGCGGGCACATCCCCAGTAGGGGGTGTGCAAGAGGCAGCTGGTCGATGTTTCTCTCTCATTGACATTTCTAGCTCTCTATCTCTCTCCCTTCCTCTCTGTAAAATATCAATAAAATATATCTTTAAAAAAAACAAAAAAACAAATAGCACACGATGGACAGCTTCAGACCATACCAGATTACAACTCTACACATCCACAAGCAACATTCAAGGGGCAGACTCAGTGAGCACCAAAGCCCCACTGAAGCAAGTCCTGCTATATAGGGGTCTTCTGCATAGCACACTTCTTCCACTGTAGACTCAGCTGGTCCTCACAGTCAATTGGCTTGAAGGCCATTTCGTCCCAGTGATGCCAATCAAGGCTCAACTACAACAAGACAGCCCACACGGTGCACCTAGAGTGCCCAGATCAGGTGACTGGGGAGGCTGAGCCCCTGGGCCTTACAGGACACCTATTACACAAGGCCAGTCTACCAATTCCAGGAGACACAACTACTCTACCTAGTAAATAGAAACAAACACAGAGAAGCAGCCAAAATGGGGAGATAAAGAAACATGTTACAAATGAAAGAAATAGAAGTGTGCAAGCTATTGTATCCAGAGTACAAACCAATGGTTATATGATTACTCAAGAATCTTAATGAGAGCTTCAAGGGATTTAGTGAGACTTTCAAGGATATTAGTGAGAATGTCATAGACATAAACAAAGACCAGTCAGAAATTAAGCACATACTAACTGAAATAAAAGAAAAATTTACAGATACAATAGTAAAGGATTCTGAGAATAAAAGCAAAAACACCCAGTCAGAAGAGCAAAAATAAATAAATAAATAAATAAATAAATAAATATTAAGGTGGTGTAAGGAGTCTCTGGGACAACTTCAAGTGTACCAACATTGCATTGTGGGGGTGCCAGAAGGAGAAGAGAGAGCAAGATATTAAAATCCTATTTGAAGAAATAATGGCAAAAAAAATTCCTCTACCTGGGAAAAGAAATAAACTTACAAATCCAGGAAGCACAGAGTCCCAAACAGGAGAAACCCAAAGAGGCCCACAAGACACATCATAATTATAATGCCAAGCATTAAAGAGAGATCTAAAAGCAGGGGGGAAAAAACAAACAAACAAAAAAAGCAGTTAGTTACCTACAAGGGAGCACTCATACGACTGTTAGCTGGTTTCTCAACAGAAAGTTTGTAGGCCAGAAGGATGGCAAGAAATATTCAAAATGATGAAAAGCAAGCAACTACAACCAAGATTATCCAGCAAAGCTATTGTTTATGATTAAAGGTCAGATAAAGAGCTTCACAGAGAAGAAAAAGGTAGAGGAGTTCATTACCACCAAACCAGTATTACATGAAATGTTAAAGGGTATTCTTTAAGAAGAGGAAGAAAAAAAAGATAAAAATATGAACAATAAAATGGCAATGAAAACATTATCAACAATTGAATCTAAAAACCAAAACAAACAAGAAATCTAACGAACAAAATAAACTGTTGAATAAAATAGTATCAGAGGCATGGAAACATGGAACACACTGAAGAATCTCAGAAGGAAAGGGGAAGGGGATTGGAAGAGTTTAATCAAAGATCGTGCGCGTATGTGCACGTACACACGTACACACACACACACACACACACACACACACACACACACACACACTAGAGGCCCAGAGGCCCAGTGCACGAAACTTGTGCGTGGGGGTGGGGGTCCCCTCAGCCAAGCCTGCATTCTCTTCAGTCTGGAACATCCCTATCCCTCTCACAATCCTGGACCGTTGGCTCCTAATCACTCACCTGCCTGCCTTCCTGGTCGCCCCCAACTGCCCGTCTCCCCCCCAACCCAGCTGGCCTGGTTGCCTCATGCAGCCTGCTTGTTTAGACATTTGGTCATCCCTCACTAACCCCCCTGCCAGCCCAGTTGTAGGCAGCAATCTTGTGAGGGTGTGATGATCAATTTGCATGATACCTCTTTATTATATAGGACTACTGACTCGGTGCACAGATTGCTGCTCATTGAAAGGAAATTAAATAGAAGGTGGGCGGTGGGGCAGGACTGGGCGAGATGGGCCAGACGCACCCCAGAACCAAGCTCCCACAGGCTCTCCCGCAGGTGGGGTCTCTTGGCCTGACCTGCAGGGATTGGGCCAAAACCAGCTCTCCCACATCCCCTGAGGGATCCTGGAGTGTGAGAGAGCACTCTGCAAAGTTGCTATTGAACAGGGTGTGGAAGGCAAACACAGTGTGCAGTAAACCAGATTTGGGGCCAGCAGTGCCCCAGCAACAACATAACCCACAGCCGGAGGTGGAATCGTGCGGCCCTGTGAGAAATCAGGCTGCCTCCTCTCTGGTTTCAACCGAGAATGACCACTGCCAAGTCAGTGCAGCTCAGTAGCTCCTGCGTTGCATATTTGTCCCCTGGTGGTCAGTGTGCATCATAGCAACTTTGTTGGACAGTTGGACATTTAGTATATTAGCCCTTTATATATATGTACAGACTATAGGCCTGGTGCACGAAATTCATGCACAGTGGTGGTGGTGGTGGTGGTGGTGGGAGTCCCCTCAGCCCAGCCTGCACTCTCTCCAATCTGGGACCCACCCCTCAGGGCATGTCCAACTGCCAGTTCAACACATTATGCAAAGGAACTTGGCCTTAGCAGCATGGTGGTACCTATCGTATTTGCCAGCGTATAAGACGATTTTTTGGCCCTGAAAAATACGTATTTGCCGGCGTATAAGACGGCTGGGCGTATAAGACGACCCCCTAACATTTCCACTAAAAAATACAGTTTGTTATATACTCGCCATATAAGACTACCCCCCACTTGGAGGCATATTTTTCAGGGCCAAAAAATCGTCTTATACGCCCGGCAAATACGGTAATAGCATTCAATGTCTTCAGTAATGTCTGATAGTTTTTCTGAGAGTTCAATGTCAAACCAAACAGATCAATCAACACTGCTTCTGACACCCCTCAGTAACTGTACAAAGCTCTTCAAAGAAGACTTTTGTGCCCCTCCCCAAAGTCACCTGTAAAGAAATATTAGCATAAATAAGAATGCAAAATTAGATCAATCTCCTAGTTATAACAGAAATATATGGCTGGGGATGTGGGTGGGGGAAGAAGAATCGCATTGATCTAAAAATGTGACCAAAATTGTAACTCTAGACCCCTCCCAGAAAAGTCAGAAAATTGTCATAAGAGAATCATGACAGTTAAAGCAAAGCTATTTCTTAATTCATTTTCCAAAAGGATATGCGCATCTTTCCAGAAAGGCAACAGTTCCTCTGTGTTTATTTTCATATAGGGAATTTTAAGTAGGAATTTACCTGTTGACTTAGACAAAGTCCTGTTTTTTGACCACATGGTATCAATTTAAATGATATATCTTTAATCCTGACTTGACTGCCATGTTAGGTCACATTCCTTCATAAGAAATAGGGGGCCTTACATTAATTATGTTAAACGGAGCTGCAGTTATAAATCCCATTAAGAGATAAAAGCCAAAATGACCTATACCTTTCTCTCCAGGGTTTACACAATACTCCAGGCGTGGCAGTGCCACAAAGAGCCTGGGATCTGTGCTAGACATGCTCCCTAATCCTTCCCGTCTGCAGATCTTCTCACCTCAGCCCATCCTCCCACCCGGGCAGACCTGCTTCCGTGACCCTGTGCTCCAGGCTTCCTCTGGCTGCCACTCCTAACATCCACTCCCTACTATACAAGATTCCTACCTGGGTGCATCGAGCTAGTTTTGAAAATATTAAGAGAAGTGCGGGGTGGCTGTGAAATGCCACAAAACACATCTGTCAGAGGCGGATCCAGCGGCCCCATGCTGGGCTCCGGGCACTGTCTCCACCTGCCTGGACCTGCCCCACACCTCCCGGGTCCCTCAGGGACTTCCAGATGATGACACTCTGCAGGCCACGCCCCTCCATCCGCGCACTAAACCTCGGCTCGCACCCCTGCCTGAGGCCTGTAATGAGGCTTTGCCCCCCTCCCCCATCCTACCCCAGCCTGAGCCCAGCCCAGTGACATCTGGAAGCCGGGTGAGTCACCTGAAATTTCAGTCCATCCCCAGGTCGCAGGGACTGCTGTGGCCCATGCACCTGCCTCACCCATCAGCACAGACTCCACCAGGCACGGCCTGCCCAGAGCCCCACAGTCTGCGGACGGACTGCCAGGCGAGGCGAGCAGCAGGGAGGCCGGGGTGAGTGGGGGAGATGGTCAGGGGGGAGTCAGCAGTTCTGGGTGAAGACGGCCCATTGAGCCCTCTCCCCACTGTGGGCGCCATCATCTTGCGATGGCGTGATGGTCAATTTGCATAGTCCCTCTTTATTAGATAGGCTAACCATCAAATATAACGACCCTGAGGTTACTAAGCATTATGCCTATTTTGTGAAATGATGCACAAAGAGAAGAGATTTACTGATGTTACAGTAAGTAAGTAAGTAACCAAGCTGGGGTTTGAACCCACACAATCTGGCTCCAAAGTCCCATTCCCAAATTAACTGCTCAGAAACTCAGATAAAACTTGAGCAAACAGGCAAATTTTACCACTGTAGAAGTCTAGCTTTAGAGTATCTATAAATTAATGAGCCTGCAGTTTTTGGTCACTTCATCCCAGAAGCATACACAGTAGAAAATAGGCTGGAGTGAAAGCCATGGGATTTGGCCCAGCCAGCATAGCTCAGTGGTTAAGCGTCAACCTATGAGCCAGGAAAGGTCACATTTCAATTCCCAGTCAGGTCACATGCCCTGGTTGTGGGCTCGATCCCCAGCAGGGGGTGTGTAGGAGGGGATTCTCTCATCATTGATGTTTCTGTCTCTCTCTTTTAATATTAAAAAAATATATATTTTTAAAAAAGCCATTGGGCCCAAACCGGTTTGGCTCAGTGGATAGAGTGTCAGCCTGAGGACTGAAAGGTCCCAGGTTCGATTCCAGTCAAGGGCATGTACCTTAGTTGCGGGCACATCCCCAGTAGGGGGTGTGCAGAAGGCAGTGGATTGGTGTTTCTCTCTCATCCATGTTCTAATTCTCTATCCCTCTCCCTTCCTGTCTGTAAAAAAATAATTTAAAAATATATTTTAAGCCGAAACCGGTTTGGCTTAGTGGTAGAGCGTCGGTCTGTGGACTGAAAGGTCACGGGTTCAATTCCGGTCAAGGGCATGTACACTGGTTGCAGGCACATCCCTGGTAGGGGGTGTGCAAGAGGCAGCTGGGCGATGTTTCTCTCTCATAGACGTTTCTAGCTCTCTATCTCTCTCCCTTTCTCTCTGTAAAATATCAATAAAAAAATATATTTTTAAAAAAGCCACTGGATCTGAATTCTAGCCCTGACACTCATCTCCAGTAATACGACTAAGCAGCCTTTCCAGACCACAATTTTATTGGGGGGAAAAGGAAGAATGTTGATTTTCTTCTAGACCAAAAGGTCTACAGGCAGTTCTTGGGTTACGCTGGACTCTACTTATGTTGCTTTGTGGTTATGTCACCATCTCCTATTTACAGCATTTAAAAAAAAAAAAAAGTTGTGTCGTTCCGACGTATGTACATATGTGCTTTATGGTTTTTATTATTTATTTACCACAAGTAAAGTCCAGGAATTGTTATCTTTTTAAATTTTTTTTTTTTTTTACTGTTTCATTTCAATTACCGCTGTGTGTGTACTCCATGTGAGTGATGTAGGTGGGTTCCTACTTATAGCGAAAACTGCGTTACATCGAGCCATAGGAATGGATCTCCGACGTAACCTGAAGACTGCCTGTATTATCCTATCTTCCTCTTGATTTTATTGGTGAGAAAAGCACTAAAATGAGCTGATTCATTATCAGGCTGCCAGAATGGCCCAATTCTCACAGTGAGCTCTGCTGGCACAGGAGCCACAGTGGGCTTTCTACAAACATGAGCTCTCTTTTCTACTATTTTAGTAAAAAGACAAGACCCCCCCCAAAAGACATTTACCTACTAAAATATTTGGAGAACTCAAGCACATTCAACTAGAGCAGTGTTTCCCAAAGTGTGGTAGCGTACCCCCAGGGGTACGGGAAGAGTTTGGTGGGAGTACATGTTGCACCGGAGTTTGGTGGGGATATGCACTGCACCGTGCTTAGCTGCGCCTAATTCTACGTTCTCATGAGTCAAGTCAAGACAGTCTTGTGAGGCATGAGATGGTCCGGTGTGCAAATAAATGTTATTTGTAATATAACTTTTATTTATATTTTATTATGAATAATTTTATTTTTCGTTTATTATTATTTTGTGTATGTGCCAAAAAAAGAAAAAATAAATATATTTTGATTGTTATTAACATATATCCATTTTTTTTGATGAGGGGTACTCAGCATTACGAAAATTATAAAAGGGGTACACATATGTCAAGTTTGGGAAACACTAAACTAGGGAAAAGGTAACATAATCACATCAAGTCTAGATCCCTGATATTCAACCAACCAAATTCTAGTTTATTCATCCAAATGGCTTCTACATATCTACTTGAACATCTGACATCCCTAACCTCTTAGTCTGAAACAAAACTCTTAGTCTCCATCCCCCCAAATACTCTGCCCCTCCTCCTACCTTCCCCATCTCAGTAAGTGGTCTTCTTCTCACCTACTTGCTTTTACCTACATTATACCATCAAGTCTTGTCAGCTCTCCATTCAAAGAATTAAATTAAAATGTCTTGCCATGGCCTGCAATGCCCCATTTAATCTGGACCCAATGAAGTCTCTGCTTGGGAGTAGTCGCCTTCTCTGCAAGGTCTTCCTGACCATCCTCTCTTAAAAATAGCCACACAGACTTCTAGACTTCTCCTCCTCTTTTTATCTATTCAATCCTTATTCTCTGCTGTACTTTCTTCAGAATTTTACCACTAGCCAATATTATATTATGTTTCTTTTCTGTACCCTTCTCCCCATTAAAATGTAAGTACTACACTAAGAACTTCCTCTTACTCTTTTTTGTTACTCTATCCCAGTTTCAACAACAGTGCCTGGCACAGTGTTTGTTGAATGAATACATTTTCCTATCCTCTAATATCTGCCAAACCCTACACTAAATAACTGCTAGAGATGCCTTAGCTATGCTATCTCCTTCCCTTCCCCACTAAATCTTTAAATAGTATTTCCAATCTCTCGTGTTCATTCAGGACTTAACAAACTGAAATCTGGGCTCCAGTCCACTCCTTTGAAAGTGCTCATTAAGTTCCACAACCTTCCTGATTTCAACAGCCCCAGCCAATGAACAGTTCAATTCTTATCTTCTTGACCTTTCTGCAGAAAAACCGACAATATCCTCCTTCCGGCAAATCACCTTCCTAAATTTCAACTGTCTCCTGGTTCTCCCCCTTCTCTCCAGACTGCCCCCATTCAGCCAGTGTCCTGCTTGCTCCTTTAATGTTATGGTCCCAAGGGCTTCAAGATCAGTCTCCTCTTCTCAATCCATATGTTCTCACCATCACTGAGCAATCAACTCTACCACTATAGATTCATATTCTTAGCTCAGACACCTTCCTCCTGAATTCCAGATCCACATATTCAACTGCCACTGGACATCTCAAACCCAACAAGCTGAAAATGGAGTCACTTCTCTTTTCCCTGCTTCCCACCCTTAACACATGCTTCTCTGCCCTAGATAAACATCTTGATGAATGGCACTGACCAACCAATCAAGCCAAAACTCTAAATTTTCCTAGACATTTTGCTCTTCCTCAATCCCTATGTCTAACCAGTCACCAAATATATCTCCTATTTGTACCCATTACAGCAACTGTCTTACTTATGGTCATTTACCTGTCCCCCCTCCTCCCTGTAAGTCCATCCTTCAGATGCCAAATTTCCCATGGCCTCCCCTCAAAGGACACTCTCGGTTCAAGGGATACCCTCCCCCACACCACCTAAGCCAGCAATCTATCAACTCCCAGCTCAAATGCATGACTTTTGGGATGCCTTCATGAATTCACCCAAGAAACTGAGAAACCTCCCATATCCTTTCATTATACCTTTTAAGTAAAAACTTATAGTTCTTACTTCACTGTATTATAATCACCTTTCTCACCTTGGAACCCCCTTTGTCTCCAGTCTCCAACACAATGTCTCCAACATAGAAAAGATATTCAATATATATTAAGTGAACAGATTAAAGCAGGGGTCAGCTTTAATGGCCCACCACCTGTTTTTGTATAGCCTACTAGCTAAGAATACATTTTTAATTGTTTTTACATTTTTAATTGTTTAGAAAAGGAAATTCTAAAGAGTACTATTCGGTGATGCCTGAAAATTTCAGTGCCCATAAACAAAGGTTTATTGGCTCATAGCCACCCATGCTCACCTGCGTATGTGTAGTCTTATGGCAGCTTTCATGCCAACAGCAGAGTGGAGGAGTTGCAATGGAGACCATATGGCCCACAAAGCCCTGGATGCTATCTAACTACACAGAAGTTTGCTGACCTCTGCATGAAATATAAGTGAACATGGGCTTTGGTTTCTGACAGAATCAATTCAATTTCTGGTTTTACCATTTACTATCTTTTTGACCTAGGACAATTAACCTAACCTCTGAGACCCAATTCCTTATTTCGTAAAATGGGAAAACATCTTGCTGTGTTGCTTTAAAATCTTACTAGGCCTTTTAATTTTTACAGGTCCCTGCTGTAGAAACCAGTCTATAAAGGGCTAGGTATAGAGTATGGCCTGGGTCTAAATCCCCACTGTATCACAGACCATGTGACTTTTGGCAAGGTACTTAATTTCTCAGTGCATCAACTTCCTCTTCTGTAAAACTGGGATAATAATATGTATCTCAAAGACAGTTGCAAGGCCGAAACTGGTGAATGGAGCATCATCCTGCAGACTGAAAGTTCCCTGGTTCGATTCCGGTCAAGGGCATGTACCTGGGTTGCAGGCACATTCCCAGTAGGGGGTGTGCAAGAGGCAGCTGATCGATGATTCTCTCTCATCAATGTTTCTAACTCTCTATTCCTCTCCTTTCCTCTCTGTAAAAACATCAATTATATATATATATATATATATATATATATATATATATATATATATGACAGTTGCAAGAATTAAATGAGTTGGCACATGTGCAAAGCTGAACATCAATGCCTCTCAGGTAGTAAGCATTCAATATGTACAGTACTACTAGAGGCCCAGTGCACAAAAATAGTGCACAGGTGGAGTCCAATCAGGGTCAACTGGGGCCTCCCAGTTGCCGGCCAGGGTCTCCCTTTATTTTGCGCCACCCCCTGGTGGTCACCGCACGCCATAGTGAGCAATGGGTCTCCTGAATGAACTCCTATGGGGGCAACTTGCATGTTAGGCTTTTATATATATAGGTTAATATATCAGACACTTGATTAATACTAGTTTCTCCCCTTCCCACCTCTTCATATCATCTACCTTCCATCCCTATTCAAAGAAACCTTCATCTCCGCAGATGCCGCCGACCCAGAGCTGCCCAAGACAGGCCTTGGACTAGTCTCCTTCAAGCTGTTTGCAGACAAAGTTTCAAAGACAGCAGAAAACTTCCATGCTCTGAGGACTGGGGGAAAATAAAGGTTCTTGCTTTCACAGAATTATTCTGCGAGTTATGTGCCAGCGTGGTGACTTCACATGCCATAATGGCACAGGCAGCAAGTCCATCAATGGGGAGAGATTTGAAGATAAGAACTTCACCCTGAAACATACAGGTCCTGGCATCTTGTCCATGGCAAATGCTGACCTTAGACAAACGGCTCCCAGTTTTTCATCTGTGCTGCCAAGACTGAGTGGTTGGATGGCAAGCATGTGGTCTTTGGCCAGGTGAAAGACAGCATGGATATTGTGACAGCCACGGAGCAGTTGGGTCCAGGAATGGCAAGACCAGCAAGAAGATCACCATTGCTGACTGGAAAATTCTAATAAATTTGACTTGCGTTTTATCTTTTTTTTTTTTTTTTTTTAATATATTTTATTGATATTTTACAGAGAGGAAGGGAGAGAGATAGAGAGCTAGAAACGTCGATGAAAGAGAAACATCAACCAGCTGCCTCTTGCACACCCCCTACCGGGGAAGTGCCCGCAACCAAGGCACATGCCCTTGACCGGAATCGAACCTGGGACCCTTCAGTCCGCAGACCGACGCTCTACCACTGAGCCAAACCGGTTTCGGCATGACTTGCGTTTTATCTTAACTACCAGACTATTTATTCCTTCTGTAGCTCAGGAGAGCACCCCCTTCAGCTTGATTTGCTTGGGATCTATATATATAAATGCCTAAATGACCGGCCGACTGGCTGGTTTATGACGTATACTGACCACCAAGGGGTAGATGCTCAATGCAGGAGCAGAAACCACAGGCATGGAAACATGGAAAAAACTGATAAATCTCAGAGGAAAGGAAGGAAGAGGATGGGAAAAGATTAATCAAAGATCTTATATGCATACTATAGGCTTGGTGCCCAGATTTATGTACCAGTGGGGTCCCTCAGCATGGCCTGCAAGGATTGGGCCAAAACTGGCCTGAAGCACATATTCATACACTGGTGAGGTCCCTTGGCCTGGCCTGTGCCCTTTTGAAATCCAGGACCCCTCAGGGGATGTTGGAGAGCTGGCTTTGGTCCGATCCCTGCAGGCCAGGCCAAGGGGCCCTATTGGTGCACAAATCCGTGCACTGGGCCTCTAGTGTTCCATAATCTTTGTGCTCTTGCTACAGTTCACTGGGTTCCATAATTTCCTTACCTCTTCCTTCCCAGTCTAGCTGGATTACAGAATTAAGTTTATGATTATAAAATAAAAACGGAACACCCGGATGAGCCGTGTGTCCCAGGGGTCCGTGTGCCCCGGGTGAGCCGTATCCCCCAAAGGGGCTGGGTGTCCTGGGTGTGCCGTGTGTCCCAGGGGACCGTGTGCCCCGGTTGAGCCGTGTGTACAGGGGGCAGTGTGCCCTGGGCGAGCCGTGTGTCCCAGGGAAAGCAGTGGGACCCAGGGGGAGAGGCGGTGAGAACCAGAGGAGGAGCGGACTCTATTCGTGTGGTCCTGAGATAGTCACCATAAAACAAGCAGATTGTCAAATGACAGTGGGGAGAGGAAGGAGACCTGGGGGAAGATAAGAGAACAACCAAAGGACTGCTATGCATGAATATAAGTACAACCAACGAACACAGAACTCTGGGTGGGGAGGGAGGGCATGAATGGGAGGTGGGGGGGGGGCAACGGTAAGATATGTACACATATAATACCTTAATAAAAAAAGTTGGAAAAAAAAGCCTTCATCTAAAGAAGTCAATAACTGCATGGTAAGTGCCGTTAGGGTCTTTGTAGCTTCCAAGTCACTTCACAATCATGATTCTTCTCTTAGCAATCTGATGATCCTCCCTTCTCCAGATGCTTTCTTCCGTAGAAATCTAGCCAATCCCAGGATTAAATGTAGGGACTATGAAATTCTTATCTCTAGCTAAGATCTCTCTCCCCTGAGTGGCACTATTGCATTTTGCAACTCTTGATTTCTACCTAATAGCCTATCATCACTTTAAATTCAAAATGTTAAAAGCTGAAAATTGTTTTATCCCATCTCTCCTCTGGCTAGTTTGTCCTGAAATTATACTTTAGTCCCTGCTCTCTTGCATGAAAACCTTATTTCAAGTCTTTTTTTTCTTCTCTTCTTACTGCCATGGACTAATTCAGGCTCTTTTAACTTCAAGTTTATTTCACCAAAAAGCCTCTAACTGAACTGCACTCCCTGCCATAGGCAATAATCTCTTCTGCACACACTAACCTTCCTAAAACATACCATTTTTCATCATGACCTTACTCTGCTTAAAACTAGAGATGCCTAACCGGTTTGGCTCAGTGGATAGAGCATTGGCCTATAGAAAGAAGGGTCCCAGGTTCGATTCTGGTCAAGGGCACGTACCTTGGTTGCAGGCACATCCCCAGTGGGAAGTGTGTAAGAGGCAGCTGATCAATGATTCTCTCTCATCGATGTTTCTAAGTTTCTATCCCTCTCCCTTCTTCTCTGTAAAAAAAATTAGTAAAATATATTTTTTTGAAAGAAGAAAAAAACTTCACTGCCCTTTTTTCTATCCCATAATCCAGTGTTTTCCAAAGTGTGGTACATGCACCCCCAGGGTACGGGAAGAGTTTGGTGGGGGTACTCATTGCACCGGAGTTTGGTGGGGATATGCACTGCACCGTGCTTAGCTGCGCCTAATTCTACGTTCTCATGAGTCAAGTCAAGACAGTCTTATGAGGCGTGAGATGGTCCGGTGTGCAAATAAATGTTATTTATAATATAACTTTTATTTATATTATGAATAATTTTATTTTTAATTTATTATTTTGTGTATGTACCAAAAAAGGAATAAATATATTTTGATTGTTATTAACATACATCCATTTTTTTTTAACGAGGGGTACTCAGTGTTATGAAAATTATAAGGGTTACACATATGTCAAAAGTTTGGGAAACACTACCATAATTGTTATGGAAAAAGGAAAAGATTCACTTTAGTGTGGCAACCAAAATCTTTTCCTATCTATCCTGTTCTAATCTACCTTTCTAATCTTACTTTCCATGTTAAAAATACCATCACTTTGTCCAGCCTGGTAAAGCTCAGTTGGTTGAGCATTGTCCCATACACCAAAAGTTGCTAGTTTGATTCCGGGTCAGAGCACAGCCCGGGTTGTGGGTTTGGTCCCAGGTTGGGGTGAGTATGAGAGGCAACCTGTCAATGTTTTTTTGTCCCTCTCCCTTTCTCTCTCTAAAAAATCAACAAATTTTATATATATATATATATATATATATATATATATATATATATATAAATACCATCATCTTATATTTATGCAGTATTTTCCTTAACTTAGAAAACATTCTTACAAGTGCTGGCACTCCATCACCACACACCTTTAGAGAAAGGCAAAACAAGCATTAGTATCCTTCTTTTACAGAAGAAAAAACAGACTTTAGCACTGAGCTAAAGTCAAAACAAAGGGTCCCTGTTCCACTTTCCCCTTGGAATCATACGCAATCCATCAATCTTTTTAATACCTCACCCCACCACTAATGTATAGGAGTCTTCTGTTTCAGAAACTCTGGTCTCCTTGGTGTTGTCCCATCCACCTATCTCCAACCCACCTCGTGTTTTCTTAGCTCTGCACTTTACCTCCCACTATTCTCCCACTTGGTAGACTTCTCTGTCCCCCAACTCTTGTTATAAAAACACAGTACGTCTTCAAGTCCCGAGTTTAAATGCCAATTTTTGGGGAATGCCTTCTCTGACATCCAAAAAGCCTTCTATTCCACTTGCCAATACTATGGAACTTGTAGTAATTGATTTGATACTTATTGCCCCAGTCATACTACAGCTAGTTTATTTTAATATGCTTAGACCTTCCCATAGCTCCTCCAGGAGGAAAATGTATTAGAAGTTTTCTATTTTCCTTATAGTACCTTGTCCATAAGGACTCAAAGTTTTGGATTAGACAGCCTAGGCCAGGGTCTTCAAATAGCCAGGCACAATTCATGAGTAGAATGAGAAATCAATCCAGATTTCTATTATATACTAGTCACAACTAGTATTTTTGTTTTTAATAAAACAGAATAGAAAATGGAATTCATCTCTCATAGTAAAGATGAGTACTGTTTTGTGAAACCCTTATTTCATTACATATGTATATAACTACTGACTCATAATAACAAATATATTTTTTGTTAGATTATATATATTTTTTAAGTCTGAACGCTGCTAATGTAGATGACCCAGTTTCTAGGCTCGAGGGTTTTACATTCTAACCAGGGAGATATTTTTTATCCACCAAACTGTATACCCTCCAAGAACATTCAGTGAAACAGAATACATAGATAGCACACAGGGGCTGAGGGAGACAAAACTCAAGAGTGATGGGAGAAAGGGCAAGTTTGTAAAAACATGTTTCTCAGAGCCGGGCCAGCATGGTTGAGTGTCGACCTATGAACCAGGAGGCACGGTTAGACTATGGACAGGGCATACTCCTCGTATTGCAGGCTCGATCCCCAGTAGGGGGTGTATAGGAGGCAGCCAGATTCTCCCTCATCATTGATGTTTCTCTCTCTCTCTCTCCCTCCCTCTCCCTTTCTCGCTGAAATCACCAAAAATTTATATTAAAACAAAGAAATGTTTCTCAGAGATGTTAAAATATGCTACAAGGGTATTTAGTTTCCAGACTCTGCCATTTATTTAGCCACTATATAGAAGGGTTTCCAAAATTTTCTCGAAGCACTCACTCTGAAACCTAGAGCGCACTGCAGCACACAACATAAGTGGATGCAGGACCCCCCCCCCCCCCCCCATCCCAGCCTCAGTTCCTACCTCCTTTCCCCCTCAATCACTTTCCTCCTGGCCTCATTGCTATTCCCAGGCATTCCAAGTTTCAGGACCTCTGCACTTGCTGTACATTCAGACATATCCTACCTTCCTCCTTTAAATGTCCTTCTCTGTTAATGTCCCATCTTCAGAAAGGCCCTCCATGACCACCATACATACAGTAGCCCCCTTCCCTAGTCCCTCAACCTGCTGTATGGTTTTTCATAATACTTGCCACCTCTTAACTGCACATTTATTCCTCCATGGTCTATCTCAAGGATCCACAAAGTCTTTCTGCAAAGAGCCAAATAATACATATTTTCAGCTTTCTCTGTCACAGCTACTCAACTCTGCCACTCTAGTACAAAAACAGCTTAGACAATATGTAAATGAGCAGATGTTGCTGTGGCGCAATAAAACTTTATTTACAAAAACAGGTAGCCCTGGCCAGGTGGCTCAGTTGGTTGGAGTCATTCAGTCACCAAAGGTTGTGCTGTTCGGTTCTCAGTCAGGGTGCATATAGGAGGCAACCAATCAATGTTTCTCTATCACATCAACGTTTCTCACTCTCTTTTCCTCTCTCTCTAAAATCAATTAAAAAACCATATTCCTGGGTAAGAATTAAAACAAACTAAAAACAACAAAACAGGTAGCCGGCTACTCCGGCTACACTCCTTCCAATAAAAGGTGACTCTCCCCAGGACAAGGATCTTCTCTGGCCCCAAGTGCACTTTTGATAAATGTGTGCTGAGTAAATAAACAGCAGTAGTCTGGAGTTGGGAGTTATACTCCTCTTCCACCACCAAATAACGTGCTGTTCAAGAAGAACGAGGCCAAGGTCAGCAGCTCCATTTCCATTTAGTAGTAGCACATCATGAAAGATGGTTGTACACTCAGTGTGCTCGTCAACAGCAGTGACCGTCTCACACACAAATGCCTTTGGTCACAACTGGGACCTGAGAACCTGTTAAAACAGACAGCCGGGCTTCACTCACAGAAGTGCCAATGCAGTAGGTTTAGGGTACTATCCAAGAATCCGCCTTTGGGCCAAGACCGGTTAGGCTCAGTGGATAGAGCATCGGCCTGCGGACTGAAGGGTCCCGGGTTCGATTCCGGTCAGGGGCACGTACCTTGGTTGTGGGCACATCCCCAGTAGGGGGTGTGCAAGAGACAGCTGATCTATGATTCTCTCTCATCGATGTTTCTAACTCTCTGTCCCTCTCTCTTCCTCTCTGTAAAAAAATCAATAAAATATATTTTAAATAAAAAAGAATCCGCCTTTGTGCCCAGGTGATGCTGATTCTGCTCCTATTGAATCACATTTTGAGAACCACTGATGAGAGTACCTAAATATTTAGAGTGCTAACATTTTTATACTGTTTTTCATTGTTGTTGTTTACAAATCCCTTTATTTTCAAATGACTTACATATAAATCTTTTTAAAAAATATAAATGCTCTTCAATCTGAACGCCTACAAAGTGATCAGAATTTGTATACATTTGTGAATGTCTATAAAGTGGGTTTCTATTGTAAATGGTAACTAAAGTAGGTTAAAAAGTAATTTTAAGGTGAAAAAGTAAGGAAAAAAATCTAGTTTCCAGGAAGAGAAATTTAAGAAGTAGAAATCTAGAATGTTAACGAATAGACCATTAAGGATATGGCAATACTGCATCAAAATGTACATAGAGCCCTAGCTGGTTTGGTTCAGCAGATAGTGTGTCAGCCTGCAGATTGAAGGGTCCCGGGTTTGATTCCGGTGGAAGGCACATGCCCGGGTGTGGATTTGATCCCCAGTAGGGGACATGCAGGAGGCAGTTAATCAATGATTCTCTCTCATCATTGATGTTTCTATCTCTCTCTGAAATCAATAAAAATATCTATATTTTTTTAAAAAGGTACATACAACCTGGCCAGCGTGGCTCAGTGGTTGAGCATACAACCCAGGAGGTCACAGTTTGATTCCCAGTCAGGGTACATCCAGATTGCAGGCTCGATCCCCAGTATTGGGGCATGCAGGAAGCAGCTGATCAACGATTCTCTCTCATCACTGATGTTTCTGTCTCTCTCCCTTCCTCTCTGGAATCAATAAGGATATTTTTTTAAATGTCCCTACAGAAGAGAAAGTACATAATCAACCATGAATTAGCAGATCCCCAATGCACAATTCTAGAGATGATTTTCAGCTAAGATCAAGTATTTTTGGTGGATTAAAGATGATGTGGTACATATATACAATAAAATACTACTTGGTCATAAAAATGATCTTGTCTAATAAAAGAGTAATATGCAAACTGACCATACCTCAACACCACCCACAAGCCATGCCCACCAGCCAATCAGAATAAGTATGCAAATTAACCCCAACCAAGATGGCTGTGGCCACAGAGAGGAGGGAGGCTTGGGTTTCCCAGGCAATGGAAGAAGCCAACCTTTCTGCCTGCCCTAGCTGGCCTAAGCCTCCACTCAAGGCTACAAAGTTTCAATTATAGAAGGTAAACAATCCAAACAGAAATGGAGGCAGCCACAGAGCGGGCAGGAGGCTTGGCTCCTCTCCAGGCTACAAAGTTTCAATTGTAGAAGGTAAATAAATTCAAGATACCAGGGTCTCTGCTTGGGTCGGGAGAAGGGGAGGGGGGGTGGCGTAGCTGGCCTGCAAACCACCACAGGCCCCTTGCCCAGGCCTCCCTACACCCCAAGGGAACCCACACCTTGATCCGGGACACCCTTCAGGGCAAACCAGCTGGCCCCCACCCATGTACCAGGCCTCTATCCTATCTAATAAAAGAGCAATATGCAGATTGACCATCACTTCAACACACAAGACCAAGATGGCTGACCCCATGTGGTCAAAGATCCTGCCCTCATGTGGACACAAGATGGCCACCACAAGATGGCCAGCAGAGGAGGGTAGTTGGGAGGCATCAGGCCTGCAAAGGAGGGCAGTTGGGGGTAATCAACCCTGCAGGGGAGGGCAGCTAGGGGTGGCCAGGCTGGCAGAGGATGGAAGTTGGGGACAAACGGGCTGGCAGGGGAGCAGTTAGACATTAATCAGGCTGGCATGGGAGTGGTTAGGGGGTGATCAGGCTGGCAGGCAGAAGCATTTAGGGGCAATCAGGAAAGCAGGCGGGCGAGCAGTTGGGAGCCAGCAGTCCTGGATTGTGAGAGGGATCCCAGATTGGAGAGGGTGCAGGCTGGGCTGAGAGAGCACCCCTCCTCCCCCGTGCATGAATTTCATGCACCAGGCCTCTAGTATCTTATAATTTGCAACAAGATGGGTAGACCTAGAGAATATTATGCTAAGTGAATAAATCAGATAGAGAAAGATGAATAACATGATTTCACTTATATGTGAAATGTATTTAAAAAAAATAAGCAAACAGAAACAGACTCACAGACATAGAGAACAAACTGATGGTTGTCAGAGTGGAGGGGGATTATTGAGGGGCTGGGTGAAAAAGGTGAAGGGATTAAGAAGTACAAAGTGGCAGTTACAAAAGTCAAGGGGATGTTAAGTATAACATAGGGAATATAGTAAATAATATTTTAGTAACATGGTACCAGATGGGTACTAGACTTATCCCAGGGATCACTCTGTAAGTTATATATATATAGCTAACCATTATACTGTACAACTAAAACTGATATAATGCCCTGACTGGTTTGGCTCAGTTGGCCTGCGGACCGAAGGGTCCCAGGTTCGATTCCGGTCGATTCCTGGTTGCGGGTACATCCCCAGTGGGGAGTATGCAGGAGGCAGCTGATTGATATTTCTCTCTCACCGATGTTTCTAACTCTCTATCCCTTTTCTTTCCTCTCTGTAAAAATATCAATAAAATATATTTAAAAAAATAAAACTGATATAATATTGAATGCCAACTGTAATTGAAAAAAAGTATTTTTGGTAAAAATTTAGCATCTGAATTAAACTGCTAAGCATAAAATATACATCAACTTTGTAAAGAAAAAGACTGTAAAAATATTTCATTAAAAGTTTATGTTGATTACAGATGGAAATGGTTTTTTTGGATATATTGGGCTAAAGTATTAAATTATTAAAATTAATTGTACCTTCTCAGTTGTTACTGTGGCTACCAGAGTGTTACAATTACATGTGACTGGCACTAGATTTCCACTGGAAGGTGATATAGCATACCCCAATTCTGCAAATAGATTTGCTATCTCCTCCCACTTTGGTTGATTTCTATGAAGCTTCTAGAACATGAAGATATGAACATGTCTAACATGGACTGAAGATCTTTGACCTTGGCTTAATGTAGGAACACCACAGGTCAAGTGCTCATCCATTGCCACTTGATGTTCTGATCACCATACTAGTATTTCCTAGGGAAGATTAGTTCCCCTGTGACCACTCTGTATATCCATATCAATAGCTATACAAACACACTGCACAGTTTACATTCATTTCGAACTGCAACTGAATGTATCAGAATCCCTAGTGGTGTTCAGAAAGCTGAAGATAAGATCTCCGACCATGGAAGCTACCCGGTTCCCAGCACCCTGCCACCCAGCGCCAGCATGCCATTTCCTCCTTACAGAGAGGGCCACACCTCCAACAGTTCCTGTAATCCCTGCCGTTTTACTTCATGCCCTTAATTTTAGAAAGCTTTGCGCTGGGTTATGCTGCCTCACTTCTACAGCCACAGGGGAAGGCCCCAAAGGGGGCACTGGCACTGGCTGAAAAACAATAGCAGAAGTAGGTCCGGTTACCCAACAGCTGCTATATAACCACTGCAAAACACTACACTGGATAGAAAAATTAAACATTTCACCCAAGTTATTTTCTCTCCAAGCATAAAAAGGGTACAAACCTATAAGAAATAATCTACTTCAATGTATTTTAACATATGCAGACAGATGTGTTTTGAGACTCCTGTAGTCTAAGAGCAATACTGTTACGGAGAGAAATGCACTGCTGGGTGGAATTAGAAATAACTGTTAAACAAATAAAAATAAGCTTTTTAAAAAGGAGGGGGTTGCAAATAATGCCAAAAGATTAAAATACTTATATTATTTAGTTACCTTGTCATAAAATATAAACTTTAAGGACTGATTCCAGCACACTGGGAAAGACGACAGCCCATGCAACAGGAAAGCATGTAAATCCCAAACATGTGTTTCAAACCACTGAATGTTATCATCCTGAAGCAGGGTCAACAACTTGTGGCCAGCTCTGGAGATGACTCTGAGTGCTACTCAAGTAGGTAGTCCATAAATATTCACTGGATGAATGACCAAATGAACCAGAAAACTCATGCACATGGTACAATTACTATGCAGAACCGACAGCTAGTTAATCTGAAACCAGAGCCAGGAGTAGCTAGAACAGGGGTGGGCAAACTTTTTGACTCGAGGGCCACAATGGGTTCTTAAACTGGACCGGAGGGCCGGAACAAAAGCACCCTGACCATGCTGGCACTCTCATCTTGGGCTGCTGGTGAAGGAGCGGAGGGGAGAGCAAGAGAACCCTCCGCTCTTTCAGCTCCGGGGGCCGATAGAACAGCCGAATGGGCCGGATCCGGCCCGCAGGCCGTAGTTTGCCCACGGCTGATCTAGAACAAAACATACCGAGTCTAGTCCCTGGCCATTCCCTCACGAGCCAGCTCTCTTATTTTTGCTCCATGTAGTTAATTCATCTCATCTTACTTTTATGAAAATTGTAAGCCTTCTTTCCCACAATATCCCTTCCTTTTAACCAGCTTCCCCAGAAAAAAAACGAAGAGTATTTTCCAGTCTCATCATTTTTTAGACAAGTATTACCATCTCTAATCATCACCCACAAAATGTGCAGTGGGCCTCCCAAAGATGAGACGCCAAGCACAAAGGATGTAACACTATACCTACCCCTCAGGTAGCCTGTGGGGGAAGCGGACGGGCAAGTGAACAATGACAGCTGGAAAGAGAAATGCCTGGAGATAAGGCAGGAGTGCCACTAATGGTCCCTCAGCTTGGCTAGGTGGGAGAGGAGGGTGACAATCTTAGAGGAACAATTAAAAAATAAATCAAATCTAAAAAATAAATTATCATCGAAATGTCTGTGACTGTTGTGATGTGATAGTCAAAGCATCTAGTTAGCACTCTAAAGTGACTTTTAATGAAAATCCTTTTACTCTGGAAAGAGTTGAAGTTCGTGACACTGGCACTGAGTACTATCAAGAGAGGGGAGGGGAACCCCCCCCCCACACACACACACACTTCAGCAGAAGATAATGCAAACCAAATTAGTCATGATATCAAGAGGCTTTACCCACTCACTGTCGTCCCTCCTGGCTGAAGGTGACTAGACTGACCCACTCTTGTGAGTTCAGTTGGCTTTTCTAGCAGCAGTGCTGGATTTGCAGGCTCACTTGACTCGTTCTCCCTGACACCCCTGTGGCCACTGGCCCGACAGCTGGTTGGAACTGTGGTCATGGAAGAGATAAACTGATGGACCCACTCTCTGCTTTGTTGTTATTCAAAAAGACAACTAAAAACACGATTAACAAACACCGTGGGAACCGTGAGAGGTAGAAGGGATGGCACCATGGAAACGGCCTCACAAGGCAATTCACCTGTGCCTAGTTCCACAGGACACTGAGCTTGCATCTCCTGGTACCAGCGCTTCGGACGTTTCATGAGGCACGAACTGGTTTGTTTCTGACTGGCTACAGATCATTTCCAAACTTCATGTCCTCCTTGCCTTTCCTCCGCCATTACCCTCCAGGCCTCTGGTTATTTACCACCCAAGAACAACCTCTTTTCTTCACCACTTCCTTCCTTACCATAGAAACAAGGTAATAATACGTTCCCTTAGGAAGCTGTCTGCCTTATCCCTTTATCTTTCACATGAATCAGGACATGGTTTACTTTAAAAATTAAAGTATTTATACAGATCAGAGCATATTTTTTTAAAACGCTCGGATCTGTATAATGAAGGGGCTCTTGGCTCAATTTTAATGAATAACTTTAGTGAGTGAAAAAACTGTATTATTTTAAGGAAATGAAAAAAACATCATGGCTCTTAGCACAACACTGAAATTAATATTTTATAAATAAATATTTTAATTATGAACAGCACTCTAGTTTTAACTTTTATGAATGTGAATTGTAGAAAATGTTTCCTTTGAATCTGTATTTATGCTAGTAGCCCAAAAGCAGTATTTATAATGTAATTAAAAAACACTATTTCTATAATAATCCAATGATGCTCTAACCTTCGCTAAAAACAACTTTAGGAACCTCCATTTAAAAAACGGAAACAGCTCCGGCTGGGTGGCATGGTTGGTGGAGAGTGGTCCGGTACACCAAAAAGGTTGCTGGTTCGATCCCAGGTCAAGGCAAGTACAGGAGACAAAGGATTAATGGTTTTCTCTCTCATTCCCTTCCTCTCCCCCTAAAATAAAAAAACAAACTCAAATGTCCTTGTGTGAGGAGGATTAAAAACAAAACCCACCAAACCTCAGCAAATGTATATAGATGCTATAGAGCTGATGACTCATAAGTGCATGGATTTTTTAAAAACACTGCAAGCCTAATATAAAGGAACTTGTTTGGTCATTTCATATCAGAAGTTTCCCAAGTTTCTACTGTGAAAAAATATCGAATCTTTAAACAAGTTTGCTGCTAATACAGCTTAAGATATTAAAACTAAAAGGAATTTCTTCCAAATTAAATCTCCAACTTAAAAGAGAGTAAAGTTATATTTTTTGCAATAAAACACAAATGTCAATATAGGAAAAATAGGCTTCAAAATCAACTTTATATGAAATCACGAATCAAAGGCTCCAGAAATTAAAATACTTACATTCTTATCTTTTTTTTATTGAAAGTCAAGGTAAGTATAATTCATGATGTATTGAAATTGAAGAAGTATAAGAATGTCATAATCCTTTTATAGATCACAGTTAAAGTAAAATAAACTGACTGACATGATAAAGATCTTTGCAGTGGGAGTTAATTTTACTTTGCTATAGGAAGGCAAAAGTCACCACATTGAAATCACATGCTAATTACCAATCTTGTCTTTGTAATCCCCAAATTCTGAAAACAAAATTATTATAATCCACTCTGGGATTGTTTATATATGCTTTTAGTGTCAGACAATTTTTAGAAAAGAGAAAATCTGAATCTACTAACAGAAGAACGGACACAATTTCAAAAAAAATATTACAACTTTCAGAAATTAGATTAGTGGCCTGCCCACTCTTGTGCTTTACATTAAAAAAATAAACAGTATCACAAATGCTTCTGAGAATAACAAAACAATATGATCACCTGTCCATTTATCCACTATCATTTTTACATATGGAAATCTTCAAAGCTAGGGAAAGCATAAATCAGGTAAAGACAAGGACTGTACAGTATTTGAAGTAGCAAGTAATTTTTTATCCAAACCCAAGAGTAACCCACCAAAAGTTAAGACAGCACTCAAGAAAAAAACACATTAGCTCTAGCCAGTGTGGCTCCCTTAGCTGAGCATAGTCCTATGCATCAAAAGTAGGCAAGTTCAATTCCTGGTTAGGACATGGAAGGGAGACAGCCAATTAATGTTTCCCACATCAATGTTTCTCTCTCTTTCCCACTTTCCCTTCCTCTCTCAAATCAGTAAAAACATATTTAAAAGAAAAAAGTGTTAGAAATTACAATAGATTGTCTCTGAAACTGGACAAAATTATGAAAAACAGTAATTTTTGTCATCAATTTGTTTGTCCTTTTCTTATGGCATGTCTCAGATTGTGCTATAGTTAGAGTAGGAGCTGCGTATCATTTATCCTCACATTCCTTGGTATCTAGCAAAGTGCCTAACACATAGTAGCAACTGAAAAAAGGTTGAATGTCTTAAGACAGTAAGTGTATTCCTAACTCTGGGTAGTCAATTAGGTTCCAATTCATGCAAGAGTATTAATAACTTCATTTTAGCTAATAAGTACTTAGATGTGTTGTATGTTATGTAGTGAAATATTAAAAGATATTCTTACAAATAAAGTAGAAAATAATTGGTTTCACCAGGTGCAACGTGGTACTTGTATAGTGAACATTAAGTAATTGGGCACTTACGTTGTAAAATGTTAACATAACAACATTACAAAATGAATTAAAACAGACCCTGGAATTCTGCTGGGATAGTCATAAGGGGCAAGCAGGAGACAATGGAGGGTCCTGCCACCCCCACTCGGTTCTGGAAAGGTGAGGAGCCTGTTTCCAAACCTGGGAACAATTATTTCCCTCCCAATCTGCACAGTGCTGCTGGGAACTGAGGTACAGACGGGTTTGGTCCATAGACACAGTCCCATTACCCCAAAGGAAATGAAGCAATACAAAATTCCAGTTCCATAAACTCTTCTTTAGTCTAGAGCAGTGTTTCCCAAACTTTTGACATATGTGTACCCCTTCTGTAATTTTCGTAACGCTGAGTACCCCTCGTCAAAAAAAAAAAAAAGAATGTATTTTAATAACAATCAAAACATATTTATTTTTTTGGTACATACACAAAATAATAAATGAAATAAAGTTATTCATAATAAAATATAAGTTATCTCATAAATAACATTTATTTGCACACCGGACCATCTCACGCCTCCCAAGACTGTCTTGACTCATGAGAACGTAGAATTAGGTGCAGCTAAGCACGGTGCAGTGCATATCCCCACCAAACTCCGGTGCAACGTGTACCCCCACCAAACTCTTCCCGTACCCCTGGGGGTACGCTACCACACTTTGGGAAACACCCTGGTCTAGAGCCAAAGAAGGCAAATTATAGCCCTGGGCCAAATTCAGCCACCTTCTATGTAAGGTCTGCAAGCTACGAATGGTTTTACATTTTTAAATGGTAAACCTGAGACTTATTTCATGACACATGAAAATTACATGAAATTGAAATGTCAGTCTATAAATAAAAGTTAATTAGAACATGGCTATGCTCATTCATTTACATGTTGGCTAAAGCTGCATTTACACTACAGTGGCAGAGCTGACCTCATGGCTTACCAAACCACAATATTTACTACCTGCCCCTTCTCAGAAGACCTATGCCGACCCCTGAGCTAAGGCGTTCTACGCTGCTGGCTGCTTCTCCTTCCTCAGTACAGGCAGTCAGTCCATTGCTTCACAAGGTAGAGTCTAAGCTTGATAGAGGTTCATCTTGGAGCTGTGTTGTCCAAAGTTACAACTTAATATAGATACATTAGTGCTACTCATTAAGGTGGACACAAAGACAAAGTAACAACTTACAAGAATAGAGAAGGTACTGAGAAGGAAACACACCGCAAGTACATTTCCAGCAGCATAGTGCACAGACTACGACTACATCCAGTTCTGGGATACACCAGTGAAAGGAAATAAGAACTACAGAGAATTCGAAGGTGGACAGATTAATACCATTGAAATGCTAAAAGAAATGGAATTAGCGGGGCTGCCGTTGCTCAGTGGTTGAGCATCAACCTATAAACCAGGAGGTCACCGTTTGATTCCCCGTCAGGGCACATTCCTGGGCTGGGATTGCAGGCTCTATCCCCAAGTGTGGGGCTTGCAGGAAACAGCAGATCAATTATTCTCTCTCATCAGTGATGGTTCTCTCTCTCTCTCCCTCTTCTTCCTCTCTGAAATCAGTAAAAAATATATTTAAAAGAAATAGGACTAGTAGGTCCAAAGAGAAAAGTAAAAAAAAGCTAGAACAGTAAGGGTGGCAAACTGTATTTATTGTTAGTTAAATTCCTAATGATGAAAATAATGGCAACCTGAACTAATATGCTACAAAACATCTAATGAATTAAATGTGATTCTTTTTAAAAATATATATTTTATTGATATTTTACAGAGAGGAAGGGAGAGAGATAGAGAGCTAGAAACGTCGATGAGAGAGAAACATCGACCAGCTGCCTCTTGCACAACCCCTTCCTGGGATGTGCCCGCAACCAATGTACATGCCCTTGACCGGAATCGAACCCGGGACCTTTCAGTCCGCAGACTGACGCTCTACCACTGAGCCAAACCAGTTTGGGCTAAATGTGATTCTTAATGAGACTGTCATTCCTGCCTTAGACCCTTAGATATAAACTAGACCCTTAAAAGATCACTTGTTAAATATTGTACTACAGTCTTCAACTGATGTATTATAAGAATGTTCCTTTTTCAGAAATATCTGGTGTTATGTAAGTTACCAGAAAAGGTGTGCTATTAATGTCCTAAGGTTCAGTAATATTCAACTAAAAAGTATTGTAAGTTTCAAAGCCACATGCTTTTCCACAGGGGGAATGGGCTTAGATTACAGATTTGTTACACTCAAGAATACTGTCACTGTGGGATTTTAATTACTCTAAAACTGCAATTTTTAACCTTTTCCAACTCATGGCACACACTACTAAAATTTGGAGAACACTAAAAAATACTTTTTGCCACTTGATAAAAAAATATATATAATTTTGATTAATTCACACCGGACAGCTATTGCTGTGTTGGGTATTGTCATTTTTTTTTTTATTGGATAATATAAGGGAAAAGCGACCAGGGCCCCTGACTAGGCAGATGTTGCATGTTTTAAAAATCCTTGCAGCACAGCGGTTGAAAATCGGTGTTCTCAAAGATGACTGGATAAAAGGAATTTTCCCAGGATACTACTCCATTTGAATTACTCAGTCTGGAGCTACCTGCATGTTTTCCTGAAGCAAAGAGAATGGGTCTCAAACTCCAGTTCTCCCATCGCTTTGATACCATAATTTTAACTCTCCCGGTTCTTATGAGTGAGAGGGGGCCTGGAGCAATTGCTCAAATTAAGTTTGTCTTGAGGATGGTCAACGTGCACACAAGTAGAGTCTAATGTAAACTTTAATATTCCAAATTTGATTAGAACTTTAATTGCACTTTCTTTTAAATTACAGATGGGGAATATATTTCCAATAAGTGGGGAGGGGGGAGGGGAATTAGGCGTTGTTTCAAAGTATTCCTATGAGCCTAAGCACATTATTATTTCAAAATGTCCACAGTTGTACACAGTAAGTGAAAAAAAAGCGCACTGTATTTCCAGTTCACCTTGGACGTTCAAAATACAGAATCCTTGAACACAAAAAATATGCTTTGAGTCAATCTCAACGTTGCAATCAGTAATGCAATTTGCTCTCGGTACCATTTTAATCGACCCGAGTTTTTCAACCTCAAAATCCCAAGGCCTGTATTTCCTTCCCCAAGAATACCTTTCCAACGGGTGTGAAAGCCACACACTCAGATCTGACTCCCTAAACTTCCTCAACTCCTCCCCACATCACCTACACCCACCACCAGACAGGATCTTAAAACTTGAGAGAGCACACTATATCCTTCCCAGCCACTTCTACAATGTTGCACTGACCTGGCCGGGCTCAAGGAATTCGCCAAGTCTCTTAATATACTTTTTAATTTACAGACCTGTGGCAGTGAAACAAAGAGAACACGACCCCTTCCCCCCTTTTCTAAAACCATATGGCAGTAAACTGAAGTTAACTTACATTTTTTTTTTTTTTTTTACCAGCACAACGCCTTATGCATGTATATAACCTGGACGTGTTTCTCTTTGTGCCCCGGGGACTGGGCTACCCAGCTGCCTACTTCTTTTGCAACTGCGCCCCGATCATGTTTTTTTTTAAGTCTCCAAAACCCAAGCCCCAAATGCCCCCCCCCCCCCCCCCCGACCATGAAGAGACCTCGCCGGGTCATTTGCCAGAGCCGGGCTCAGGGGGTGGTGCACGCCGGGAGCGGGCCGCCCGCGGGAGCCAGTCCGCCCGGCCAGGTGACGACGGGGCAGGGAGTGTGCTCGCCGCGGCCGGGCCGGACCCGCCCGGGGAGCTGGGTTACCCGAGCCCAGGGCCGCGCCGAGGCCTAGCCGCGAGGCCGGCGGCGGCGGCGGCGGCGGGGGCTCCCCGTCCCCGGCCGCGGCGCCTTCCCGCCGCCCCGCGGCCTCCCGCAGGCTGGGCTCCCGCCGCCGCCGTCGTCTCCCGGCGACCGGACGCGCCCGCCGCCGGTCCCGGGGCCCGGCTCCTCGGGCTCCCGCCTCCGCCGGGGGCCTGCTCGGCGGCCGCGCCGGGCCCTTCCGGGGTGGCGGGCGGGCGGGCGCGCTAGGCCGCGGCGGGGCCCACGGCTCCGGGATCGGGCCGGGCGGGCCCCGCGGAGGGCGGCCGGTATCCGTCCCTCCCCCGGGGGCCGGGCCGCCGCCGGTAACGGGCCCCGCCGCCTCCCCTCCCCCTCCCCATGACAGTGCAAACCCTCCGCCGCCGGCCCGCCGCCCCGCCTCCGTCCGGCTCCAGGCCCGGCTCGGGGCCCGGCCGCGGCGGCCGACGCGGAGGCGCCGGGCTCCCCGCCGGTCCCTCCCGCTCGCTCGCTCGCTCCCGGGGCCAGGCGTTTCGGGGCCGGCCCGGCCCGGCCGACGTCCCCGCCGCGTCCGGCCGCCCCCCGCGGCGCGCGGCCCGGGAGGGTAGGCCGAGGCCCGGCGGCGGCGGCGGGGGAGGGGAGGGGGGAGAGGACGCTCACTCACCTTCATGTCGGGACATCCTAGTTCAGACGGCGGCGGCGCGGCCTCCGGGCTCCGGCTGCAGTGTCCCCCGCGGGGTCCCGGTGCCCGCGCCGGCGGCCGACTCCCACTCTGTCTCCCGGGCTGCTCGGCCGCGGGGGCGGGGTGGGCTGGAGCGCTCCGGCGGCGGCGGCGGCGGCGGCGGCGGCGGCGGCGGCGGCGGCGGCGGCGGGGAGGCGGCGCGGGGCGGGAACGGGGCCGGGCCTGGCCGGGGCTGCGCTCCAGGAGGCGGGTCCGACGCCGCGGCTCCCCCGGCGCCCGCCGTGACTCGGTCACTCTCGGGGCCGCCGGCTCCCGGCTGCGGCGCCGCGCTCCTGAAATCCCGCTCCTCCCCTCCCCTTCCCCGGCCCGCCCCCCCGCCCTCTCCCCGCTCCCGGCCGCCGCCTCCGCCTCCGCCTCCTCTTCCTCCTCCTCCGCCTCCTTCCGCCGCCCGCACGGCGGCCCCGCCTCTCGCTGCCCGCGCGGGGCCCAGCCACCCGGAGGCCGCGCGGCCCGAGGGCGCGGCGGGGGCGGCGGCGGCGGCGGCGGCGGCGGCGGCTGGGGCGCGGCGCTGGCCGGC
Organism: Vespertilio murinus; assembly: GCA_963924515.1. Lineage (NCBI taxonomy): Eukaryota > Metazoa > Chordata > Mammalia > Chiroptera > Vespertilionidae > Vespertilio > Vespertilio murinus. The sequence continues at coordinate 20,320,148 of OZ004713.1, forward strand.
GGCGCTCGGTGCGGCCTCGCGCCCGGCCTCGCTCCGGCCGCCGCGCCGCCCGCGCCGCGCGGGGGGAGGAAGAGGAAGTGCGGCGCCCGCGCGGCCCGGGCTCCGGCCTGCCGGGCCGCCCTGAGCCCCTCCGGGCCTCCCGGGGCCGGGCCACAGGCGCCCTCGCAGCCGGGTGGGCGGCCGCTTCCCGGCTGCGGGGGCCCCACCCTCGGGCGCGGGGCTGCCGGCCGCCCGCGGGGCCGCCCCGGGCACGTGCGCGCGCGTGTGTGTGCGCGGAGCAGCGCCCCCGAGGGAGCGGGCGGCCGGTCGGCCGGCCTCGGGTGTGGCCCGGCCGGGCGATCGCGATCGCGATCGCGGAGGAGGCCGGAGGCGGCGGGGTGGCCGCGGGGGCCCCCCCAAGGTCGCCGGCTTCGGGGACCATCTTCTCCGGAGACTCTGCCGCCGCCGCCGCCCGGTGTCCGGCGGGACCCGCGCGGAGGGTGTCCGGCACCCGGCGCGTCCCGAACTCGCTGCTTTGAAAACTGTAGGGTTTGGGGGGGTGGGGTGGGGTGGGGGTGCGCTGCTTTCTCCTGCCAGCTTGTTTGGTTCCGTGCCCATGACATGTTTACCCGCCACGCCGCCAGCCTGGCTTCCAGGCGTCAGCGAACACGGGGCTGGCGCTGCCCCACCACGTGGCAGCGGACGGTGCCTGGGGATCCCGGTGCCCTCGGTGTGAGCCCGGACTGGGTGTGGAGCCGCGCTGAGCCTCGGAGTTTTCCCGTGTCTGTTTGGTTGTGGTTATTATTTTGATGTGTACCCTCTTATGTTTGGGATGGTTTTCTGTTTGTTTGCATAAAACGGAGCTGTGACGCGGCGCTGAGTTTGCTGAAATTGGGCCAGCAGGACCTGTCTGCCTTATTAACGATGGTACTATTCATAGGTAGGTATTTGGAGGGTTGAATACTAAGTGTATGTAAAATATCTAGTCCAGAGCACGGTAAACACACACACACACACACACACACACACACACACACTTTGTTAGCGTATTTCATTAAATCTGGGTTTTAAGATACTTCCTGATTTTAAAGGTATTTACAAGCCCATCGTGAATGGGTACAAGGTCACTCGGAGGTACCCAAGGGCTGTGTTTGGTTATAACTAGTGATAAGCTAGGTAGCAGCCAGAGTAAGGTTTAAACAAACTGGGGTTTTAAGTGCAGATTTTGTCACCAGGAACACGTCCATGGCATGGATGGAGCTTTTGTCTAAATTTAGTTACGCCACAGCTGTGGGAGAAAGCGGTCGGTGCTGGCCATAATTGGGGTGGAGAGAAACAGGCTTCGAACAAGGCTCGCTGACGGGACAGCATGCATCCCCGGCGCCAGCACCTTCCCAAGCTTTTTACAGGGTGGGTATGTGTGGTCCTGGGTTCCAAACTGGAGTCTCAATGTCTCCGACTGTAAAAGTGAAGGTAACACCCAGTCTTGGGATGAGCAAATGACATTTGTAAATACGTTAAGTTACAGGCATTATTAATACTAACTGTCAGATGCAGGTAGGAGAACTAACAAAAGTACAGATCTCCCTCCAGGAAGCAATGAAAGTATAAAGGTTTAGTTTGTTTTGGTTTGGGAGTTAATTCTGTTCATGAGAGCCAATAGATTAGTCTACATCTCAAGGTAATATCAGGTCTTTGACAGTTATTTCATTGTTTTCGATCATGCAAGAGTAAGAAAATGAAGAAAGTGACTGAAAAAAAATTCTTTTTTCCTGTTTGAGTTAAGAGTAAGCAGGAATATCATGGTTATTTGGGGATATCATGACTGGAAGAAACATTTCCTCAATTCAGTCAAAGGTTGGGCCCTTCAACTTACAACAGCCTGCTTGCTGTCCTGCCCTATCGGAGAGTTCATTTCCGAAAAAGGGATTAACTTAAATACTCATACAAATTGTTCATCTAACAATGCCTGTTCTCCCGGTCTGTTTCCTCCAGTCCTCTCCTCTCCCTGCACCTCCTTGAGTTCTTCCAGGACCTTGCTTCATCAGCCTATCTTGCATATATGACCGGATTATGTTCCTTAAAATGAGCTGATGCACGTAAACACTGGTGGAATCTGAAGTTGTTAGTATTGGGAGGAGCTGGAGCTTGTGTACTTGGGTCTTCTCTGTAACTTCCAATGAGTGTATAATTATTTCAAAATAAAAATTAAAACTGTTGGAACAGAAATGAGGCCAATCGTTGCCTGCAGCCGAAGGAGTGGAGGTTGGGGATTGGCCAAAGAGAGAACTTTTTGAGGTGATGAGAATATATTATGTCTTGATTGTGTCATTGTTTACTGTACCAATGTCATGACTTATAGAACTATACTACACCTAAAAAGGTAAAAAAAAAAAAAAAAATCTGTGTAAATTATACCTCAATGAACCTGGCGGATAAAGGGAAAACAGGTTCCTTACCCCAGCCTCCTGAGGGTGAGATTTAAATGATCATCTGAGCCCCAACAACCTTTCCCATCCTCTGGAAAAGACTGCCTTCCTCTGCCAATGTACCCTGGGCGTTCTTGTACCAGATTGATTCCTGCCGCTGGGCCTTCACATATGCTCTTGCAAGAAATACAGCCCAAATTCCAGTTTCCTGTACTCTGTTCCACCTTCCGTGCCTCTCCGGCATCCCTGTAACTTCCTCCTGTGTTCACTTATGCTCTGCTGTCATTCTCATTGGTTTTCATCTCTTCTCTCAACTAAATTCTTCTCAACTAAAATCATGAGGACAGGTAGCCACATGATTTGTTTCTATCTCTGGGATAAAGTGGTGCTGAATGAATGAAAGAGTGATTTAAAGCTGGAAGAAAGCTTTAGAAAAAGTTCTCAAAGTGTCTTCCAGGGTCTTCCAGACCCTTTTAGAGGGTCAGTGAGGTGCTTGGGTTTTCTTATATACTTCAAACAGCACACCTCAGTAGATGCTGATAAGAATCCAGGTATCTTCAGTTAAGCCAAACATTAAAGATATTTGCACAATGTGTCACACTTCTAAATATTTTTTTAAAGTTACATTTAAAAATACATTACTAAGAAATAGTTTTAAGAGATTAAAAAATCAATAGGTAAAATACACATTTTTGAAAGTTCTTTGGCATCTTCAATCATTTTAAGTGTGTAAAGGTGTTCATAGGCCAAGATGTTTAAGAATCTCTGCTTTAGAGACTGTTGCAGGCCCCCTCATTGTTCAAATGAGAAATGATAATGATGCTGACATTTAAGTGATGTCGTGGTCCACGTGGCAGGCCCTGTTCCAATAACTACGTGCAGGTGCTGTGACATCTGATGGGCTAAAGGCAGGTACTAATAGAGTCACAGTTACGGTACTTACTAATTATCCACCTTACTAACTATAGATAAGAGGTTTTCTTTTAAAATATATTTTTATTTTTTAATATATTTTTTATTGATTTCAGAGAGGAAGGGAGAAATAGAATCCTCAGTGATGAAAGAGAATCACTGATAGGCTTACTCTACGCCCCCTACTGGGAACCAAGCCTGTAACCTGGGCATGTGCCCTGTCCAGGAATCGAACCATGATTCCTGGTTCATAGGTCAATGTTCCACCACAGACACGCTGGCCAGGCAAGAGGTTTTCTTACGACCCTGGGAAACTGGAGGATGAGCAAGGCTGGAAAAAGATAAAATGCCATGCCCTAGCCCCATGATCGGCAAACTGCGGCTCACGAGCCACATGGTGGCTCTTTGGCCTCTTAATGTGGCTCTTCCACAAAATACCACGGCCTGGGCGAGTCTATTTTGAAGAAGTGGCGTTAGAAAAAGTTTAAGTTTAAAAAATTTGGCTCTCAAAAGAAATTTCAATTGTTGTACTTTTGATATTTGGCTCTGTTGACTAATGAGTTTACGGACCACTGCCCTACCCGATTTTGCTCAGTGGATAGAGTGTTGGCCTGTAGACTGAAGGGTTGCAGGTTCGATTCTGGTCAAGACCATGTACCTTGATTTCAAACTCAATCCTTGGCTCGGTTGAGGCACGTGCAGGAGGCAACTAATCAGATGTGTCTCTCGCATGTTTCTCTTCTCCCTTCAATTCTCTCTAAAAAGCAGTGGAGTTTGACTGACATGGCTCAGTGGTTGTATAGGGACCAATGAACCAGGAACTCATAGTTCCGATTCCTAGTCAGCACATGTGCCCGGGTTGTGGGCTTGATTCTCTCTCAGTGGGGGCATGCAGGAAGCAGTCAATGATTCTCATCATTAATGGTTCTATCTCTCCCTCCCGCTCTGAAATCAATAATAAAATATCAATGAAAAAAATATCCTAGGGTGAGGATTACCTACAACAACAAAAAGATAAGATGCCTTGGTGGGTCAGTTACTCAGAAATTTATTTGGAGAGCAGACCAAGGACAGGATGCTTTGATTTGGTTGCTGTGCGACCTTCTCCACCCCTCCTCTGTCCCTGTTACCCTTGCAGCCTGCAGCTGCATGCAGTTACCTTCTCACTCACTCACATAACCAGCCAACTGGCAAGGAGGGTGCTCTCCCATACTGCCAACAGCATTGGCATAAATGCTCATACATGATTCAACCCTGTCTCCGCTTAATTTGGTTCAAGTAGTGATAGGTGGCCTCAGACTGGTTTAGTGTCCATTATATTTTTACTGAGGCCCAGTGCACGAAATTCATGCATGGGGCAGGGGGAGTGGTCTCAGCCCAGCCTGCATCCTCTCTAATCTGGGACCCCTTGGGGGATGTCTGACTGCCAGTTTAGGCCTGATCTCAGGTCTCACAATCGGAGACCACTGGCTCCTAACTGCCTGCCTGCTTGGTCACCTCTCACTGCCGCCCCACCCCCCCCTCGCCCCCGGCGCCGCCAGCCTAGTCACTCCCAACTGTCCACCTCCTCACCCCCAGTAGGCCTGGTCACCCCACGCAGCCTGTTCCGTTGCAGTGGTCACTTAGGCTTTTATATATATAGGTTTTACTTGTAAGGCAAGTGAGGCACAGAGGAGGCAACCTAGACACCAGGAGAGCCAGGATTTGAGTGAGGCCCTGTGTGTTCTAGCGGCCCTGCCGCTAACTTGTTTTCTGCAGACCCCCTGGAGGGGGTCAGAAAGACTCACAATATCTGTTTACCTGTATGCGTTCCATCAACCTCAGTCACTGCAAGAGTCGCATCCCCAACTTGCCTTGAACTTGCTCTACAGTTTTAATTTCAAATCCTGCCACCCTGGATATTTTCAAGCAGGTCCTTGTGACGCCTTGATTTCAAATCCACGTGCTCTTACACGTAAACCACCCATCCTGTCCTGACCAGATCTGCGCTCTCATGTATGACTTCCTGTCTTAAAGTTTTAACTTACTTTGCCATTAAATCTATTCTTTTAGCCGAGACCGGTTTGGCTCAGTGGTAGAGCGTCGGTCTGCGGACTGAAAGGTCCCAGGTTCGATTCCGGTCAAGGGCATGTACGTTGGTTGCGGACACATCCCTGATGGGGGGTGTGCAAGAGGCAGCTGGTTGATGTTTCTCTCTCATCGACGTTTCTAGCTTTCTATCTCTCTCCCTTCCTCTCTGTAAAATATCAATAAAATATATGTTTTTTTAAAAAAATCTATTCTTTTACTTTTGGGTCCCAATCTCTTGATATATCTACTTGACCTTTTTTTTTTCTTCCTCTTTTAACTTCATTCTCTTCCTGACCCAGTGGGTACCCTATGATTAACTCAAAGTGTTTTTTTTTATTAAGTCAACAACTTTTATTATCCCCCACATATTTCATAAAAAGGGGAATGTGGCAAACAGTTCGGGGTGGAATGGAAAGAAAATGCAGGTTTGAACACGCTCTATTCCCAGCTGGGAGCAGCTCTCCCCAGCATGCACATTGCCCACGCTCCTGCAGACGCGGCTCCGGGCGCAGCCCGCACAGCCCACGGGGCAGCAGGAGCTGCAGCTTTTGCAGGAGGTCATTTGCAGGCTTTGCATGCAGGAGCCCGCACAGGCACAGGATCCAGCAGTGAGACAGGAGCAGTTGGAGTCCATTTTGAGCAGAGGTGAGGCAAGAGGTCTAAAGCAGAGGCAGTCACTTGTGCTTTTGCAATGTGTGCTATCAAGCTATTCTCATTCATAACACTCCACACTTTAGAGCCCTTATTCTCAAGGTTTGCCTGCTCTGCCAGCTCCCAATCCTGAATCAACTGCATAATTTCATTCCCATCTATGTCGTCTTGGGATGCAGAACACTGTAAAAAAAAAACACCAAGAACAGTGTGGTGAAGGCCTGAGAGGAGAGGAAGGGGCATTACGGGTTGTGGAGAGGGCCATGGGGGGAAAGGGGGACATGTGTAATACTTTCAGAAAGATTTTTAAAAATATATATATTTTATTGATTTTTTTTACAGAGAGGGATAGAGAGCTAGAAACATCAATGAGAGAGAAACATTGATCAGCTGCCTCTTGCACTGGGGATGTACCCACAACCAAGGTACATGCCCTTGACCGGAATCGAACCTGGGACCTTTCAGTCTGCAGGCTGATGCTCTATCCACTGAGCCAAACCGGTTTCGGCCATATTATATTCTTTTAGTCTTATTTTTTTCTTCATTTATTCATATAAATAATTACAACTGTTAACGAAAAAAAAAAAACAAACCATTGAAACCTATAAAGAATTTTTGTGGGGAGGGGAAGAAAAAAAAAGAATTTTTGTGAGTTTATTTGAGCCAAACTGCTGGGAAGCAGAACTTCAATGGATTGAGATAATGCTCCGAAGAATTGCGGATACGTTTATCTATACATTGCAATCAAAGGAGGGACATAGGTGGGTTACATGAAATTCATTGGTGATGGAGTAAGGAGGCGGGAGAAAGCAAAGCGGTGGGAAACCCCTGGGATTGGATAAAAAGTAAAATGATGGACTCGTGCTTAGGTGAGTGCAGAAACAACATGATAACGAAGGAATTTGAGGCATCTGTCCTGGCGCCCACCACATTTGGTTGTGCCCCAGAGGCTCCAGAAAAAGGGAAGTTACAAGTTACCCAGACATCTCAGATATGTTATCTTAGAGGTAAAAAGGCAAATGGGCTCAGTAAAGATTAAAGTTGACCTTTGGGAAAATATCGGCCTAGAAAATGACTGCCCACTATAGCCTGTTGGTAGTAAGATATTTAATTTTCAAACCATCCTTTGTGGTACTTTAGGTCTCTGAGTTTGCAAGACTGCCATGCAGGCCTTCCCTGAGCTTGTCAGGTTAGCATGTGGCTCTTTTCTTTCACACAACCATTCCAGAACAGGATTTCAAAAGCCATAGACTTGCCCATTCTTTGATAACAGAATCCAGCTTCAACTCATTTAGTCTCTTTAAGTCATGATTGATAATATGCAAAGACTTTAGATAAAGATGCTTACCGCAATGTTCTTTTTAATATTTAAAATTGACAACTTAAATAAGTTACTGTTTGTTCAAATCCAAAAGGAGCTAGAAATATATTTGTGGTATATTATCAGGAAAAAAAAAGCAAGTTTCAAACTTATACTGATCCCTTTCTAAGTGATATATAGCATGATGCCATTTTTAATTTTTTTTCATTTTTTAAAACCAAGATTTATTGTGCGACTAATCAAAATCCTTAAGATGAACTGGATGTGGCAACAGCTGCCCTCTTGGGTTTAGGTGTTGTTCCTTCGCGGAATCCATGCCTGAATCTGCGGTACACAATTTTCAGGTGCCTCATGCTACCGGTCCCGGTGGTGTTTCGTCTTTTGGCCTTGACACTCCAGTTGTACTTCCTCTTGCACTTGGCGGGGTAGCCGCACTTGCCGCAGGTGGACTTCTGCAGGTGGTAGGCCTTGGAGCCGCAGCGGCAGCACAGCGTGTGTGTCTTGTTGCGGCGCTTGCCGAACGATGACGTCCCCTTTGTCATCTTGCTTCTGCCGCCGAGACCAAAGAGCCATTTTTTGTTTTTTAATAAAGCAAAAGACTGGATGGATGGCATACTCTTTAGTATTCTACATGGCATTTTGCCAGGCTGGTGTGGCTCAGTGCTGGAGCATTGACCCATGAACCAGGAGATCACTAGTTGACTTTTTGTCAGGGCATGTGCCTTGGTTGCTAGCTCCATCCCAGGCCCTGGCAGAGGCAACCAATTGATGTGTCTCTTTCACATTGATGCTTCTCTTGTCTCTCCCCCTCCCTTCCACTCTCTTTAAAAGTCTAAAGAAAAAAAATATCTTCGGGTGAGGTTAAAAACAAGCAAACAAAGAACAAAAAATCAACAGTAGACCCCTGCCTTTGAGAACCATTTCCTGGCTCTTTCCTTGTCATGTGCTTCCAGTAGAATCACTTTTGTGGGGGGCTAGGGAGAGGGGCGCCTGTGAAGGCCTCAGTCCTTGAACACTTTCAGACTTACCGATCAGACTTTCTGAAGGGTGTGGCCCAAGGATCTGTTTGAAAGAACACCCACGGAGATCCTGATGGTGCAATAAAGTTGGAAAACCACCCCACTAAGCGTCCCCAATTCATTTTACAATTCTCCATTGTTGCAATTAAACTATTTCCTTTGCCCACCATGCTGCTCTTGGGAGGGAGAGTCTTCTCATTTACATCCTTCCAGCACAGCCCTCCCTGCGTTAGGTCTGGTCAAATAATTGAATTGACACCCCTCTCTTGGGAACTGGCTTTTCAGGCCATTTCACAGCTGACATTCCCTTCGCTGAGGCCACAATTCACTTGCTGGGACCACACCCCATTCTCTCCCCTCCAGGTCTCCCCTCCAGGTCTGCACATTCTCTCCCCTCCAGGTCTGCACACCCCAAAAAAGCCACCGACCCCCATCACGGGCTGGAGCCATGTAGGCTCAGCCACCGGGTGCAGATGATTGAATAATCTCATAATCCCTCACCATCCTGGCCTCGTGCGTTCCTCCTTCGGGGACCTCACACCTTGCCCGTGGCTGTCACTGGACTCTGGGTGCTTGTTTGTGAGATGAGTGATGTGCCCAAAACGGGAGCCCAGGTGTCCTGGTCCCCAGACCTTCTGTTTTTGCCGTCACATGTTTATCTCCATAAGCCGCCTGATTCCGTGTGAAAGCATTTCCTGCTCCAACTATGCCTAAACATCACATGCCAACTTAACAACTTCATAAATCTCTCGTCCTCGGTGCTGCCTGTGGGCGTGGCAGCTGTCCTCAGCTTGTCAAAAAGAGGACCAAGAAGTTCGTCAACACCAGCCAGACACAGATGTTAACATACCCAGAGGCACTGACAATAGAGTGTGCAGAAGGTTCAAGGCCAGGTCTTTAAAATAAATAAATATATATATACACACACACACACACACACACACACACACACATATATATATATATATATATATATATAATATTGAGTTTTTACAGAGAGGAAGGGAGAGGGATAGAGAGTCAGAAACATTGATGAGAGAGAAACATCAATCAGCTGCCTCCTACATCACCACCCCCCCCCCCCAGCAACCAAGGCACATGCCCCTGACTAGAATTGAAAATGGGACCCTTTACTCCGCAGGCCGACGCCCTATCCACTGAGCCAAACTGGTTTCGGCCAAGGCCAGGTCTTTTTTTTTTTTTAATTTATTAAGGTATTATTTGTGTACATAGCTTACCATTGCCCCCCCCCCCCCCCATTCATGCCCTCCCTCCCCAGAGTTCTGTGTTCGTTGGTTGTACTTATATGCAAGCATACCAGTCCTTCGGTTGTTCTCTTATCTCCCCCCAGGTCTCCTTCCCCTCCCCACTGTCATTTGACAATCTGCTGGTTTTATGGTGACTATCTCAGGACCACATGAATAGAATCCGCTCCTCATTTGGCAGTCTGCTTGTTTTATGGTGACTGTCTCAGGACCACACGAATAGAGTCCGCTCCTCCTCTGGTTCACACTGCCCCTTCCCCCCGGGTCCCACTGCTTCCCCGGGGCACATGGCTCTCCCAGGGTACATGTGTCTCCCCCCCCCCCCCAACATGGCTCTCCTGGGACACCCGGCCCCCCTGGGGCACACGGCTCACCCGGGGCACACGGCCCCCTGGGACACATGGCTCACCTGAAGGCCAGGCCTTAATGCCCAGCATGGGTTATGGGAGCAGCACAGAAACAAAGCCCGTGCTGCCCAGTGGCTTTCGGAAGTTCCTGGCCCAAGGGTCAAGGAGCTTGAAGTGCTGCCGATGTGGGACAAACGTCACTGTGCTGAGATTGCTCACACGTCTCCTTAAAGAACCGCAAGCCATCGTGGGAAGGGCAACCAGCTGGCCATCAGGCCACCAACCCCAATGCCGGAGGAGATGAATAGACAGATTGTGTACACATTGTATTTGTGTTAATAAAACTGTAAAATTATGCCAAAAAAAGAGTGAACCCACAAAAAACAGCCCACGCTGGCATGGCCCAGTGGTTGGGAGTTCATTCATGAACCGGGAGGCCCCGGTTCCATTCCCGGTCAGGACACGGGCCTGGGTTGGGGGCTCAATGCCCCATGTGGAGTATGCAGGAGGCAGCCGATTAATGATTCTCTCATCGTTGATATTTCTCTCTCTTTCCCTTCCTCTCTGAAATCAATAAAAATACATATTACAAAATAAAAAGAAACCCCCAAAGCGCACAAATCCACATAGATTCTGGGAAGAATGGGATTTCTGGAGGATTGGTTGCTCTCAGGAAAATCAGAAAATGAGGCCTGATAGTGAAGTGAGTAGAGTCACCACAAGACAGGGGAGCAAGCAAGCCCCTGCAAGTGTGTCATCCAAGCCTCCCCCAAACCCATCAAGGAGTTAAAACATCCTCTGGAAAAGAGCCCTGGGATGAGACAATAAGGTGGGTGCTCGCAGGTAATGAGTCATGTAACAGAAGGCTTGTGTGTGGTTTGCCCGGAGAAGTTGTAGTGTGTCTCCCACACTATCCACGGATAAAGATGCTCTGATAGTATTGGCTAGTGCTACTAATTTAGAGAGCTAGTCCAAAAGACTGCCAGTTCATCTTAGGAGAAATAGGTATCTCTCACAAGAAGAACTCATCTTTTAACCAAGGTCTTTATTGAGCATCTCCCATGGGCCAGGGGCTGCGCCAGCTGCTAGAGATGTGGCAGTAGGCACAACAGGTGCAGCACCTGCCCTAAGGACTCACATGTTCTCACTCACCCATGTGGCGGGCATGCTGTGTGGATCCGCCTGGCAGGGTAGAGGACGCTGAGCAAATGACCAGAGCCAGTTATTTTGCCAGTGAGGCCTCCTGTTCCCACACTAAGAACTTTCTAGTCTTGCCCTAACTGGTTTGGCTCAGTGGATAGAGCCTCGGCCTACGGACTGAAAGGTCCAAGGTTCAATTCTGGTCAAGGGCATATACCTGGGTTGCGGGCACATCCCAGTAGAAGGTGTGCAAGAGGCAGCTGATCGATGTTTCTCTCTCATTAATGTTTCTGACTATCTCCCTTCCTCTCTGTAAAAAAATAAATAAAATATATTTTTTTAAAAACCTTTTTAGTCTTGAGTCACTTATGACTTGGGTGAGTGTAAAATACCGTATTTGCCGGCGTATAAGATGATTTTTTGGCCCTGAAAGATACGTATTTGCCGGCGTATAAGACGACTGGGCGTATAAGACGACCCCCTAACATTTCCACTAAAAATACAGAGTTTGTTATATACTCGCCGTATAAGACTACCCCCCACTTGGAGGCATATTTTTCAGGGCCAAAGGGTCGTCTTATACGCCGGCAAATACGGTAGTTGTTAAACAAAATTCATTTGAATACATTTATTTATTTTTTTAAGTGCAGGTTGGATCTCCCATACTTTATTATTTAAAAAAAATATATTTTATTGATTTTTTTTTTTACAGAGAGGAAGGAAGAGGGATAGAGAGTTAGAAACATCTATGAGAGAGAAACATCGATCAGCCACCTCTTGCACCCCCCCCTACTGGGTATATGCCCACAACCAAGGTACATGCCCTTGACCAGAATCAAACCTGGGACTCTGTGTCTGCAGGCTGACGCTCTATCCATTGAGCCAAATCCGTTAGGGCCAACTGAATATATTTTAAAGATCTTATTGGTTTTATTCAACAATTCACGAGTCTGACAGTATCCAAACTAGCAGATAGAAAGGAGCTCTGAGAAGCTGTGGAAAATGAAATACTTAATAGGCAGAAGGGAGAGGGAACAAGGAAGTTATACTAGACAAAAAAGTGACTGGTTCTTGCAAAGTCACTTTTTCCTTCAGAGGATGGCAGGGGTCGATCAGGCAGATCACCTACCTAGAGCTGATTAGGTGGTTCTTGATGGATCGGTTTAAGATTCCATTTCTGGGAGAGCCCAAACTAATTAAGTTTCAATTTGTTGGTGAGGGGCTTAGCATAAGTGTGACTCCATTTGGGGCCTGTTGTTTGTTTTTAACAGTCAAATTCTTCAGGGTTTGGTTTGCTCCGGACAGATGGATAGAAAGCTTCCCACAAGGGGAAGTGCTTCAGAACCAAGTGACCTGCCTTCATTGCTCAGTTACAGCACTGCCTCCGTCCTACCTCTGGCCCCTTAAGACTGTGTGTGTCCTTTCCTGCCACGGATAGCTTGTTGAGAGGATTTGTGGAGCATTGAATCCCTGTGTGTCTCGAATCCCAGAGCTTGAGGCAGCAGAAATCAAGGGCCTCAGAAGGCTTTGTTTCAGGAAACAAGGGACCCTGAAGCTTAAGCGTCAATGGTTTCACAGTAAATCCACCTCTCACCCCCGATGCGTTCAATACTAGAGGGCAAAATATGGGTGTCTGTGATCCAAAAGATCAGAGGACTCTGGATGTTTAGAGGGAAGGAGAGGGATGAGAGCAACTTCAATGTTTTATTTCCTTGATCTTCTTAATAAATCATACTTCCTTTTCTTCATCCCCACCACATACAACAACAGGTTTAAATGCTAGACTTGTGAGCTACTCAAGGACAAAAATCTTATCTCATTCATCTTTGAATCCCTTGTACTTCACACATAGCATAAGCAAGATATTCCTTGCATGGGTGGATGGATGGATGAGTGCATGATCTCAGGCACTGAGACTGACAGCCCCTCTCCCTTCCTTCCTGCTTTCCGAGGTAGCATTAGAATAAAAAAGGACATGAGCTCTAGAATCAGACTGGAGTCTGAATCCCAACTTTGCCATACAGCATCAGTATGACCCTGAGCAAGATATTATCTGGGCCTCATTTTTTTTTGGTATGAGAACATTTATTGCCTTTTGGCCGGAACCGCCATCTTCCAGTATTTCACCAAAATGACAACCCAAAGGGAAAGAGGAGAGGCCCCTGCTATATGTTCTCTAGCCCTTTTAGAAAACACGGAGTTGTTCCTTTGGCCACCTACATGCGAATCTACCAGAAAGGTGATATTGTGGACATCAAGGGAATGGGCACTGTTCACAAACGTTACCAAGGCAAAACTGAAGAGTCTGAGCCACCCAGCATGCAGTGGGCATTGCTGTGAACAGCAAGGTAAGGGCAAGATTCTTGCCAAGAGAGTTCATGTGCGTCTTGAGCATATGAAGCTCTCTAAGAGCCGAGATAGCTTCCTGAAACGTGTGAAGGAAAATGGTCAGAAAAAAGAAGGAAGCCGAAGAGAAAGGTACCGTGTTCAGCTGAAGCGCCGGCCTGCTCCGCCCAGAGAAGCACCCTTTGTAGAACCGACGGGAAGAGGCCTGCGCTGCTGGAACACGTTCCCCATGAGTTCGTGGTGTGGTAAATGTGTGGGCAAAAGGGGCCACGTGCTGACCTGACCAGCCCAGGGGAGGCCTGCACGGTGGTCTTCCAGACTCAGAGGCCTAACGTAACCACAAAGGATGGTCTGAAATTACGCTTTAACTAAAAGAAGTGATGGGCCGAAACCGGTTTGGCTCAGTGGATAGAGCGCTGGCCTGTGGACTGAAAGGTCCCAGGTTCAATTCCGGTCAAGGGCATGTACCTTGGTTGCAGGCACATCCCCAGTAGGGGGTGTGCAGGAGGCACCTGGTGATGATTCTCTCATTGATGTTTCTAGCTCTGTATCCCTCTCCCTTCCTCTCTGTAAAAAATCAATAAAATATATTTAAAAAAAAATAAAAGCAGTGATGGTGGGTAGTCAGTATCTTCACCTATCTAGTGAAAATAGGGCAGTATCTTCACTGACAAGGTTAACCTTTACCTTAACTGAGCCTGTCTTTTTGCATCTATAATAGCATACCCTTGAAATGTCAGGGTAACTTATAACTTCCCTTTTTCTCCGGTCCCCTCAGGGTACAACCAAATGCTCTTGGGTGCCCAGAATAGAGGCCATAAATTCCTTCATTGTTATTGTGATCACATTAATTGTTGACTGTGAACTATCTTGTACCCACCTAAGTAAAAGAAGTATGTGCCGATCAATTTACTTTTCAGCCAATCCCAGAGGTTTCTCTGCTTTGCTTTCTTCTGCCTTCTTAATCTACCACCAATGATTTCAAAATAGTGTATAAGAATACCCTATTTTCCCATGTATTATATGTTGTGTGTTTTTTCCTAAAATCGTTAGACTGAAAATCGAGGGGCATCTTATACACAGAAGCCAGCCAAGGAGGGAGCTGCCCAAACCTTGTCAAGCAGGCTTCCTCCCATCACGAGCCTTATTGTTCCTGAGGTCAGCTGACGCCATAATTGGAGGTGGAGGTGGAGAGTGTGCAGATGTCAAAAAAGAAAAAAGAAAAAAAAAAGATAAATACCAGTAAGCGATTGTCTAACTCTGCAAAATTCAAACTGAATGTAATCAGCTATGCAAAAGAGCATGGATATAGAGCTGCAGAGAGACAATCTGTACCTCCTCCCACTGAGTATATGATCAGGCAGTAGAGAAAACAGGAAAAACAACTCCTTAAGATGCCAAAAAAGAAAGCCTTAAGAGAAAAACCAGCAAAACGTTTGAAATATTGATTTCTTAATTTTGGGTTGGAAAAGTGTGGGGCGTCTTATACATGGAAAAATACGGTAGGTGAAAAACCACCATTGTCTGGGAGCATTATCCCAACTCACTGAGCTTCTGCTTCCGGGCGATTGTAGACAGTTTGGCTCAAATGAACTCACAAAAATTCTTTTCAGGTGTAAATGTTTTCATGTTGACACTGTCTTTCCCTCTCTCTTCCACTCTTTCTAAAAGCAATGGGGAAATATCCTTGGGTGAGGATTGTGAGAAATGCTCACCTGCCCAAATTCAAATAACGGACTCGGAGACAGAAGGATGGCAGAGAACGAGAGTGTCAATATGTTCTCGAGAGCGGGTGTCCATTTGGCTGTGCAGGCACACCTGGGGCAGCGAACACAGCCCCTTTATTGCGTTCACTCTCTGGTTCCTCGTTGGCTGAATACCATGGGATCACTGGTTTCCTCATAAGTCGCCTAGGTCTTGCCGTCTCCCATTGGGCCATTAAAAAAATTGGTCTGACTAGCTGGTTTGGCTCAGTGGATAGCGCATCGGCCTGTGGACTGAAGGGTCCTGGGTTTGATTCTGGTCAAGGGTACATATTTAGGTTGTGGGCTCCATCTCCAGTGGGACCTGTGCAGGAGACAACCAATCAATGATTCTCTCTCATCATTGATGTGTCTATCTCTCTCTCCCTCTTCCTTTCTCTTTGAAATCAATAAGATAACTTATAAAAATATTTTTTTAAATAAAAAAATTGGGCTGAGGTCTTTTTTAGTTGCCTCCACTTCCCCCTGTCTAGCAGAGGCAGGCGCCTGGAGAGGGGGTGGTTTTCACCACAATGCCGGCCCTCGCCCACAGTTCCTTCTTACATCCTCCCCCCTCCTCCCTGCATTCTGTTTGCCCTGAGGAAATTCAGCAACGGATTCCATCAAAGGCAGACCATGGAGATGGGTCACAGAGGCCCTTTTCCTACAGGATTAAAAAAAGAAGAAGAGCCGAAACCAGTTTGGCTCAGTGGATAGAGCATCAGCCTGCGGACTGAAAGGTCCCAGGTTCGATTCTGGTCAAGGGCATGTACCTTGGTTGCGGGCACATTCCCAGTAGGGGGTGTGCAAGAGGCAGCTGATTGAGGATTCTCTCTCATCAATGTTTCTTACTCTCTATCCCTCTCTCTTCCTCTCTGTGAAAAATCAATAAAATATATATTTAAAAAAGAAGAAGAAGAAAATAAAATGAAAGAAAAGCAAAACAAAACAAAACACTGGTTCACAGCTGAGCCATTGCTACTTTTTCTAACAAGTTCTAGAGCCAGTTCTTCCTGGGACACGGTGTGGGAGCCGCCTGAGCCTGGTGGCGCAGTTGAGGGAGGAGGGAAGGACCCAGCTTCTGTCTGAACCGGCCCGGTGCGGTGCTTTCATCAGACCCCCTCCTGGGGGCATAGAACCATGTTTGACCACACTCCTCGTGGCTCCTGGAGCTCTCCCAGGACTGTGTCCTGTGCCCATTCTGACCACACTTTCTCACCCTGAGCATCTCATCCCAGAGATGTCTAGTCCTTGTCTTGCCTCCTGGTACTTCGTTTCTGCCCAGCCCCTTAAGACGGACATTTTGGGAAGAGTCTTCCCTGGGACTCTGTGGACCCCGAGAAGATTCCTTTCATATGAACCCAGAGAAGGAATTTATCTGCTGAGATGGACTCCCTATGACCAGCCGAGAGCCCAAATTTTATAAATAAAAGAAGTCTACCCAAAACTGGTTTGGCTCAGTGTATAGAGCAGGGGTGGGCAAACTTTTTGACTCGAGGGCCACAATGGGTTCTTAAACTGGACCGGAGGGCCGGAACAAAAGCAACCTGACCCTGCTGGCACTCTCATCTTGGGCTGCTGGTGAAGGAGCGGAGGGGAGAGCAAGAGAACCTTCCGCTCTTTCGGCTCCGCAGGCCGGATAGAACAGCCGAACGGGCCGGATCCAGCCTGTGGGCCGTAGTTTGCCCACGGCTGGTATAGAGTGTTGGTCTGTGGACTGAAGGGTCCCATGTTCGATTCTTTTTTTTAAAATATATTTTATTGATATTTTACAGAGAGGAAGGGAGAGAGATAGAGAGCCAGAAAAGTCCATGAGAGAGAAACATCAACCAGCTGCCTCCTGCACACCCCCTTCCGGGGATGTGCCCGCAACCGATGTACATGCCCTTGACCGGAATCGAACCCGGAACCCTTCAGTCCGCAGACCGACGCTCTACCACTGAGCCAAACCGGTTTCGGCCCATGTTCAATTCTGGTCAAGGGCATGTACCTTGGTTGCGGGCACATCCCCAGTGGGGGTGTGTGTGCAGGAGGCAGCTGATCCATGTTTCTCTCTCATCGATGTTTTAACTCCCTCTCCCTTCCTCTCTGTAAAAAAAAATTAATAAAATATATATTTTTAGAAAAAGAGTCTAATGGCCATTTGCTGATGGAGGCTCCTCACGCACGCTATGTACCGGGAAGAACATCAGCCTGAACTCAGGCTACCTGGCTCGCTTACGCCTTCTGAGTCAACCCCGGCAGGGAAACCCTGGCTTCATCCTTCCACCCACCGAGACCTGCCCCGTCCAACCCGGCCTGCACACGTTGTATCCTTGGGCACCTCCACTAGCTAATCGGGACTGCACGATTTGGATTTTCATTTACATAAATGGGACCGAAGTGGGTGGGAACTTGCAGCATGAAAGGCAGCCTGCCCTTCGTCTCGGTGGGCCTCGATTTAAGTTACCGCCCGACTCTCGGTCTCCTGGGCCGCAGCTCCTTTTGTTCAGATAAAAGCTTTTTTTATTCTTCTTGATTACAGCCTAGGATTAAGTCTGGTTTACAATGCTGTCCCGTTGCCTCCATCGGCGTCCTGTGGTGCAGCCCGTCAGCCCACCTTCCTTCCCGGGAGCACTCTGGGCACAGACTCCGCTCTGACGGCGCCGTGCTCCGTCCCCGAGCTGCGTTTTGCTTCCCACGCCTTGGCTTTGTGCGCTGGCTACTGGAGCCTCCAGCCCAGGGACCCCCCCTGAGCCCACGTCGTGTTTCTGAAGCCATGACTTGCCCTGCCCGTGATCCCCGCTAGCCTGGGGCTTGGCCTTCTGTCCGGGGTCCTGCTGTTCCGTCTGGCTCTCTTTCTCGCCCTCCCTGTGGGTTAGATCTCTGCACACCACCCAGGACATTTCCGCCCGCTCTCGTTCTCCCAGGCACTGCCCTGTCAGAACGCCTGGGGGAACCAGGCTTGGGCATCTACACTGGCATCTCCCCCCCCGGCACTCCCTGTCCTGCTCTGTGCCCCGGTCCTTCCGTGAGGAGCCCCGAGAGCCCTTGGCGGAGACCCGGGTGTGGGATTGGAGGTTGCAGCACCGGCCCGTTCTCGGGGTGCTGAGGCTTGTCTCCTTGGGAGCCCACCTCCCGCCCTGATTGCCTTTCCAGTCTCGGGCTGCAGCCTGGCTCCTGGTGCTGAGCTTCACCTTGCTCCCTTGTTGCTGGGCACTGTCTCAGGCTACCCTCTGCCAGGGCTCTGCGTTTCCTTTGGATTCTTTGGAACACCGTGCCCTGGGCTCTCTCTCTGCACCACGGCTGCCCACCATCCCGAGATGGAGCCCACCTCCTCAGGACGCTAACGGGGAGACCTCAGGGGCCACTGGCCAGCAGTATATAAACAGTGGCCCCTCCCATCCAAGAGAGCTGTTCACTCCGGTAAAGCACTGAGTGCAGTGGCTGGCCTAGGGTCAGCCTAGGGGAGTGTTACTGTTTCTGTTGTTGCTATCGCCTTGTGATTAAATAGGCAAGGTGTGGTCCCCAAAGAGGAAGGCACACACACCAGTTAAAAAGAATAAGCCAGCCCTGGCCGGTGTTGCTCATTGGTTAGAGCGTCAGTCGGTGGACAGAAGGATTGTGGGTTTGATTCCGTCAACGGCATGTACCTGGGTTGTGGATTCACTCCCCGCCCCCAAATGGGGCATGTGCATGAGACAGCCAGTCAATATTTCTTGTCTCTCTCTCTCCTCCTCCTCCTCCCTCCCTTCCAGTCCACTGTCTCTGCAAAACATGGAAAAAATATCCTCGGGTGGGCATTAGCAAAAAATTTAAAAATAATAATAATAATGCCGAAACCGGTTTGGCTCAGTGGTAGAGCGTCGGTCTTTGGACTGAAAGGTCCCGGGTTTGATTCCCGTCAAGGGCATGTACCTTGGTTGCGGGCACATCCCCAGTAGGGGGTGTGCAAGAGGCAGCTGGTCGATGTTTCTCTCTCATCGACATTTCTAGCTCTCTATCTCTCTCCCTTCCTCTCTGTAAAATATCAATAAAATATATTTAAAAAATAATAATAATAACACTTGAATGGTGGCTGTACATGCCCTCACCCCCGCCACATCTCCTCAAACCGTGCTCATGTACCTGGCACACGGGACTCACCTTAACCTTTCCTGTGCCAGGACTCCCTCTGGGCCTATTCCTGTGGCTTCCCTCCCAGCTGGCGACCCAGCGGCCCCTTCATCCGGTCCGGTGCCCCGGGGAGTTACCTCGCCTACGCCTCGCTCCGGGCGACCCTCGGCCAGAACGGAGTCAGCGCTGTCCATTGTCCTTCCCTAATCACCAGCGGCAGTGAGAGGAGCCTGGCACTGGACAGCGCCCGGGACCCGCTGTCCTTTCATTATAAATAGACTGCGGGCCGGAGGCGGCTCTGAGGCCGGGGCCTGGACGTCAGCGGACATGGGCTTTGAAGCAGGAAGACGCAAGGGTGTCAGAGGCTGCGGAGGTGCTGCTGACGGGCCCCAGGAGCAGAGGACCTCTGCCATCAGGGCCCCGCGGCCAATGAGGAAAGCCAGCCAGGGGGTCAGCTGGCGGTAATCAGGAAGGAGGAGGAGCCGGCCGGCATGCTCAGTGGTTGAACATTGACCTGTGAGTCAGAGGAGAGGGTTCGATTCCCGATTGGGGCACATGCCTGGGTTTTGGGCTCATTCCCCATTGTGAGGTATGTAGGAGGCAGCTGATCAATGAGTTCCTCATCATTGATGTTTCTCTCTCTCTCTTTCTCTCTCTCTCTCTCTCTCCCTTTCTGAGCAAAAGTGAAGCAGAAGAAATGTCTTCCATTCTGTGCCTGGTACATAAGAATAATGTGTGAATGAAAGAGTGAATGGGGCGGAAACCGGTTTGGCTCAGTGGATAGAGCGTCGGCCTGCGGACCGAGGGGTCCCAGGTTCGATTCCGGTCAGGGGCATGTACCTTGGTTGCGGGCACAACCCCGGTGGGGGGTGTGCAGGAGGCAGCTGGTCGATGTATCTCTCTCATCGATGTTTCTAGCTCTCTGTCTCTCTCCCTTCCTCTCTGTGAAAAATCAATAAAATATATTTAAAAAAAAAAAGAAAGAAAGAGTGAATGGGTAAGTTCATTCAAGGAATGAAGGAAAGAAAGAAAGAAAAAAAGCAGACTATCAAGCACTTCTTTTCCTCCTCCCCCCCTCCTCCCGCCTCTCTGTCTCTCCTATCTCTGCTCCTAAGGAGGCTGTGCCCCATCCTGGAAGAGGTACAAAATCCTGTCCCCATCAGGGTGGCAGCGGACCGAGCAGGCAGGGCGCCGTGTGCAGGAAGGAAGCCGGGCTGGCTCTGGGGCGTGGGGTGGGGCCAGCAGGCCTAGAAGACCACTGGCTCAAGCAGGCCCGGTGGTAGCAAGGCCCGCAGAGGAGTTGGTTTCAAAAAGGAACTAGCTGGATCCGCTGGAACAGGGCTCAGGTGAGATGCCAAATGAATGGTCTCTCTTACGTATAAAGGCAGATCTTCGGGATGAAACTTCAAATCACCAATGAATATGGTCCACTGGTGTAACAGTGTAGATCTGTTAAAAGAATTTTATTCACATGCCCTGAAATCCAGCCTTCTGAAAGGCGAATACAGGGGGTTTTAGCATGTTCCCAGAGTTCTCTCTAATTCTAGAACATTTCATCACCCTATAGCCACTGAATCACTCCACCCTCCTTCCCCCCTCCTTCTAGCATCTGGCCACCACTAATCTACTCTCAGTCTCTATGAATTTGCATATTCTGAACATTTCATGTAAATGAAATCATACATATGCATTTGGCCTTTGTGTATGCTCTTTCACTTAGCATAAGGCTTTCATTGCTGACCCACGTTGTAGCATGTATCAAGATTTCGTTCCATTTAAAAAAAATGTATTTCAAAGAAAGAAAGGGAGATGGAGGGAGAGAGAGAAACATCAGTGGTGAGAAAGAATCTGGTTTTCTGGGTAGTCAGCCAAGCTGGAGGCCTCAGAGGGTTGAGTCCAACATTTCCCAGCTGCCTTTGCTGCTGGAGCCCCATCGCATCTCAGTGAGTTCCCCTACAGTGCATCAGTCATCTGGCTCACTCACCTGGCATACTGTTGGTAATTCTTTTTTTTTCTTTTCTATTTGCTTTTTTTTTTAAATTTTATTTTATTAAGGTATTATCTGTGTACATAGCTTACCATTGCCCCCCCCCCCCCACGGTTGGTAATTCTTAGTTTTCTTTCCTTTCCTTCTCTTTTGGGCTCTTTTATATCTTGCCATCCTTGAGAGAAGGCCATTGGTTGCTAGTATATATTTGTATTGTTTTGCATCCCTGCATTTTCACCTCAGCTGGACCCTGGAGTGTGCTTTGCTGAGTGTTCTGGTTCTTTATCATGAAAATAAGATCTTTCTATACAGCCCTTTGCCACAATGACTTTGGCCGTTGCTTATAATCCCAGAGTCCCTCATTGAGTCCCTGGATCTGTTAACTTGAAGAAACTTTTTAAAATATGTTTTTATTGATTTCAGAGAGAGAGGGAGGGATAGGGAAAGAGGGATGGAAACATCCTATATAATAAAAGCCTACTATGCAAATATACAGAACAGTGGAATGACTAGTTGTTATGAGGAGCATTGACCACCAGGGGACAGATGTTCAATACAGGAGCTGCCCCCAGCCTGCAGGCCCCAGACCAGCCATGGCAGGTATCAGTGGAGACCCCCCTGATTGCCCTGCCAGTCTCCCCACATAGCATTCCTGATTGCCAGCCAGGCCTAGGGACCCTACCCATGCATGAATTTCATGCACCGGGCTTCTAGTCAATGATGAGAGAGAATGATCCATCCATGCCTCCTGCATGCCCCCTGTTGGGGACTGAGCCTGAAACCCAGGCATGTGCCCTGACTGTGAGTTTAACCATGACCTCCTGGTTCTTGGGTCAAGCTCAACCACTGAGCCACACCAGCCAGGCTTGAAGAACCTTTTTAAAGGTAATCTTTCAGTTGTGTTCTCACTCACTGACACACAGGTGACCCTTGACTGGTATAGTGGGGGGGAAAAAGGTGTTAATTGTTGTTTGTAATGCTGAACAAATGGAAATAATTTAAATATTATTAACAGGGTTAAATAAAGCATGGGACCGCAATGTGCTGCAGAGCTGCCACACTTTTTCTGTAAAAGACCAGAGAGTAATGTTTTAGGCTTGTGGGCCACAGAGTCTCTGATGCAACGATTCAACTCAGCTGTTGTGTGGCAGAAGCAGCGGAGACAATATGCAAATGAATAGGCTTGTCTGTGTTCCAGGAACATTGATTTAGGGGCTAGGTCACGTTCGACCCGCAGGCCATAATTTGCTGACCTCTGATATAATGAACTCTTACAATTTGGCTATTAAAAGCAATAAAGTAAAATCATGTGTACTGAACTGACAGAGACGTCCATCAAGCTGTTAAACAAACAAACAAAAATATTTTAGGAGGAAGGGTAAAAATTACACACACATTTATATAGACATGGAAAAGAGTCTTAAAGGACACCCACCTAACTGTTAACAGTAGTCACAGCGAGTGATTAGAATTGGGGAAGTGGGCAGTAGGGGCAGAGGGGTACTCTTCCTTAACTTATCATTTAAATGTAATTAATTAAAATTCACCTAGCCTTGGCCAGGTAGCTCAGTTGGTTAGAACATCAACTGATACACCAGGGTTTGGGGTTTGATCCCAGTCAGAGCACAAACAAGAGTCAACCAATGCCGAAACCGGTTTGGCTCAGTGGATAGAGCGTTGGCCTGTGGACTGAAAGGTCCCGGGTTCGATTCCGGTCAAGGGCATGTGCCTTGGTTGCGGGCACATCCCCGGTGGGGGGTGTGCAAGAGGCAACTGATCGATGTCTCTCTCTCATCGATGTTTCTAACTCTGTATCCCTCTCTCCTTCCTCTCTATAAAAAATCAATAAAGTATATATTAAAAAAAAAAAAAAGAGTCAACCAATGGCCCTAGCTGGTTTGGTTCGTTCAGTGGATAGAGCGTCGGCCTGTGGACTCAAGGGTCCCAGGTTTGATTCCGGTCAAGGGCATGTACCTTGGTTGCGGGCACATCCCCAGTGGGAGGTGTGTAGGAGACAGCTGATCGATGTTTCTAACCCTCTATCCCTCTCCCTTCCTCTCTGTAAAAAATCAATAAAAAATATTTTTTAAAAATAGAAAAAAAGAATCAACCAATGAATGCATAAATAAATGGAACAACAAATCAAAATTTCTCTCCCTCCCTCCCTTACTCTCTCTAAAATCAATCAATAAAAATTTTAAAAATTCAATTGGGATTTTAAAAAATATTTATTTTTTGCTTTCAGAGAGGAAGAGAGAAATAAAAACATCAATGATGAGAGAGAATCATTGATCAGCTTCCTCCTTCACACCCCACGCTGGGGACGGAGCTGGTAACTTGGGGAATGTGCCCTGACTGGGAATTGAACTGTGACCTCCTGGTTCATTGGTCAACACTCAACTACTGAGCCACTGGGAATTTTTTTTTTTTTTTTTAAATTCAAAAGCATTTACTGCCGATACCGGTTTGGCTCAGTGCATAGAGCATCAGCCTGGGGACTGAAAGGTCCCAGGTTCGACTCCGGTCAAGGGCAAGTACCTTGGTTGCGGGCACATCCCCAGTAGGGGGTGTGCAAGAGGCAGCTGATCGATGATTCTCTCTCATTGATGTTTCTAACTCTCTATCCCTCTTTCTTCCTCTCTGTAAAAAAAATCAATAAAATATATATTTTTTTAAAAGCATTTACTAGTCAGACCAGAGAGTAATGTACCTAAGCTTTATTCTACATTATTAACAACTTTACAAGAATAATGGCCACAGGCACCTTACACCGTGCCCTGAAGCACCCACCTGGGGTTGTAAATGGGCATGTAGCTGTTTTCATGGACCGAGGGGAGGCAGCTTGGACTGAGAAGCCAGGGCAGGGCCTTGGCTGGGAAGGGTCCGAGGCAGCAGCCTTCCAGTCAGGAAGCCCCTCACGTCCAGCTCCTTCTAGTCTAAAGGGTCTCAGGAATGTCACAGCAGCTTCTACCTTCTGGGTCAGTGGTCGGCAAACTCATTAGTCAACAGAGCCAAATATCAACAGTACAATTTAAATTTCTTTAGAGAGCCAAATTTTTTAAACTCAAACTTCTCCTAACGCCACTTCTTCAAAATAGACACGCGCCCAGGCCGTGGTATTTTGTGGAAGAGCCACACTCAAGGGGCCCAAGAGCCGCGGTTTGCCGACCACTGTTCTGGGTCATGCATGGGCTGCATTTTCATCCTTGTTTCCTCTTTTTCGGAAGCTCCGCTGCAGGCCAGTCCTGGGGCTGGTCGGGGGAGGTCCGTGTCCTCCCCCCCATCACCCTGAAGCAGGAGGGAGACCAGTAAACAGGTGAAGTTCACCGCCCTGGAATGCAGTGCGTGCACCACGGAGGCTGGGAAAGTGGGAGGGGTCCTTGTGCAATCAGTCCCCTCTGAGTCACTCTGAGTGTGCATAGGAATCGTCACGTCCACTAAGGCAGAGCAGGAAGTTCCAGGAAGACAGAAGAGGCTGAGAGGCCACGGATCAGGAAGGGGAACTAGTGAGGGTTACGTGCAGGAGAGACAGGAAGTCAAATGGGAGCGTGAGAGAGGTTTTCCTGGGGGTAGTGGAGGGAACGGGTGCTGATCTCTCGCCCGGGTGAGGAGTGATGAGAGCCTGCATTCACCCGTCGGAGGAGTCAGACCACACAGCCCTCACCTCCAGGCCGTTCTCCAGGCTGCCCGCGGTGCTTGCTGGGGCCTTTCCTCTCCTCTTGGAGGGGCCAGTTCTCTTTCTGTCTTTAAACTTTTAAAACTCAGGTATCACTTCCGGGGAAAAAAGTTCACTGATTTCCTTTCCCACCCCTCACCACTGCCAGCTGGGTGAGGTGGAGAGGCGAGCAAGCCAGGACAAACGGACAGGGAAACTGAGACAGAAGGTTAAAGGGCGGAGGGGTTTACAGCCATCTAATACATCACAAAGTCCTATCTTCACTAGCCTAGGACACTTAAGAGTAAATGGTTTGCACTTCTCCTCCCAACTCAAAGTATTAATGGCTTAAATCGCCCTACTCAGGGAGATAGATAACAGAAATCCAACTTTTAAAAAAGTTCCACCCTAGCCTGTTTGGCTCAGTGGATAGAGCGTTGGCCTGCAGACTGAAAGGTCCCAGGTTCGATTCCGGTCAAGGGCACATGCCCAGGTTGTGGGCTCCATCCCCAGTGGGGGGCTTGCAGGAGGCAGCTGATCAATGATTCTCTCTCACCATTGTTGCTTCTATCTCTCTCTTCTACTTCCTTCCTCTCTGAAGTCAATTAAAAAAAAAAAAATATATATATATGTTAAAAAGTTCCATTTGCCATCCACACCCAAGGACAGATGGAGTTAAGGGAGTAAATTGCCCTATCTGGTTTGGCTCTGTGGATTGAAGGGCTAAGGGTCCAATTCCTAGTCCAGGGCTTGTACCTCCCTTGCAGGCTCCATCCCTGGCCCCAGAGTGTGTGCGGGAAGCAACCAATCAATGAATCTCTCTTACATGAATGTTTCTCTTTCTCTGTCTCTCCTCCCTTTCCACTCTCTCTAAAAATCAATGGAGCCTGCCGAAACTGGTTTGGCTCAGTGGATAGAACGTTGGCCTGTGGACTGAAGGGTCCCAGGTTCGATTCTGGTCAAGGGTATATATATACCTTGGTTGTGGGCACATCCCCAGTAGGGGGTATGCAAGAGGCAGCTGATCCATGTTTCTCTCGCATTGATGTTTCTAACTCTCTATCCCTCTCTCTTCCTCTCTGGAAAAAATCAATAAAATATATTTAAAAAAATAAATAAAAATCAAAATCAATGGAGCCTGGCCAATGTGGCCCAGTGAGTGTCTGGCTCAATCTCCAGTAGGGGGCGTGCAGAAGGCAGCCAATCAATGATTCTCTCTCATCATTGATGTTTCTATACTTCTCTCCCTTTCCCTTCCTTCCTCTGAAATCAATAAAAACATACTTAAAAATTTTTTTTAAAGGAGTTAATTTTGTTTTGGTTCATTAGCATAAAGCTGATGAATATTCCATTGAGAGCCTCCCCTAAGATCTCCCCAAAATCTAGCCCTTAAAACCCTGCAGATAAAGGATGCAGGGTATGCTCTCTCTCCCGGAAGCATGCCCCAGCCTTTCCCTTTCCCCTCTTCTTCCCCCAGAGGCATCTCCTAAGCTCTAAGGGTCCCCACCAGACTTACAACCAGGGGAGCCATGGGCGGCAGCAGCTCGTCCCAGCCAATCCACGGAACCCGGCCCCAAGACCCCTTTTCTCTGGCTCTCCGGGGAGCTGACAGCAGCCCCGTCTGGGTTCGCTTCTTCCCTCTAATGTTTCTAGAGAACCAGAGCAGCCCGCCCAGTCTCTCTCCAGTTGCTTCTTCTCCCATCCAAGTACTAACCAGGCCCGACCCTGCTTAGCTTCCGAGATCAGACGAGATCGGGCGAGTTCAGGGTGGTATGGCCGTAGACTCCTGTTGCTTCTTCTGTCCCAGGCCCTTCTTTGTGTCACTGTCCCAGCTTTCATTAACGTGCTCTCAACGTCACCTGGACTCGTGTTGTGAAATCTTTCCTGCAGGAAGTGAGGAGTCCACATACTACAGGCTGGCCGGAGGCAGACCCACACGGGCGGGGTCCTTTTCTGGTAATAAGGGAACCCCTAATCTGAGGTCTGTGAGGCTCTGTGCATTTCTCTGTCTCGCATGAACCCCGTTGCTCTATGGTTGTATTTCGGTTTCTGAATTAGACCATGATTTTCCTAGGGTACGGGCAAGGTCTCATTGGTCTTTGGGTCTCCAATGCCTGGCACAACACCTGACCTGCGAAGGTAATTAGATAAATATCTGTGACTGAATGAGGAAATGGATGAATTAAAGGCAAAGAGGGAAGCCCTGGCTGGGGTGACTCAGTTTATTGGGTTGAAGTGTCATTCCACACACCAATAGGTTGTGGGTTTGAATCCAGGTCAGGGTACATACCTAGGTTGAGGGGCTCCCTCCCTGTTTCGGGCATTCTATCACTTTCCATCTCAGCCTGAGGCAACCTATCGATGTTCTTCTCTCTCTCCTCTCCTCTCCCCTTTCCCCTCTCTCCTTTTCCCTCTCCCCTTTCCTCCTCCTCCTCTTCCTTCTTCTTCTTCTTCTTCTTCTTCTTCTTCTTCTTCTTCTTCTTCTTCTTCTTCTTCTTCTTCCTCCTCCTCCTCCTCCTCCTCCTCCTCCTCCTTCTTCTCTCTCTCTCTCTCTCTCTCTCTCTCTCTCCCTCCCTCCCTCCCCCTTTCTCTCTCTAAAAATCAATGAAAACATCCTCAGGTAAAGGATTAAATAAAATAAAAAATAAAATAAAAGCAAAGAGGCGAAATGAGAGATATTTGGGAGGTTAAATCAGAATAACTTGCCAAGTGACTGGACAGGGCTGGTGGGCAGAGAGAAGGACTCCATGTTGTCTGGATTGAGATGAGGGAAGATCTGAACTGTTTTTACTCACAATACTTCTGACACCGAATGTGTGATTTCCCCCCCTCACACTAACCGATTCTCCGCCTCTCTGGACACCAACTGAGTGTCCAACAATTCAATTCAACTCGCACACCGTCTACCTGGAGGTAGCGCCAGGTTCCTCGGGATAGGAGTTCATTTCCACAAGACGGCCTCACGTCAGACGCCCATTGCAAGTCAGAGGTTCCCACCGGTACTTCTGACCAACTGGCTGTAAAGTGGGGGTTCCTACAACCCCCTCTTTCGTTTCCGGTGATTAACACATGGCTCACAGAAATTAAGGAAACACCTTACTTACATTTACCGCTTTATTATAAAGGAACAGCCAGATGGAAGAGACGCCTGGGGCCATGTATCGGAGGCAGAGAGTCCATGCCCTCTCTGGGCGTGCCACCCTCCCAGCACCTAGCCCCTCACCGTGTCTACCAGCCCAGCAGCTCTTTGAACCCCATTCATTGCATGTTAACCGAAAACCTGGCGTGCAGAGGTTAAGCAAAGAAGGAATGTATTGGCTCACAGATCTGAAAATTCCAGGGGGCTTGATCTAACTTTAGCCAAGGCTGGATACAAATGTCGGGGGCTGATTTCACTCCCTGATGACTTCATCTCACTTCCCATCTCTAAACTCCGTTCTCAGCACCTTGACCCTGGGGGGGGGGGGGGGGGGGAGGGGGTGGCAACAAATGGCCACAGTAGCTCCTGCCCTTGCTCTCTAGCTCAGTTCCAGCCAGAAGGGGAATGCTTCTTCTTCTTCTTTTTTTAAATTTTTATTATTAAACATTTTATTGATTTTTTACAGAGAGGAAGGAGAGAGGGATAGAGAGTTAGAAACATCAATGAGAGAGAGACATCGATCAGCTGCCTCTTGCACACCCCCTACCTGGAATGTGCCCGCAACCAATGTACATGCCCTTGACCAGAATTGAACCCGGGACCTTTCAGTCCACAGGCTGATGCTCTACCACTGAGCCAAATCTTCTTCTTCTTCTTCTTCTTCTTCTTCTTCTTCTTCTTCTTCTTCTTCTTCTTCTTCTTCTTCTCCTTCTCCTCCTCCTCCTCCTCCTCCTCCTCCTCCTCCTCCTCCTCCTCCTTTTTCTCCTTCTTCTTCTTCTTCTTCTTCTTCTTCTTCTTCTTCTTCTTCTTCTTCTTCTTTAAATATATTTTATTGACTTTTTACAGAGAGGAAGGGAGAGGGATAGAGAGTTAGAAACATCGATGAGAGAGAATCATCCATCAGCTGCTTCTTGCACACCTCCTACTGGGGATGTGCCCGTAACCAAGGTACATGCCCTTTACTGGAATCAAACCTGGATCCTTCAGTCCGCAAGCCGATGCTCTATCCACTGAGCCAAGCCGGTTTCAGCAGAATGCTTCTTATTTAGTCCTAGAAGGACCTGCAACAGCCCTGACAGCCACTCTGACGAGGCCGGTATGGTTGTTTGCTGGCCCCTGAAGCCGTCTGCGGTCAGGGGCCGGTGGCAGGGTCTTGTGGCAGATAAGGAGGGATGGGCCCCCGAAGGGCGGGGAAGCACAAACGTGCCCCATGAGGGTGGGGGGCAGTGCCCTGCGATCCTGCCACGGTGGAGCGCAGACACCTTGGCGCAGTGCCCGGGACTTTTGCAGCGCTCAGGAAGTGCTTCCATGTTGCATGAAAATATGCAAGGCCGAGCCGTGACCTGGCTGGCACTCTGGGACAGAAGCTGCGGCCGGGCTTTCTGCTCAGTGTGGCCCTGAAGGGTCCCCGAGGATGCTGCCGGCTGAGTCAGGAGACTCTGGAAGCCTGCCGGGCACAGGCCCTTTTTATTTTTATTTATTTTTAAAATATATTTTATTGATATTTTACAGAGAGGAAGGGAGAGAGATAGAGAGCCAGAAACGCCAATGAGAGAGAAACATCGACCAGCTGCCTCCTGCACACCCCCCACCGGGGATGTGCCCGCAACCAATGTACATGCCCTTGATTGGTATCGAACCCGGGACCTTTCAGTCCACAGACCGACGCTCCATCACTGAACCAGACTGGTTTCGGCCCTTTTTATTTTTGATACTTAATTGCTAACCTCTCTCAGGCAAGAAGACAAAAGCCCCAAACACGGGAAAGTTGCAGAGTCAAGCAATCTTTTAAGGTTATTATAGCCTTAGTCCTTATTCTGTGGTTTCCTAGATGGAACCTAGGCGCTCAATTTATTTGTTCACCCACCTAATAAGAATGTACTGATCACCTACTCTGGGCCAGATCCTAGAGGTACAAAGGTGCATAAGGCCCTGTCTTAGCTCTTGAGGTGTGGAGAGGCTAATAAACAAATGATCATCCTGAATTTAAAAGCTGTGAATAATCCTATCTAATAAAAGAGAAACATGCAAATTAACCATCACTCTGCTACACCCACCAGCCAATCAGAGTGAGTATGCAATGTAACCCAACGAAGGCGGCGGTTAACTTGCATACGCAGGCACTGGAAGGCCTGGGTCCCAGGACCATCCTCCAGACCTAGGCCGCTCCTAGCCTGTGGGCCTGCACTTAGGCCCTGAGTGGCAGGGGTCCCAGAACGCCCCCTGACAACTCTGAGCCTCTGGGTGCAGGGGCCCCGCCCCCAGCCACTTTCCAATGCTCCCACACCAAGCAGTGGTTTGGGTCCAGGCCCCGAGCCCAGCCTCACTGAGTCGGGGGTGGAGGGGGTTGGCTGCTGGCCTCTGGGGCATTGGGACATGGAGATGTTCCCGCCCTGCCCCCAGCGGCTTGCACAACCTCCAGCACCAAGTGGTGGTTTGCATCCACGCCCCAGCCCAGCGCCCTCCAAAGGGGATGGCTGCTGGCCTCTGGGGTGTGCAGAGACCCCGGTGGGACACACCCCTAGCTCAGTGGACACATGCAGGGGCTGCATTAGCTACAGAGGAAACACCTTTAAAAAAAAAAAAAAAAAAAAAAATATATATATATATATATATATATAATTGATTTTTTTTTTCAGAGAAGAGTGGAGAGGGATAGACAGTCAGAATCATCAATGAGAGAGAAACATCAATTAGCTGCCTCCTGCACACTCCCCACTGGGATTGTGCCCCCCAACCAAGGTATATTCCCTTAACAGGAATCAAACCTGGGACCTTTCAGTCTGCAGGCTGACGCTCTATCCACTGAGCCAAACCAGTTAAAGAGTAAACACCTTTTCTGACTGCTCGTTGGCTAAGCTCCCTGTATGCTGCCACTTGCAGTGTTCTCGGTAAGTTGGGTTATAAGAATCCAAGAAGGTGATCTAGGATTTTTCCACCTTACTCCAGGAGGAAGAAACAAAAGTCCTCTGATGGAGAGGCTAAGAAATGTCATATCCTGCCCTAGTTGTTTGGCTCAGTGGATAGAGCCTCGGCCTGCTGACCGCAGGGTCCGGGTTCGATTCTGATTGAGGGCATGTACCTAGGTTGCAGGCTCCTCCCTGGCTGGGGCTCAGGTCAGGGCTCATGCAGGAGGCAACTAATCAAAGTGTTCCTTTCACATTGATGTTTCTCTGTCTCTCCCTCTCTCTTCCACATTCTCTAAAAATCAATGGAAACATATCCTCAGGTGAGGATTAAAAAAAAAAATAAAGAAAATGTCATGCCCTATGAAAGATACATCTTGAAGATGCCTAAAGAAAGTTGTCATTTTTTCACAGTGAAGGGACTGGAGTTCAAGTTGATGAAAACACCTTGGCGGCTGTGGTGACTGGCAGTGGCTGCAGCAGTGGGGTGATGGGGCTGGTGTCTTCCCTTGATCAGCCCGGTCGCCTGACATCCCTATAGAGGTCCCAGATTGGAGAGGGACACCCTCTACCCTGTGCATAAACTTCGTGTACTAAAGAATAAAGGGAGATCTTTCGGAGGAAAAAGCAGCCCTCTCTCTCCCTCCCCCCCCCCCCACATACATCCTCAGGGGCTGTTTCACCTGTGCTCTCTGTGGGCGGTTACTCAACACAGTAGGGTTGAAAGGATCTCAATTCATGCCTGGAGCACTGCTCCATATTGCAGAGGGAGGGTAAAGTTGGCATGAGTTTTATGAAGGAAATAGTAACTAGCCAAATTTTCCCTTCCAGGAATATACCTTTATTTGCACGTGTAAGAAAGCACCTGTGAACAGGGCGGTACATTGCAGTGCTATTGGTAATAACAAAGGTTGGAAATAACCCTAATGTTCAACGTTAATTCAAAAGATGGTCTAGCTGGTTTGGCTCAGTGGATAGAGCGTCAGCCCGCAAACTGTAGGGTCCTGGGTTCCCCCAGTGGGGGGCGTGCAGGAGGCAGCCGATCAATGAGTCTCATCATTGACGTTTCCATCTCTCTCTATCTTCATCTTTGAAATCACTAAAAATATATTAAAAAAAGAAAAGAAAAAGAAAAGATGGCGCCACCACACAGATAAACGAAGCCCTCCAGCAGGTCCTCAACTAATGTTTCTGTCAATGTCACTTTCTAACAACTGGTGCCGAGGTGCCGTAGGAACTTAGCTCTCATGGACAGATGCCTGCTTATACCATTAGCCTATTGTAAAACTGGTTTCATTATATGTTGTTTCACTTACAGTCACAGAACCTACCCACAACGTTAAATGAGGATTCATCGCATAAAATCAAAGAGGAAACTGTGTGTTGTCCTGAAACATTCTCCAAGATACACTGAGAAATGAAAAAGCAAGGGCCTGAACTGTGCTATAATATGCTGCTTATTTTAGAAAACAGGAGAAAGCGTCTTGCTTGTATATGTAAACTGAACATATACATAAGCTAGTGTAAACCAGCTTTGGAAGATTAAAAAGAAATGAACAGTTCCTTTAGGGAGAGAAACTAGGTGTTTGAGGGATGATGAGAGGAAAACGTCACTGTGTACTTTCTACCATTTAAATATTTAATGTATTATCTATTTCTTTAAAGCATCCCTCTCAGCCTGGGCAGTGTGGCTCAGTGGTTGAACATTGACCTATGAGCCAGGAGGTCACGGCTTGATTCCTGAACAAGGCACATGCCTCAGTTGCAGGCTCCTCGCCCCCCTGAAGGGTATGTAGGAGTTAGCTGATCAACAATTCCCATCATGGGTGTTTCTTTCTCTCTCTCTCTTCCCCTTCCTCTCTGAAATCAATAAAAATGTATTTTAAAAAGCCCTAGCTGCCAAAACCGGTTTGGCTCAGTGGATAGAGCGTCGGTCTGCGGATTGAAGGGTCCCAGGTTCGATTCCGGTCAAGGGCATGTACATTGGTTTCGGGCACATCCCCAGTGGGGGGTGTGCAGGAGGCAGCTGGTCGATGTTTCTCTCTCATCGATGTTTCTAGTTCTCTATCCCTCTCCTTTCCTCTCTGTAAAAAATCAATAAAATATATTAAAAAAATAAAAATAATAATAAAAAGCCCTAGCCAATTTGACTCAGTGGATAGAGCATTGGTCTGTGGACTGCAGGGTCCTGGGTTCGTCCCTGATCCAGGGCACATACCTCGGTTACAGGCTCCATACTGGCCCCTTTCCAGGTGTGTGCATTGATGTTTCTTTCCCTCTGTCCCTCCTTCTCCCTTCCACTGTAAGAATCGATGGAAAAATATCCTTGGATGAGGATTTAAAATATATATATATAGATAGATACACTCACACACACACACACACACACACACACACACACACACACTAGAGGCCTGGTGCATGACATTTGTCATTTATGCAGGGTCCCTAGGCCTGGCCGGCAATCAGGGTGGATCTGTGGGGCAACCGGTGGGTTGATAGGAGGGACCCTGTTGGCACCTGCCTTGGCTGGCTTGGGGCCTGCAGGCTGGAGGCAGCTCCTGCATTGAGCATCTGCCCCCTGGTGGTCAGTGTTCATCATAGCCACCGGTCATTCCACTGGTTGTTCCGCTATTTGGTCAGTTTGCATATTGGGCTTTTATTATATAGGATATATAAAAGCATCCCTCTCTCCACTCTCCTCAGCTGGGGGCTGGGAGGGGGAGGTACACTTTTCATTTTGGGGGGCAAGGGTGCCTGGCTGATTTTGTTTCAACGATCCCTGTATCTTCCATCAGGAAGCCCATCTTGGGCCCCTTCTGTCTTCACACTGACCTGGCACAGACTTTTCGTCTTCCCCATAGCTCTACGTTAGCTTTCATTTCCTTTTTCCACACCCCACAACAGGATCTGTGCTTCCACAAACCTGAGGGCTTTGTCTATGGAAGGCCCTCGATCTCCCACTTGATGGTCAGCTGGCTGATTCCAGCTGCTGGCAGCGGTGTGGACACTCGGCATCTAGTCTTCATTGCTGCAGAGTTGTATTCACGCAGTGTGTGCCTTGCTCTAGGGCGTCTCCAGTTCTGGGCCCTTCCTGGTTTTGGTGGGGGAAGTCCCCTTTAAAGCCAGCACTTAAAACCGAAACCAAAGCTTAAACGGCCATGGCCACCACAAGGGCGGGGTGTCACCACAAGGGCGGGGTCCCGGGACCTCCTGCATCTTCGCTGATGTCCTTTTTAGGAAGTTCAGGGCCAACCCATCTCCTCGTACTTTCTAAACCCGGATTGGTTTTCCCTCCAGGGAGGGATCTTTGTCCCCTGTCCCTCCCTCTCCACCATGTCCTTGCCTTTATGATTCCAATTTCAAATTTAGTCAAGAATTGTAGACATTTTTAGAAAAAAATATATTTTATTGATATTTCACAGAGAGGAAGGGATAGAATAGAGAGCTAGAAACGTCGATGAGAGACAAACATCGACAAGCTGCCTCTTGCACACCCCCTACTGGGGATGTGCCCACAACCAATGTACATGCCCTTGACCGGAATCGAACCCGGGACCTTTCAGTCCGCAGATCGACGCTCTACCACTGAGCCAAACCGGTTTCGGCCAGACATTTTTTTTTAAAGGTGAAAAAAAGCCACAGGGTAATTCCCTCTCTTTCTCTATCAAACTAGAGGAGGGTTCAGGAACTGACTCTCCCATTTTCCTTTGAAACTTTAAGCAGGGGCTGAAGGGGGGGGGGGGAAGAAGGGAGAAAGGAGAGCTGAGGGTTGGGTGTGCCTTAGGGGCCGAGCAGATAAAGCAAATGAGAGTAGCCACCCAGGAGTAAGGCAATGGGGGTTGGTGATGGGGACGGTGTACGAGCTGCATAGTCCATTCTCGTGCACAGGAAGCAGCTGCTACTCTGCTCCAGCCCCTATTGGTGTGCAGGATTTACTTTTATTTGTTTGTTTATTTATTTTCAGAGAGGAAGGGAGAGAGAGAGAAACAGCCTATATAATAAAGAGGTAATATGCAAATTGACCATCACTCCAACACACAAGATGGCCACCCCCATGTGGTCAAAGATGGCTGCCCCATGTGGACACAAAATGTCTCCCACAAGATGGCTGGCAGGGAAGGGCAGTTGGGGGCAACCAGGCCTGCAGGGGAGGACAATTAGGGGTGACCAGGCTTGAGGGGAGGACAGTTAGGGTGACTAGGCTGGCAAGGGAGGGAAGTTAGGGGTGACCAGGCCAACAGAGGAGGGCATTTAGGGGCAACCAGGCCTGCAAGGGAGGGCAGTTAGGGGAAACCAGGCCTGCAGGGGAGGACAGTTAGGGGCGACCAGGCCTGCAAGGGAGGGAAGTTAGGGGTGACCAGGCCGGCAGGAAAGGGCAGTTGGGGGCAATTGGGCTGGCAGGGGAGTGGTTAGGGGGTGATCAGGCTGGCAGGCAGGCGAGCAGTTGGGAGCCAGCAGTCCTGGATTGTGAGAGGGGTCCCAGATTGGAGAGGGTGCAGGCTGGGCTGAGGGACACACCCCCATCCCCATGCATGAATTTCGTGCACCCAGCCTCTAGTCAATGGTAAGAGAAAATCATTGATTGGCTGCCTCCTGCATGCCCCACATTGTGGATCGAGCCTGCAACCTGGCATGGCCCTGACTGGAAATCAAACCGTGACCTCCTAGTTCATAGGTCGATGCTCAACCACTAAGCCTTGCTGGACAGGCAGGATTTATTTATTTATTTATTTTTAAGTGGGGGAGGAACATGAGACTTTGATGTGAAATTGTGTGCATCTTGGAAACATGGTGAGTATTCCCAATGCAGGGCAGGCCTCCAGTGCACATGCTCTTCTCTAGGAAGAAGGCTGCACTCCTGCTAGTTTCCCAGCCGCCCCTCAGGGGGAAGCCTACCGTCTGTTAGGACTGCATCAGGGTGGTTGCATGATACTTGGACGTTGTCTTCATCCTTTTGGGCTGCTATCACAAAACCTTGCCTCCCGGAAGTTAGAGCCTGGTTCCTGCCTCTGCCCACATGGTAGCCCCCCCTCCCCCCCGGGGCCAGCCAGCAGCCAGAACAAAGCAGTTAGAACCTCCAGAGTGGCCTGTGGGAGCTGTATCCTCCCCTCCCTTCTTTCTCCCGCCCCCCCCCCCCCCAAACACACACACACACACACACACACACACACACACACACGCACACAAAAAAACCCACACAACTACGATTTTAAATTTATTTATTCCATGTCCTACTTTAGGAAAATTCATATTAGAGAGAAAGATGAGTTTTCAGCCGCCTTGCCCACACCACGAACGGGCAATAGCTATCTGCAGAGTACTGGTAACATAAGCCCGGGAGCTCCTTCCAAGGTTTCCTCTCAGCCCTGCCCGCCCCGTGGGTGACAGCCCGTCCGGGGCAGGATGCCCAGAAGAATCCGCTCTGCACTCTCCCAACTAGAGAGGGCGGAGCCCTGAGCCGGGCCCTGGGAAGTGTGTGTCTGGCACTGAGGACCTCTTCCTTGTCTGTTTTAGGGAAATACTGCGACCTTGCCATGCGCTCGCTGTCGGTGAAGGATCTTCAGCTGACCTCACAGCAAGAGGCCAGCTTTGCTCAAGACACCAGTCCTCCGTCCCTCCCGGCCGCTCAGGGCTCAGCCACGCGAGGGGCTCCACCTACGGTCCGGAGGCAGCCTGGCCCGGTGCGCCCAGTCCTCCCGCTGCGGCCTTGAAGATTACTAAATGGCCCAGTGGGTGAAGTGTTGGCCAAGGACGGAAGGGTCGCAGGTTCAGTTCTGCCCCAGGGCATGTACCTGGGTTGCAGGCTTCATCTCTGGCCCTGGTTCAGGTGCATGTGAGAGGCAACCAATCTCTGTGTCTCTCTCACAACAAGGTACCTCTCTGTCTCTCACCCTCCATTCCACTCTCTCTAACACTCAATGGAAAAATATCCTCGGGTGAGGATTTACAACAACAACAAAACAAAATCAAAACAAACAAACAAACAAAAACAAACCATGGAAAAATTAGCGTAAGTATAAATGTAATTGTAGATCAATGGAATCGTTAAAATACAAACATAACAACAATAACAACATAAAGACAAAATGATGAACCAGGGGAGGAAATCCCTTGCTACACACAGCGCAGTCGAGGTCTGGCAGGTAAAAGGACGATCGCAGGACTTGTCCATCTGAGATAATGCACAGAATATTGGGAATATGACATGCAAACCGTACATCTGAATATGAAAATAAACTTTAATTCATCCAGCAACCATGGGCCTGTGACTGCATTCGCATCACACCCAGGGCTCTGAGCCAGGCGGCAGGAAGCCCAGACACCGCGCTGTGAAAGGGCTCTGCCCGAGGGACCAAACTCCCACCCGCAAGTCCAGGATCAATAAAGCAAAAATGACGACAACAGGAAAAGGAGTCGGTGAGGGTACCGGATACACCAGGTGCAAAGACAGAAGTAGCCCGTGGCACCACTTTAAAGAGAAAACAAAGATACAGTTTAGATATCCTCACTTCAACATGTTGATGTTTTTCTTTTCTTTTTAAAAAAATGTATTTTATTGATTTTTTACAGAGAGGGAGGGAGAGGCAGAGAGAGTCAGAAACATCGATCAGCTGCCTCTTGCACGCCCCCTACTGGGGATGTGCCCACAACCAAGGTACATGCCCTTGACCGGAATCGAACCTGGGACCTTTCTGTCTACAGGTCAATGCTCTATCCACTGAGGCAAACCGGCTAGGGCTGATGTTTTTCTTTTCAAAGACACTGTTACAGGCTCCACAGAGAGGCTGGGAACCCTGGGGACCGTGCTTGGCAATGCCACATCCCACTCAGTCTGCGACCAGGGAGTGTGACCGGAGGCGTCAGTCCGTGGTTGCCAGCTGCTCGTTCAATGGCACAGGGGACCTTCTTTGCAGTTTCTTCAAATTCCTTCTGCTTACTGTTGGCTTCCTTTCTTTCTTTCTTTTTTTAAAAAAAATATTTTTATTGATGTCTGAGAGGAAGGGAGAGGGGGAGGGGGGAGAGAGAGAGAGAGAGAGAGAGAGAGAGAGAGAGAGAGAGAAACATCAATGATGAGAGACAACCACTGATACTGGTCGGCTGCCTCCTGCGTGCTCCTCTCCCCCCGCAGGGGCTCGAACCTGCAACCTGGGAAAGGCCCGGACTGGGAATCAAACCTGTGACCTCTGGGTGCATGGAACGACACTCAGGCAACCGAGCCACACCTGCCAGGGCTCAAACTGCTTCGTGACAGAAAGGCAAGAGGGACAGACGGATGCTTTTTATGTTCCTCTGTGGGGTCGTCCTCTGGATCCCAGCCTCTGGCTCCTTGAGGCAGAGGAAACGCTGGGCCACGCTGGGCTCGTCCTCCTGGGTGGGGCACTGGATGAAGCCGGCCGTGGCCATCCAGCCTGCCACTTGCTTTTTTTTAGGACCTGTGAGGTTAGAGTGGTTTTTACATTAAAAAAATATATATTTTTATTAATTTCAGAGAGGATGGGAGAGGGAGAGAGAGAGAGAGAGAAACATCAGTGATGAGAGAGATCAGGCTGCCTCCTGCACGCCCCCTACTGGAGATCGAGCTCGTAACCCTGGCATGTGCCCTTGGCTCGGGACCCTTAGTCTGCAAACCAACGTTCTGTCCATTGAGCCTAACCGGCATGGTTTTCACATTTTTTAAATGGTTGGAAAAGCCATCAAAAGAAGAATAGCGTTGCAGGGCTTGTAAAAATTATGTGTATTGCCCTAACCGGTGTGGCTTAGTGGATAGAGCATCGGCCTGAGGACTGAAGGGTCCCAGGTTCGATTCCGGCCAAGGGCATGTACCTTGGTTGCGGGCACATCCCCAGTAGGGGGCGTGCAAGAGCAGCTGATGTTTCTCATCAATATTTCTAACTATCCCTCTCCCTTCCTCTCTCTGAAAAGATCAATAAAAATATATATTTTTAAAAATTATGTGTATTTTGAATATCAGTATTCATAAATAAAGTTTTATGGGAACACAGCCACTTGCTGGTTTAGCGCTGTCTGCGGCTGCTGCGCCCTAGGACAGCAGAGCTGAGCATCCGCGACAAAGGTGGCATGGCTGAGAGCCTGTGTGCTGAGAAAGGTTGCTGAGCCCCAGCCTAGGCAATTCAGTCACCTTTCACTCCTCCCTGGAGCATTTTTGCAAACACAGCGAGGGTGGAGAGGGACACTAGGAGGCAGCATTGGTCAACGCTGGGCTTGTAGTGACTGACCGCAGTTTTTTGGTCCAGGCAGTTGTCAGACTGTGTCAGCAGCGTCGGAGTAAATGATTTGGATGTGGCCAGCACTGAGAAGCCTCCTTCGCCTCCTCAGGAATGTGGAACAGCCTCCGGAGGAGAACCGGCCCTTCCAGCAGCTGCTGCCTTGGAGAGGAGGCGGGTCCCCTCTGTGCGTCTCCCGTGGCCGCTGCTCACTGCCTGGAATTCCTAGGCCCAGTCTCCGTAATGGTACCTGCTCCCTTCTATGCAGCCCGGCTTCAGAGAAACATGGCAGCAGACTACATTCTCCAGCTTTCCTGCCCAGCCCCTGTTTATACTCTACAAACCACCACCACCACCACCACCACCAGTACCAGTACCACCACCACCACCAGTACCAGTACCACCACCACCACCACCACCAGTACCACCCTGCCATCATCACCACCATCACCAGCACCACCCCCACCAGCACCAGCACCAGCACCGCTACCACCACCCTTACCCCCACTACTGCCATCATTGCCTTCACTGTCATAATCGCTACTCCCACCATCACTACCAAGGTCACCTTGCAACGCCGTATGTCTAGAAAGGCTTTGTCTCTGTGAGCCCTCAAGGACATTATAATCTGAAATTACAATGGCAATTACGAGGAATGTTCCACTTAGAGAAAACAAGTGAGATAAATAAAAAGACATCAATGGGCCGAAACTGGTTTGGCTCAGTGGATAGAGCGTCGGCCTGTGGACTGGAAGATGCCGGGTTTGATTCTGGTCAAGGGCATGTACCTTGGTTGCGAGCACATCACCGGTGAGGGGTGTGCAGGAGGCAGCTGATTGATGGTTCTCTCTCATCAATGTTTCTAACTCTCTATCCCTCTCTCTTCCTCTCTGTGAAAAATCAATAAAATATATATTTAAAAAAATAAAATAAATAAAAAGACATCAATGGGGTTAAAACAAAGGGTTAATGTAGCACTGCCAAAGGCTGGCTGGGCCAGATTGAGCCTCTGTCAGTCCCCCCTCCCCCCGCAAATTTAAAGGGCCCCACCCAAGTCTGCTGTGTTTACCTCAGCATGGAGAAATTCAAAAGCCTGGAGGTGCGCTCTCCCGCCCAGGAGCAAGCCCAGCCTTTCTGGCCTCTCAGGCATGCACCTCCTAACCTCTCAGGAACCCCACGAGATTGGCAACCAGGGGGGCAGTGGGCAGTGGCAGCCCATCCTGGGCCACCCCCTGAGCCCGTCTCCGAGGCCCCCTTCCTCCGACTTCTCAGTGAGCCACAGCACACCCGCCTGGGCTCTCTCCTGCTGCTGCTCCGGCCTACGCCTTCCTGGTCTCACTGACCCCAGCTTTAAGAAACGTATGCTCAAAACAAAAAAAGAAATACAAATAAATAAAAGGCTGGAGAGAAGAAATTGCCATGAGAAACCTGACTGGCAGCTCCTTGGGGTCGCAGACAGGCTGGTTAAGGCAAGCACAGCCTGATAACGGGGCAGGGTCCTTGGCTCAACCTCTTGCTGGGAACGAGCCCAAAGCCTTTTCACTCCAGTGGGGAAATGATCAGGCGATAGAAAACAGAAATTTCCGGAAATCCTTGATATGGAAATTCATGAACTGGTAAAAGAAGATGAAAAATGCCAGGATTGATAATCTTATGAAAAGTGGAATGTTTAAACAACCTTTACATTAAAAAAAGAAAAAGAATGTATGTCAACTCGTTGATTGTATTTTACTTGATTGCATTATGAAAGTAGAAGTTATATCTCCTTGGGGAACTGGGACACTAAGGCTGTCAATTCTTCCTTTTAACTAGTATTAGTGGGAAGG
The DNA here is from genome assembly GCA_963924515.1 of Vespertilio murinus. NCBI lineage: Eukaryota > Metazoa > Chordata > Mammalia > Chiroptera > Vespertilionidae > Vespertilio > Vespertilio murinus. The sequence continues at coordinate 20,361,205 of OZ004713.1, forward strand.
ACGCAAGAAGGTAGCAGCAACTTTGCACCCTCTTGGGTCCATGGGATTGTTTAATACCCACCAGAATGTTCTATATACCTCAACTCCCCATTCTTAACTCACCTTACTCAGCAAGATAGGTAACAGAAATACAACTAGTAACATTTGTGCCAACCACACTCAAGCACAGGTGAGGTCAGGGAAATAAATCTCATTCTGGCACATCAGCATAAAGCTGATGAATATTCTATTGATCCTCCCCTAAGACCTCCCCTAAAATTCCCACCTTTAGAAAACAGATAAGCGGAAACCGGTTTGGTTCAGTGGATAGAGTGTCGGGTCTGCGGACTGAAGGGTCCCAGGTTCGATTCCGGTCAAGGGCATGTACATTGGTTGTGGGCACATCCCCGGCAGGGGGTGTGCAGGAGGCAGCTAGTTGATGTTTCTCTCTCATCGACGTTTCTATCTCTCTATTCCTCTCCCTTCTTCTCTGTGAAAAATCAATAAAATATAGTCAAAAAAAGAAAAAAAACAAAAAAAAACAGATAAGAACCCTCAAGACAAAGACCCAGTTCGGGCTCTCTCTAGAGCATATCCGTGCTTTTCTTCCCTCTCAGGGATGCATATTTTATTTTATTAATTAATTAACTAATTAATTAACCAATATCTCCATTTATTTAGATCTTTGATTTCTTTAATTAGTTTGATAGGTTTTTAAAAAATATAGATCCTGTACATATTTTGTTATACTTACTCCTGTTAGGGCAGAAATAGAGTGTTGGGGGCCAGCTATAATTATAAGAAATATGAATCCTGCTCTGGTAACCGTGATTGCTCTGCTCTGATTAGAGAAAGCACATTCTAACCTGGGTGAGAGTTGTACGCCCCGGGACATGGGAGCTAACATCGGAATGCAGTCCATCCCCCTTCTCTGAGGACTGCCTATCATCACGGAAAGATTAACAACCTCCTGGCTGAAACAATCCCAGAGGCGCCCGTCCTTTGCGACCCCCCTCCCCCGACCCCCAGCCTGCATTGCCTGTAACCCGTAACCATCATACCTGGCCTACTTCCCCATGCCTGTAATTCCTACTTTCCCACGTAATCGTTGTCTTTCTACCCAGTATAAGCAGCAGGCTTATGGGGAGGGGGAGAGCAGATTTTCATGCGTGAGTTGCTGCTCTTCCATACTGCCGGCATTATTGGAATAAACGCTCATATAGGATTCCACCCTATCTCTGCTTACTTGGCTCCAGTGTGACAGGCAGCCCGGACCCATTGGTTGTCCAGTTTCATTCCTAAGTACTTAAGCTGCTAAACTCCAAGGGCTCCTACAAGACTTGCATCCAGAGGAGCAATGAGCAGCAGCAGCTCATCTCAGGCTAAACCCCTGAACCTATCTCCAAGGCCCACTTTCCTCTGACTTCTCAGTGAGTCAAAGCAGCCCCGCCTCGGCTCACTCCTTTCCTATAACACTAGTGACCAGGTGCACGGATTCGTGCACATTGAAAGGAAATTAATTGGAAGTTGGCCAGCGGAATGGGACTGGGAGAGACGGGCCGGACACACCCTGGAGCCGACCTCCTGAGGTCCCTCCCAGCATCTGATTGGGCTGAAACCGGCTCTCTGACATCCCCCAAAGGGTCCTGGAGTACGAGAGGGCCCTCTGCAAAAGTCACTGTCATACAGGGTGTGGAAGGCAAACACAAGTGTGCAGTAAACCAGATTCGGGGCCAACAGTGCCCCAGCAACAACATAACCCATGGCCAGGAGGTGAAATTTGCTCGGCCCCATGAGGAATTGGGCTCCCTCCTCTCTGGTTTCAGGGTGCGTCACCTGAGAACCATTGCTGCCAAGTCACTGCAGCTCAGAAGCTCCTGCGTTGTGGGTCTGTAGGGCCCCAAGATTGAGGACTTGACCTTCCCCACTGCCTGTTCCAGGATTGACCTTTATGGTTAAAGATTAGACAGGAATGAGGTCAGTTCTTTACGGTTGAAGATTAGGCAAGAATGAAATCAGTCCCCAGAAACTCCCTACCCTGAGGACTTACCCAGAGGAATGGGAAGGGGGGAGGCAAAGGGGCTTGCAAGATTACCAGATGGGACTGTTGACTAAGCATAGACCCTGTCATAAAACATGTAATTAACGAGCCCAGCTCCCCTTCTTGGAATTTCTTTGTTCCCTTCCTCCCCCTCCATGTGTAACCCCACCTGCGTGTGGTTTTTGCCTTTATAAACTCATGTTCTGCAGTTGCTCGTCGCTCCAGTCAGCCACACTTCCCTCGGGTTGCTGTCTGCCTGAGAAGCCCCTGCGCTGCGCTTGTAATAAAATCCTCATGCTTTTTGCATCAAGTTTCGGTCTCTGTGTTTGACTTGGGGTCGTTGCCCACTCCATCGGACTCACTGGGGGTCTTAGGACCTTACAGGTCTTCCCCCTCGTGGTCAGTGCGCCTCAGAGTGACCAGTCGGATGGCTAGACACTTAGCATATTAGGCTTTTATATATACAGATTTATGGAGAACCAAAGCAGAGCACCACCCAGGCTTTCTCCTGATGCATTTTCTATCCTAAGCCCTTCCTTGTCTCACTGTCTCCAGCCTTAATAAATGTGCTCTCACCATCACCTGGACTCACGCTGTGAAATCTTTTCTGTATGAAGTAAAAAACCCACACACTACTGACCAGCCTTAGGCAGACCTGTCCTGGGCCTGGTCCCTTTCCAGGGACATCTTAGCGTATTGACTCTTCTTAGCTCTCCATTTATTTAAATCTTCTTTGATTTATTTCATTAGTTTCGTAGTATTTTTTTTTAATATAGGCCCTGTACATATTTTGATATATTTATTCCTAAGTACTTATCTTTTGGGGGCTGCTAATGCAAATTATATTGTGCTTTTACTTTCAAATTCCAGTGGTTCATGAGAGTATATAGGAAAGCAATTGGCTTTCATATATTAACTTTCTACCTTGCAATCTATACTAATAAAAGGGCAATGTATTAATTAGACCAGATAGACCGGACGTCTTTCGTATGTCATTCCAATGTCCTTCCTGATAAAACAGGGGGCACGGCCAGTCTGCAAACTATTCCTAGTCTGCTGATTGGGTGTTAATTTATTATGAATTGGCATTGAATTTTGTCAAGTGCATTTTTTCTGCATGTGATTCGATCACATAATTTTTCATCTTTATCATGTTGACATGATAGAGTACATGCCACCTGGTGACTTTGTAGCACAACACATTTTTTCCAAACCCAAGTTTGTGTGCCTGATGCTTCAAAAGGCCAACCCTGAGAACATCAGAGCTTGGTGTATGAAAAAGTTTATTGATCCAGGAGGCGCAAACCAAGAATAGGGGAGATTTAATGGTGCCTCAAATCCATCTTGCTCACCAGACTAGGTTAAGGTTTTTAAGGGGCTAGGGGAAGCAGCATATGGAAGCACTGGTGGAACAAGTTTTTAATTTAATTCAATTTATTTTTAATCCTTGCATGAGGATATTTTTCCATTGATTTTTAGAGTGGAAGGGAGAGGGAGAGACAGAGAGAAACATTGATGTGAGAGAGACACATAGATTGGTGGACTCCTGCACACACCCCAACCAGGGCCGGGGAGCCTGCAATCAAAGTATATGCCCTTGACTGGAATGGAACCCGGGACCCTTCAGTATCTTCTTAAATAGGACAGGACCAAATAGGAGCTGGTTCTGCAGTTACAGCATCACGCACGCGCGCGCGCGCGCGCACACACACACACACACACACGTAACCATTGTGCTAGTGTTACTACAACATTCAGGGCGGTAACATGCGGTACAGTATTGGAGCTCAGGAGCTGCAGGGGAACAGAACTTGTCACACCAAAATGTGTGTCTTTGGCATATGAATTCTTTCAGACACCAAGAAGAAACCCTTTGTGAAAGACACATGTGTGAGGGCAGCCTCTATTTGTGAGACTGTTTCCTTTGTTGTACCAGGAAGAGGGTGAGGCCGTATCTCAGAAATGCTTATGAATGCAGAGATCAACTTAAATCTGCACGACAACCTCACCTTTGTTGAGTGTGCATTTCCTGGCAACCTCCCGTAACTGACTGTCCCCACCCCCACCGTCTTCTTTTGGTTAATCTCTTAATCCCCCACCCAAAATAAAGTATTTCCTTTTACCTTCATCTACTCCTTCTCTAACACTCTGCTTTCCTTTATCTAGGTTTGATTTCAGATTTATATCATTCTTCTTCTCTCTGAAGAACTTTCTCTAACATTTCTTGTTAAAAAGAGGAACAGACATATGAATAACAGATCCTCTCGGGTTTTATATGAGAAATCTTTATTTATCTTTTACTTTTAAAAAATAATTTCATAGCCAAAACCGGTTTGGCTCAGTGGATAGAGCGTCGGCCTGTGGACTGAAAGGTCCCGGGTTCGATTCCGGTCAAGGGCATGTACCTTGGTTGCAGGCACATCCCCAGTAGGGGGTGTGCAGGAGGCAGCTGATCAATGATTCTCTCTCATTGATGTTTGTAGCTCTCTATCCCTCTCCCTTCCTCTCTGTAAAAAAACAAAACAAAAAAAATCAATAAAATATATATATTTTAAAAATAATTTCATTGGATACTGTTGAAATACAAAATTCAACCTAGCAAATTTAAAGATCCAGTTGGTTTTATGAAGTGATTCATGAATCCCAACTAGCAGCTAGAGGGTGCTCTGAGATTTTATAGAAAGAAGGGTGCCCTAGCCGGTTTGCTCAGTGGTTGGAGCATCAGCCCTCAGACCAAAGGATCCCAGCTTTCAATCTGGTCCAGGGCACATATCTGGATTGCAGGTTCAATCCTTGGCTTAGGTCAGGGCTTGTGTGGGAGGCAACCAATCTATGAGTCTCTCTCACATTGATTTCTCTCTCTCTCCCTCCCATTCTGTCTAAAAAAAAATAAATTGAAAAAAATATCCTTGGTTGAGGATTAATAAACAAAAAGAAAGAAGGGGAGAAGGGTGGGGCAAGGGACCTACTAACAAAAGTACAGCGGAACATCGGTTCTCAAACTGGAAGCGAATTGCTTGAAAACGGAATCCTTTTTTCCCCATTAGAAAGAATGTAAATTGAATCAATTTGTTCCAGACTCCCAAATGATTCCATTTAACCTTTCTCATATACAGTGCGTGTCCAACAACCGTTTAATCTATAAACAAACACTTCTTTTCCTCAATTTGTTAAATGACCTCCTCCTCGCTTTAACCAAATCACTCTCGGCACTTCTTCCAGGGCGTCTTTCAGGCGGTCCGTGTGCGGCATCTTCGCTTGCCGTCACCGGCTAACTACTTTTCATATATCCAAATCAGCAACAGTTTTTCTCCTTCTTTGATTGCCTGTGAGCACTGTATCTTTCACACCATCAGCAACATTAGCACTCTTTTAAAAAAATATATTTTATTGGTTTTTTTTTTACAGAGAGGAAGGGAGAGGGATAGAAAGTTAGAAACATCGATGAGAGAGAAACATCGATCAGCTGCCTCCTGCACGCTCCCTCCTGGAGATGTGCCTGCAACCAAGGTACATGCCCTTGACCGGAATCGAACCTGGGACCTTTCAGTCTGCAGGCTGGCGCTCAATCTACTGAGCCAAACTGGTTTCGGTGGCACTATTTTATTGATTTCATATTGATTTCAGAGAGGAAGAGAGATATAGAAACACTAATGATGAAAGAGTATCATTGACTGGCTGCCTCCTGCCGGATCGCCCCCTGCTAGGGATCTAGCCCACGACATGGGTATGTGCCCTTGACCATAATCAAACCTGAGACCCTTCAGTCCACAGGCACACACTCTATTCACCGAGCCAAACCAGCTAGGATAATATTAGTACTCTTCTTTTTTATTAATTAATTAATTATTATTATTTAAAGTATTAAATATGTCTCCTTTTTCCCCCCATCGACCCCTCCCCGGCCTCTTCCATCCCCCAGGACAAGCGCACCATCCCAGTGTCCATGTCCATTGGTTATGCTAATGTGCATGTGAAAGGGCAGGGCAGGGCTCACTCCTGATCCTCCATTTTTGTATGTCATCGTGCAACTGGACCCTAGCCCTCACCCAACCAATCGGGGTCAGCCAAAGCAGTGACATCACCACCCCCATAAAACCCATTGATCTGTGGAAGCTCACTCTCTTCGCTGTCGGTGTAAGTGGGACAGAGCCCATGCTACCATGGAATGGGAGGCTCTTTTGTTGTTGTTTTTTTGCATCGGACTCGGCTCCCTGGTGGTCTTTGGGGATCACGAAATCTGGGCATAACACATGTATACAAGTTCTTTGATTGATCTCAACATTAGTACTCTTAAGATGGCCTCTCTATGTTTAAAATTCTGCTAATTGTCCATTTTGCCAGCAATAAAAGCAGAAAAAACACCACAAAAATATTCACAGCACAATTTCCTGAAACAGCGGTAAACTGACTCATCCCGGTGAATTATCTCCTGGGTGGCCTGAGAGACACTTTGTCATGAGGATGCATCAGCGTGGAAGGGTTGCCAGGCCAAAAACCAAAAATGTCTGTTCAACAACAGACATTTTTTCCGTGAACTTGGTCAAGAACTCTGTGAGATGGCAGATTTTGGAGGTTTGACTATAGTATTACTTTTGGGTCAGGATATCTTCTTTTGGAGGGAAGGGATTGGCAAGATTTAAAAAAAAAAAAATTTTTATTGATTTTTTACAGAGAGGAAGGGAGAGGGATAGAGAGCCAGAAACATCGATGAGAGAGAAACATCAACCAGCTGCCTCCTGCACACCCACTACTGGGGATGTGCCTGCAACCAATGTACATGCCCCTGACCGGAATCGAACCTGGGACCTTTCAGTCCGCAGACCGACACTCTATCCACTGGTTTTGGTGGGATTGGCAAGATTGTCTCTTCGTTTTGTGGAAGATGGAGAGGGCCCAGGAACATTACTGGTGCTTGACCAGAATTCCAGAGTGGTTAATCATGTTTCTGGGAAAAATTGAAAAATATAGTTAGATCAGGTATACCGTAATATCTAGGTTTGGTATTATAAGCTTTTTTGCAGGAGAAATAACATTTTGGGCCTGAGGTTTTCATTTTAACAACACAGACCTCTGGATTGGTGTTTCTCCCCGCCTCCCCTTCCAACAATAAATATTTCCTTTTTAAAAAAATGTTTTTATTTTAGAGAGAAAGAGAGAGAGAGAGAACATGAGAGACATCTATTTGTTGTTCCATTTATTTATCCATTCATCAGTTGATTCTTGTTTGTGCCCTGACCAGGGATCGAACCAACAATTTTAGTATATTGAGATGATATTCTAACCCAGCGGTTGGCAAACTGCGGCTCGAGAGCCACATGCAGCTCTTTGGCCCGTTGAGTGTGGCTCTTCCACAAAATACCACGTGTGGGTGTGCTCGTATAGTGAGATTGAAATTTCTTGGCCCGTGCGCAGAAGTCGGTTCTCGGCCTGGGTGAGTCTATTTTGAAGAAGTGGCATTAGAAGAAGTTTAAGTTTAAAAAATGTGGCTCTCAAAAGAAATTTCAATCGTCGTACTGTTGATATTTGGCTCTGTTGACTAATGAGTTTGCCAACCATTGTTCTCCAGTGTTTCCCAAACTTTTGACGTATGTGTACCCCTTCTATAATTTTCGTAAAGCTGAGTACCCCTCGTCAAAAAAAAAAATGGATGTATTTTAATAACAATCAAAATATATTTATTTTTTCTTTTTTTGGTACATACACAAAATAATAATAAACGAAAAATAAAATTATTCATAATAAAATATAAATAAAAGTTATATTATAAATAACATTTATTTGGATCAATGAGAAGGATGAAGTTGACTTGACTCATGAGAACGTAGAATTAGGCGCAGCTAAGCACGGTGCAGTGCATATCCCCACCAAACTCTTCCTGCACCCCTTTGGGTACACACTTTGGGAAACACTGTAATTGAGCTATCCAGCCAGGGCCTCCAACACTAAATAGTTTACTCCAGTTCCTTCCTCTTCACTTGGCTTCTGATGAGAAGTGAGACATACTTTTACCCTTGGTCTCCTGTAGGTAGGTGTTTTTCTCTTCTGGCTTCTTTCAGGATTTTTCTCTTTGCCTTTTGTTTTCTGCTTTTTGTTGTGTGTTTGTTTTGTTAATCCTCACCCCAGGGTATTTTTTCTGTTGATTTTTAAGAGAGTGGAAGGCCAGGGAGGGGGAGAGAGAGAAACATCAATGTTGAGAGAGATAAGTCAATTACTTGTCACCTGGGCCCAGGATTGAACCTGTAACCCAGGTACATGCTCTAGACCAGGAATCGAACCCGTGACCCTACAGTGTAGATTTTTTTTTTTTTTTTTTTTTTTTTTTTTTGGTATTAGGATGGGTGTTCTCAAAACTTCCTGGATCATTGGTTTTGTGCTGTCATTAATTTTGGAAAGTTCTTTAGATATTTCTCAACTCTGTTCTCGTGCTGCTTCTGGTGTTCCCATTATTTGCATTTTATCTGTTAAAATAGTCCCACATGCCCTACTGGTTTGGCTCAGTGGATAGAGCGTTGGCCTGCAGACTGAAAGGTCCCAGGTTCAATTCCGGTCAAGGGCATGTACTTTGGTTGCAGGCACATCCCCAATAGGAGGTGTGCAGGAGGCAGCTGATCAATGTTTCTCTCTCATTGATCTTTCTAACTCTCAATCCCTCTCCCTTTCTCTTTGTAAAAAATCATACACACACACACACACACACACACACACACACACACACACACAATAGTCCCACAGTCCTCACGTTATCAGAAAGGGGACCAAGTCCAGATCAGGTCTGCCACAGGCAGCCATAACGAATGGGTCCTTGACTTCCTGCAGGAAAGATGCCACAACACGGGTCCAGGTGATGTTGAGAGCACGTTCATTAAAGCTGGAGACAGTGACACGGGGAAGAGGTCAGGACAGAAGCAGCAGCCGAGGCTGGAGAAGCTGCTGTGACTCCCTGGAAACACGGGAAGAAAGGAGCCCAGTGGGACCGCCACGGCTCACGGGGAGGTCGGAGGATGGAAGAAGCAGCAGCAGGGGAGAGCGCGGCGGTCCTGAGCTTTGGCTCTGTAGAGGCGATATAGGACAGAAGGAGCCCAGGCGGGCTGCTGTCAGCTCAATGAAAAGTCAGAGGAAAGGGGCCTGGAGGCTCGTTCAGGACGAACGCCCAGGATGAGCTGCTGCTGCCCCTGCTCACGGGTTGCAGGTCTCATGGGGACCCTTGGAGTTCAGGAGAGAAAAGTGAAGGAAAGATGTGCTCCTGGGATGGAGAGCGAGCCCTCGGTCCTTCCTCTAGTGGCTTTTATTTTTTTAAAATTATTATTTTTTTAAAAATATTTTTATTGATTTTTTTTACAGAGAGGAAGAGAGAGGGATAGAGAGTTAGAAACATCATTGAGAATCATTGATCAGCTGCCTCCTGCACACCCCCCTATTGGGGATGTGCCCGCAACCAAGGTACATGCCCTTGACCAGAATTGAACCCGGGACCTTTCAGTCCGCAGGCTCTATCCACTGAGCCAAACCGGTTTCTGCCGTCTAGTGGTTTTAAAGCCTAACGAGTGTGGCTCAGAGGATAGAGCATCAGCCTGGGGACTTAAGAATCCTGGTGCGATTCCAGTCAAGGGCACATGCCTGGATTTCGGGCTGAATCCCAGCGTGGGGTGTGCAGGAAGCAGCTGATCACTGATGTTTCTATCTCTCCCTCTCCCTTCCTATCTGAAATCAATACAAATATGTGTATTAAAAAAAAGAAAGGCTGGGAATTTAGGGGCGTTCTAAAGGGAGGGTTGCAATAGAATACGCTTCAGTTTTATGCTGATGGGCCAAAAATGAGAATTATTCCCTTAACTTCCTGTGTCCTTGGGTGTGGTTGGCACAAATGGCAGTATTTGGATTTCTGCTATTTATCTCCTGGAGTTGGGTGATTTAAGCTACTTACCATCTGGTTAGGGAGGAGTGTAATGTCTTTACTCTTTTTTTTTTTTTTTTTTTTTTTAACTATTTACTGTTAAGTGTCCTTGGTGCCCTAGCTGGTTTGGCTCAGTGGATGGAGCGTGGGCCTGCGGACTGAAGGGTCCCGGTTTGATTTTGGTCAGGGGCATGTACTGTGGTTGCGGGCTCTTCCCTGGCCCTGATCAAGCAACAGTCAGTGTGTCTCTTTCACATCCATGGTTTTTCTCTCTCCCCTACTCCCTTCCTCTCTCTAAAAAGACAAACAAACAAAACCAATAAATGAAAAAGGTTCTCAGGTGAGGATTACCCCCCCCCCCCCCCCAAACAAACAGACTGTTTCCATTTTCCTATTCTACTTGTCCTGGCTTACTAGCATACCTCACTCAGATATTCTGTTTTTTTGTTTTTGTTTTTTTTTTTACATTTCAGCTTGGGAAGTTTTGATGAGGGGAAGAGCACTTAATAAGAATAGAGCTGGCTGACCGAAACTGGTTTGGCTCAGTGGATAAAGCGTCGGCCTGTGGACTGAAGAGTCCCAGTTCGATTCCGGTCAAGGGCATGTACCTTGGTTGCGGGCACATCCCCAGTAGGGGGTGTGCAAGAGGCACCTGGTTGAAGATTCTCTCTCATTGATGTTTTCTAACTCTCTATCCTTCTCTCTTCCTCTCTGTAAAAAATCAATAAAATATATATTTTTAAAAAATTAAAAAAAAGAGAATAGAGCTGCCCTAGCTGGCTTGGCTCAGTGGAGTGAGTGTCAGCCTGCGGACTGAAGGGTCTCAGGTTCGATTCTGGCCAAGGGCACATGCCTGGGTTTCGGGCTCAATCCCCAGTAGGGGGTGTGCAGAAGGCAGCCGATCAATGATTCTCTCTCATCATTAATGTATCTCTCTCTTTCTCCTCCCTTCCTCTCTGAAATCAATACAGAAGAAGAAGAAGAAGAAGAAGAAGAAGAAGAAGAAGAAGAAGAAAAGAATAGAGCTCCCTAGCTGGTTTGGCTCTGTGGCTAGAGCATTGGCCTGCAGACTGAAAGATTCTGGGTTCGATTCCCCGTCAGGGTACATACCCTGGTTGCGGGCTCCACCCCAGTGTGGATGTGCAGGAGGCAGCCAATCCATGATTCTCTCATCATTGATGTTTCTATATTTCTCTCCCTCTCTCTTCTTCTCTGAAACCAATAAAAATATATTAAAAAAGGAATAGAGCCACAGTTGTTTAATGATTATTCACCTTACTGTTACGTTAAATCAAATAATCGAATCATACTCCCCAGCCATGGGAACTGACCGTTAGACCAGCGGTCGCCAACCGGTGGTTCATGGACCACTAGTGGTCCGTGAAGTCTGAAAGGCTGGCAACCGCTGCTCTAGACCACTTCATCCTGGACGTTCCCTTTCCCTGAGACCACATCCCATTTCCTATGACCATCATCCTTCCACCGCTGACCTTCCCAGAGCGTTCTCCACCCAGAAAAAGCCCACCTAGAGTCCTTTAAAATCCTCTGACTCCCCACCCCTGAGTGCTGGCACCTTTTTGGGGCTCAGCCCATCTGGTACCCAGAGGACCTAATTTATTTATTATTATTAAAAAAATATATTTTATTGATTTTTTAGAGAGAGGAAGGGAGAAGAATAGAGAATTAGAAACATCGATGTGAGAGAGGCATCGATCTGCTGCTTCTTGCACACCCCCCACTGGGGATGTGCCCGCAACCAAGGTACATGCCCTTGACTGGAATCGAACCTGGGACCTTTCAGTCCGCAGGCCGACGCTCTATCCACTGAGCCAAACCGGTTTCGGCAGGACCTAATACATTTATAATCCTTACCACTTTGGCTTCGTGCGTTCCTCCTTCGGCGACCCCAGCACTTACTAACTATAGACAAGAGGTTTTCTGGCAGACCCTGGGCAGTGAGGATGTGCTGCAAGAAGAACATGCATTGGAAAAGCAAACCGAGAACAGAACCCTCTTTTTGCTGTGCCTGGACCCTAGCCCCCCTCCAGGAGCTCTGCCTCGGAAATGCTGACCGTTCTGTAGTCCCAGGAGCGGCGGAGCTGCTTGTAACATCACAGAGTAGCCACCTTGTTATCGGGCCCGGAGCACCCTTCCCCTGTCCCCCCCGCAGCTTGCAGCTGCAGGCAGTTATCTGCTCCCTCACTCGTACACAATCAGCTAGCTGACAGAAAAGGGGAGAACAGAGTTTCCAGGGTGACCGCCTGCTGTCCCCACACAGCTGGCAGTATTGGAATAAACACTCATATGTGATTCAACCCTGTCTCTGCTTGATTTGGCTCAAGTATTGACAGGCAGCCTCAGGTCTGTTGTGTCTGGAATCAGTGTCTATTGCTATATCTTGAAGCTCATTGATTTGGCCATGTCCAATCTACTGCTATGGCTATCAAAGGCATTCTATTTTTGCCGAAACCAGTTTGGCTCAGTGGTAGAGCGTCGGTCTGGGGACCGAAAGGTCCCAGGTTCAATTCTGGTCAAGGGCATGTACATTGGTTGCGGGCACATCTCTGGTAGGGGATGTGCAAGAGGCAGCTGATCGATGTTTCTCTCTCATCAACATTTCTAGCTCTCTATCTCTCTCCCTTCCTCTCTGCAAAATATCAAAAAAATATATTTTTAAAAAAAGGCATTCTTTTATATATATGTACTAGTGGCCTGGTGCACAAAATTCGTGCATGGGCGTGGGGTTGTCCCTCAGCTGGGCTTGCATCCTCTCCAATCTGGGACCCCTCAGGGGATTGGGCCTAAACCGGCAGTCGGACATCCCTCTCATAATCTGGGTCTGCTGGATCCTAACTGCTCACTTGCCTGCCTGTCTGATTGCCCCTAACCACTCTGCTTGCCTGCCTGATTGCCCCCAACTGCCCCCCCCCTTCAGGCCTGATCACCCTAACTGCCCCCTCCCCATGCAGGCCTGATTGTCCCAACCGCCTCCTCCACTGGCCTGATTGCCCCCAACTGCCCCCTGATTCAGGCCTGATCATCCCTAACTGCCCCCAATGCTGGCCTGCTTGCCCACAACTGTCCCTCACTCACTGACCTGCTCACCTCCAACTGTCCCCCCCCCCCACTAGCCTGCTCCCCCATAAATGCCACCCCTTCAGGCCTGATCATCTCTAACTGGCCCCTACCCCCCAATCCCGGATGGCCTGCTCATCCACAACTGCACCCTCTGCCGACCTGCTCACCCCCCCTGGGTGTTGTTCTCTCAGGCTCTGGGCTGCACCCGGCCCCTCCTCCTGAGCTGGCAGTGACAGTTCCAGTGTCCCAGCCTAATGCATGTATAGTTCAGAGAGGGTGGGAGAGGGGGAGAGCGAGAGATGGAAACATCAATTATGAGAGAGAATCATTGATTGGTTACCTCCTGCACGCTCCCCACTGGGGATTGACTGCAACCTGGGCTTGTGCCCTTGACAGGAACTGAACCTGGGAGCCTTGAGTCTTCAGGCTGACGCTCTATCCACTGAGCCAAACCAGCTAGGGTTCAAAGGCATTCTTCTTTTTTGTTATAGTGTTTTTGATTTCCAGCATTTAAAAAAATATTTTATTGATTTTTAAAAATATATATTTTATTGATATTTTACAGAGAGGAAGGAAGAGAGATAGAGAGCTAGAAACGTCAATGTGAGAGAAACATTGACAGCTGCCTCTTGCACACCCCCTACCGGGGATGTGCCCGCAACCAATGTACATGCCCTTGACCGGAATCGAACCCGGGACCTTTCAGTCCGCAGACCGACGCTCTACCACTGAGCCAAACTGGTTTCGGCTTTATTGATTTTTTACAGAGAGGAAGGGAGAGGGATAGAGAGAAAGATCGATGAGAGAGAATCATCGATCAGCTGCCTCCTGCATACCCCCTACTGGGGATGTGCCCGCAACCAACATACATACCCTTGACTGGAATTGAACCTGGGACTCTTGATTCTGCAGGGCGATGCTGTCTATCCACTGAGCCAAACCGGCTAGGGCGCATTTGTTTATTTTTTATTCTTTCTCAGAGTTTCCATCTCTCCGCTTACATTATCCCTCTGTTCTTGGCTGTTGTCTACTGTTCCCTTAGCACATTACTGATAGTTATTTAAAATTCCCGATCTGATAATTTAAAAAATCTGTCATATCTGAATCTGGTTCTTGCTTTATCCCTTTAGACTGTATATAAATTTTTTTTTAGCATGCTTTAGATGAAAAAGGGGCCACAGACTCGACCTGACAAGCTCAGGGGAGGCCTGTCTGGTGGGCCTTACAGGCTCAGAGACCCGAAGTGACCACACAGGGTGGTCTGAAATGAAAACTTCCTAAAAGCCAGTCATGGCAGACGGTCACATCCCCGGCTTCCTGGACAAAAGGCAATCTTTACCTTCACTGACCCTGTCTATTGTCTGTTTGCATCTAAAATAACAAACCTTGGGAATGCCAGGGCACACTCACTGCACCAGAGCAGAGACCACAGAACCCCTCATTGTTACTGTGTTAACTGTTGACTGTTCGCTCTCCTAGACCCACCAATGTAAAAAAAAGTGTCTATTTTTTTAATGCAATCCAGAGATTTCCTTGCTTTGCTTTCTCCCGCCTCCCTAATCTCTCACCAGTGGGTTTTATGTAACCCCCTTATTTCTTCCCCTTTAATTCTAATGTATAAAATAAGGTGCCATTCTCTGGAGCGTTTTCTTAATCCGCTGAGGTTTTGCTTCCTGGCAACTGGCTGGCAGGAACTGGCTGGCAGGAACAATCTGTCTCAGATGCACTTAGGAAAATTCTTACAGGTTTGTGTTGGCAGCGATGATCCACACAAGGTGTTAGACTGGGCTTGGAATATTATCTACCCAAGCCACCTCAGTGCCTGAGTCCTGGCTAGGAGAGAATTCAGAGCCAAGACTCAACTGTAAGAGAAAGTTTAATGTGAAAGTCGCAGAGGTAGAAGAAATGGGCGTAAGAAACAAGTTACAGAGGCAAAAGAAGGGTCCTTGGAGGTTAGGAGTGAGGAAGGTCAAGGTAACCAGCCTGGGGGTGGGGAGGGGGAAGGGGAGGAGAAAGGGGAAGGCGCAGTGTGCTCTGAGTCCTCTACCTTAAGGGCTTTTAAGGGCAGGGGTTTTCGGAGAGGGCCCGGGGGAGGATCTCAGTAGCAGATGCACCAGCTTTCCAGGTGTGTCCTTTCTGGGTCATGCTCGCCACGGATTGGTCGGTGCCAGGAGGGTCATTGGGTGATGCAGCTGGTCCCGAGGGCAGCCGTGGTGTCACGTGTCTGGTTTTGCCGCTTTTCTGCGCCTGGGGCTGAAACACAACTGAGGCCCAGATTGTATTTCCTGGGAGTCTGAACGTCCTTGTCCTGGGGCTTTCATGCTTACGGGCTATCCTCCGGCCCCTTTCCTCCTCTCAGGGGTCCGCCACATGACTAGTGACATTTCAGGTGAAAATGGTCGGGGAGAGTCCAGACCTGTGACCAGCAGTATGACGGCTCCAGGGTCTGAATCACACGGCCAGCGACATGCTAGGGGAGGAAAGGTGACCCGAGGCCCGGTCCCTGTTTCCCCAGTTTGGCCTGTTTCTAGGCAACTGGGACTTCCCGCCCCGCGACCTCCTATTCTTGCTCTGATCTTGTCTCTCTAACTGCTTGCCACATTTGTACGTCTCTTAGGTGACAATGCCTTATAATTCTTGTTGAAAGTTGGACATGATGTATTGGTGATAGACACTGATATAAGTAAGTTGTTAGTGAAAGGTTTTATGTTATTCTGGCTACAGATGTAGCTGGGGTCTGTATATATACCATATTTGCCAGCGTATAAGATGATTTTTTGGCCCTGAAAAATATGCCTCCAAGTGGGGGGTAGTCTTATACGGCGAGTATATAACAAACTCTGTATTTTTAGTGGAAATTTTAGGGGGTCGTCTTATACACCCAGTCGTCTTATATGCCGGCAAATACATATTTTCAGGGCCAAAAAATCGTCTTATACGCCGGCAAATACGGTATATATATGTATATATATATATATATATATATATATATATATATATAATATTTTTATTGATTTTAGAGAGGAAGGGAGAGGGAAAGAGAGAGACAGAAACATCAATGATGAGAGAGAATCATTGATTGGCTGCCTCCTGCACAACCCCAATGGGGATCGAGCCTGCAACCCGGGCACGTGCCCCGACCAGGAATCGCACGGTGGACCTCCCGGTTCATAGGTCGACGCTCAACCACCAAGCCACGCCGTGTTTAATGTATACTCTAGCTTCTGGGGCCCGAGGCTTCAATTGTTTCCAGTTTCCTCATTTCCCCCTTCTCTCTTGTCTTTAAGGTTTCTTCCAGTGAAAGGGTTTTTGGAGACAGGAAAGGCGGTTTTAGGGAAGGGGGCCGGGAGACCCATGGGGGAGGAAGGCAAGCGTGAGGGGCAGAGACAGCCCCCAGCCCCCAGGTTGTTTATGCTGCACACACCCAGAGGACAGCATGCTACAAGACAAGGGAAGAAGGGGGAGGGGGCGCTGGGTGAGCTTTAAAACTTGGAAACTGATACCACCCAGGGATGAAAGGGAAAACTCTGAGGTGGAGTCAAAGCAGGAGGAAGCTTTGCAAGAGCCGCGAACAGATCATCGCCAAGAATTCTTAAAAGGCCGAAACCGGTTTGGCTCAGTGGTAGAGCGTCCGTCTGCGGACTGAAAGGTCCTGGGTTCGATTCCGGTCAAGGGCATGTACATTGGTTGCAGGCACATCCCCGGTGGGGGGTGTGCAAGAGGCAGCTGGTCGATGTTTCTCTCTCGTCGACGTTTCTAGCTCTCTATCTCTCTCCCTTCCTCTCTGTTAAAAAATCAATAAAATATATTAAAAAAAAAAAAAGGATTCTTAAAAGATCTTCCACTCCCAGGCCTCAAACCTCAGGTGGGTTTGCAGGACTCAGGAACAAGACCAGATCCCAGCATTCCTGGGCCCTCTCTGTCCCCTAGTGGCTACATCGAGAAGGGCACACGCATGAAAACTTGGCACCTCATTCCTCCTATTGTCCTTCGTGGCACTTGACCCGTAGGGGTCACGCCACTATCAAATGAAGGAAGGAAGTAATTCCTCAGGCAGCACACACCTGGCGTGGGAGACAGTAAGGGAAATAAAGCATGCTCTGGGTAGCCAGGACTGCGGGGCTAGATGGGCCCAGGCAGGGAGAGCGCAGGAAGGGGGCATTCGCTACATCGAACACAGAAGAGATTGCCTTTGAGCCTGTCTCTGAGGATGAGCATCTGCAGGGAGGGAGGGAGGGAGGGGAATTCAGACAGAGGACTAACATTCGAGGGCAATGTGCCACGGGTTTGCGGAACAGGGGGGCGGGGATGCGGTTGTGGGCAGAGAAGAGGAAATATCTTGAATTTGTTCCAGGTCTGGTGTGTGCACTACTCTACTACAGATTTTTGTGTGCTTTGCTCAAGGTCATGGAACCGAGAGAGTCAGAGCCAAACAGACAATGTGTTCCAGGTCTCTGCTGCCACTCCAAACACGGCCACTAGATGGCGCGTTCCTGCTTCCTGCGCTCTGCTGTACCTGGAGCGTGCTTATGGCTGGCTGCAGGCTGGTGGTTTGAGTTTCCTGGTGTGCCTGGAGCGTCGCATGAGAAAACACTGCTCTCCCTCTAAAACACCCAGTGCTTCTCTGAGAGAGAACAGACGTACAGAGAATGGAGTCCCGGGCTAGGGAGGAAAGGGCAATCCTCGAAATAGGAGCAGCCCAGACAGTGTTGATCAGAAGCAAGAACCAGAAAGTGGACCCTGCAGTGCCGTGTCCGAGGCCATGGAAGGAGCGTTTCCTTGGGAGCCTGGGCACCTCATGTCATTATACAGGCGATGACCATGGGGGGTGGGGAATCTCAGAGGCTGATGTCACACGCCTCCTGCCACTGGCAGGCGTGCCTCTATTTTCTGCCAGGTCCTTCCTTGGTGCGCTGTCTGGAACAGCACCCCACGACCTCGCAGGGTCATAGCTTCGGGGGCCGGGGAAGTGATGGGGATGGGCGAAGCCGGGGGTAACTGCAGACCACAGAGAGTGGTGGGGTCTGGTGTGAGCCAGTCTCCTCTGGAAGGCGTCGCAACTCAGGATTTCTTTTTTAAAAAAATAAATATATATTTTATTGATTTTTTACAGAGAGGAAGAGAGAGGAATAGAGAGTTCGAAACATCGATGAGAGAGAATCATCGATCAGCTGCCTCTTGCACACCCCCTCCTGGGGATGTGCCCGCAACCAAGGTACATGCCCCTGACCGGAATCGAACCCGGGACCTTTCAATCTGCAGGCTGACGCTCTATCCACTGAGCCAAACCGGTTTTGGCGCAACTCAGGATTTCTTAAAACACCGTGCTGGCCTGACAGTGGCCTTCTGCCAGCGGCTTACATTTCAAATGCCTGGTCCAGGGTGCAGCCCAAAGTTCCTGACATGGGGCCCATTCGAAGCTATTCCAGCCTCCCCCATCTCCCCCGCTTTTTCATCCCTGTCTCCCACCTCTCCCCCACGCACTCCTGCCCTCCCTACGTGCCAGGCCCCTCCATAACCTTTGTCCGGGGCACATGCCCTTTGGCCAGAGGCCCTTTTTCCTCCCTCCTTCACATCATGCAGGGGTGGCCCTCTCCTGCACTGGTGCGGGCACCTCAGAAGCTGAGACAGGACCAACACACTGCTTCACTCCAATGGGCAGCTTCACGTTGGATTCCAGGAGAATGGCGCCCCCTGTGGTCCTGGGAGTTGTGGAACCTTGTCGCCAGGGCTCCTGAGTGGGCACTGAAAGTGATGTTACAAGGGTCACTCTTCTCTGTGGACATCCCCACGGTGGGCCACCAGATGGCGCTCCTCCACCCTTCTGGAGATCCGCTTCCACAGGCGGGCTGGTGTGGCACTCTCGGATAATTTAGGATCTCAAGCTTCTCTTTATTCCACATGCCTCTGGATCCCCCGAGCCCATTCTGCCCACAACTGATCCTGGCCACCCTCAGTCACAAATCCTTCCCACATGGACTATGTTGGCTCAAGAAATTGCTACCCGAGTCATCAGACCCTTTCATGATGCTTAAGCTGTACATCCCACGTGCCAAGACCAGCCCTGGACCCGCCTGTGCCCTCCTGGCGTGGGGAGGTCATCACTAGGCCTGGCATCCGGGTGGGCCAGGCTGACAGCCCTAACAGCGTGTGACCAGGAGGTTCTGCAAAGCCCTCTTCAGCACCCTGAGCCTGTGGGCACACGTGATGGGACAGTCCTGGCTAAAGGGCCATTCATCTGCCTTGTTTCTGTAGCCAGTGGGCTTCTAGGACTCTGAAAAGAGGGGGCTGGGGCAGCAATCTGGTTGGAAGAGGGTGTTCTGTGGGGTGTGGGGATAGGGAGGCACTTACAGGTTTGACTTGAAGCTTTGTGTGCTTAGTAAGTACACTTTTTAAAAAAATACTGGTTTTAGAGAGAACAAGGGAAGGGGAGAGAGAGAGAGAGAGAGAGAGAGAGAGAGAGAGAGAGAGAGAGAGAGATGTGAGAGAGAAACATTGACTGGGAATTGAACCCACAGCCTTTTGGTGCACAGGTTGACCCTCAACCAACTGAGCCACATGGGCTAGGGCTAAGGCTTCTGCTTTTGCAGCTTAATCATTAATCAAAACATCAACATTTTCTAGAGTTGCATTTATTCGTATTTACACAAGGATGTTGTTATAGGCATTTATTTAGGAGCTTGATGAAGATGGTAGTGGAGAAAGTGTCCCTTGGTACAAATCACGTCCTGGTGACAGGTGCGATGGTGGGTAGTGCTGGTGGGAAGCAAACTCTGGCGGGTTGTATCACCCTGTTGGGCCACCCAGGAAGGAGTGGTCAGCACCGGGTTTCTAAAGACCCATGGAGGAGAGACCCCAAAGGGAGGGAACGGGAGGAGCTTCTTCCCTGGCCTGTGGGTAGGAGCAAGTGCTCGAGGGGACCCCGGCAGGAGCCGCATGGCTGAGCCTCACAAGTCAGCCAGATTCTATTGGTTCCAGGCAAGTCACAAGTCATTGGTCCCGAGCAAATCGTAAGTCCCAGGATTCAGGGACTTGGCCTCTCATGGGAGTGGCAAGGACACGCTGAGGAAGAGCATATGGGACGGGATCCACTGTTGCTGAGAATTTGAAAAATACACTTTGCCAGAGTTTATTGGAAATAAGATCTGCTAGACTTTCCATATTGTTATTTTTTACTTTGTGAATGCCATCTTTTTTCCTTTATATGTTCTGATGATTGCTGCAATTGATTTATGTTTATTTTGTGATCTAAATAATGGAGTAAAACCCAACAATTTTAACATTTGTTATACCTTATATTGTTACACCTTATTTTAATGATTATTATATTATTTATAATAATGACATCTTCTCTTTTCCTTTGCATTAATAATGTCTCTTATTTCCTTTTAAAAATATTGATTTTTATTGATTTCAGAGAGATAGAGAGAGAGAGAGATAGACACATCAATGATTGCAGGGGCCTGATGCGCTGGGGTCAGACATGGCGGGGATCTCCCTTTTCCGCGTCCCGCACGAAAGAGAGATGAACGAACTGGCTCTAAGTGGAGGCGGCCAGGGATTGAGAAATTTTAGAGATAAAGAGAGAAGACACAGAGATAGATTTTAAGCTGGGAGCGGGGTGGGCCGCCATCCTGTCTGCTGGAGAGGCAGGAAGAAGATCCCTCCCAGCACATTTATTTTATACCCCCAATACCAGGAACTAACACCAACTTATTTGCATTCTTAAGTAGGCCCTACCATGCCTGGATTTACATATCTAGTCCCGCCCCTGCCCTGCCGACACCTGGGCTGATATGAAGGCCAAGCTGACAGGTCCGCCATCTTGGGCAAGCATCTACCCAAGGCGTGGCTCTACCTACACCTTGAGTTCAGCTGGCAATAATTAAGGAAAATGCCCATGTGTCTTCCCAGGCGGCCCTCTGCAAATGATGAGAGATAATCATTGACTGGCTGCCTCCTGCATGCCCCTTACTGGGGATCGAGCCTGCAACGGGGCATGTGCCCTGATTAGGAATCGTACTGTGATCTGGTTCATAGGTCCATGCTCAACCATTGAGTCACATCGGCTGGGCTCCTTGCAGTGGGGCTAATTCTCAACCTTATCTCTTTCCTGCTTTTAATAGGGGTCACTCCAGTGTTTCACCATTAAGTATGTGGGCTGTTAGTAGGAACCAGATATTTTTATATTCTATTAAGAAAGAATTCAAGTATCATTAGTTTATCAAGAAATATTTAAAAATCAGATTTAGTTGTTAAAATCTGTAAAGACTAACTTTTGGGTTCATATCAAGAGAAAAAATATGTTTTTTTTCTTTTACCAATTAATGTGCTAAATTATGACAATAACTTTCTGATATTAAAATGTCCTTACATTCTTGTAATGAGCTTTAATTAGCAGCATTGTCATAGTGTTACTTTCATATAGTTCTGCATTAAATTTGCTAGTATTTTATTTAGAATTTTGCAACCATATTCAAAATAGATTTTATTTTCAAAACTAGAGGCCTGGTGTATGAAATTCATGCATGGTGGGGGGGAGTGTCTCTCTCAGCCCAGCCTGCACTCTCTCCAATCTGGGACCCCTCGAGGAATGTCCGATTCCCCATTTAGGCCCGATCCCATTGGGGCAGTCAGACACCCCTCTCACAATCCAGGACTGCTGGCTCTCAACTGCTCACCTGCCTGCCTGCCTGATTGCCCCTAACTGATTTTGCCTGCCAGCCTGATCACCCCCTAATCACTCCCCTGTCAGCCTGATGGACACCTAACTGCTACCCTGCCAACCAGATTGCCCCTAACTGCCCTCCCCTGCTGGCCTGGTTGTCCCCAACAGCCCTCCCTTGCAGGCCTGGTTGCCCCTAACTGCCCTCCCCTGATAGCCCAATTGCCCTTAACTGCCCTCTCCTGCTGGCCTGGTCCCACCCCAACTGCCCTCCCCTACAGGTTTGGATCCTCCCAGCTGTCCTCCCCTGCAGGCCTGGCTCCCCCTCCCCCCCCAACTGCCTTTCCCTGCTGGCCTGGTCACCCCAACAGCCCTCCTCTGCAGGCCTGGTTGCCCTTAACTGCCCTCCCCTGATGGCTCAATTGCCTTTAACTGCCCTCCCCTGATAGCCTGGTCACCCTAACTGCCCTCCCCTGCAGGCCTGGGTCCCCCAACTGTTCTCCCCTGCTGGTCATCTTGTGGCGGCCATCTTTGCCCACATGGGGGTGGCCATATTTTGTGTTGGAGCAACAATCAATTTGCATATTACTCTTTTATTAGATAGGATTATTTTGGCTTTATAAAGTGTATTGGTAAGCATATGTCCTTTCCTAGCTACTGAAACAAATTGTGAGGTATTAAAGTTATTGCTTTCTTGCAGCTTTGAAAGAAATCATCTGTGAAGCCATCTGGGCTCAGCACTCTTGAAATGGTACCAGTGTGTGAGCCTGCATGCATGTGTGCAATGTTTGTTATTCAGTGCATAAAAGTTTATGGATGTTTTTAAAATAGTGGACTGCCAATTTTAAACAACACTCCTCAATTATTTACTTTTTCTGGCTTGAATTTCACGTTGTTTGATATTAACACCCTAATTTTACCTTTCTGAAATTGTGGCAGATATAAATTCCCTGAAAAAAAAAAAGATTGGTAAGAGTGTTGACATAGTCTGAGAGTATTTTACAAGGATTTAAAAAATAATTTATATTTATGGGAAAAAACTTCTTTAGTTTTAATTTCTGTGTTCTTGAAGCTCTCCTTCAAAAAATGCTTCTTTGTTTAGTCCTTTGTTTATCATCTTTCTTAAGTTGCGTTTTAAAAAAAATTTATTACATAGAATTGGATTCAGCTGCACATAACAGAAAACCTTCTGAAACCCAGTGACTTAAATATCATAGAAGCGTATTTCTCTTCCTCACAGAGACATCTGGAAGTAGGCAACTCAGGCCTGTTATAAAGACTCTCAGGTTCCAGGCTCAGAATTGAGATTCCTCTCAGCTTTCTCTTTTCTTCTGTTTTTAATATATTTTACTAGAGGCCCAATGCATGAAGATTCATGCAAGAATGGGCCTTCCTGCAAGTCCCGGTGGGGGTGTGCAGGAGGCAGCTGGTCCATGTTTCTCTCTCATCGATGTTTCTGGCTCTCTAGCCCTCTCTCTTTTCTGTAAAAAATCAGTAATAATAAAAAAGAATGGGCCTTCCTGCCCTTGGATGCTGGCACTGCATTCACTCTGGCCAGAGCCACCTTTTTGCTCTGGCCTGGAGCTGCCTTTCCGCCTTCCCACACTGTCCAGAGGCCAGGAGCTACTGGGGTGGTGCTAAATGCTTGCATTATCGCCATGGCGATGACAGGAGCATCCCACCCTACCCCGGCCTCTTGGCACCTGCATATGCAAATTAACCCACCATCTTTGTTGGGTTAATCTGCATATTCACTCCTGATTGGCTGGTGGGCATCTTGAACGTACGGTCAATTTGCATATTTTCTTTTATTAGTATAGATTGATTTTTTTACAGAGAGGCAGGGAGAGGGATATAGAGTTAGAAACATTGATCAGCTGCCTCCTGCACACCCCCTACTTGGGATGTGTCTGCAACCAAGGTACATGCCCTTGACTGGAATTGAACCTGGGACCTTTCAGTCCATAGGCCAATGCTCTATCCACTGAGCCAAACTGGTTAGGGCCCTCCCAGCTTTCTGCCCCACCATCCAGCATACAGTTTGCCTCCCAGCCCTGGGTGGAGGTGGGAGCTGGACTTTTGCATTCCTGTGTTCCCTGCTGCTGGCCAGGTCTGCTATGGCATGGACTGGTGCCTGAATCCAAGGACACAGTGCCTGTTGGAATCCAGCTGCCTGTGAGGATGAAATGGAAAACCATCCTCAAACACTGTGATGATTAATTTCACCTGCTAACTTGGCTGAATATGAATAAGGTGCCCAGTTATTTGGTCAAATACAGTCTAGATGTAGCTGTGGAAGTGTTTTGTAGATGTGACTAATATATGCACTTGAAGTAAAGATTACTCTCCACAGTGTGCGTGGGGCTCATCTAATCAGTTGAAGACCGTAAGAGCATAAATGTAGGTTTCCTGGAGCAGAAGGAATTTTGCTTGAAGTCTGCCAAGGGGAGGAACTACCTGACCTGATCGTGCGAGTCAATTCCTTAAAATCTCTGTTTTTACACACACACACACAAACACACAAACACACACAAACACAAATACACACACCAAAACACACACAGACACACACAACCACAAACACACAAAAACATGTAAACACACAACTACAAACACACAAACATACATACAAACACACACCAACACACACACCAACACACTAAAACACACAACCACAAACACACAAACATACACACAAACACACAAAACCACAAACACATAACTACAAACACACACAAACACAAACACACACAACTACAAACACACACAAACACACACAAACATACATACAAACACACACGAAACACACAAACACACACAAACACACTAAAACACAAACACACACAAACACACACAAACACACAACCACAAACACACACAAACACACGCAACTACAAAACACACACAAACACACATACAAACACACACAAACACACATACAAACACACACTAGACACACACAAACACACACATACAGTGTCTGTGTCTATCTTTAATCTCAGGACCCTGGCCCCAGTCTCAGAGTAGCCCATGCAGTCCCCATGCTTTATAAATCATGGTCGAATAAGTGGAGAAAGCCATGGACCGGTGAATAACATAGCTTCTCCAGGCATTAAGAGGTTAGTATGGGTCTTTTATACACCAGTTTGGCACATGACTGTGGTGGTCAATGATGGGTTTTGGTGCCTAATATCCATTTACCTTAATCGCCATTCAGAAATCTATGCTTTCTCCACTCAGTGTCCCTGTGATTTTAGGGAGGCTGACCCACTCCGTAACTCCAGGGGTAACATGTGACCGAGGTTTACACCAAGCTCTGTCTTCCCTTGTCCTGGCCCGTGTGACTGGGTCAGGGATGGGCACCTGACCTAATTCAGGCCAGTGAAAGGTGAGCTCAGGGCTTTTGTTTGAGCGGAATGAAGAGAAGTTCTCTCTTTGTGCTCTTCGTACACCTGGGAGGAATGTGTTCTCGGGCTGCAGCAGCTGTATTGTCGCTCTGGTGGGGCGGGTCTGCCTGAGAATGAGGAGGCGGAGCAGAAAGACCGGGAGAGAGAAACCAGGTCCCTGTGATGTCATCTGGCTGTCTCTCCATTGGCTGCACCGAAGCAAAACCTACTCTCTGGATTTCTCATTTACATCAGTAAATAAATGTTTTTCTCTGCTTAAGCCAGTTTGGGTAGTATTTTTTTTTTTTTTAAATAAAAAACCCAAAGAATCCTCAGGATACAATTATGCACTGTACTGATTTTTTTTCTTTTTCTAAGACCAAGCCAGATCAAATCACCTGGCACCTGAGTAGCAGGGAACAAACAAGGGGCAGTGTGGCAGGAGATAACATTTGGGGGGGAAAAAAGGAAAAAAAAAAGAAAAGAAAAAGAAAGGTTCTTTGTAGCCACCGATGCCTCAGATGCAGGTCTCCAGGTTGCACTGATGCGGGAGAGTTTCTCTCAGCCGGACGGCCGTTCTAGTGAACGGGATTTCTCTACGATGTAGAGAAAAAAGTCTTAGCTATGGTTGGCAGGCCTGGTAACCTTAAAATAGCATTCATGGCGCCAATGGTTTTTATCTTCCAACCAATGGCGAAGTCACTCTGATCTTGTGGACTTCTGTGAAATACATCAATTTAACATTAGCATGCCACGGGGATTCAGAGTAAATGGGGGGGTGGGGGGGGAGGAGCCAGGGCTGAGTCAATAGGACCATCTCTCAGTGTTAAGGCTCAGCATTCCACTGGGGAGATAAAACATAAGACCAGTGCCCTTTCAGTGTTAAATCAGAGTATAGAATTCCATGATGCGATGTTTTGTCATTAATCTGGGTTACCTGTTCTTCTTCTCTGTGAGAGAACGAGGCCCAGGAGAATCTATCTTGTTTACCATGAGCAACTACCTGGCCTTATAAATTGTGGTCGAATAAATGCAGAAGGCAATGGACTGAATAATCACCGTATTATCTCCACGTCCCTAACTGGCTTGTGGATTCTGTCCAGCCCAGGTGCCTTTATCACACCATGTGCTTCCACCCAGACAGGAGTGTCAGCTCCAGGGTTTTGCCAGGAGCAGGTTCTGCTGTTATAGATAGCTAGATATTAATAAAAGAAGGGGCGAAGGGAATCAGACGTTATTAAGCCTAATAAACTGGAAGCTGAATCCAATATTTGACCTACCTCACTAGGAAGCTAGAGCTTCACACATTCCCAGGGAATGACAGGTCTGTGCCTAGCAGATTATGGGGTGGGGGTGGGGGGAAGGCTCGGGGTCAGGGTCGGGGTCGGGACAGGACAGGACAGGAGAATTTCCTCTGCTGGGTGCATGCCCAGTAGAAAAGCCAAGATGGGAGACCCACAGGAAAGCTGGCGGAATGGGGTGGCTACAACTAGAGACAAAAAAGGCGCCGCTGCTGCCATGTGGAGTTTAAAACTATGGTGGAACCAGAGCCGCTGCCACTGTGAGTGAGGGAAGCCCACCCAGAGCAGAGCTTGCTCGGCCCCGGGCCCAGGGAGTGGGCTGCTTTGGAGCCTGGCCTCCAAGTCCGCAGCCATTCCGCTCCCACCTGGAACAAGACGCCTTGGAGTGCGGTCTCCCCGCCCGCAGCCATCTCAGCCCGGCCTCCACGCCTGCAGCTGCCCCAGCCCGCCAGCCATGCTAGCGAGGAGCTGGCACGGCGCCTTCCATTCCCAACCCCAGCACCCCAGGGAGGCCGTGTGCCCCAGGAGAGCTGTGTGCCCCAGGGGGCCGTGTGTCCCGGGAGAGCCATGTGCCCTGGGGAAGCGGTGGGACCGGGGGGGGGGGGGGGGGGGGCCGTGAACCGGAGGAGGTGCAGATTCTATTTGTGTGGTCCTGAGATAGTCACCGTAAAACAAGCAGACTGTCAAATGACAGTGGGGAGGGAGATCTAGGGGAGATAAGAGATCAACTGAAGGACTGGTATGCATGAATATAAGTACAACCAACGAATACAAAACTCTGGGGAGGGAGGGCATGTATGGGAGTTGGGGGGGGTGCAATGGTAAGCTATTTACACATATAATACCTTAATAAATTAAAAAAAAAGAAAAAGAAAAATGAAAAGCCAAGATGGCCCAGTCAGAGGTACTTCCACTTTGAAGTATGTGCAGTAGGAACTAGGATGGGGCCCGGAGGGAGAGGGTCTAGCCTGGGAAAAGGATTGGATTGGATGAGGAACACAGAACCATGGAAGATGTCCGAAAATAGATTGGTTAGAGGGAGGGTCCAACACAAACCCAGTGAAAAGTTGGGAAGTTGATTGGTGAGGTTGAAAGGGCACCTGGTCCTTCCCAAGCTCGAGATAATATCACTCAAGTTTGACTAAGCTCTTTCTCTCACTTGGTAACACACACTCAACCCATCCTTCACCCCATCCTTCGTGCGTTCTCTCTCCATAGCAACCATGTGGCACTAACAGCCGCTTGGGGTCCAGCAGCTGCTTGACTCTGAGTGTGGCTTGGGCAGCGTGCAAGCTGGAGCACAGGCGGGAGGGAACAGCCTAAGCGGGCTGGATGGGAACAGAGACACGGACTGACCCAATGACGCAAAATGCCTGGACACTGGCCCTGTTCCTGGGCGGGATGAAGACAAGGCTGAACTTTACCCAGGACAGACCTTTGTGTTTACTTCAGCTTCAATCCTCCTTACTACATACACCAAGACTCCCTGGAATGCTTTCCTGGCAACACCATGAAAGCACGCCATTTCCACTGGCCCAGTTCCAAGTTCATCCTACCTTTCCCAGGACTCAGTGCTAGAGACACCCACATCATCGTGTTCTTGTTTTACTGTCTCTCCGTACAATGCCTTAACCATTAGATTAATTTATAACACTTGTTTGGGGACTGAAAAATCTCTCTCCACAGTAGTACTGTGTCTCCCGGTGTATGTACTCTCTGGCCAATGGCTCATACGATGCTTCGGTCTTCCCTTCTGGAACTCAAAGCATAGAAATGAAGTCATATAGACAAGTCAAGTTTCTGTCTATCTGTCAGAATTGCCCACACAATCTGAAATCTTATTAATTCTTCCTCTGCAAAATCTTTTGTTTAAATATACTTTTTATTGAGTTCAGAGAGGAAGGGAGAAAGGTGAGGGATAGGAACATCGTTGATGAGAGAGAATAATTGATCGGCAGCCTCCTGCACGCCCCTCACTGGGGATGGAGCTTGCAACCCAGGCGCTGAGCTGGAATCAAACCATGGCCTCCTAGTTCACAGGTCAATGCTCAACCACTGAGCAACACTGGCCGAGCTGCCTTGATTTCTTATCTCTACAGCCAGCGGTATGCCAGAGCCACGTGGCACCAGCTTGCAAAGACCCAATTGTTAAATGTTCAGAAGGCAGGCAAACTAGTTGTTAAACTCTACACAGCTTGAATTTGGCATTATTTACACCACAGAAATTGGCAAATGCTACAAATAAACTTCTACAGACCTCTACCTTGAATTGGGAGCTGATTGTTAAACATTTACCAGCATACCACCACGCACCGGTCCTTCTCTGATTTAAGTCCTTATTACCACCTGCCTGGCCTATTGCAATATCCTACTAACCAATATCTCTGCACTCAGACTCTTCTCGTCCCACACGATCATTGTAGAACACTTTTAACTGTAAGCAACAGAAAACCCAACTGTAAATTCCTTAAATACAAGGTGATGTGTTATTTCACATAACAAAAAGTTCATAGATAAGGTGCTTTCAGGAAAACTCAGCAGCTCAAGAGCTCATCAAATACTTAGATTCTTTTCATTTTTCAACTTTACCAATCTCAGAATGTTGGCATTTCCCTTCATAACTTCAAGATGCACGTCATGGTTCAAGCCTCAAAGTTACACAATGATGTGCGTAACTTTTCTTTATGTCTTTCATGAACAGCAAACACCATCTTCCCAGAAATCCCCTACTAGGAATTCCCCTAGTAAGGGATAGAAATTCCCTTACTAGGCTTGCTCTTGAGAATTGTAACCCACACCTACTCTTAAATCAGTAACTGCAATAGTAATGGGATTACCATGATTGGATCAGACCACTGAGTCCCAATCCTTCAGAAACAACATCTTTGTAGCCAATATTTTATTTCCTGAACAGGAAAAACCAAAGATAATGTAACCTACCTATACAATACTCTAAAAACTATAACACAAGCCCAAACTGGAATATAAAGGTAAAATAAAGAAAGTTAATTTTCTGCCCTGACCAGGTGGTTGGACCATGGTCCTGTACATCAAAAGTTTGTGGGTTTGATCCCTGCTCAGGGCACATACAGGAGGCAACCAATCAATGTTTCTCTCTCTCTCCTTTCCTCTCTCTATGAAATCAATTAAAAATATCCTCAGGCCGAAACCGGTTTGGCTCAGTGGATAGAGCGTCGGCCTGCGGACTGAAGGGTCTCGGGTTCGATTCCGGTCAAGGGCATGTACCTGGGTTGCGGGCACATCCCCGGTAGGAGGTGCGCAGGAGGCAGCTGATTGATGATTCTCTCTCATCGATGTTTCTGATTCTCTATCCTTCTCCCTTCCTCTCTATAAAATATCAATAAAATATATATAAAAAATATCCTCGGGTAAGGATTAAAAAAAAGAGACAATTTCCAAAGTATTATATGTATATGCATTTCAACATACTATTAAAACTCCCCATTATTCCCTGCATTACCTAAAGCAGAATTACCTGATGGCACCCAGGTAATTCTTCAGTGTCTCTGCTGACACTCCCCCAGTCTATCAAAGGTGACTTGCTGTGCCTCCCCCAGCTGATGTCAGGCTTGCTTTATGATTTGAGTTGGCTGATGTAATGTGGATGGAAGTGCCATAACTGAGAAGAGCTTGAGAAACCATTGCATGGCTCTGCCATTCCTCTTTCCTTCTGCCATAACAACAGCATGTCTCAGGTAGGGCTTTTTCTTCTTCTTCAACATAATTTTTTTTTTAGATATTTAAAAAATTGATTTTAGAGAGGAAGGGATTGGGAGATAGAAACATCAATGATGAGAGAGAATCATTGATTGGCTGCCTCCTACATGCCCTCCCCCCTGTCCCCCACTGGGGATTGAGCCCACAACCCAGTCATGTAACCTTGACTGAAATCAAATCTGGGACTCTTCAGTCTGCAGACCAACACTCTATCCACTGAGCCGAACCGGCTAGCACAGGGCTGCTTCTTTTGCCTCGATCTCAGAATGAAAATGACATGTAGAACAGACACAGAGCATCAACTAACGTATAATATAAACAAAAAAGTATATTTTGGTTGTTGTATGCCATTGCAAATTTTGGAGTTTTTTGTTACTGCAGCATAATCTATTGAAAGCTGACTAACAAAGTATAGCATAACAATATTTTGCACATAAAGTAGCAGTCTGCTTTTGTATGTTTGCACTTATACATAGTATTATCATGCTTATAACAGGTTCAAATGAACATTGATGCAACTGTGCTGTATCAACAACTTAAAAACCAAGAGGCCCTGGCCAGTGTGGCTCGGGAGGGAAATGAAAACGCTTGGCTTCCTTGAGCCATGGTGAAGTAGCTCCCATATGCCCATCAGGCTTGGGCCCTGTGATGCACAATAGAGCCACCAATAGGACAGTGGGGAGCCTGGTAGCAGTCTCGATTTGGCATAGCAAAGATGAAGAAGGTGAGGCCATGTGATATTTCAGTTACAAGTCAGTAGTGTTTAGTGAGTGTCTGTTAAGTGCTCTACTGTGGGAGTCATCAATGTCAATGAACAAGAATCCTTTTCTATTTAGTCTAACTGAGAAGGTGATGTATGTATCTAGGCCAGTGGTTCTCAACCTTTTTTTTTTTTTTTTTGGGCCATGCCTCACCTAAGCATCTCTAAAATACTGATGTCTCCCCTGTGGCATATAATTATTCAAAAAGTGAACTCCTATTCATGTGGAGGAAGCCTAAAAGGCCATTAATTTGGTCTAAACAAGCTTCCAAAGAACAAGGCATTCATGAAAGAGAAAGATAAAAGGACAGTTGGAATGCTGAGGAAGAAATTGTTTAAAAAATAATATTATGAAGTGATGTGGGGGAGCACGGGAGACTTGGTTGGAAAGTTTGTAAGGAGGAAATTCCAAAAAGGGAAGGTGGCGGAAGGAAGCAGCCCCTTGACTTTTCCAACAAGTCTGTGTACTTGCAGACCCTCAGGTCTTTACCAGAACCTTTATGCTTAATCTTTAGGTGTCCTTGCTTAAAGGACACTGCAGACACATGTGTCCTCCCAAAAATAGATTACCCTACGGATTGTATTTAAAAGTTAAACTTTATCTCAAACTACTGTTACAATAAAAGCCTGAAGAGGCAGGCGAACGAGGCTCTTTGGTTCCTAGAGCCAAGCAGTCCCTTAGCCTCTCTTTTGCAGAAACATGTGTCAGAGTAATTATTCATTCACTGCTCAGGGTCTGCTGGTCAGCCCTAGCAAAGTGATATGAAAAAATAGCAAATGAAGTTTTAAAACATAATAGAGAACTGAAAGGAATAAATATGTCACAATATATAATTATATACTGTATATGAGGACCTAAGAACCATAAGAAATGCAAAAAAAAAATTACTGTTAATAACTCCTTGAATTGCCCCTCTTAAAAATCAAATTGCCGCCGAAACCGGTTTGGCTCAGTGGATAGAGCGTCAGCCTGCAGACCGAAAGGTCCCAGGTTTGATTCTGGTCAAGGGCATGTACATTAGTTGTGGGCACATCCCTGTTGGGGGGTGTGCAGGAAGCAGCTGGTCGATGTATCTCTCTCATCGATGTTTCTGGCTCTCTGTCCCTCTCCCTTCCTCTCTGTGAAAAATCAATAAAATATATTTTAAAAAAATCAAATTGCCTCCCTGTGGGGCATATGCCTTATGCTGGGAACCACTGGTCTAGGTATTATAGGGAGGGGCATATAGGTGCTGAGAGGAGAGAGAGAATGTCTTCAGCTGGGAAATCCAGGAGGGCTACTCAGAGAAGATGGTGATTGGTAGGGCCTTGTAGGATGGCTAATATTTAACTAACTGAAAAAGAGATGGAGGGTCATTCAATGTGGGGAAAACATTCAAAGAAGGGGAAGAAGAAAGGAAAGAGCCAGAGAACTTTTATGGTTTCACGTTGCTTTTTGGAACCAGATGTGGGCTCTTTTTAGACAATCTTCCACTCTGAGTTAACAGTATGCATTCCTAAAGGTAGGAATCCTGCCCTGGCTGGTGCGGCTTAGTTGGTTTAGTGTCATCCTATGCACCAAAAGATCACCCGTCTGTTCCTGGTCAGTGCACATGCCCAGGTTTCAGGTTTGGTTCCTGGTTGGGGTGCTTATGGGGATATTTCTTTCCCTTCCTCTCTCTCTCAAATCAATAATAATGATGATAATAAAAATAATTATGTAGGAATCCTTAGCTCTTTATAGGATTAAAATACCTCTTTGGGAAAAGTGAAGTGTATGTGAGTTCTAATTGTGGTGTACCTCTTGAGTTTTTTTTACACATACCCATAACCCATGTAACTACCACTGACCAAAATAGACAACATTTCCGTCACCCCCAGATATTTTGTTTACTTTTATCATAAAAAAGTATTTTTGCCTTTTTTAGAATTTCATGTAAATGGGAGCATACAATTTTAAATATCAGTACTTGGTTCCTTTTTATTGTTGAGCAACTTGATTAACTCTGAATATATCAAATTAATTTGTCTCTCCATTCTGTTGGATATTTGAGTTGTTTTTCTCTTTGGCTAATATGCATAAAGCTTTCTCCTCCTTCTCTTCCCTTCCTCCTCCTCCTCCTCCTTCTGTAGATTCAGAGCAGAAGGGAGAGAGAGATAGAAACACTGAGAGAGAACCATTGATTGGCTGCCTCCTACATGCCCCACACTGGGGATTGAGCCTGTAACCCAGGGGTGCGCCCTGACTGGGAATTGAACAGTGAAGTCATGGTTCATAGGTCACTGCTCAACCACTGAGCCATGCCAGCTGGGCTGCTTGGAACATTCTCGAACATGCCCTTTAGTGGACACAAGCACTTGTTTCTCTGGTCGTGGCCTTGCTGGGTCATTGGGTAGCTTTCATAAATGCATACTTGCAATCTAGACTTGCAATTGGTGTTTCAACTGGAGGGAAGGGACAGTCTTTCCCGACTGAGCTCTTAACCTGTGAGATCTGATGCTAACTAGAGGTATCAGGACTGAACTGAATGGTGGAACACGTGTCTGGAGAACCAGAGAATTGCTTGGTAAGGAAAACTCACATTTGGTAGAGGATGCTGTGCGTAGAGTGTTGTGGTGAAGGAGAAAGAGAAGAGTTTTTCCTGCACATCTGGTATGAGGAGTGAAGTAAGGGCAGACAGGAGAAACCCAGGTATGTTGTTCCTCTTCAGGGGGATTGACAGGAGAAGGTGGGAAATGGCTAGGAATTGAAGCACCTGATGTTGTCTGAGGAGAGGAAGCATTTTCCTGAGGGTGAGAGGGCAATGTAGGGGATTGGAAGTTTTGGGAAGAGAGGTTGGGCCCTCCTTCTACTGTAGATTATGTGCTCCCTGAGGTGTCCTCTTGTCTGTTTTCCCAGCATATGGTATATAGGCGGGGGGTTGGGGGAGGGCAGAGAGGAGGAGGGAAGAAAAGAGTGTACTTGGGGTGTTTTATCACTCTCTGACACTCCAACTCCAGGCTCTGGTGCTGTCTCAACTGTGATTCCCAGGTGGTCCCTTGGGATCAGTCACAGTTGGGGGCCTAGGAAGGTAGCTCTCTTGACCAATGCTTGGCCTTCGGGGCCTATCTTCTGGGGGGTTAACATGTCTAGAAGTGCACATCTGCATACAGCTCCGGAGCCCGGATGGGTAGGGGAAGAACAGTGCTATCAGTGTGGCGCGATAAGATTTCTAAAATAATGCACCCCCTTGCCTATCCACATCTCCTTTCCCAATCTGTCTTGGCATCTTCCAATTGGCTCATTGACCTAGAGGGAAAACATGAACATTTTCTTAAATTCTTAGGAAGAGCAAGGCTCTCATCAGAATAGAGAGGATTTTCTGGAGAGGGGGTGAGAAAGTCATGGGAATCTTCTGAAGCTACAGGGGTCCCAGGAGGTGGGGCTGTGGAGCTGCTCTCTGCTGTGAGCCCATTTCTGTGGGATTAGAGGGAAGAGGGTCAGGGATTTACATCCCTGGAGAGGAGTTGGGTCCACAAGAGGGCTTGGGTGTGGTGTGCCCAGTCAGGACACTGAGGGACCACGAGGGGCACCTATGGAATTGGGGGAGGGGAGGAGGACCCCGTCAGCAGCCAACCTGGTAGCAGTTTTAAGACTTCAAGATTTGCCGAAACTGGTTTGGCTCAGTGGGTAGAGCATCAGCCTGCAGACTGAAAGGTCCCAGGTTCGATTCCGGTCAAGGGCATGTACCTTGGTTGCGGGCACATCCCCAGTAGGGGGTGTGCAGGAGGCAGCTGGTAGATGTTTCTCATCGATGTTTCTAACTCTCTGTGCCTCTCTCTTCCTCTGTGTAAAAAATCAATAAAATATATTTTTTTAAAAAAAGACTTCAAGATTTGTCTTCTCCATCTCCTGACCTCTCACAACTCATCTCCTTACTTCTTGCTAGCTCCACTCCAGCTTTTTGTTCTTCCCGGGACCTTCAGCACATTCTTTCTTACCTCGCAAGGCCTTGTCACATTCTTTAGGTCTTTGTTCCATGCTCCCCGCCCACCCCCCTCACCTTTCTTGACCATCTTTCATGACTATCTGAAAATTGAAAATTTTCAGGCATTTGAAAATTGTATCAGGCATTCCCAATCCCTCTCCGCTCTTAGCCTGTAATCAGTGAAACCCCAACTGCTTGCCCCACAACAGCCACCAAGTCCACAGCCACTGAGTTGGGGCAAGAAAAGCGACTTCATTTGGAAAGCCAGCAAGCCAAGAAGATGGTAGAACCATCTTGAGAAAGTACAGAATTCAGGTTTCTTTTATGTCAGGGGAAGGGAGAAACGAGAGGGGTTTGAGGTTGGCAGGTGATGGATGGTCGCAGACACCTGGATGTCATCTGAGGGAGGATGGCGAAACTTCTTAGCTCCTGGTCAACAAACCACGGTTGCCATGGTCCCATTCACTAGGTTCCTATATATATATATATATATTTTTTTTTTTACAAACAATCATGATTTTTATTTGCAACTTCCTTATCTCCTTGGGGAAATGGTTTTGAGCAGAGAGGTTGTTTCAGTAATTCCTATGCTGCAGGTTAGATTCCTTCAGTGTTAAGAATATCTATGTGCAGGACTAAGCAGAAATTGCTAACCAACGTTAAGGAAACTGGGCAGGCCTGAGCTAGGTGGAGTCAGAAAGATGGATTATTTTATTCTTTTTTGCTGTTGTTGTTGTTGTTAATCCTCACCAGAGGACATTTTTCTATTGATTTTTAAAAGTGGGTGGAAGGGAAGAGGAGAGACAGAGAGAAACACCAATGTGAGGGAGACACATTGATTGGTTGACCAACCAGGCTGGGGATCAAGCTGCAACCAGTATGTGCCCTTGACTGGAATTGAACCCGGGACCCTTCAGTCTGCAGGCTGATGCTCTGTCTACTGGGCCAAACCAGATAGTGCCTCTGCCCTCCCCAACCTCCCTGTTACAGCTCCAGTTTTATTCTGTTGCAAGCCCCCTATCCATCTTTTTCTTCTTCCAAAGCTCTTCTCACTAGCTATTTGAAGGCAGTAGTGATTTCTTGTTTCCCTTTCTTTAACCCCCCAATAGGGTCAGTTATAAATATGCTTGAAGCAGTGAACCTACATGAAGTATTTTGACACAACATATGTTCCCAACATGGAGCTTTAGGATCTCCGAAAGCGCACCCTTGACCCCAAATTCTGGCTTCACGATTCACTAGCTGTGTGACTTTAGCAAATGCCTACTTCTTCTCTCTCTCTTTTTAAAAAATATATTTTTATTGACTTCAGTGAGGAAGGGAGAGGGAGACAAACGTCCATGATGAGAGATAATCATGGATTGGCTGCCTTCTGCACGCCCCACACTGGGGGATGGAGCCCGCAACCTGGGCATGTGCCCTGACCGGGAATCGAACTGAGACCTCCTGGTTCATAAGTTGATGCTCAACCACTGAGCCACACCGGCTGGGGCGAATCCCTACACTCTTTGAACCTTAGCTTCCCCACCTACCGAATGGGATAATAGCCATACTGCCTTAATAGAGCTTGAGAATGAAAGCTCCTAGCACAGTGCCCGGCCAACCGCAGACGCTCAGGAAAGGTTAGGGTCCCTCCCCCAGTGGCATCCTAATGTGTTTCTGTTCCTGCTTTCTCTCCCCAGGCCTGCCACGCACCCTCCAAAGCACAGGCCTGTCAAATGACCTCTTTATGCAAAACAGGCAGTTGGCTCCCTCAGCCTCCTGTCCCCAGACACCTGTGGCTGCCTGTCTCACCCACTGGGTTTTAGCCAGCACTTCTTTTGAATGACCCTTATCCAGTGTCCAGCCGCTTACAGGCGGACAAAAATGTGTGACAAATCACTAAGTAATTTGTCCGTTGCTCCCTCCTTCAGAAGAAATCCCCCCCCTCAGTAATCACAAGCCCCGTTTGTTCTGCTCCGGAATGCCTTGCATTCCCAGGCGCTACCCCTTCCCTCAGCCAGGCCCCTTTGGGGTGGTCCCCTTCCCTTAAGGTCCAGAGGGTGTGACCCCGTGGGGCTGTGCGGGGAGGGGCCCTCCCCCCGCTGGCCCCTCCCTCCGCATTCCCATCCTTCCTGCTGATCGCGGCGCAGGACGTGGCTCAGCCGGCAGGCACTTCCTCTCTAGGCCAGCCCTTTTGTGAAAGGGTCTGAGGCGGGTAAAGCTGGGCTCCCGGTTACAGCCCCTGGCTTTCTGGAATTGGTCCCTCTAAGCTGTGATGTGTCTGTTCTTGGTTCGCCTGGACCCCGCGCCTTTTTGTTCTAATTGTCTCCTCTGTAGGTTCCAAGAGAAAGTCTCTGGGAGATTTTGTGACTTCGCCCTATTCCAGCATCCCAGATTTGGGATGGCCCCCGCCCTCCTTTCTTCTCTGACTTCAAATCACAGCTCTCTCCGGATGTCAATCCGCTTGGAGGGGGCCAGAGGGAAGCAGTGGGGCTGCAAAAGCTTTGCAAAAAGCAACCCCTTTAACCAATGGACGCAAGACATTGGGGTGGGTGAAGGCGTGTGTGTGTGTGTGTGTGGGGGGGGGGGCATAGGGGAGGCCGGGGGAAGGTTAATGAGGGGGAAAAAGGAGACATGTGTACTATTTGTAAGACTTTATAAAAACAAAAAAAGCAAACCCTCGCTCTTCTGAAAAAGCACTTTCCAAAACAGCTTCCAGGAATGATACAGTGGAGCCCAATTTTACATGGATTGCAGTGGAAGCAAAAACTAAGCAGGTAATACTCATGGAATCGTATGGAGAAGCAGGTGGTGAAAATTAAAAAGTGGGTCCCCCCCACGCCACAGGCAGCCCACCTGCGAACCCCTCCCCGCGGCTTCCCCCCGCGCCCACCCAGCCCAGACTCAGACCACGCCAGCCGTGCCACGAGGTGTGTTTTATTTCACTCGTCATACAAATAATGTTGTTCTACAACATCCCAGGGCAAACCGGAGAATTTGGCAGTCCGATGGGGGGGGGGGAGGTGGCGGGGGAGAGGGGGGTCCCCCGAGGGACCCGCAGGTCGATGGCATGGGCGATGGCATGGGTGCGGCGTGTCCGGGTTCACAGTGCAGTTTGTGGCTCGTGTGTCCTTGCTGGTGGCCTTTCCTCCACATCGCAAGGGGCTCCCCCGCCCCAAGATGCCGGGGGGGTGGTGGTGGTGGGAATCCTCGGCTTCTTAGGACATCTCACTCCGCTTCTCCTGCTCGATGGCTGTGGGGAGCAGAGCGCGGGCTCTAGGGGCTGAGGACGGACAGCCTGAAGCCCCCCCAAACCCGGGGAGGGGGGCGAGGACCACGAGGTGCGGGGCTGGGAAGGGGCTGGCGGGGGGACCGCGCTTTGTTAACCGGGCGGGGCCGGGGCCGCCGGGGAGGGGGCGCCCGCGGGGGAGGAGGGGGCTGGGCGGCGGCCGCGGGGCACTCACTCTCTTTGGTCGGCAGGGTGTTCTTCTCCTGCGTCTCCGTCTTCTTCAGCTTGGCCTTGTCGAAGCTGGCGACTTCCCCCATGTCTGGCTTGTCTGCCATTTTCTTGAAAACGATCCTGGTGGGCAAGCAGGGGCGGGTCAGCCCGGGCTGGACCCGGCCGGAGCCGCCCTCCGCGCTGCGCCCCCCGCCCGCGCCTCCCGACGTGGCGCCCGGACCGTGCGCTCCCGCCGCCCCGTGGCCGGGACCCCGCGCGCCCCGCACCCTCCCCGCAGCCCCAGGGCGTGGCCGGCCGGCCGGCCGACCGGCCCGAGTCCCGTCGGGGAAAGGCGCCCCGGCGACGGCGCAGGGCCGGGCGCCCGGCTCGCTCGGACCCCACCCCGAAGGGTCCCCCCGCTCCGTGCGGCGCTCACCTAGGCCTCGGCTCGCTCCCGCACGGGGTCCCCGGCTCCCGGTCGCGGCGCCGCTGCAGCAAGAGACAAAAGAGCGGCGCCCGCCCCTCGCCTTATATACGCCGCGCCCGCCCCGCCCCTCGGCCGCCGCCGCAGCGGGGGCGGCGCCGCGCGGGCTCCCGCTTCCCGCCGCGCCCTCCGCGGGCCGCCCGCCGGGCTGGGCGCGGCCCTTCCGGCTCCCGCGGCCCGGGCGCCTCGAGCCCCTCGCACCTCGAACCCCGTGCACCTCGAACGCCGCACCCCATCCAGCCGCGGAGGCCGCTGGTGCCGCCTGGGTGGCCGCTGGGTCCTGGGTTCTTTTGGGGGCTGCATGGCCCTCTGGGGGGGGGGGGGCGATTTGCTGCAGAATGGGGGTGGGGGGCCGGCGGGGATGGGTAGTGTGTGTGTGTGTGTGTGTGTATGTGTGTGTGTGTGTGTGTGTGTGTGTGTGTGTGTGTGTGTGTGGCGGGTGTGCAGACGTGCTCGGGCGCTCTGCCGCATTTCCTGCTTGCAGGAGACACCACCCCACCCCGGTGCAGCCCCACGTCTCTTGCCTTTGCCCCTCCAAAATCCCCTCCTCTCTCTCTCTCTCTCTCTCTCTCTCTCTCTCTCTCTCTCTCTCTCTCTCTCTCTCTCTCTCTCTCTCTCGTCCGAGAGGCCGAGCCCCTGCGTGCTCTCCCGCTAAAGAAATCCGAGCAGCGGGTCCCAGAGATGGAGAGGCTGGGGGTGGGAGTGGGGGCGAGACAGATAACGCTGCGCTGCCCTTTGCTCAGACTGGGGGCCGGCTGAGGTCTCGCCGTCTCTTTCTGCCTCCCTACCCCCCCACCCCCACCCCGGGGTGGCGCCTGCAGGGTGGCGGCCGGGGCTCCTCACACGCCTGTTGCAAGCGCTGAAGGGCAGCCGTGGGAGCTGGCTGTCCCCGGGGCTCGCTCGCGGTGCACCTCCCGGGGCTGCTGGGAACACCGTGTCTGAGGGTGCGGGTTTCCGCCTTGCATTTCACCTTGAAGATAACCCTACAACACCCCTCCCCCGCCTTTTTTTAAAACCCATTTTCGGAGTGGTGTAAGGCAATTATTTAAATTGTTCTTAGAGAAGTTGTATTGTCACCCCTTGCAACATCTGTAGGTGCAACATTCC
Organism: Vespertilio murinus; assembly: GCA_963924515.1. Classification (NCBI taxonomy): domain Eukaryota; kingdom Metazoa; phylum Chordata; class Mammalia; order Chiroptera; family Vespertilionidae; genus Vespertilio; species Vespertilio murinus. The sequence continues at coordinate 20,401,009 of OZ004713.1, forward strand.
ATAAATTTACAACCCAGGGGGGTGAAACTGGCCATTGTTTTATTTGTTCTGAATTTTCCTTTTTTCCCCCCCAAGTGACAAGGAATATTGCCAAGCTCTTTTAAAGGGGAATTTGGTGGAAACATCCTAAATTCTGTCTGGCCCCTTCCTGGTGTTACCTGCTTTTCCTCGCTCCCTCCACGTGCTGGGAGCAGAAGGAAATACATTTAGGCTTATGTGTTTGGTGTACAAACTGCGACTTCTGACAAGATTTCCCCTGCACCTTAGTTTCTTCATCTGTAAAATGGCTTTGGCACAAAGCTCAAATGAGATCAAGAACTGTTAGAACATCACACTCACACTTTGTTCAACTAATAGAGGCCTGGTGCATGACATTCTAGCACTGGGCGGGGGGGGGGGGTTGGGGGTTGGGGGGTGTTCCTTAGTCCAGGATCTCTTGGGGAGGATGTCCGGCTTAGGACCCCTCGGGTGTACCTTCTCCTGGCTGCTGGGAACAGTATGTCTGAGGGTGTGGGGAGCGGGCCTTAGCTGGTAGGCAGAGCTCCCCCAAGGGGTCCTTAGTAGGATCCCCCTACCTCCTGTGCTGGCCAGCAGTGAGCCCAGCTTCTGGCCCAGCAGGGGGAACACACTGACCACCAGGAGGCAGTTCCTGCATTGCGTGTCATAGTGACCAGATCTGCCATTCAGTCAATTTGCATATGAGGGCTTTATTGTATAGGGTTGGCCGTCATGGTGTGTAACAAACTACCTACCACAGGACTTGGCTTAAAACAACAATTTCCTCTTGCTCATCCTCCTGCTGCTGGGTTGGGCCAAGCTGGGCATGGCTCCTAGCTGCTGGCTGGATCCAGGTCTGATCCTCAGGTGTCTTACCCTCTGGACCAGGACTCAACTGGAGCTTGTTCTCGTCAAGGTGATGGCAAAGCAGCAAGAGGGCGGTAGCGCAAGAGGAGATGTGCTGAAGTGTGTCATGTCACCTCACGTCTGTCAGCATCCCATTGGCCAAACTCACCCTCAACGGAGTGCGAGAGGGAGGGGAATGAACATTCTCTGACAAACAATTCAACCTCACTGCCAGGGCAGGCAAACTATTGTAACAAACACCCCCCAAAGAGGCTCAGTGCAATACAATGCGTATTTCCCCGTTCATACAGCGCCATTATAGACTGGTGTTTCTGATTGGGCGGGCAGGTCTCCTCCATGCAGTGACTCAGGCACCCAGGCCCTTTCTCTCTTGTCACTCTGCCCTCACTTAGGTCCTGGACATTTACTCCATCCAGCCAGAGGATGGGAAAAGAAGACGAGAGAGAGAGAGAGAGAGAGAGAGAGAGAGAGAGAGAGAGAGAGAGAGCTGCACTGGAGTTTTGAAGCTCCAGGCCTGGAAGTAGTCTCCATTACTTCTGCCCTCATTTCTCAGGCTGGGACTCCGTCATATGGTCGCCCCTAACTGCAAGCGATGCTGGGAAATGTAGTCGAGCTGTGCACCCAGGAGGAGAAAGCGGGGTTGGATGACCTTGGGAGCAGTCTCTGTGATATACTCTTTATTTATTTATTTATTTTTTAAAAAATATATCTTATTGATATTTTACAGAGAGAAAGGGAGAGAGATAGAGAGCTAGAAACCTCGATGAGAGAGAAACATCGAGATAAGAGAGAAACAGCTGCCTCTTGCACACCCCCTACTGGGATGTGCCCGCAACCAATGTACATGCCCCTGACCACAATTGAACCCGGGACCTTCTAGTCCGCAGACCGACACTCTACCACTGAGCCAAACCGGTTTCGGCTCTGTGATATACTCTTGAAAGATCTGCCAGATGTGAGCAGGAAACTAGCCAGACACAGCCAGAGACATTGACTCTGTGGAGGGTCTCGCGGGCACTTGGTTCCTTTTCAGGTGCCAGGCCAAACATTACTTAGGTGTTACCTTCCTACGCACCACCTTCGCTTGAGTGTGGAAATAGTCCATTGTTCCAATTTGAACTCCAACTCCAGCTTCCTTTTGTTGGGGAAGCAGGAGTCTATTTCTTCCTGATACAGCTATGGAGACACTCATTTCAACCATACCACGCATGCCGGATTCCCAAAGGCGCTTTAAGTGGACTTGCAGACATTTTATTCTCACTCAGGGCAGCTCTGTGGCCCATCTCCAAGAAAGCAGGCAGGCGGTTTCTTTAGCGATTACTGCCTCAGAACAATGGTAATGGAACAGAAAAGACACTTTGTACCTGTGTGTGGTGATGCATGTTAACTAGACTTACTGTGGTGAACAGTTTTCGTCATATACAAGCACCGAATCAGTAAGTGGCACACCTGAACCTAATAGGATGTTAAATGTCAATGATAGCTCAATAATAACAAAAAGAACAATGGTCAAGTTACTAGTTTCATCCACTAATAATAACAACCAGTCTCAATTATTAGTGGTTTTAAAATGTTCTTTGACACTTCTTCCATCATTTCTTTTTCTTTCTTTTTTCTTATCTCTCATCTTTTCTGGAGTATAGACTGTCCATCATGCTTTCTTCTAGTGAATTCAATGTGATAGAAGCTATGCTTTTTAAAAAAAATATTGTTATCGATGTTTTAACAGAGAGGAAGGGAGAGGGATAGAGAGTTAGAAACGCTGATGAGAGAGAAACATCCGTTAGCTGCCTCCTGCACACTCCCTACTGGGTATGTGCCTGCAACCAAGGTATGTGCCCTTGACCGGAATCGAACCTGGGACCCTTCAGTTCGCAGACCGACACTCTATCCACTGAGTCAGACCAGTTAGGGCAGAAGCTATGTTTTTTGCTGATGAGTGTAAGTTGTAAGAGGTTTCAGGGCTCCACCTGACTCTCTCTCTCTCTTCTCTGGGTGCCTCCACGCTCTGAGGAAGCCAAGTACCTACCTGGAGGGACCACTTGTAGGCCTTCCAGCCACAGCCTCCGCTGAGGTCTGAGCCGACAACCAGCATCAGCGACTCACCGTGCAAGCCGGTGAGCCTCAGAAGCGTCACTCCCCCCAGCTCATGCTGAGTGGAGCGGACACACAGCTGACCCTGGCCACATTGCAGATTCAGGAGCAAAATCATCATTGAGTCACTAAGCTTTTGGGATGTTTTGTTAGGTAGCAGCACATCATGTGACACCAGGAGATGGAAAAAGCATTACTTAGTGGTGCCAGGGTCTCAGGTCCCACTTGGGGATTGTTCCTAGAATATCTTCCATAATCACACATAGACTCAGTCAATAAACGTTTATCGAATGTCCACACGGTATCTGGTAGTGTTCTGGATATGGAAGAGAGAGAGATGGTGGGACTCTCCCAGCTTGCGATAAATCAGCGGTTTTCAAATGTTTTTGACCTTGACAACCACCCCTCCCCCTGAAGAAGGGCATGAAAAACACTCCACATTGTGATCTAGTGCTTACAGGCGGGTACACAAATGAAACAAAAGTTTCGCCAGAACAATGCTCTTACTCTGAGAGACGTACTCAAAGCTTCTTTGTTCTGTTCATTTTCATTTTTAAAACATTTAAAAAAATAATTATGGACTCCTAAGAAGTTACAAAGAAAGTACACTCAGGTCCCCTGTGTACTAAATGGTGACATTTTACATCACTATAATGCAGCGTCAAAGCCAGGAGACAGACGTTGGTACAATCCATAAACCGTTTCCAGATTTCACCAATTACCATATGCTCTTGTGTGTGTGTGTGTGTATGTGTGTGTGAGTATGTGTGTGTGTGTGTGTGTGTATGTGTGTTTCTAGGCAAGTTTATCACATGTACAAAGTTGTGCACCCACCACAATCCAGATACAGACATATTCCATCACCACAAAGAAAATTCCATATGCTATCCCTTTAGAGTCTCATCTCACCCAACCCAGAAGCCCTGGCAACCTCTATTCTGTTCTCCATCTCTAAAATTTTGTCTAAAATTGGGTTTTCCGCCCGGCCGGCGTGGCTCAGTGGTTGAGCATTGACCTATGAACCAGGAGGAGGTCATGGTTCAATTCCCGGTCAGGGCACTTACCCGGGTTGTGGGCTCATTCCCTAGTGTAGGGCGTGCAGGAGGCAGCTGATCAATGACTCTCGTCATCAATGTTCCTATTTCTCTTTCCCTCTCCGAAATCAATAAAAATATATATTAAAAATAAAGTTGGTTTTTCCCATTTAGCATAATGTCCTTGACATCTGTTCAAATTGATGAATGTATAAATTTTAATTTCTTAGTATTTCCATGGTATGAATGTATCACCTATAGAAGGTCATTTTTACTGTTTTTTTTTGTTTGTTTTTGCTTTTAGTTGTTAAAAATAATGCTTCTGTGAGTATTTATACACATTTTTTTGGTGTCTGTGGACACACATTTTTATTTCTCTGGGATAAATATCCAGGAGAGTGATTGCTGGGTTATGGGTAAGTTTATGTTTGTTTTATAAATAACTGCCATACAGATTTTCAAAGTGGCTGTGCCATTTTACATTCCTATCAGCAATGTGTAAAAGATCCAGTTTCTTAGCATCCTTACCAATATTTGGTGTTATCACTATTTTTAATTTTAGCTGTTATAACAGACATGGGGTTATATCTCATCAAGGTTTAAAATTCATTTCCCTGCTGAAACCAGTTTGGCTCAGTGGATAAAGCGTCAGCCTGCAGACTGAAGGGTCCCAGGTTCGATTCCGGTCAAGGGCATGTACCTTAGTTTCGGGCACATCCCCAGTAGTGGGTGTGCAAGCGGCAGCTGATGGATGATTCTCTCTCATTGATGTTTCTAACTCTATCTCTCTCCCTTCCTCTCTGTAAAAAATCAATAAAATATATTTAAAAAAATAAAAATAAAATTCATTTTCCTAATAACTAGTGGTGTTGAATTATTCCTTTCCATTTTATTATTTCATTGAAAACACTGTATCTGGCTGGTGTTGCTCAGTGGTTGAGTGGTGACCCATGCACTGAGAGGTCGCTGTTTGATTCCGGTGGGGGAAGGGCACATGCCTGGGCTGTGGGCTTGGTCCCTGCAAGGTGTGCCGGAGGATTGATGTTGATGTTTCTCAGTGACATTTCTCCCTTCCTTTCTCTCTAAAAATCCATGAAAACAAAAACAACAAAAATACTGACTGTGCCTTTCCAATTTGCTTTCATGAACCACTAAGTGGTTGTGGCCAACAGTTCAAACACTGCTGGAGTAGCTTAGCATCTGTTATTCAGAAATCATACCCTTAACTTCTAAATTCACCTTTCACTGCCACAAGACAGATATTTCTGAAACTTTATGTGTAACCCAGATGTGTTCTGGGTCTGACGAAGATCTAGATAATAATTTTTACAACTCCTGTTTGATGCAGTTCCATGGTTTCTCTGAATTTTCAGCAATATTCTGTTGTTATGGTTATATCTGGTCTTTCCGTATTTTTGTCTCCATATTAATGCATATCCAACATGGATAGCCCTTGTTCTTGACTTTTTCCTTCAAAGCAATTATCAATGTAAAGCTGGTGTGTGCAGCATACTTTTACCAAAGGCTTATGGATTAAGGAGGGGAAAATATGTTTTCCCCTCCTTAATCCATAAGCCTTTATATTTATATATTTATATATATAAATTGATATATAATTTTTTAAAATCGATTTTTAGAGAGAGACAAACATCCATGTGAGAGCAAAGCATTGATTGTCTGCCTCCTGTACACTCCCTACTGGGAGCAGAGCCCACAATCCGGGCATGTGCCCTGACTGGGAATTGAACCAACAACCTTTCAGTGCATTGGGGACGATGCCCAACCAACTGAGCCTCACTGGCCAGGGTGGGAAAACCTATGTTTCTAATGACACATCCTTGATCCTTTTAGTGCCTTGGGTGATCTCCCCTCTGTGCTTCTAGGATGCCCCATACTCACGCTACCTCACTACCTCCTCCCGTCCTGTTCTGAACCTCTCCTCCCTCACTTCATTCTTCCCTGTGAGAATTACCCACTCCCCTCTTTCTCTCCAGCAGAACAATGCACTTGCTTTTCTGTTGTTGTTTGTTTTGTTTTTGCTACGCTGGTGCCTGCTGACCGCAGGTTTTCCCTTCCTACTGTCAGCCACGGAGCTGGTTCCCGGAGAGAGAATCCCGTCCTCAGTGGGATTTTAATGTTCGCTGTTGAAATACTACTACTGTGTCTTTGGTCAGGGTAGTCACCTTCTGTGCTTTTCTTTCATTTAAATGTTAATGGAGTATTTTTTTCAAATGAATATTTTCCCCTCTTCCATGCTTGCGTGTACCTCAACAGGAAGTGCCGAGGTCTTGAACTCTGCCTGCCCCTCATCTGTGTGTGAAGCCTGCTCTCTGAACCACGCTTGGCAATGTGCTTCAATCCTTTATCGTCTGCTCTAGTTGCCTTAGTCCGTTTGGGCTACTATAACAGAATGCTGTAGACCAGCGATCGGCAAACCGTGGCTCGTGAGCCACGTGCTGCTCTTTGGCCCCTTGCGTGTGGCTCTTCCACAAAATACCACGTGCGGGCGTGCACGTACAAAGCGATTGAAGGAGTACCCTAATTAAGTTAATAACAATGCACCTACCTACATAGTTTAAGTTTAAAAAAGTTGGCTCTCAAAAGAAATTTCAATCGTCGTACTGTTGATATTTGGCTCTGTTGACCAAAGAGTTTGCCGACCACTGCTGTAGACAAAATGGCTTGTAAACAGAGTTTTAGTTTTCCTGGCTCCAGGGGCAGGGATGTCCAAGATAGGCTGCCTGGGGAGGCCCTGCTTCCTGGTTCATAGACGCCACTCCTCACCGGGTGGGAGGGCTGGGGAGCTCTCTGGGGTCTCTTTTCTAAGGCACCAACCCCATTCATCAGGGCTCCATCCTTATGACCTAGTCACCTCCCAAAGGCCCCGCCTCCTAATATCATCTCCTTCAGGGTCAGGATCTCAACACATGAATCTGGGGGGAACACAGACATTCAATCTGTGGGACCAGTGCTCCAAGTTGATACAATTATTTGCAAAGTCACTCTGATACGAGATACGTCCACCTAAAAACAAATAAGGCTTTGTTTCTAGGGTTTTGCAATTTCAATCTCCGTGGGATGCTTTTGGCTGATGAAGAGGTGAGGGTGTACCTGGGATTAGGAAATGAATGACAGAAAGATTCTAGGGAAAATGAGATCATGTATTCCTTTTAAAAATATATTTTAAAAATTAATTTCAGAGAGAGCAAGGGAGAGGGAGAGATAAAATCACCGATCGGCTGCCTCCTGCACACCCCCTACTGGGGACTGAGCCTGCAACCCGGGCCACACCAGCCCGGTGGGACAGGTCATCTTCATTCCTCAGTCCTTCACTAAGATTTTTCCGAGTGCCCATGCTATGCCCTGTTAAGGATACAGCGATGAATAAACTGTGGTTCCTGTTCTAAGGGATCATACAGCCTGGTGGGGGACACAGACCTGGAAAACGAGCTTAAAATCCTGGCGGAATGAAGCAAGTGCAATGAGAGAGTCAACCCCACAGGCATCATGGAGAGGATGAGCTGTTTCTCTGGCGCTCTGTCAGATTTCTCAGCCCACAGGATCCATAAATCCTATACATGATTGTTGTTTTAAGCCACTAAGTGTTCTGGGGTGGTTTTCTAAGCAGAGTAACTGGAACATACAGTGAGGAATCTCTCTCCTACTTCCAATCCTTGTCTCCCATTCTCTCCCTGGAAGCAATCACTTCTACCAATTTCTTGTGCAGTCTTTCAAGTACATGGGTATGGAAGCATATATGAGATACAGGTATCTATGCCCAATGCATGAAATTCATGCCTTGGCTTCATCTGGAAGTTGTCCGGATGGTTGTTTTGCTGTCCAGCCGTTTGGTCGATTTGCATATTATACTTTTATTGTTATAAATTTTAAAAGTTCATTTTTACAAAAAAATAGCATATTATTATTATTTTTTAATATATATTTTTATTGATATTTTACAGAGAGGAAGGGAGAGAAATAGAGAGCTAGAAACGTCAATGAGAGAGAAACATTGACCAGCTGCTGTACATGCCCTTGACCAGAATCGAACCTGGGACCTTTCAGTCTGCAGACTGACGCTCTACCACTGAGCCAAACCGGTTTCGGCACGATAGCATATTATTACACTCCGCACTGTACTTTTTTTCTTACTATATCTTGAAGTTGTATCATGTCAGTGTAAATAATGAACGTAATAATACTGTACAATCACTACATGTCCACCACTGTTCTAAGCACCTTATACGTATTTACTCTTTAATGTCACAGCAGTCTTATGAGCAAAGTACTAGTACTTCTCTATTTACAGATGAAGATATTGAGGCACAGAGAGGTTAAATAACTAAGATCTCACATCTAGTGTGTAGAAGAGACAGGATTTGAAACTTAGCCATTTGGCTTCAAGCCAGTTGGCTTTTCCTTATTAAAGGCTGCATATGATTCTGTTATACAGAGGTATCTTATATTAGTTAATCTTGATCTACATTTAGTTTGCTACTACAAACTGTTCCTCCTAAATTTTATCCTCCTGGGTTTGCAGGGCCCAGGACAAGAGTACCAATGGAGACTCACATACCACATGTCTAAATATTCAATGTCATAAAGCCAGCTAGCTTACTGTTAAACAAAATATATTCTATTCTCCTGCATAACAAATATAATTTCATAATGCATTTTAAAAATGTGAAAAAGTGGTTTTTGTATAAGCGAAATTGACAAAATATCACAGATGACTGTATTTGGTAAGTATTATGCCGGTTTAGGTGTTCCATTGATGGGCTGGGGATGTTTGAAAGAATGACACAGTAAAGATATACATGATTCATAAACGATTAGAAGTGTATTTTACAAATTATTTTCTTGCTTTCCCTTAAGCAAAATTACTAATTACGTTATCAATATTTTCACAAAACATGTTTAGATAGTAATGGTCTAAACAAAAAATAAAATGTAATTGTATTTAAAGTGTACAAAGTTTGATTACACAATTTTTCTTTTAAAATTTTATTTATTTTGTATTGAATTTAGTGGAGGACACTGGTTAATAAAATGATATAGTGTACAACGATATGTGTACAACTCTGCAATACAGCATCTGGGTATGTGTGTTCACCACCCCAAGTCAAGTCTCCTCCCACCACCGTTTGCCCCCCTTTACCCTCTTCTACCTCCCCCCATTCTCCGTGCCCTGTGGTAATCACTATACCGTGTCAGTGTCAGTGAGATTTTACCTCTCTCAATCCTTTCACCTTCTCACCAGCTCCACAACTCCCTTCCCTCTGACCGTCGTCAGTCTGTTCTCTATATCTAGGAGTCTATCTATTTTGTTTGTTAATTTATTTTGTTCACTAGATTACACATATCAGTGAAGCCACATGGTATTTATTTTTCTCTGATTGGCTTATTTCATTTAGCATAATGCTCTCCATCCATGTTGTCGAAAAGGTTAAGACTTCATTCTTTTTTCTAAAGCCGAGTAGTATTCTGTTGTGCAAATGTACCACGGCTTTGTTTTATCCACTCATCTGTTGATGGGAACCTGGGCTGCTTCCAAATCGTGGCTATGATGAATAATGCTGCAATGAATATAGAGATGCATATATTCTTTTGAATTAGTGTTTCAGGATTCTTTGGGTATATTCCCAGAACTGGAATCTCTGGGTCATAAGTCAGTCCTATTTTTAACTTTTTTTGAGGTAACCCCATAATGCTTTCCACAGTGGCTACACCAATCTGCTGTTCCACCAACAGTATGTGAGGGTTCCCTTTTTTTCACATCCTTGCCAACACTTGTTCGTTGACTTATTTTTAAAAAATATATTTTATTAATATTTTACAGAGAGGAAGGGAGAGAGATAGAGAGCTAGAAATGTTGATGAGAGAGGAACATCGACTAGCTGCCTCTTGCACACCCCTACCGGGAATGTGCCCGCAACCAATGTACATGCCCTTGACCAGAATCGAACCCGGGACCTTTCAATCCGCAGACCGACGCTCTACCACTGAGCCAAACCGGTTTCCGCTGTTCATTGACTTATTGATGATAGACAGGAGCTCTCTTACAGTTTAAAAAAATATTTTATTGATTTTTATAGAGAGGAAGGGAGAGGGATAAAGAGTTAGAAACATGCTGCCTCCTGCACACTCCCTACTGGGGATGTGCTCACAACCAAGGTACGTGCCCTTGACCGGGATCGAACCTGGAACCCTTGAGTCCGCAGGCCGATGCTCTATCCACTGAGACAAACCGGTTTCAGCTCTCTTACAGTTTTAAAATTCATTTTAGAGAGAGAGGACGGGAGAGAGAAACATCAGTGCAAGAGAGAAACATCCATTCATTGCCTCCCACATGTGCCCCAACTGGAGATCAAACCAGCAACCCGAGCATGTGCTCTGACCAGGAATCAGAACAGTTATCCTTCAGTGCATGGATGATGCTCAGCCAAGGGAGCCAGACTGATCAGGGCGCCAGGCACCCTCTTAAAGGGCCAGTGCACAAAGTCTCATTTGCAGCTACTAACCCTGGGCTCCTGCGGAGGGAAGGCAGAGAGGACTAGAGCCATGTGCAGAGAGTCTAGGGTTTGTGGCTCTGGGGAGAGAGCTGAAGAATCCCCCACAAGAATCCTTGTGCTGAGTTCTTCTCCCATACAGCAGAGGCCATATTTCTTGGGTAGAGTACTCCCCTTCATGTGGCATCAGTCTGAGGGAAGGCAATAGCCCCACCCTCGGGTCTCCCGCTCACCCCACCCTGCAGAGCTTGATGCCCTGCTGTCGAGTCAGCTGCCTTGGTCAGATTTTAGAGGTCTGGGCAGACTCAGGCGTGTTAGTGACTGAGTTGTGTGTGGCTTTGGGGCAGGGACCATTCCCCCCCACTTTCTCGTGAACTTGACTGGTGCTTCCCCTTCACATGGGTCACATCCTCTGGGCTCCAGTGTCTCTCCAACCCCTCCCCCCCTCCACCCGTCCCCTCAACCTGTCTGCTAGTGGCTCCATCCTGCTGAGGTCAGGACAAAATTTGGAACAGACTGAATTGTGTGGCTCTCTGGTGGGGACCATACTCCCACCTTCCCCAAAGCCTGACTGGCGCTTCCCCCTCATGGAAGATCTACTGGCCCCACACTCCTATTCCTGGCAGCCACACCCCGCTGAGCTCCGTCTCCCTGGGGCATAACCTGGGACAGAGCTGTGTAGCTCCAGGACAGGGGTCATTTCTCCTCCACATGCCTGGCTAGAGCCGGACACTCCCTTCACATGGCTAAATGTTAGGTCTGTTTGAGCCTGATAAACTCTGCTGGCCTCCCCCTGATGAACTCCTGAGACCCAGCCCCAACACGAAGGTGTGCAAGCACCCAGGGGGTGACAGCTAGACTTGGTGTAACCGGGGATATTTGCCAGTGGCTTCAGACCCACGCCGGCACTGAGTCTCTATCTATATCAATCTGGTGAACACCATGCACCCCTACCGAGTGACTCACCGAGAAGTTACCTCATGCAACTTGAATACTGCCAGAGGCTCTTTTAGTGACAGAGCCTAGCAGGAAGCCAGCCGGCAGAGGCAGGAAGAGGCAGATTTCATCAGGCTGCCTTAGGACTTTTGCTGACCTGCCCCTGGGCCCTGGTAAAAGCTCACCTTGGTGCAGAGCTTGGCCCTTCCCACATGCTCCCGGGCCCAGCAGAGGCAGTTACAAACTGTGGATCACTTGCAGCTCCAAATATGTTGCCCAGGGCCAGTCACAGGCAGCATCTGACATTGGCCTGCACCGGAGTAACCGGCTCCAAGAGGCCCAGCACCAACATACCCGGTAGCCAGCTTCAGACAACGTAAGAGCAGGATCCAATAAGCTTCACAAGCAACATATACAGGAGAGAATCTCAGCAGACACAAGACCCTGCTGAGGCAAATTCTGCTCCATGTGGTCAGCATTTGCACAGCAGCTCACACGCAATGATCACAGTTGAGCCTCACAGTCAGCCAACCTGAGGACTGATTCCATGTACAAACAGGCCAATAGCAATCAGGACTCAGTAACAACAGGTGGGCCCACATAACCCACACAAGGGACATTCCTGAAGCACCCAGCTCAGGTGATCAAAGATTCTACACTACCAGACCCACAGGACACCTACTGTATAAGGCCACCCTAGCAAGATGGGGAGTCATAACAGATCTATATAATAAATAGATACAAGCACAAAGAGGTAGCCAATGGGGAGACAAAGAAATAGGCCCCAAGTGAAAGAACAGGAGAAATCTTAAAAGAAAAGAAAAGAAAAGAAAAGAGCTAAATGAAATGGAGGCAAACAATATATCAGTTATAGAATTCAAATCAATGATTATAAGGATGCTCAACAGCATGAAAAGGGACATAGAAACCATAAAAAAGAACCAGTCAGAAATGAAGAATACAATATCTGAAATCAAGAATACTCTGGGAGGAATAAATAGTAGGCTTCATGAAGCAGAGGATTGAATCAGTGATTTGGAAGACAAGGTATAAAAAAAAATCACCCATTCAGGGAAGCAAAAATAAAAAAAGAATTAGAAAAAGGGGATACTTTAAGGCACTTTGGGACAACATGAAGAGTAATAACATCAGCATCATAGGGTACCAGAAAGAGTTAGGGATCTAGAACCTATTTGAAGAAATAATGACCAAAAAATTCCCTAACCCTGTGTAGGAAAAAGACACTCAAGTCCAGGAAGCAAATAAGATGAACCCAAAGAGGCCCACACCAAGACACATCATAATTAAAATCACAAAGGTTAAAGACAGAGAATCTTAAAAGTGACAAGAGAAAGACAATTAGTTACCTAAAGGGGAGTGCCCATAAGACTGTCAGATGACTTGTCAACAGAAACATTTCAGCCCAGAAGATTTTGAAATATTCAAAATGATGAAAAGCAAGGAACTGCAACCAACACTACTCTATTAGTAAGGCTATCATTTAAAACTGAAGAAGATATACTAATAAAGAGCTTTCCAGAGAAGAAAAAAGCTAAAGGACCACCAAACCATTATTATAAGAAATGTTAAAGGGCCTTCTTTAAGAAGCAGAAGGAGAAGAACCAAGAAACATAATTAAAAATAAAATAAAATGGCAAGAAATAAGTATCTATCAATAATCACTTTCAATGTAAATGGCTTAATTGCTCTAATCAAAAGACATAGGATAGCTGAATGGACAAGAAAACAAAAGCCATATATGTGCTGTCTACAAGAGACTCACCTCAGAATGAAAGATATACACAGACTAAATAAATGTAAAGGAATAGAAAAAGATATTTTATGCAAATGGAAAAGACAAAATAGCTGGGGTAGCAATATTTATATCTGACAAAATAGACTTTAAAATGAAGGCTATAGGAAGAGACAAAGAAGCCTACTACATAATGTCCAACAAGAGGATATAACCTTTGTAAACATGTATGCACCCAACATAGGAATACCTCAATATGTAAAATAAATATTGATGGACATAAAGGGAGAGATTGACAGTAACACAGTCATAATTGGGAATTTTAACACTCCATTGACATCAATGGATAGATCTTCTAGACAGGAAACCAACAAGGAAACAATAGCCTTAAATGACACCCCACCCCACAGGAGCAGACTATATACATTCCTTTCAAGTGCACATGGAACATTTTCTAGGATAACTCACATGTTAGGACACAAAACAAGTCTCAATACTCTTAAGAAGACTGAAATCATATCAAGCATCTTCTTTGACCATAATGATATGAAACTATCATGGTCACTAGAAGAAAACTGAAACACACACAAAGACATGGATGCCAAATGACATGTTACTAAACAATAAACGGGTTAACAATAAAATCAAGGAAGAAATAAAAAAATACCTTGAAACAAATGAACATGAGAACACTAACAACCCACAATCTATGGAACACAGTCCTAAGAGGGAAATTCATAGCATTATAGGTCTTCCTTAAGAAATATGAAAAATCTTAAATACATAATCTAATCATATACTTAAATGAGCTAGAACAGCAAAGCCCAAAGTGAGCAGAAGAAAGGAAATAATAAAGATCAGACCAGAAACAAATGAAATAGCGTGACAAAAATAAACAATACAAAAGATCAATGAAACCAAGAGGTTTGAAAAGATAAATAAGATTGACAAACTTTTAACCAGACTCATCAAAAAAGAAGAAAAAGTATCTGAATAAATGAAATCAGAAATGAAAGAGAAGTAACAACTGACACCAAAGAAATACAAATGATTTTTTAAAATATATTTTTATTGATTTCAGAGAAGAAGGAAGAGGGAGTAGGAGATACAAACAGCAATGATGAGAGAGAATCATTGATCGGCTGCCTCCTGCACACCCCACATTGGGGATTGAGCCTGCAACCTGGGGCATGTGCTCCAACCAGGAATCAAACTATGACCTCCTGGTTCATAGGTTGTGTTCAACCACTGAGCCATGTCGGCCTGAATACAAATGATTTTAAGCAAATATTATGAACAACTACATACAAATTGGACAATCTGGACGAAATGGATAAGTTCCTAAAAACATACACTCTTCCATAATTCAATCAGGAAGAATCAGAAAATCTGAATAGACAGATATCAACTAGGGAAATTGAAGCAGTAAAAAAAAAAAACAACAAAAAAAAAAACTGCCCGGCTGGAGTTTCTCTCTCTCTCTCCCTATCCTTTTCTTTCTCTGAAATCAATAAAAAATATTGAAAAAAACCTCCCAACAGATAAAAGCCCTAGATGGTGTCACAGGTGAATTTTAGCAAACATTCAAAGAAGAACTAACATGTATCCTTCTCAAACTATTCCAAAATATTCAAGGAGGAGGAAAACTCTTAAGCTCATTTTACAAAGCCAGCATTATCCTAACTCCAAAACCAGATAAAGACACTACAAAGAAAGAAAATCACAGGTCAATATCCCTGATGAGCATAGGTGCTAAAATCTTCAACAAAACATTAGTAAACCAGATACAGCAATACATTAAAAAGATCATGTGCCATGATGGAGTGGGATTTATTCTGGGGATGCAAGGTTGGTACAATATCCACAAATCAATAAACGTGATATACCACATAAACAAACTGAAGGATAAGAACCACATGATCATATCAATAAGATGTGGAAAAAGCAGCCCTAACTTGGTTTGGCTCAGTGGATAGAGCGTTTGCCTGCGGAATGAAAGGTCCCAGGTCTGATTCTGGTCAAAGACATGTTACCTTGGTTGCGGGCGCATCCCCAGTGGGGGAGGGTGTGTGTGTGTGCAGGAGGCAGCTGATGGATGTTTCTAGCTCTCTATTCCTCTCTCTTCTCACAGTAAAAAATCAATAAAATATATTAAAAAAAAATGCAGAAAAAGCATTTGATAAAATCCCACAAGAACAAGGGCACTTGGTATTTTTTATTTTATTTTATTTTTTAATTTTTATTTTAAAAAATATTTTTTATTGATATTTTACAGAGAGGAAGGGAGAGGGATAGAAACCTCGATGAGAGAGAAACATTGACCAGCTGCCTCCTGCACACCCCCCACCGGGGATGTGCCCGCAACCAATGCACATGCCCCTGACCAGAATCGAACCCGGGACCTTTTAGTCCGCAGACCGACGCTCTACCACTGAGCCAAACCGGTTTCAGCAAGGGCACTTGGTATTATTGGGGGTCCTGGTTGGGCAAGAATCTACGAGAGAAAAGGTTTGAGCGATAAAAGCATCCAGCTAAGTGCATTCATCCCTCCAGCCATTCTAAAGCATGTTACTGTCTGTGTGGGCAGCGGGGCGGCCCACAGGCCTCTCTGGCACTGAGGGGCAGTCACCCTTGGCTGCCAAGATCCAGAGCAGAGGGAGGGTGTGCCCAGGGCCCGCGTGGAGCTGGCGTGTGGACGGAGGGCCCCCACAGAGCCAGCCAGCCTCTCCTGCCTGGGTCTGCAGAAGGGCCCTCGACACACAGTGCTGCAAACGAGCGAAAACACACAAACAAAAACCCGAGCAAGTGTCTGAGTGTCGTACGTTCTGTTTCTAATTTCGTTTCTGCAGTCCTTACCCATTTCCATTCATTTCCGACTTCTGTTTAATTTGCATAAAAGTAAACGGCTCATTCTGCATACTGCATTCCCCTTTTAATCCTCCTCCTTAGAGAACATGCAAAATTGCCATGTTCTTTTTAGTTAATTGCTCATTTCAGTATTCCTCCTATTATTTTTTTTGTCTCTTTAATACAATATGTTGCTCTCTGCCTTAGAGCCAAATTTCTAGGCTTCCCTCCAATTAAACCTTATGAAAGACAATCGCAGTTCACTGGGGAGAAAGTATTAATTTATAACAGCCAAGTAGAAAAAAGAAAAGGTTTTACTTACTATCCCTGCATCTCCAGGGAGTAGTCTGGTGCTAGCCGTGTGCTCTGGGTGTGTGTGTGTGTGTCCCCTTTTGTAATGAAAGTGTAGCCATCATAATAAATCACCTTGGGAGACGCAGGGGGCCGGGGGACCTGGCGCCACGTGCTGGCACCCCTGCCTGCAGCCCTGGGCCCTGAGCTGCACTCCATTGCTCTGAGCTTCAACTTCCTCATCTGGGAAGCGGGGATAATGGCTGAGCTGCCATGAGGATCAGTGAGATTAGCATCTGAAAGCATTTTGTAGGTGTATTATGCAAGTTCACGCCTTGGGTTTATTTTTATAATTGCCCTGCGCTATGCTAATACTCCACTGTCGTGATTTCTGAGCCAGTCCCAGTATTGTTCTATTGTTATCATCCCGTGTCACCCAGCAAACGCTCCTGAGCTTCATGCTAACGTTTCAAAAGAGGTTTCTGGCAATGTTAAAGGATGTAGTGATGAGGGTGCAGGAAAATGATCCTGAAATTAAGATCAGCTGATATTTGGCCCTGACAGGTTTGGCTCCGTGGCTAGAGCGTCCCTGCGGACGGAAGGGTCCCGGGTTCGATTCCAGTCAGGGGCACATGCCTGGGTTGTGGGAATCCATCCCCAGTGGGGGGCATGCAGGAGGCAGCCGACCAATGATTCTCTCTCATCATTGATGTGTCTATCTCTTTCTCTCCCTCTCCCTTCCTCTCTGAAATCAATAACAATATTAAAAAATATACAAAAAGATCCGGTGATATCTGGAACTGAATGGTGAGGGCCTGCCGGGGTGTTAAGGGAGGCTCCCAGATGTGGAAGTGGCAGGACTGGGCCTTGTCCTGGATGTTATTATTCAGCTCGGGTTGCATAGCGGAACACCAGAGACCAGTTGGCTTAAACAACAGACATTTGTTTCCTCCCAGTCTGGATGTTAGAAGTCCAAAACCAAGGTGTTGGCAGGTGTGGTTTCTTCAGAGGCCTCTCTGCCCCCTTGGCTTGCAGATGGCTGCCTTGTTGCTCCGCCCTCACATGCCGTCCCTCTATGCACCACCTCCCAGATGTCTCCCTGTGGCCTGGTTTCCTCCTCTTACAGGGACAGCAATCAGACTGGAGTAGGGCCCATCCCAACGGCTTCATTTGAACTTAATCACCTCTCTCAAGGCCTTATCTGTAACTACAGTTACATTTGAGGTACGGGGTTAGGACTTTAACACATGAATTTTTTATTTTTCATTTTTTTTGGGGAAATCACAATTCAGCTCACATTCCCCACCAACATGTAAATCAGATGACAGTGCAGGCACTGAGTTTGGTGCAGAGCAGGAACGGTGACTCCCAGCCTTCTGTGGACTGGCGCCAACAGATGAATTCTTGCTCCCATGAGCACCTAACAATGACTACTGTAACGGGTTGAGTAAGCCAGGGAGCACTCACCTGGGAGTCTGAGCTTCACCTGACGCGGCCTGTTCTTCCACGGCTCATGTGTTTATTCAACAAGTGATTCCCGGAGCCTGTCGGGCGCTGGGCACTAGGCCAGGTGCAGGGGGTTCCAAGGCATCGTGGCCTGGGACCTTGAGAAGGTCACGGTCTGTAATGGAAAACCGTCACGTAAATAAATAGATGTCGTGACAGGTGATGGGTATAGCAGGATGAGTCTGCACCGGATTTGGTGATGGTGAGACTGATTCACAAGGCTGAGGACACTGAGCTGAATCCTTAGGAATGTGTAATGCCACTAGTAACCATAGCTGACTTCAGGATCTTTACAGTGTGGCAGGCTTGGTGTTACATTTAAAAATTTTTTTCTTTTAATCCTCACCTGGGGGATATGTTATTTATTTATTTATTTATTTATTTATTTATTTATTTTTATTATTTTCCCCCCAATTTTTTTATTAAGGTATTATATGTGTATATATCTTACCATTGCCCCCCCCCCCCCGCCCCCGGCACCTCCCATTCATGCCCTCCCTCCCCAGAGTTCTGTGTTTGTTGGTTGTACTTATATTCATGCATACCAGTCCTTTGGTTGTTCTCTTATCTCCCCCCAGGTCTCCTTCCCCTCCCCGCTGTCATTTGACAATCTGCTTGTTTTATGGTGACTATCTCAGGACCACACGAATACAGTCCGTTTCTCCTCTGGTTCTCACCGCCCCTCCCCCTGAGTCCCACTGCTTCCCCTGGGACACACGGCTCACCCGGGGCACATGGCCCCCTGGGACACACGGCGGGGGGGATATGTTTTTAGAGAGAAAAGGAGAGAGAGAGAGAGAGAGAGAGAGAGAGAGAGAGAGAGAGAGAGAGAGAGAAACATCAATGGGCTGCTTCCAGTATACACCCCAACTGGGATCAAATCAGCAACCTGGGTATGTGCCCTGACCAGGAATTAAACCAGTGACCTTCGGTGGATGGGAAGACACTCCAACCAGGGCCGGTCTTACATGCTTTTCTTGTGCTATCTCAATAACCACAACTACTACTAGGCTGTTGGGCTCTGAGGACAACCCCGAGAGGAAGTATTTCAGTTCCACTTTCTGCTGTGGACACAGGGGCCTAGGGAACTTGATATGAACTGAATGTTTGTGTCTCTGGAAAACACCTGCTGAAACCCAACTCCCAATGGATGCTATTAGATGGTGGCTGGGACTCTCAGGATAGTTAGTGTCCTTATAAGAAGAGGAAGAGAGCTCTCTCTTCCCACGCCCATGCATACACACACACACACACACACACACACACACACACGAAAGACCACGTGAGCATAGTGAGAAGGCGCCTGTCGACAAGCCAGAAAGAGGGCCCTCACCCAGAGCTGAACCTGCTGGCCCCTGGATTTCCCAGCCCCCAGAACGGTGAGAAGCAAACGCCCGTGGTGCTTTGCTCAACAGTCCAAGCTGACCAAGACAGAACTGCAGGAACTGGCCCACGGTTTCATGGCTCTAGGTGACGGAGTTGGGAATTGAAACCATGTTGTTAACAAATTTCAACAGAAGTGAGGTTTGGAGGAACAGGGAAGGAGGCAGGGCGGGGCGGCAAGGGGTGGCCTGCGCGCAGCCCTCTGTGCCTCAGCGTCCTCGTCTGCGAAATGGTGATGACAGCAATGGTAAGCACTGCCTATGGCTGCATGCTTAGAACAGCACAGAGTGAAGGCTACATACATGCCTGCTGCTACCGAGGTGATCCATGGGTTGGACTGGTGCAGGGGGGTGAGTTAGGAGATGCTGCTGCCATCCAGGTGGGCGATAATGAGGGTAGACTCACAGAGTGGCAGCGGGGATGAGAGGCTGGAGATGTTGAGAGTGTGTCACCGTGGAAAACAAGCTGTGATGGGCGGGATGTGGTGGGTGACAGAGAGAGGCCTCCGCCGGCTTGGGTGACATAGTGACATTCACAGAAATAGCTAACACCGTGTGCGAGGCACTGAGCTAGTGCCTCTCCCTTTGTATCCGAGCCTCACCCAGCCTCATCATTGTTTCATAATGCTGATCATGCCTCCCGACGTAGGTACGTATTTCATAAGCGGTTAGGGACTACAGCCTACCAGGGGTGGGCAAACTTTTTGGCTCGAGGGCCACCATGGGTTCTTAAACTGGACCTGAGGGCCGGAACAAAAGCAACCTGACCATGCTGGCACTCTCATCTTGGGCTGCTGGTGAAGGAGCGGAGGGGAGAGCAAGAGAACCCTCCGCTCTTTCTGCTCCGCGGGCCGGATAGAACAGCCGGACGGGCCGGATCCGGCCCTGGGGCCTTAGCTTGCCCACGGCTGGAATCTGACACACAGATCCACCACAGAGACCAGGCAGCCCGCCCTGCCCTCGGTGTCCAAAGATCCCTCAGGCCCCAGGAGGAGATATGGAAGCGGCCTGAGGGGCTGGCTGATAAGCTTGCA